>BSBK01007505.1:0-690000 GCA_027943335.1 Chamaecyparis obtusa
AGAACCAGTAAAGAAAAACTTCTTTCGTTACCCATATATACAAAGCAGATAAATCGGCATACCATTCAGTTTGTGTCTCTTTCTAAATAGACGCAAACATAAAAACAAGTAGGCATCTTATGTACAACCCAGTCCAAGATAAGGGGTGAATATATGCAATAATCCACGACCTCTATGTGAACCCAAAATAGACAATTAGGCAAGGCTGCCCAACAACCCAAATAAACCCTTACAATACATACAATTTTTACATATAGATAAGAAAACCCCTGCCTAAGTTTACAATTGAAGTTACAAAAATTGGTATATAATTCTGAAAAACAAAGATCATGTCACTTCAAAATAATAGTTCTAAAAAGAAGTGAGCAATCACCGACCATAGAGCAGCAATTGAAAGAGCACAATCCAAGGTGACCGAAGAGACCCACAACACATCAAAAAAGGAAAGGACCGAAGGATGCCAGGAAGTTAATCCAACAATTGCTCAACACCATCAAGAAAATGAGCCAAATGAGAGAAAAACAATGATCTCCAAATCGTATCCGCCTCCACCTAAATAGAAGGAGCATCAACCAAATTATCCACAGAATGTAGGGAAGGGGAAGGATTTCCTCTATCCGGTTCCAATATAGGGTTCATCAAAGGAACTGATGAACCGACTGGAGCCACCATAGAGGGTCTCCCTTCAACAGTAGAGGACGCATCTTGAGGAATTTTCCCTATTTTGAACATAAGAGATATAACAGATTTAATTCTTTCTAAATAGAAAAATAAAAATTATTGTCCTAACTTTATATACTTTATTTTGAAAATAATACATACAATGGAAAGTATATCTTTTTATTTTTATTTTTATATTAAACAATGTCAAATATGCTACATTCTTCTTTTGCATTGTCATTCAAATCCAATACAACTTATTTCATGGAACCTTTAAGTGATACAATACTTTCTTTGAAATTGTACAATGCAAAAAGAAATTCTTACAATGGACACTCCATATACAAAAGAACTTATACAAATGATAGGGTATTACACAAAAATCCTATTTTGATCAAACTATACAAGTTTTCTCCATGAACAATATTAACTTCAAAACTTTGAGATTTCTTCCATTCATCATCCATGTAAACCTGCAAATAAGGATATTTAAACATGACCATGGAGGCTCACCTCCGAGCCAAGGCCTTTACAAGGCTATCCCTGAGCTAGGGGAAACAAGAATGGATGGGTGACAAACAATCAACACACATAAACATCAACACCAAACAATGAAAACAAAAACTCTGAATCCGCATGGCAAGTACAAAGGATCTCCTTGGATCCAAAATGGGTGAAGGTGGAAAATGTACCCAAAAGGAGAAAGCCACAACAAAGGATTTAGTTTCTCACAAACATAAAAATGCCTTCACAAGGCTCAATTTTCACATCACAAACTTTATTGCTTCATGAATTCACCATATCTCCCTGCATAATTCACAAACTTCTTCCCTTATGACCCCCAAAGAATAAAATAACATGTGGGCAACATGGAGCGCATACACCCATGCTACATCCCCTTCCTCCATGAGGAAGGGCTCATCACTAAAGGGCATTCCCAACTAACCCCTTCACCCTCAAGACTCTCTTCCCTCCCAAGGGTGAGATTTGCCTTGCACTCCCAAAAATATACACATAAAAACCAACCAAAGATAAACAAGACAATATCCATGAAAAAAACTTGAAAAATATCGACAACACACATACAACATGAATTTACATAACCACAACAATCACATGAACATAGTAACTCTACCATGATAGATGCAATAACCTTTCTCCAAGAAAAAATGGCAATGTAGTTTGAACAAGAGCTCTAATCCTTCCTTAGCTTTTCTTTTTCCCTTCCCAATCCTCTCTATCTTTTTTCCTTCCTAATCTAGAAGTCTCTTCCCAAAATAAAATTCCCAAATCCCAGTGAAATAAGTGTCCTCTCCTTTTTCCCAAATTTGTTAATAGAGAAAACATTCTTCCAACCTCTACCCCCATCCCAATGAGGAGGAATTTACTTGGAAAATATTTTGTACCACTTGTCCCTTACTTGAGAATGAGAGGAAAACCAAGAAAATAGGAGAAGGAATGGCCTTGAATCCCTACCCAAAATTCAACACTCCCAAAGAAAACACTCTTTAAGAGGTCATATTTAAGCTTTTGGAGTTGAAATGGAAAAAAAATGACCCACAACCCTAAGTACAAACATTGGGATAATTAACTTTAACCTTAACCACTCCCTAGGGCTCTTTTTGACCTCCCAAAAACTCATGTGAAGTTAACTCACGAAAACGGACATGATGGGACTCAATTCTTGGTTTCCTAAACAAGTAACCACACATAGGAACTCACCAAAGTGACTCAAGGGTAGTGTTAAATCCTACTAACCCACTTATGCATGCCAACACACATGAACAAGTGTCAAGTGACACAACATAAAAACACATCACTCCAACATCACTCCATTTTAATAAACACATGGCATGCCAAATGGATAATTCACAATTACAATTAACACATAAAATTACATCCAATTATGCATATTTACAATTTACAAGATACCTTACACTCATACATCATAATTACGAAATTAAAAAATATAACAATGAGGTTATTCTCTTCATAGAGTTAACCTTGGCCTTTTACAGTTTTCACATTGATCCATTCTTGTTTCCCCACATTTTGAACCATGGCCATAACCCTGCATATTCTATCAGATTATAAATATCTCATGAAAAATCCACATATACATACATATATAAAGTAAAGCAAGATCTATGCTATCATTCAATCATGTATACACTAACAGACTACATTTCACAATTTCATCATATCATAAACAATATTTGTAATATATTTCCATATGCATCATATGTAATTTCAATTTCAAATTTCACAAGTAACCCTAAATCATTTGTAGACTCAATTCATAAGAAAATCAACATCCT
Source organism: Chamaecyparis obtusa (assembly GCA_027943335.1). NCBI lineage: Eukaryota > Viridiplantae > Streptophyta > Pinopsida > Cupressales > Cupressaceae > Chamaecyparis > Chamaecyparis obtusa. The sequence continues at coordinate 2,979 of BSBK01007505.1, forward strand.
ATTCATCTCAATTCCTATTTCATAAGATAGTGTAAATCACAATGCAAGATTCAAAATTCAATTATCTTTCTATATCATAAAATCTAGATAAATCTAACATAAGCATATAAAGATACATATAACATTATCATCCACATAATCATGTAAAAATCCTCACATAATATCCAATGATATGAAATCACTATCAAAATAAGTCTAATGTCTCAAAATAGTGCATCATGAAGATATTACATGTGTGAAAATGTCAGCTGAGCTAAGATGGGTCAGGGTAGGACCTCACAGAAGCATCAAGTACATGGAATGATATATCTCTAAAAACTACTAGACTAATGCATTCCTACATCATCTAGTTCATACAAGGAGGGTTTATCACCTCAAGCATACCTTTGAGATATTCAAATTTATCTTTTGGAAAATGTATGGTGAATATATCTACGATTTTCTCCTTTGTACTGATGGACTCCAATTTGACTTCCTTTTCTGCAACCTTGTCTCTCAAAAAGTGATATTTGATTTACATACTTTTAGTCTTTGAATGAATAACAAGATTATTTGACATGTTCATAGTGTTTTTATTATCACAATAAATTACAAAAGGCTCTTCAAATCTTACCCCTATGTCCTTCAACATTTTCTTCATCCACACAATCTATGTTCAATTTATGGCAGCAACCACATACTCTGACTCAATAGTAGACTGAGATATACAATCCTATTTTTTCCTCATCCAAGAGACCAACCTTTTTCCAAGGCAAAAAGCTCCACGACTAGTGCTCTTCTTGTCATCTACACTTCCTACCCAATCTGCATCAGTATAAGAACACAATGTGAAATCATCATATTTATCATACCATAAACCATATTTTATTGTTCCTTTTAGAGATCTGAATATCCTTTTAACAATAGAAAAATGAGTCACCTTAGGATCATCTTGGAACCTTTCAATAATTCCAAATGCACTTGCTATGTTTGGCCTAGTGTGTTTCAAGTATTGCAAACCTCCAATCATGGACTTGTATTTTGTTTGAAAGAAACTTCTACAATCATCAATGGTTGAAAGCTTACAACTAGTCACCATAGGTGTCCCAATAGGTTCACAATCCTCCATTCCAAACTTCTTTAGCAACTCCTTAATATACTTGGTTTGTGAGATGAAAATACCATGTTTATTTTGAATTATTTGCAAAGGAAGAATTTCATTTCACCAATCATTGACATTTCAAACTCACTTTTCATTTATTTAGAAAACTTATTTCTCATCTCATCATTACCTCCAAAAATAATTTCATCCATAAATATATCAATAATCAAAATACTATCTATACTAGTTCTCAAATCTAGATTACTATCTGCATTATCTTTTTCTAAAACCAAGATGGAATAAATACCTATCAAGCCAAGCATACCCGGACCTTGGTGACTACTTTAGTCAATACATGGCCTTCTTCAACCTGCAAACCATGTCACCATTTTCTATCAAAGGAAATACATTAGGATTATCTATGCATACTTCTTCCTCAAGATCACCATTTAGGAATGCAAACAACAAGAAGATCAACAAGAAGGTATAGACTTTGAATAAATATTTGCACCTATTTAGGAATGCAAACTTCACATACATCTAAAATATTTATGTGATGCATAAGCAAGGAATAGTGTTACTTGCCTCTAAACTTGCAATAGGTGCAAATATTTATTCAAAGTCTATACCTTCTTGTTGTGAATATCCCTTCCAAACTAGTCTATCTTTATTCCTTACAATTGTATCTTCTTCATTTATTTTATTTCTAAAAACCCATTTGGTTACAATCACATTTTTTTCCTTAGGCCTAGGAACCAATTCCCAAGTGTTACTTTTCTCTATCTTATCTAGCTCTTCCTGCATTGCAAGTGTAGACACCTAAAAATCCACTCATTAATTAAAAATATTTTAGTTGATAAAAGTTTTGATGACATCATCATTTATTAATTAATTAATCAATTTTTATGGTCATTATCCATTCTCCTATTTTAATTAAATATATTTAATTAAAGAACCCCTCCCAAAAATATTTAAATCCAATTTACATGTTTATCCCTCCAATTTATTAATTGTTTAATAAATTATGTCCCAAAACCCTTTAAATAAATTAAACATTTATTTAATTCCAAAAGCCCTAGATATCTTCTAGAAAACCCTAAACCTATCGTCACTTTCCTAATCACTCCCTAAACCTTCTTAAGAGGTTTTTACTAACCCTCTTAGCCTAAACCCTCATCCTTTGACTTTGGGTCAACCCCCTCATTAATGAGACTTACATGCTCATTAATGGCCCCTTACACCATCATTAATTTGTCTTACAACCTCTTAATGAGATCCTATGTCTCTTCTTCCACCTCGGTCCCCTAGCACTCTTCCCTAGTGTTGCTCACACGTGTGAGAAACCCTTCATCCTTATCCTTTTGACCCTAAGGCTTAAACCTTGGTCCTAAACCCCAATTCTTGGTCCTAAACCCTAACCACCCTTCCTAACCCAATACCTTCCTCAAATACTATAAATAGCCTCCCTTCCAAGATCAATTCACCAATTTACATATGATTTTCATATCATTTTTATTATGTTCATTTTCATCTAGACTTAGCATAATTTCTAGTATTGTTATATTTACCTCATTTTTATGCTTTATAACTAATCCTAGCTTAGATAAATTGGATTAACCTAGTTTATTATGATAAATATTAATCATTTTCATTCATATCATATCCATATTTTTGTTAAAATTAATTTGCATAGAACTCATTAATCTAGAATCTACATTTGCTTCGTTTGGACCCTTAGAATCGTAGGGGAAAAATAGGTGCGCCATACCTAGTTTTGTGCCACTATGGGGTCTTTGTGTCTTCCAAATGATCCTAATCATTCATAAATATTATTGGGGACATGTTCATTATGTTTTGAGAGCACACCCCACATCCCTCCTATAAGAGAAAATCAAATGGTGACATGGTGCTCCTGTTTCAGCTCAATCTAAGGTATCCTGCAAATAGGTTTTCTATATGTTGATGCATGTTTAAATTAGACTAATGTTTGAGTGTTTCAACGTGCTCTGAATAGGTTAATTTTGCATCAATCATAACAATAATCTATGATTAATCTTTACAAGATGCATCAATAGTCTTAAAGTTCAACCCGTGAGATTAAACATGGCTATTTTCTAGCCTTAGACCTTGTTGGCATACCTTGATTAGCATCACCAATAATTTGATTTTTAGGATAATTTATCAACACATACCTTTGTGTTATAGGAGCTTTATTTTATTCACTTAAGCAAACCTGTATGCAATTTTCAATGTCAAAAATCTTTTCATCCTCTTTATTTCAGTCTTGTTCTCAGGGATTGGGTCACACTCATACATCCTTTCTTGTATCAGAAAATTATCAACAATCTTCATATTATCACTTTCTATTATTTTCCTCAATATCAGATTGAAACATCTATATGCCTTACTTTTGGTGTAATACCCCAACAAATACCTTCATCACTCTTTGCATCAAAATTTCCTATTTCACCATCTCTTTTGATATAACACTTGCTACAAAAAATTATGAAATACTTCATAGGAGTATGACCAAACCACAGTTCATAGGGAGTCTTACCAGTACCTTCTCTAATTTGAATGTGGCGTAAGGTGTAGACAACAATTTTAATTTCTTCCCTCCAGTGCATGTGTGCCACATTTCCTTCAATTAATATATTCCTCATACCATCCAATATAGTTTTGTTACTTCTCTCTACTATCCCATTCTATTGTGGAGTTCTAGGTGTAGAAGTCTTTCTATATATGCCATGTTCTTTAAAATATGAATTAAATGCATCAAATTAAAATTCTCCACCTCTATCTAACCTCGAGCATTTAATCTTTAGACCTTACTCATTCAAAAAAATTTCCTTATAAATCTTGAACCTGTTAAAAAATTCATACTTTTCTCTAAAGAAAGAAACCCACATCATTTTGGAATAATCATCAACAAAAAGAATGAAATACCTTTCACCATAGTAGGACCTTGCCTTTTTAGAACCACATAGATCTTTATGCACTATATCTAGCTTCCTCTTTTCTAAAAATTATTTTCTCTAAAAGCTACACTTTGTTTGTTTCCCCATTACAGTCTCTCTACACATAGTGCTAGTAGGCTTGGTAATCTTTGGTAGATATTTGACTGCATTCGTGTACTAGCCTTCACAATGTTGTCAAAATTGATATGATAGAAGCTTCAATACAACAACCAACTACCATATAACTTATCCACAAAACAAATAGATTCTATATTAATCAATTGAAACACATTACTTCTTGTTTTTGTGCTTGATGTGATCAAATCTCCTATCTCACTTCTGATAGTACGTTTAATAGACTACAACTAATTGAATTCTTAAGGAAGACTTTGACAACTTATTGGATAATTCAAAAGGGAGTGACTGATGATCAACGAGCTACAAAGGTATATGTGAGATGTTAGTCCATTTTCTTGGCGTTGCAAAAATCTAAAGAAAATGGTATATTCTTGTGCTAACCCTAAGAAAATTGTCATGACCACCTACAAACTTGTTCTGATTTGCAAAGAAGATGCATGTTGTTTTATGGCTTGCAAGCTTATCCATGGATTAATCAAGATGTATGTAAGGTCCAGTTAAGGGCACATGTGATAAAATGCAAAAACTAGGGAGATATAGAAATTTTAAGGTCTGAGAATATAGGTCTTTTCCATGTTTAGGGTTTCATAAAATTTGTCTAAGATAAAAATCCTAGCTTTGTTCTTTTTCCCCATTACCTTTTCCAACCACTTAATTCCTTTTTCCTGCACATGCTTTATTCTATTTTCCAATTCTCTAAGTTCCTGGGTGGTTATGTCTTTCATTTAGCGAATGGGTGAATACAATGTTCATGTATTCCCTTAGTCTTGGAGGTTAGTGGCTTAACCTTCAGCGACCTGGTGGGTGGTTATTTATTCCTTCAGTTGCTAATTCACGTAATGATCCAGTCAAGGAGAGACACATTTTGAGATCAAATATGGACTGTAGATGCATATTTGGATCGACAGTAGTCGCTAATTCTCTTGATATAACCCAAGGTAAAGAATGTATGTAGCGACTTGGAGATTGCTTTGTTCACATGATCTCCTCTTCTAACCCTAGTCAAGAAAAATGTTTGGTGATTATGAGTTTTCTTTGTTCACTGATTATCCAAATGGGCCCAAGTTAAGTCAAGTTTTGTTTCCAGCGGTTAAGTTTTTTATTTGGTGATTCAGTGAATGTAGTGATCTCCTATTCTCCTAATGAGACCCGAGGTTAAAGATATGTTTGGCGAATGTGAGAATGCTTAGTTGCGTAATCTATGAATATGACCACAATTAAAGGCAAAGTAATAATTTCTCTTTGTTTGTTGAATCTCCTGAAATGGATGAATTAAGTTCTAAGACTTTACGGATTAGTGATAGCCTTTGATTTGAGCTTTGATCGATGGTGGGAATTTATTCTCTTCATGGGACTTGAGTTAAGACATTCACTCATTCTCTGGATCTAGCCATGGTCAGAGATAACCTTTAGTGACTCGGAGATTTCTTTGCTCACATATTCACTGGATAGACAAGAGTTAAAGACAAGGGGTTATATGATATTTGAAAAATTAACAATAACCACAAGATGATGACCAAATCAATGCCTAGCATTTGATCGCTAGATTAAACCAAGCTTAAAAAAAATATTGGGTGACTTGGAGATTTCTTTGTTCATGTGTTCTCTGAGTCTAACCTGGGTCAAGGATTTTATCAAGCAATCTAGAGATTGCCTCAGTCACTTAATCACTAGATAGAGGTTGGGTTAAGGATAAACAACAATCTCAAACTGAATCTGGGCTGTTGATGAAGATAGATTGAACGATGGTCACGCGATCTCCCAATCATACCATGAGTCAAGAAAATATTAAGCGATCATGCAAATGCTTTTATCGCATGATCTCCAAACTTGACCATGGTTAAGAAAGATGTTCGAAGATTAGGAGAACTCCTTCAGTCGCTAGTTAGCTGAATGACTTAGGGTTAAGGAAGCTTGCCAAGGTCAAAGTGGGTCCATTTCTAGGTGTAGCTGATGTGTTCTATTTTGATTGGTTGTAGATAATGATGATGTGGCTAGATAATTTTAAAACTTTAATTGACTGTTCTACCAAATTATGTGGGATGTTCGATGTGCCGGGAAAGGGTAGAGATCAATGGTCATGTTTTAAACCTAATTGATTGATCGTTGCTTCCAGTAATTTGAATTGTTTAAGGTTTTTTCAGAGAGTAAAGGACTAGTTATTTAATGCTTGGGTAGCTGATCTACTTGATTTGACCTTGTACATTGTCATAGTATGGTCTAGAAATGATGCTTGTCTATGAAGGATGTCCATGCCATGAAAGATAGGTGCAACAATCACTCAATTTCTTATTCAAATGAAGAAAATAGTGAGTTAAATGATGCAGTTTCCAGTAACTAATGTACCAGTTAGAATTTTGGCCATAAATGAAGATCAAATTTGGACCTGATTGCTCCTGATTTTAAGGCATGTCTTGTCTGCATTAATTTGCCTAATTTTTAGATTAATGAAAGTGGGTGAAGACCCTAGTTTTGTCCTAGCTATTCGAAGCTTGTTGCATCCTTTCTTAAGGATTAAAAGATAGTTAGTGACTATATATAGTAGTTTGATGTATTTTTCAAAGGATGGTGAAATTGGTAACTTAATAGAGAGAGCTTGGATCTAGGGTTTGCTTCTAGAATTTTGTCATTTTCAATGTATTGATACTGGAAATTTTAATGAGAATACACTTGAATTCCTTCTCAGATTTGTGAATGTCTTCTTGTTTTGATCTTGAATTATTATATGTTAATGTTGCAAAGCAAGTTAATATATGGTTTGCAAAGTAAATTGTGAAGTTTGTTCTTGAGTTCCTTCAAGGAAGGATTAAATTCTTAAGGATAGATTAAGAGAATTCATAGTTCTTGTGAGAATCTAATGTCTGAATGTGAGAGTGAGAGGAATAATAGGAAAAAAACTTATTCTAGATTTGGGTGTGTTTGAGTTAAGTTTTTGTTGAGGTACATTGTATTTGATTCTTTGCCCTAGGATAAGACATTGGTCTATTCACAGGAAGTAGTTCTTCATCATCAATCAACTGATAAATGATAAAATATTGAAATCAATGTGTCAAGGACATTAATGCTTAATATTTTCTTATTCCTTTAAGAAGTGAATTCAAGGTACACCCACCTGAGCATTAAGGCTCAAAGTGTAGGAGGACTAATATCCTAGTCCTTGTTAATTGGCCCTTTTTCTTGTTAGATTTGGAGTGGGTTACAAGAGTCAGAGACATTTGTTTATGAATCATATTGTAAATCTACAAGTAGAAAGAAAAGGAACCAACAAAATGGAAACTCCACTGGGGAGAATATAAAGAAAAAAGAATTTTAGCAAGATTCTTGTGTTTCTCTTGTCTCAATCTACGTTGTTCTTTGAGAGTTTTAGGGTTTGTCTATAAAAAATTTCTCATTAAAAGTGGGGGGTGACTCAAAGGGTTAGAACCAATGTTTATACAAGTCGCAAACCATGGATAAAATAAAGAACACAAGGGATTATGTCAGGAGAAACTTGGAGGTTACTTTAGAAGAATTACCTAGGTCAAGAAAGAAAAGTTGGCTTAGAAAAGATGGAGAGTCTAATAGTGCCCCTGTAAGAGAACAAAATAATTCTATAAATAGGGCACAACATACATCTCCTGATGAAGATGAATCACAGTATAAAATTTCTAAATCTGATAGTGGCCGCTCTGGAGACAATTTTTATGATACCCTAGAAGTATTATTTCAAGATAAAGTCTCACTACTTGCAGATCAGAATGTGTAGGCAAGAGAAAGGGGTTTTGGGCCAGATTTGCATGTAGATGAGGAAATTTTTAGAAGGAAACCCATGGAACCAAGATGGGTCCATTTCCCATATCAACATCTCATTGATATGGATGTATCATCAAGCTCTGAATATGTTATGATAAACCCCAATGATTTGGGTGCATTGAGATTAAAATTAGCAAAGCAAGATGAAATATACATAAGATTATAGAAAGAAAGAGAGGCTAAGACAATGAATGCATTAATAGAAAGAGAGTCTCTACTTAGAAAGATTAATGAGCTAAAGGAGAGAAACAAAATTCTTGCTTCTGCTCCTAAATCTTTACAACATGAAATTTTTGGTGATCATGATGCTTTGAGAAGTGAAAAAGAACATCTACTACAAGACCATGAGTTTGAACAAGAGGGCCTTGTGATTAGACAAGTCCAGAGTTATGCCTCTCAGCCTAAAGATAAAAATGAAATGAAACTACCAGGCCTACTGTTGTTTTTAATGAAAAGGGAAAGAAAAAGATGGTTGGGATTCAAATAAATGAGCCTATGGCAAGAACAAAAGTCCTACCACCTATTTCAAGTGAGGATATAGAGATGGAGAAGAAAAGGAAGGAAAGAGATGATTTAGCAAGGGAATTGGAGAAGGTTGAAGTTGAAACCCCTATTGTAGAAACAAGGAAGATTTGGTTCTTGAAGGCTTCATCTGCAAACACTCTTGGACCCTCTACTATTGAAATAGGTATGCCATCTACAACTTCTAATATTGTTCCACTTGGTAATGTTACTACTCATAATCCACTTTTTTCTTCATTTACCAACTTAAATGTTGACCCTAAACAATAGTCAAGTGTACAAGTAGGTGGAGGTATAGTTTTAAATGCTATTCTTAGTGGAAACACTAGTTCAAGTTTTCAAAGAAGACCTATGAAATTAGAAGGGTATAGGAAAATTAGCTTTGATGGAATACTAGGTTACCCAAATGCTTTCCCATCTGATATAAGAGATAAGGTAAACAAATTTTCTGGTAATAATGCAATTAGTTGTGAAGAACACCTTATGTTATTTTTTGATATGCTAAGAGACTATGAAATTGAGCATGAGGATGTAGTCATGAAACTATTTGTTCAGTCTTTGGTGGAAGATGCTAGAGACTAGTTCAAAAGACTCCCTGACCGTTGTATTGATACATGGGATGCTTTTAAAAAATAATTCAAGGAGCAATATGGTGATAAGACTAATTCCAGTTTCATGCTAAATGAATTTAACACTATAAGGAAGAATCAGAATGAGTCTGCAGCTAAGTTCAACATGAGATTTCAAAAGGGTATGCATAAGTTGTTTCAGGTTATGAGATTAGATGACAATCTCTATCTGACCACATAATTCAATGCCTTTGATGGAAAGATTGGATACTTACTGAGGGAAAAAGATCCAAGAAATCTTAGGGATGCCTTTAGAATTGTTATCAACAATGAGAACAAAATGAAAATATCCAAAAAATTGGGTGGGAAAAGAGATGATCCTAAGTTGTTCGGAGACAAAAAATATAAAAGGGACAGTGAAAGAAATGTTGGAAATAAGAAGCAAGAAGAGGACAAGTTGGAAAAAGTGTTGAATGTACTGAAGGACTTGAAAGAACCTAGTAACAAAAATGATAAGGTTTCTGTTGTACAAAAGCCTCATTCCAGTAATAACTTCAATAGGTAGAATGGGCTGCAAAATTACCCTTACAATACCCAATGAAAGGATGGAAAACCTATTGTCCCTGCTGCAAAAGGAAATAATGACAAAGTTATCCCTGATCCTTTACAAAAGGCTTCTGTAAATGTCATGGAGGATACACGATGGTGTATGGCCTACCAATCTCCTCATTCTGTAGAACATTGTGTGGTTGCACAGTCCATATCTGCATACCAAAATGATGAAGCTGAAGAACTTGATTAAGAAGAAACTAATGATGATATTGGGTGTAACATGACTACTTCATATTTGGGACATGAAGATGTTTTTGATGTTGATGAAGAAACTGATGTGTGTTTGAAAAGACATAATAAGGCATTTCTCCATCAAGAGGTCTTTTTTAACGATGAAGACATTGATGAAAAGACATGTAACATGAATTCTTCCTCAAAGAAAGTGAATTTGAGAAGACCTTCAAAGGAGGAAATTGCTAGGATCACTGTAGAGATGGTAGCCCAAGTGCAGACTAGAAGTATGACAATGGATGATACCACTGGCAAAGCTGCAGGAATGTTCATAAAATGAACTAGTTCCAAGGGACCCACTGGAAACAAATCAAAAGATGAATACTTAGTGAAGTTGAAAAATATAAAGGGTAAGAAGTGGGAGCCAAACGGAGTTGGAGATGTGAAGATGTCCACTGTTCATGACAGAGAAAATCAAAAGGAAGTTGAGAAGCTAGTTAGTACAATGGCTAAAATTGAGAAAATGAAGGTGACAACTATAGCTGATGTATTCGAGAAACAAAAGGATACTAGAGTAGTGCAGATTGAGATTCCTTCATCTATCCCTATTGATATGTTCATTTTATTGTCTAAAATAAATGTCAAGTGTCCTTTGTCATAATTATTGAGAATCCCTGAACATAAGGTTAGAGCTCTTGCATGGGCAGATAATGTTCATAATAATAATGTTGCCTGTAATGCTAATGAGTCCCAGGATAAAGTTATGAAAGAAGTGGAAGTTCAAGGAATGGTATCTCAAATACCACCTATATACTTGGACAACTCTGTCAATGCTAGAGTTGAAAACATAGATCCATTCTTCTTAAGTATCATAGTAAATGGAATGACATTAAGGAATTGCATGATTGGTTTAGGTGCCTCAAATACTATCATGCCTTTTAAGATCATGGAAAAGTTGGGCCTTAAGGTTCATACAGTCCAGGGAAGATGTTGCGCAATGGACCAAAGAGAAGTGCCAGTCATTGGGACTATAAATGTATTTCCTTACAAATTGGCAGCCTAGCCAGAGAAATAACTAACCATGAGTGTCTTGGTGGTAGATATTCCTCCTCATTATGGGATGCTATTATCCAAGAAGTGGAGTGCTACCATGGGTTGAAGTTTGTGATGTGACTTGTCCTTTGCACCTTTCAAGATAGATGATCAATCTATTAAGGTTGAAAGGGAGCCAAGGGTAACCCACATGATTGAAAAGAATATTGACAATGAGATTAGCTATTTTGTGGATACTGATATCAATTATTTTAGAGCAGAGGTCACTATTCTTGAAAGAGATCCTATGCTGCCCCCTATCACAGTGGAAATAAATGCTAAATATGAGAAGGGTGAGTTGTGGGTGATGTACTTTGATGGTGATATCTGCAAAGATGGTTCAAGAGTAGGTATTTTAATCATCTCTCCTAATGGAAATACTTACAAATTCTCTTTCACACTTAGCTTCTCCTATACCAATAATATAGAAGAATACAAAGCATTATTAATAGGATTGATGTTGGAACACAAGCATGGAATTAAATGTATAAAAGTTATTGGTGATTCTGAGTTAGTTGTGTCCCAAGTAAGATCATTATATGCTTCTAAGAACAAAAGGTTGAAATAATATAGGAATGTTGTTTGGGACACGATTGAGATTTTTTATGCATTCAATATTGTATGGAAGGATAGGAGTAACAATAAGATGGCTGACTTGTTAGCCAATATAGCAATCAATCCCAAGGACATTACTTTTGCAGGCATCTCTAAAATTGAAATTCAGGCTAGGCCTAGTATACCAGATAATGTTGAAAACTGGCAGGTCTTTGAAGATGACCAGGACATCTTGAGATTTATGAATTGTGAAGATAAGTATCATGATCAAGAATTGGATTGCTCCACTTTTTTTGAAACTACATAAGGAAAATAAGTTATCCTTGGAAATGAAGTCCTGCAGCTTAAGACTAAAAAGGTTCCCAAGGGACTTGTTATTTTAGAAACTGTATTTGATAGTCAGGATAGAGTCCAAATGGATACTAAGAAGAGAGACCTGATGGACCTGGAAGAGATTAATCTTGGTACACAAGAGGCACCTAAGAAGGTCTACATTGGAAGAGAGATATCTCAAGAGGTAAGGAAGACTTTGATTGAGTTATTGAGAAAATTCAGGCATTTTTTTGCATGGTCATATGACAACCTAAAGGTTTATAGAGAAGATCTGTTCCAGCATATTATTCCTTTGAAGAAAGATGCTAAATCTTTTAGGCAAAAATAGAGGCCAATTAATCCTACCTTAGCACCTAAAATGCAAGAAGAACTGATGAAGTTGAGAGATGCTAGAATCATAGAGCCCATAAGACATTCCTCTTGGGTGTCAAACTTAGTTTCTGTTAGAAAGAAGAATGGAGACATCAGATTTTATGTAGACTTCAAGAATATAAACATCTCTTCTCTGAAGGACAATTACTGCTTGCCTAACATGGAGGTAATACTGCAAAGAGTGACTGGGTCTAACCTAATGTCCATGATGGATGGTTTTTCTAGTTACAATCAAGTGATTGTGAAAGAATCAGAACAGTTCAAGACAACCTTTAAAACACCTTGGGTAACCTATGTTTATGTAAGGATGCCTTTTGGTCTCAAAAATGCTGGTGCAAATTTCCAAACAGAAATGGATGTTGCTTTTGATAAATTCATAAATTATTTCCTTGTTGTTTATCAAGATGACTTAACTGCATATTCCAAGAAAGAAGACGATCATTGTTCTCATCTAGAGAAGATATTTGTAAGAGCATTGGAATATGGCATTTCATTGAACCCTAGGAAATGTGCATTTGGTGTGACTGAGAGAAAATTATTGGGCCACTTAGTTGGGAAGCAGGGAGTAAGAATTGATCCAGAAAGGGTAGTGGCCATTAACAAAATTCAAAAACCAAAAAATGTAAAGGGAATCCAGTCCTTCTTTGGCCAAGTAAACTTTTTGAGGATATTTGTTACAAACTTTGAGATTACTAGGACAATGTCCAAAATGTTGAAAAAAGGATCTAAGATCAAGTGGGAAGGTGAGCCTGATGAAGCTTTCAAGAATATAAAATAGGAAATCAAAGATGCACTTGTGCTTAAAGCATCTAACTATAATATTCCAATGCATATTTTCTCTTTTGCCTCTTTTCACACTGTTGCTGCAGTTTTGTTGCAAAAAAATAATGAAGGTTTTGAACAGCCTATTGCATTCTTTAGTAAATATTTGTAGGCTACTGAATTAAAGTATGATATCAATGAGAAACAAGCATATGCACTTGTGAAGGCTATGAAGGCTTTTAGATTCTATCTGATGGGAGAAACTATGATTTCTTTTGTACCAAGTGTTGTAGTTAAAGACATAATTTCACAATTAGAAGTGTTTGGGAGGAGATGCAGATGGGTAAATAGAATCCAGGAGTTTAACATTGATATCTAGATTACCAAAATAGTTAGAGGCCAAGGATTGGCAAAATTGATGGCTAAGTCCAATCTTGATGCAAATCAGATAAACCAAGATGACATTGATTATACATGTGATATGGATGATTGTATCTGGTATCAAGATGTTATCTATTATTTAAGGAATATGAAATGCCCATTAGGATGGATGATAGCAAGAAAAGAGCTCTAAAGTTGAAAGCAATAAAATATGTTGTCATCAAATGCAAATTGTGGTGGAGGAATCTGGACTGCATTTTGTTGAAATGTGTGGATGAAAGTTAGGTAGACATATTGTTGAAGGAAATGCATGAAGGTATATGTGGTGGACATTATATGGGTAAAACTACTACTCAAAAGATTCTGAGAGCAAGGTTTTGGTGGCCCACAATCTTCAAAGATGCAGAATAATTGGTAAGAAAGTGTGATGCTTGTCAGAGATTTTTTGGCAAGCTCAAGTTTTTAGGAAATGTACCACTAAGGCCAATGGAAGTGCAAGCCCCTTTCCAATAGTGGGGGATGGACTTTATAGGAGAAATAAAAAACAAATCCAGTGGAGGACACTCTTGGATCTTAGTTGCTATTGATTATTTTACAAAGTGGGTAGAGGCTATTCCTATAAGGAATGCAACTAGCAAGGTGGTGATTGATTTCCTATTAAATAATATTGTTACAAGATTTGGTTGTCCTGAAAGGATTTTTTGTGATAATGCAATGTGCTTCAGGTCTGCTGAATACAAGGAATTATGTGAAGGTTTAGGAATATAGATGTCATATTCCTCACCTTATCATCCACAAGGAAATGGATAGGCATAATCATCTAACAAAAGCTTGATAAATATTCTCAAGAGGATCCTTGAAAAGAATAAAAAGGCATGGAACTCAAAATTTCCATTGGTTGTGTGGGCTGACATAGTAACTGTAAAGAAGGGAATTGGGTGTGCACCATTTGACTTGGTGTATGGGATACATGAAAGGATGCCTCAGAACAACCTATTAGAAATGTACAAGTTTTTTCAGTTATATGACAATGATCTAGATGATGAAATACAATTGAGGATTGAGGATTTAATCAGGTTGGATGAAACCAGAAGAGAATCAACTTAAAAAATGTTAAGTTATAGTTACAGGTCAAAAACTTGTATGACAAGAAAGCTGTAGAAAGGAAATTTGAACTCAATGACTTGGTATTACTCTAGAATGTCAGATTGTAAGATAAAGGAAAACATGGAAAATTTGATCCAATCTGGTTAGGGCCATATTTGATTCATGAAAAGTGGAGACCAAATTCATGCATTATCATATAACTCAATGGTGACATTCAAGAATCACTTGTCCATGGACAATTCTTGAAGAAATACTTCAGTTGAAGGTATTTTTCTTTCCATGAATAGTAGTTAGGTTTGTATATGTTTTAAATTATGTAAAGGTGTGGTGTGTTTATTTTATGTCTGGTCTTTCCTTTAATAGTAGGTTTTTGTCCAAGTACTCTCTGCAGTTGTCCTTTTCTAGTAGGTGGTTTTCTTTCCCAAGAAATTTTGAATTATTGCATGGGCACAAGTTACCCATCATCCCTAGATAGAGCCACTGTTAGTCCATTTTCCTGTCATTGCAAAAATCCAAAGGAAATGGTATATTCCTATACTAACCCTAAGAAAATTGTCATGACCACTTGCAAACTTGTTCTGATCTATGAAGTAGATGCATGATGTTTTATAGCTTGTGAGCTTAGCCATGGATTAATCAAGATTTATGTAAGGTCTAATTAAGGGTGCATGTGCTAAAATGCAAAAACCAGGGAGATATAGCAATTTTAAGGTCTGAAAATATAGGTATTTTCCATGTTTAGGGTTTCACAAAATTTGTCTAAGTCAAAAACCCTAGCTTTTTTCTTTTTCCCTATTACCTTTTCTAGCCACTTAAATCCTTTTTCCTGCACATGCTTTATTCTATTCACTAGCTCTCTAAATTCTTGGGCGATTATGTCTTTCATTCAGTGAATGGGTGAATACAGTGCTTGTGTATTCTCTTAGCCTTGGCGGTTAGTGGTTTAACCTTCAGTGACCTGGCGGGCAGTTATTTATTCCTTCAGTCACTGATTCACATAATGATCTGGTCAAGGTGAGACACATTTTGAGATCAAATATGGACTGTAGATGTAGATTTGGATCGACAGTAGTTGCTAATTCTCCTGATATAACCCAAGGTAAAGAATGTATCTAGTGACTTGGAGATTCTTTGTTCACGTGATCTCCTATTCTAACACTAGTCAAGACAAATATTTGGTGATTATGATTTTTCTTTGTTTGCTGATTCTCCGAATGGACCCGGGTTAAGTCAAAGGAAAGTCAGGTTTTGTTTCTAGTGGTTAAGTTTTTTAATTGGTGATTTGGCGAATGCAGTGATCTCCTATTCTCCTAATGATACCTGAGCTTAAAGATATATCTAGTGAATGCAAGAATGCTTAGTCGTGTAATCTCTGAATATGACCATAGTTAAAGGCAAAGCAAGAATTTCTCTTTGTTCACTGAATCACCTGAAAAGGATGAGTTAAGTTTTAAGACTTTGCGAATTAGTGATAGCCATTGATTTGAGCTTTGATCGATGGTGGGTATTTAATCTCTTCATGAGACCTGAGTTAAGACATTCTTTTGGTGACTTAGAGATTAAAGGCATTCACTCATTCTCCAGATCTAACCATGGTCAGAGATAACCTTCAGTGAATGGGAGATTCCTTTGTTCGCATATTCACTGGATAGACAAGAATTAAAGACAAGGGGTTATATGATATTTGGAAAATTAATGATAACCACAAGATGATGACCAGATCAATGGCCATTGTTTGATTTCTAGATTGAATCGAGGTTAATGGAAAGATTGGGTGGCTTGGAGATTTCTTTGTTCACGTGTTCTCTGAGTCTAACCTAGGTCAAGGATTTTATCAAGCAATCTAGAGATTGCCTTAGTCTCTTAATCGCTAGATAGAGGCTGGGTTAAGGATAAAGAGAAATCCGAGATTGAATATTGGCTATTGATGAAGATAGATCGGGTGGTGGTCACGTGATCTCCTAGTCAAACCATGAGTTAAGAAAATATTAAGTGATCACGTGAATGCTTTGATCGCGTGATCTCCAAACCTAATCACGATTAAGAAAGATGTTCAGAGATCAGAAGAAATCCTTCAGTCACCAGTTCGATGAATGACTTAGGGTTAAGGAAGCTTGCTGAAGTCAAAGTGGGTCCATTTCCAGGTGTAGTTGATGTGTTCTATTCTGATTGGTTTGTAGATAATGATGATGTGGCCAGATAATTTTAAAATTTTAATTGACTATTCTGCCAAATTCAGTGGGCCATCTGATATGCCGAGAAAGGGTAGAAATCAATAGTTGTGTTTTAAACCTAATTGATTGACCGTTGCTTCTAGTAATTTGAATTGTTTAAGGGTTTTTCAAAGAATAAAGGACTGGTTATTTAATGCTTGGGCAGTTGATTTACTTAATTTGATCTTGTACATTATTGCAGTATGGTCCAAAAATGATGCTTGTCTGTGAAGGATGTCCATACCATGAAATATAGGTGAAACAATCACTTAATTTATTATGCAAATGAAGAAAATAGGGAGTTAAATGATGTAGTTTCCATTCTCTAATGTACCAATTAGGATTTTGGCCATAAATGAAGATAAAATTTGGACCTGATTGCTCTAGATTTTAAGGCATGTCTTGTCTGCATTAATTTGCCTAATTTCTAGATTGATGAAAGTGGTTGAAAACCCTAGTTCCGTCCTAGCTATCTAAAGCTTGTTGCATCATTTCTTGAGGATTCCAAGATAGCTAGTGACTATATATAGTAGTTTGATGTATTTTTCAAAGGATGGTGAAATTGGTAACTGAATAGAGAGAGCTTGGATCTAGGGTTTGCTTCTAGCATTTTATCATTTTCAATGTATTGATACTAGAAATTTTAATGAGAATACACTTGAATTCCTTCTCAGATTTGTGGATGTATTCTTGTTTTGATCTTAGATTCTTCTATGTTAATGTTGTAAGGAAAGTTAATATATGGTTTACAAAGTAAATTGTGAAGTTTGTTCTTGAGTTCCTTCAAGGAAGGATTAAATTCTTAAGGATAGATTTAGAGAATTCATAGTTCTTGTGAGAATCTAATGCTTGAATGTGAGAGTGAGAGGAATAATAGGCAAAGAACTTATTCTAGATTTGGGTGTGTTTGAGTTAAGTTTTCTGTTGAGGTATATTGTATTTGATTCTTTTCCCTAGGATAAGACACTGGTCTATTCTCAGGAAGTAGTTCTTCATCATCAATCAAACTATAAATGGTAAAATCTTTAAATCAACGTGTCAAGGAAATTAATGCTTAATATTTGCTGATTCCTTTAAGAAGTGAATAAAAGGTACACCCGCCTGAGCATTAGGCTCAAAGTGTAGGAGGACTAATATCCTAGTCCTTGTTAATTGGCCCTTTTTCTTGTCAGATTTGGAGTGGGTTACAAGAGTCAGAGACATTTTTTTGTGAATCATATATATTGTAAATCTGCAAGTAGAAAGAAAAGAAATCAGCATGAGACATTAAATCACTTATTAAATTGTCATATATGTCAACTAGTTTTGACTATACTTATCATGATAGTTACAAATATCTAAAGAAGGAAATAATGTTTAAGGAATGAGATATTAACATGAAGATGAGATGTATGAGATAGATATGGATATGGTATTCATTGGGTAACTTATTGATGAGTCTATGACATTATGTTAGTGATTTGATTGTATTACATAATTCTGTTAAGAATTGAAGATCAAGAATGAACAAGCTTGTGTGGTCAGTAAATGAAGAACTTAGTATACAATGAGTTGAAACAGTGTACATCGAGCAAGTGTAGTGTATGCTGAGTATAATATTAACCGAGTTAGAAGTCACTGACAAATCATAGTATTGACTGAGTGAAAGAAATATATGAAACAAGTGATTGTTGACTAAAAATGTTGAGCTAGGCATTTATGGATGATTCCAAGGTTAAAGATAAAAAAATTTATGATGATCAAATGGATGAAAAAATTCAAGGATGATCAGATGATGGAGGATGAAACATGTTAGATACACAAGTTCCAAGGAAGGTTGAGGCAAAAAAATCAAAGGTGAAGATTAAGAGGAAAAATCTATGGATGAGAAGAAAATGGTATATTACATCTATAAAAGGAGACAATTGATTCATAATTAATTTTGGAATGCGCATGAGAAGATTTCATTCATGTGAAGCCGGTCAAATAGTTTGAAGACAAAATTGAGCAAATCTACAAACAACACCAAGCGTCAGAAAAAGGAATTAACCAAGAAGAACCGAGTTGGAGGATACAAAGAAATTGAATTGAGTATATTTTCCAGAGGTATTTTTAGCTTAGCATAGATCTAAAAATCTTCAAAATAAAGTTGTATTTGAATTAGATCATTTATTGTTGCATTCTAACCATTCTATAGATATATCTCTTAATCGAGTGGGACTTAATAGTCTTTATATTTCATTATGACATTTAATGAATATTGATTATTTTCATGTTGACCCCATAGTGAATTTTTGGTCATGGAGAACTATTAGTGATAAATCCTCTAACCATGTCACACATTACAGTGTGTTATTGTAACCTTTAATAGGGTTGTCACTTTACCAAGCTCACTTCAGAAGAGTGAAATTTTTGCGGGTACCGGTCCCAAGTGGTTTTTCCCCTAGCAGGGTTTCCACATTAAAAATCAAAGTGTTATATGTGTATGGATGTGATGATTTTTTATTTTCCTTTATACATTACAATTACTGGTTTGATCAGTATATACACTAGTTAATTTACTAGTATTTGGTTAATGAACAGAAAGACACAGTTACAGTTTTACCGAGTTGTTTAAATTGTTTGAAAGATTTTTTTTATACATTTGAGAGTATCTAGGATTGTAGGATAACTGGACTTAACTAATTTACCCCCCTCTCAGTTATCTTACAATTGGTATTAGAGAAAGAGTTCTTGAAAAAAAAGTTTTAAGGACTTAAGTAAAAGATCACAAGATGTATAAGAGAGAGGTTCCAAAGCTGAACAAAGACAACTTCTCAACATGGAAAAGTAGGATAAAGTTATATCTATCAACGATTGGTGATTCTGCAACATGCTACTTGGAAAATGGAGTTTATCACTCCCATTAGTCCTTTAGCTGTCAACTAGATGAAAGAAAGACAAGAACACAATGCTATGATGATTGAGCTTCCTTCTTCCTTATTAGATGCTGAATTTGAAGACATTAAATCATGTACAACTACAAAATAGATGTGAGACAAGCTTAGACTAGTTCATGGAGGAGATGTGAATGTGCTAAGGCCAAAAGCTGAAAGTCTAAGAGGAAAGTTTGATGACATGAAAATGAAAGAAGGTGAAAACATCACTCAATACAACAACTAAGTCAAGGAAATTGTGAATGTTATCTGAGGAGCAGGTGGAACTACTGATGAAAACACTATGGTAAGTAAAATTATGAGAACATTTTTACCTACCTATGCTATTAGAGTCTCTATAATTCATGAAATGAGAGAAGCTCATGGTAATAATATTTCACTTGATAGTTTGATTGATAGATTGACTATATTTGAGCTTAATAACTATGACAATAGTATTGTACCTATAGTAGAATCTGCATTTATGTCATCTCTTAAAATTGGAAAATCAAGTAGAAGACATAAGATAAGAAATGAAAGTGATAGTGAAAGTGAAGAAGATGAACTTGATGAACTTGAAGCATTAATGGCTGGAAGGCTACAAAAAGGAAAAGGAAGATATAGAGGTAAAATACCCTTTGTATGTTTTAAATCCAAAGAGATTTACCATATTGCTGCAAGATGTCCTGACAAGAAGGAAGATGAGAAAAAAAATCAAAGATCAAATGAAAGAAAGAATGATAGAAGAGATTATCGAGATCACAAAGGAAACCAATAGTATGGAAAAAAAGATAATCGAGACTACAAAGATAAAGGCAAGAAGGCATGTTACCTAGTTGAAGATGAAGATGATGACACCGAGACCGAAACTGATGAAGACATAAAAGTGGCATTTGTGGCATTAAAAGAAGACTCCAAATAAGAAGAAAGGTATGTTGAAACAACACTTATTTCTAAAGTTAGCAAGAATGATACTTGGATTATTGATAGTGGCTATACACATCATATGACTAGAAATGAAGAATACTTTGAATATCTTGAACATTATAATGGTGGATCTGTGAAAATGGGAAACGATACACCTTGTCAAGTAAAAGGAAAAGGAAGTATATTGCTGAATAATAAGATCAAATGTGAGAATGCATATTGGGTGAAAGGACTTAACTAAAATCTACTTAGTGTAGAAAAACTCAATAACACTAGTCATCGAGTTGCATTTGAGAATAGAAAGGTGAAAATATATAATGAGAATGGAAAGTTGGTCGGTATTGGTGAACAATCAAAAGGTAACTTATTCTATCTCGACAATGCTGAAACTTCTTGTTTATTGGCTAAAAATGAAGATGTATGGTTATGGCACAAGAGGATATGTCATGTGAACTTTGATAACATGGTTAAGATCAGTAAGAAAAGGAGAGTTAGAGGTTTACTGATATTATCTAAAACTAACCATGTAATGTGCAAACCGTGTCAAATGGGTAAGATGTCAAATTCTAGTTTCAAGAGAAAACATTACTCATCTAATGTTATTTTGGAGTTAGTTCATACTAAATTATGTGGTCCTATGAGAACTCAGAGTTATTATAGAGACATATATTTTATCTTATTTGTTGATGATTTCTCTAGGATGATGACTATCATGCTCTTAAAAGAAAAATCAAAAGCTTTCAAAATGTTTAAATGGTATAAAGCAAAAGTGGAAAAAGAAAGTGGTAAGGAACTGAAATGCTTAAGGTCAAATAGAGGCAGTGAATTTATTTCTGATGAGTTCACTAATTTTTGTAATGAGCATGGAATGAAGAGATAGGCATCTGCACCGAGGACACCCCAACAAAATGGTATTGCTGAAAGGAGGAATAGATCAATTGTTGATTGTGCTAGATCACTAATGATTGAAAAATATATTGCACAAATGTATTGGAGAGAAGTTGTTAGTATTGTTGTTTACATACTAGACCAAGTTCAACTAAAGAAAGAATAAAACAAGACACCTTATGAATTATGGTATGTTTACACACCTAATGTGAGTTATTTTAGAATATTTGGAAGTAGATGTTACATTCTGAAAGATGATAGAAATAGAAAATTTGATTCAAAAGGTGATGATGGGATATTTCTAGGATATTCTACTAAAAGAAAAGCTTATAAATGTTTCAACAAGGCTACTAACAAGATGTTTGAAAGTGAAAATGTGAGATTTGATGAGTTTGCAAAAAAGAATGATGAAGAAAGAAAAAAGGAACCGAAAGACTATGGTAGATTTGTTTACATTGAGGAACCTGAAACTCTACCTGAGAAAAAGTCTAGTGTTACCGAGCAACATAATAATGCTACCGAGCAACAATCTTTACAGACCGGGGATCAACAAAGAGTTACTGATGAAAATGTTGATAATGCACTAAGTGGAGAACAGATTGAAGAACAAAGATTTGAACTTGTACTTGCAAGATATGTGAGAAGGCACCATTGACAAGATTAGATAATTGGAGATAAAAGAGAAGGAACGATGACCCAAAGTAAGTTAAGGAATAACACATGTTTAGTTTGTGAATTTGAGCCATGTCTAATAGTCACTAAGGTGATATGAGGTTGCATATACCTGTACTTTAACAAAAGATCTAATGATGTTGATGCATGATGTTCACACTTTGGGTTTCCTAAGGTTGTGAAAGATGGAAGACAAGTTGAAACTGCATATTAGTACATGCAAGGTACTAGAGTTTGAATTGAACAACATACATATTGATTTGGCTACTGAAGTGATGATTATATTATTTTTTGCATTGTTGTCAAGGGAGAGAATTTCCATGAAATATTTAGATAAGGGAGAGATTCAATGAAATATCTATCTACAAGGAGATAGATTACATGTAGGGAGAGACACTGATTTTATGTAGTTATTAAACATATTAAAAGCATAATCTAGGGAGAGTTTACTGAGTCAAAATATTTACATACAGTGTTGTAGACAAATGTTTGATATTCTAAGGAATATTTGACATTATATTTCCATCAATTCCAAAGGGAGATATTGATAGACTACAAATGATTGAATATCTCAAGGAAGAGTTTTACAACTGATTGGATAGTTCAAAAGGGAGAGATTGATGATCACCAAGCTAAAAAGGTATACGTGCACATTAAATCAATTATTATATTGTCATTGATGTCAACTAGTTTTGACTATACTTATCATGATAGTTACAAACATCTGAAGAAGGAAATAATGGTTAACAAATGATATATTAACATGAAGATGAGATGTATGAGAAAGATATGGTTATGGTATTCATTGGGTAGCTTATTGATGAGTCTATGTCATTATGTTAGTGATTTTATTGTATTACATAATTATGTTATGAATTTAAGATCAAGGATTTTATGCGGTCGGTAAATGAAGAACTTAGTATACACTGAGTTAAAATAGTGTAAACTAAGAAAGTGTAGTGTATACCAAGTACATTATTAACCAAGTTAGAAGTCGTGACACATCATGATATTGACTGAGTGAAATAAATAGATGAAACAAGTGATTTCTGACTAAAGATGATGAGATGGACAATTATGGATGATTATGAGGTTAAAGATAAAGTTTATTATAATGATCAAATAGATGAAAAAAATCAAGGATGATCGGATAATGGAGAATGAAACATGTTAGAGACACAAGTTTTGAGGAATGATGAAGGGGAAAAATCAACGGTGAAGATTAAGAGGTAAATATATGGATGAGAATAAAATAGTTTATTACGTCTATAAAAGAAGACAAGTGATTCATAATTAATTTTGGAATGCACGTGAGAAGATTGAATTCATGCAAAGCTGGTCAAATAGGTTGAAGACATAACTGAGCAAATATACAAATGACGCCGAGTGTCAGAAAAAGGAATTAACCAAGCATAATAGAGTTGGAGGATACAAAGAAATTGAATTGAGTATATTGGCTAGAGGTATTTTGACCTTAGCATAGATCTGAAAATATGCAAAAGAAAGTTTTATTTGAATCAAATCATTTACTGTTTCATTCTAACCATTGCTATAGATAAATCTCTTAACCGAGTAGGACTTAATAGTCTTTATATTTCATTATGACACTCAATGAATGTTGAATATTTTCATGTTGACCCCATAGTGAATGTTTGGTCATGAAGAACTGATAGTGATAAACCCTCTAACCAGGTCACACCTTAAAATGTGTTATTATAACCTTTAACAGGGTTGGCTATTTACTAGGCTCACTTCATAAGAATAAAATTATTTTTGGGTACCAGTCCCATGCGGGTTTTCCCCTAATAGGGTTTCCATGTTAAAAATTAAAGTATTATATGTGTATGGTTATGATTATTTGTTATTTTTCTTTACATATTATAATTAATGGTTTGATTGATATATACTCTAGTTAATTTACTAGTATTTGGTTAATGAACAGAAAGGCACAGTTAAAGTTTTACTAAGTTATTTAATTATTTGAAATATTGCTTTTATACATCAGAGAGTGTTTGGGACTATAGGATAACTAGACTTAACTGATTTAGACCCCCTCTCAGTTATCTAACAACATTTCCCATCCTTGAACTAAAAGTGGTAATCCTTGTCTACAAGAGGTCCAACACTCAACAAGGTATGTTTAAGGCCATTAAAAAACAAAACATCATTAGTGTTATTTTTTCTATTAAGAGATATTGATCCTCTACCAATGATCAAGCTAGGAGTGTTATCAGCAAATCTAACCACTCCACCATCATATTTGTTTAGGTGAACAAACTTGTCTTTATCACCAATCATATGATGAGAGAAACCACTATATATAATCCATTTTGATTTCTTTTTCACATGTGAAAATAAAGCTTTCTCTTCATGAACATGTTCTTAATCCTTAATAGAAACAAATCCAATTTCATCTTCATCATTTGCAGAATCATGAGAAACAAATCACTAGCATAATAACATTCCTTATCCTTCTTGAAAAACTTAGGTTTGTGCTTCAAAATCCTAGTAGGACATCTGGATGCAAAGTGACCAATCTTATTGCAAGAAAAACATTTTAGGGGAAACTCTCCTTCAAACTTACCATTACCTTTATTTTCCCACTTTGCAATCAGAGCCACAAGTTCATCCATCTTTCTCTATTCTCCCTCTATTTAAACCTAATCATCATCATATTCTCCAAGCTCTGCATGTCTTCTACCTCTACTAGTGCTCGCAAGTCTAGATAATGTCCTCTTGTCATTGTAAATAGTAGCCTTAAATACAGTTTCCACTTTAGGTAATTATTCATGTAGCTCTATGTTCTCAAAGGTGGTTAATTTAGCAATAAAGATCTCCCTATTGAAGTTTGTAGTGAGTTGAATGACATCCTTAATCACCTAAAAAATTTTCTTATAAACTAGTGTGAAATATCTCAAAATCTTTGTAATCAATTCTTCCTTAGAGTGTATGCCTCCTGAATTTATAATTCCTATAACAACCTCATTTATATTCTGTATATATGATATAAAATTCTCATCATCTCACATTCTCAGGTTCTCCATATTTTTTTTTTCCAATTCTTCAACTTTGCCATTTTAGTGTATTGATCTTCTTCATACAAATATTCTAACCTTGTCTAGCTCTTGTGTGCTGAATCAAGTTCCTTAACTTCTGTGAATTCTACTTTTGAAAGTGCGTTGATAAATTATTCCCTTGCAACCATGTTGTAATGAAATGATTTCCTCTCATCTTCAATAGCATCAACTATGTTAGATTCTTCCTTGAGCTCTTCATCCCTCTTGATAATCATCCAGTAATCAATTCCCATGCAAATCAGATGAGTCCTCATCTTGTTATTCCATATGTTAACATTTTCAATGTCAAAATTAGGGCTCTCCTTCCTCTAGTAATCCATCTTAGGATCTCCTCAAGTGCTTAATATTTCTTTCTGGGGACCAAAAGATCAAATACCAATTGTTAGCAATAACAATGCACCAATACAATTGAGAGCGGGACATGCATCAGTTGTGTGGAAAATATTAAACTTAAATTCCTTTATATATTGATTACTTTACACAAACTAAAACAATAATGTAACCATAAGAGCATCACAAAATCAAAACATCATAACAAAAATATTTGTTGTTAAGGAAAATCTTGTTAAGGGAAAAACCCCGATGGGGATGAAACCCATTAATGATGAACTAAAATATTGTGTCTCTGTAAGGAAAGCTAGACCTATTAGGAGCTGATTATTACATTCACTACAAGTCCCTGTTAGGAATATTTCTAACCCTATTAGTACTTGATTACAAGGATAGGCTCACTTCCCAAGAACACTACCCAAAGTGAAGGTTAAATCCAACTTCTAGATCCACTATCCAAATAAATATATAAGAATATATAATAACAGTAATGAATTGACTTACAAAAACTAGATTTCCCCAAATAGTTACAATGAAGTTCTCAATCAATTACCTTAGCTCTACATCTAGCAGACCTTCCAATAACAATTTTTCAACCCCTATTCCACATTTATAGCTTCAAGGAATGACTTTCATTCATACAAGTTACAACAAACAATTAGGTCAGCTTGTTAAGACTTCCCCAATGAAAAATTAAATACTTACACCATTTCTAAGATACACATGACATCTTAAACAAGTATACAAAAAATAGAAATGATTAAATACATGCCAAGATTTGCAATCCATGCTAGAAACCTTTTGAACACATTATCTCCTTTGGTCGACCCAAAATAGGCCTGCGCAAGGCCACACACTTCATCAGACATCACCTAGATCCTAGTGACCCAATAATTTCCACATGTAATCTTTCAAGCCTCAAACTTGCATGCCACAATTCATGGTCACATCCAAATTATCCTAAAAACTTAGAGACCATCTCTATCATAATCCTCTATTATTGCACTCCGACCAATATTCACTAAAATAGTCATAACTCATGTAAAAGAATAGACAATTATCTACAACTTTATACATAACATCTACACACATCCTTCATCACAAATATAAGCTTTCACATCCTATGATGTTATATAATGTATGTACCACTCTATTAGACTTGCATGTTCTTATCATAACCAGTTTGTCTGATGAAACCAATTGAAACATATGTTGACATTAATGACAAAACATGAATGTCAACACCTCAAATAAAAAAGCTTCCAACATGATCACTATTCTTGTAAGACATTGTTTTACAATGGATCACACAAAAGGAAAAGTGCCTCATAAGATTACATTGAAAGGCCTAGCAAGTTGTGGTATACTAGTCAATCCATCGAAAAGGATGAGGCCTTAAGGAAAATATTCTTTCCTTAGGATCAAAAGAAAAATTTATTAGGCCTTAGAGAAGAATTTTATCCTTAGGAATCAATGAGGAAGGATTAGTCCTTAAGAAAATATTGTTTCGATTAAGGGATCCAATGAAAAGGATAAACAAAAGAAAAATATTGTCTTCTTGGTCATCCATAAGAGAGGTTGCATGAAATCATTGTGTATGTGTGTGAAAAATGTGAAACATAGAGTAGAGTGTATGCCCCTATGATAAAGAGATTGAAAATTCCTTAATGGGAGAAATGGCTTTAATAGAGAAAAGAGACACCCACAAGAAATGTTTCCATTATGAGATGCTCTCATGAAAGAACAAATAAAGGGAAATAAGAACATGAAAAAAGAGAGCATGGAAGGGATCTAATAACTTTAGGGTCAATATGATCATATTATAATACATGAGATACTATATAAAAATTAATTTTCGTCATCCTCCAAAGGTAGTAGAACTGCAATCACAATGGAAGAATAACATGTAAGAGTTACAAAGAAGAGTCTTTTTGAGCCAAAAATATGAACACCAAAAAGAATAGGTAGCTACCATTTTGCATCATCCCCAGTCAGACAACACAAAGGAATATTTATGAATATTGGTGCATGCAGGACATAACATGTAACAAATTATAGAATAAGTGAGATAAAAATAGAAGAATGCTTATGACATGTTGATTCATTTGTCACATTTCTCCAATAGAGAAATGGGGGTCATTTAAATAAATCTAAAAAAAACATATAACAAGTAGCACATCACAAGGGAAGCACATTACAAAAGGAAGACCCATAAATCCATTGTATAAGAGGATATAAACAAGTGTATTTCCTACCCCCCTCCCCCTGCCCCATCTTAGTCTACAGTGTTTAGGAAAGGTGGAAAAATCACTAGAGGAGAAACATAAAGCACAGAAGATTAAACAATTGTGAGTTCCAAACAAGGACTATGTTGTAAAGATAGGTCACTTTGTTTGTCACTAGGAGTGATACATAATTTTTTTGAAAAGATAGATATAAAATCATGTTCAAGATAAATAATCTCACACATGTCATCAGAATTAGTAGCATGAATATCATTGTTAGCATAAAAAGAATCATCATCAAGAGTATCTTCTTGATCCAAATTAATTTTAATAGAATCCAAGATATGAATAGAATTGTGATATTTTATCAAAATCATATTTTTTATATTAACTTGCTCTTTTGTCTTAAGCATGTGTTGGTGTTGACCCACTTATCATCCCCCAATTTAAATTTTTAAAACCATGTCCATCTCATGGTCAAATTGAAATTTGCACTCTTTCTCAATGATTTTTCCCATAATATTTTGTGAAGATGGTATTTTATAAAGAGGCAACATTTGAATTAGGATTCAAAGAGTTCAAGATTCAAATCTACATGGAGTAAAGTGTTGAAACAATGAACTTGAACCTTTACAAAATTTTAAGGTTCAAGGTTCAATGGTTCAAATAGTTCAAGGGGTGTGAAAATATGAAGGAAAAATGATTAATGATGGAAAATAATTTTCAATTGTTTTTTTAAAATTTGAACTTTTTGATTGAACCCCAAGGTTCAAAGGTTCAAAGGTTCAAGGTTCAAGGTTCAAAGGTTCAAAGGTTCAAAGGTTCATAGGTTCAAGGTTCAAGGTTCAAATGCCAATCAACATTGTGCCCACATCCAACAGTCCAATAATGCATTCAAAAAAGGTTGTTGGTTTTTCTAATTTGAGGTAGACCCTGTTGGCATTAAGTATGTTTGTCATTAGTGACAACACTTATTTAGACTCTATGTGCTTACCGAGCTCATATAGAAAAATAGTGTTTACTGAGCAATCCAAGCAGAACAGTGCTTACCAAGTAGACCGAGCTTCGCAATGCTTACTGAGTTATCATTACCGAGTGATGAGATGAGTAGTATTTACTGAGTGCTAGCACGGTAAATAGGGAATTCAATTTCTACTGAGTGACACTATATCTACCAAGTCTCCAGTGTATACTGAGTTTGAAACTACAACCGAGTGGTTAGTATGGACCGAGCCTCCACTCCTACCGAGAGCATGATGATGCCGAGTATTGCAGTGGATGCTGAGTATCAGAAAGCCACCGAGTTAGTTTGCAGGAACTTTGTAACTACATCAGGGCCGACTTAGTAATACTTGTGTTGACTTGTATTTTAGTAGCCAACTTTGTAATTATTTTGGATTGATATATAAGAAATGTTTTGTATCATATCCAAGGTGTGAATAACCAAGAAGTGTGAAAAAGTGAAAAAGGCAAAGATAGATGAATTACAAAGGGCTACATCAATATAAGGATCAGAAGAGACATATCTATCACAGAAGGTGATCAGTATATCAAAGAATCTCAATCAACAAGTACAGTTGCAAGTAAGAGATCTACTATTTCATCCTAATAGGTGAATCAGCTTCAAATCCTTTAACAGGGTAGACTTAACAGTCTTTTGTAAAATCTCTTAACCAAGTGCATACTTCATTGTATGTTTGTAAATCCTCTAACAAGGTGGACCTAGCAGTCCTAATTGCTCCTAACAAGGCAGATCATCAGAAGTGATCATTGTAAGCCTTAACCAGCCAACTTTATAGTACAGTATTGAAGTTTTGTGGGTATCATCCCCACCCTAGTTTTAATTTCTATTTGGAAGGTTTCTGGGTAACCAAATCTCTGTGTTCAAAGTGTTATGAATGTTTTATTCTTTCTGTCACTCATGCATGCAATTAGTTTATTGATCTAAATGTTATTTGGAATATGGTTAAGATCTGCAATTTGTAAAAAGTTTTGAAGTTACTGATTCACCCTTCCCCTCTCAGTAACTTGGCTAGTCTTGAATATTTCCAACAATTGGTATTAGAGCTTTGTGGTTCTCAAGATAAATTTTGATAGCTTGAGAAAAGATTCAGGACAATGGAGATATTCAGACTTAACAAAGTAATTGAAAATGAAAAGCTAGATCTGGAAATGGCCATAGCTGAACTCAAGGAAGCAAAAGAGCATCTTTCCCAATCCCTAAAAAGAAGGAAGGAACTTGCAAACCAAATGAATGACCACTAGTATGTTGAAGAAAAGATTGAAGATTTTTTCCCTTCAAGTAGCTCAGATGAAGCAAACAATGCAATCAAAGAACTTCTAGAAAAGAATGGATCTCTGCAAGAAGTAAGAAAATTGAAAAGAGAATAGGAAATTCAGTCAACAAGATTTTGTGAAATCTTGGAACAAAGAAACAAGATAAAAGATGAAATAGAAGGAAAGAACAGTGAAATCCAGAATCAAACTCTTCAGCTAGAAAACCTTATTGATCAAATCTCCAATGCAAATGAAGAAATCTTGACTGCAAGATCAGAAAATGACAGGATAACAGAGGAGTTGAGATCTGAAAAGAAAATCAGTTTAAGATTGGTGAATGACCTAAACACTGAAAAGCAAATCAATGACAGAATGATGAAATCTCAAGAAGATATGAATCAGCTGTATGAACAAAACCTTCATAAGAAAAAAGGAAAAGCAGGACTTGGATACAAAGAGGAAGGTGAATCCTCCAAACAAGGTACTCAAAAGAATCAGAAACCTACTTGTAATCACTGTGGCAAAATTGGTCATACTTCAAACAAATGTTGGAGTAATGGAAAAGCAAAATTCAATGGAAAATGCTACAATTGTAATCAGCATGGTCATAAAGCAAATGAATGCAAGGAGAAACCAAGATTTAAAGGAAAAAGTCACAAGGCATTAGAATGCAGATCTAGAACACCCAATCTAGCAGAACAAATTGTGAAAGAAATATTTGGTTGGGATTACAACACTTGGTGTAGGTGTCATTACTATGGAGAATATGGACACATTGGCATGAATTGTGTAAGGCATCACTTGAGAAAAAGGGATACTACCATAAGATGTTGTACATGCACTGAACTTGGTCATATAGCTAAAAACTACATGAATATAGGTAGAGTTGCAAATGAAAAGAAAGAAAAAGAAAATAGCATCAGGAAGTAGATGAGACAACAATGGATTCCTAAACCTACTGAGCAAAACAATCCAATTAATAAAGTCACTCATGAAGTGGGTGGCTCTATCAATTCTAACTAAGTCTCCAAGAAAGCACTGGAACTATATCTTCATAGACATATTCCAAAATAGTTCTAGAATTGAAAGGAAGAAAGATCCAATTCAGTATGCAAGATACAGTAGGATCATAGGAAGGTCATTATTAGTTACCACTGAGCAAGGTTAGGAGTAACCTAATTTCATATGGTTATCGAGTAAGGTCAGAGCAATATGAATTCATATGTTCGTCGAGTTGCGGAATCTTCACCAAGTAATTAATGCATAGTGGATGACAGTCTATTTAGTTCAATGCCCTAATTCCTATGGAGCATTAATGAAAAATTTTTAACAAAAAGCATGAAATTGAGTTCATTCTTCACCGCGAATATCAGCATATTGAGCAGAGAAATTTCCTAGTGCGATCAAACGATTCGAAGCAAAATTTGCAGCAGAAATTTTTCAAAGAATTTTCTACCAAGCTACCATGGCATCATCCAGCACTAAAGTGAAGAAAGGTTCAGAAATGTTAGTTCAAGGAGAATGGAAAGCACCGGATTTCAAACTTGTGCCCATGATTGCAGAAGCCCTAGACCCGAGTGGAGCTCAATCTCAGATCCCTCCCAAGGTACTTCTTGTAAATGACATTTGCAGTCATTTTAAAGGTGCAATTCAAGAGCTTGGAACCCTAGAGATAGATGTTGTTCATGATGAACTATGTGTTGATGGTGTTCTCAAACCAGAACATAAACATTTGGAAGATAAGGGTTTGACACATATCACCCACTTACCTCACAATTTCCAAGTAAAATGGATTAGATATATATCCTAAGCTGAGTGCATGAAGGTAAAATTTGGCTTGAGCAACTAGTGGAAATAATAGAGAAGATGATTCATCGAATCACTAGTCTTCCCATGCTTGCCAAGGCAAAATATTCAAAAACCCTAGGTCAAGTAGAGCTAGAATAGAAAACCCTAGCCGAATGGGATGGTAGAGGTATGAGAATAAATAGTATTACTGATGCAGAACTAAAACTTGGCACATATGTCATAGCTCACAAGATATACAGTTCAAGTTGACAAAATAGTGTTCCATATGAAGCAGTTGACCTAGCTTATAAAATTGTGAAGAACAACTTGTCATTTGACCTAGCAGATTTGTTGTTGAAGCAATTCAACAAGAATATGGAGAGCATTCAAACTTCAAAAAACAATCCATGTAAGTTTGGCTCACTGTTGGTTTGTTTATTTTTCTATGCTCAAAAGTTTTTCCCATCAAAAGGCACGATAAAATGGAGAAAAGATGTGCCTGTTCTTTATCAAATAAATGAGTACATTGCAGAAATGGGTGAGAATTTTGTAAACATAATGGATAACTATTTTGAATATTTTAAAGAAAAGATGAATAACAGATTCTGGATTCCATAAAAGTTGGTGGAAGATTATAAGGATGATATTTGTTTCATGGTTGATTGTGATAGAGTATACATTCAGGCAGTAAGGCCTAGGATTGTATGGGTGAAACCTCTTCCTTATGAGGTAAACATTGATGAGACAAAGGATATAATTGAAGCCCTAGTAAATCAACCTGTTGATCCAAAGGCTCCATACTTTGGAACATATGATGAAGCAGAGATAAGAATAGAACTAAGCATAAAGCTTCCATAGGCGGTTAACAAAGGCAGAAAGAGGATGGCCAAGATGCAATCTAGTACACCTCTAATGTTAACCAAGGGAAAAGGAGAGGACATTGAAGAAGAAGAAGAAAAGAATGAGAGTGAAGAAGAACAAGTACCTGTGAAGAAGAAAGGGAAGGCGACAATCACCAAGGCACCTAAACAGTCTACTGCAGTCTTCACAAGAAAAACAAGGGGCAAGGCAGGTAAAGTCAATGATGATATAGTACTAAAAAGGCCTCCTCCCACATTAGAAGAAAAGATTAAGGATTTGAGAGAAGGATCTGGAATTTCAAATTTCAAATCTCTCAAATATGAAATTAGATCAGAGGTAGAGCAGCAAGAAATTGAAGATGTTGTTATTGAGAAAATGAGAAAATGGAAGTACTCACTTGATGATATGGCTTCTCAAATTCTAGGTGTTCTATTGGATAAAGTTAAGATGAGATGGTCCAATGCAAGGCAAACTGTCAAGGACATATATGCTCAAACCTTAAGACAGTTGATGCCCAGTTTGAAAAATGCTAAAATCAATAAGGCATTGATAGAAAATGAGCACAAGATGACACTAAAATTCAAAAGTTGTTTGATTTTGATCAAGGATATAGAGTTGGTTGTGAAGAGTGCAAATTCTACTTGGAAAAACATCTATCATCTTCACAAACTGAGTGTTGAAACTGTGATAATAAAAGATATTGAATATGACAGTGATGGAGAAGAAGAAGAAGCAATTCAGCTAGATAGTATTGAAGTTGAAGAAGTAGTAGAGGAAGAAGCTACCAAGGAAGCTAAGCAGAATGTTGAGGAAGATGATCCAATTCAGATAGCTGCAGAAGTAATTGCCTCACTTCCTCACTCTCAAGCAAAAGTTGCTACATCTAGCCCAGAGATAATTTCAAGTGTGATTATGACAACACCTACAGATGCATCAAATGTCCAATCATCACTAGCACAACTCAATATATCAATGACAAAAGTGGCTACCACTTCATCCACCAAGCTTCAACCTCCTTCTTCCACTGAGTTGCAGTCTCCAACATCATCTTCAGTACCTTCTTTAGTTTTGAGTTTTTCAGCAGCAAGTACTTCAGTTTTGGATACCTCAGTAAGTACTTCAGATTCTACAGTTGTAAATACTTCAGTTTTGGATTTATCAAGTATTCCAGTTAGCATTCCATCAGTTGGAAGTTTATCATTTTTCACTACAAGCCCTACTGTGTCTACAATAATTTCTACTACAAAGGCATTAAGTACAATGACAGTTGAACCTAAGGCTCAATCGAGTATAAGATTTTTGAGCAGGAGTAAAGACATCGAAGAAGATATAGATTTGGATGAGTAGATAGAAATTCCACAATTAGATTTTACAAATCTTTTAGTAGACCAAATGCAATTGGTTGGTGAACTCCTCCAGAAGAAAGCAAAGCAGAAGAAACTAAAAGAAGGAAGAAATAGGGAATTTAAGATCATTGAGGATGCCAAGAATATTTTGACAGAAGCAATAGGCATTGAAGTTGATTCCTCTCAACACATTTTGTTACAGTTGGTAGAGGTAGTAAACAAGTTCAATGAGGACTCTTCTAGTCAAGAAAATTTCCTTGAGAAGGCTGAGAAGAAGTTTGATAATAAAGTGCTTGAGTGTATTGCTCAGTGAATAGCTATCAATCAGGCAGGGTTATCTTCAGTTTTGACTAACATTGAATCCTCCTATTCCAATGTAACATCATTGTTTGTCAAGCTATATAATATTGTCAAGTTCTCAAAGGAGATTAAGGACAAAATAAATAAGATTGATGAGGATCTGAAGGTCAGTGCACAAAAGTTGCAACTTGAACCTAGTTCAAGCTCTACACATCATATGACAGTCAGATTCCTATCTGATAAGCAGTCAGAGTTACTGAAAGATGATGCAAGGATCAAGACAACATTATTAGATATTTAGAACATGATCCTTCCCATCATGGATACAATGCAGAAGCATATTGCACACTCAAAAAAATTGATCCATGACAATCAGTTTTCAATTGTAGATCATATGATTGAACTCTCTATAGAAGTCCAAGTTAAACTCCATACATGCAAGATTCTACAAGAGAATTGGGACAAAACTCTAGCATTGATTAGTAAGTACATTCTAATTTTCTCTCACATTTTGGTATCTCTATGTAAAATATTTGTATATACACCTTTGGCATTATTGTCAAAAAGGGGGAGAAAGTATTTAAGATAGGGGGAGATATATGGAAAGATATGAGAAGAGATATGAGAATAGGTGATATAGGAGATATAAGATACTTGTATATATGTATACTATATGTGGGAGACATGAAATGTATATACAACAAATTGACAAAGACAAATTTTGAAAAATAAAAAATAGATTCAGCATGATTTTTGTATATAAGTTTTGGGCAATAAGTGTTTTTGTCACTAATGCCAAAGGGGGAGATTGTTGGCATTAAGTATGTTTGTGATTAGTGACAACACTTATTCAAACTCTGTGTGCTTACCAAGCTCATCTAGCAGAACAGTGTTTACCAAGCAATCCGAGCAGAACAATGCTTACCGAGCAGACTGAGCTTTGCAGTGCTTATTGAGTTATCATTACTGAGTGATGAGATGAGCAGTGTTTACCAAGTGCCAGCATGATAAATAGGGAATTCAATTTCTACCAAGTGACACTATATCTACCGAGTCTCCAGTGTATACCAAGTTTGAAACTACAACCGAGTGGTTAGTATGGACCGAGCCTCCACTCCTATCAAGAGCATGATGATGCCGAGTATTGTAGTGGATGTCGAGTATCAGAAAGTCAGTGAGTTAGTTTGCAGGAACTTTGTAACTACATCAGGGCCGACTCAGTAATACTTATGTTGACTTGTATTTTAACAGCCAACTTTGTAATTATTTTGGATTGATATATAAGCAATGTTTTGTATCATATCCAAGGTGTAAATAAGAGAGAAGTGTGAAAAAGAGAAAAAGGTAGAGATAGGAAAATTACAAAGGGCTACAACAGTATAAGGATCAGAAGAGACATATCTATCATAGAAGGTGATCAGTATATCAAAGAATCTCAATCAACAAGTACAGTTGCAAGTAAGAGATCTACTATTTCATCCTAATAGGTGAATCAGCTTGAAATCCTTTAACAGGGTAGACTTAACAGTCTTTTGTAAAATATCTTAACTGAGTGCATACTTCATTCTATGTTTGTAAATCCTCTAACAAGGTGGACCTAGCAGTCCTAATTGCTACTAATAGGGTAGATCATCAGAAGTGATCATTGTAAGCCTTAAACGGCCAACTTTATACTATAGTATTGAAGTTTTGTGGGTATCATCCCCAGCCCAGTTTTACTTTCTATTTGGAAGGTTTCTGGGTAACCAAATCTCTATGTTCAAAGTGTTATGAATGTTTTATTCTTTCTGTTACTCATGCATGCAATTAGCTTATTGATCTAAATGTTATTTGGAATATGGTTAAGATCTACAATTTGTAAAAAGTTTTGAAGTTACTGATTCACCCCTCCCCTCTCAGTAACTTGGCTAGTCTTGAATATTTCCAACAGACCCACCCATTATTTTGGCCTTAAATATTCCTAGATTTAATGTTATAACCACAAGAGCTCATATGAAATATTATTTTAACACTTTCTCAAATGCAACAACTTAAAACATTATTAACATGTTTTAAATGAGTTTTAAGAGCAGAAACTTAAAACATTGTGAAAATGTTGTAAATCAGTCAGAATAACAATAATTTAAAGAGAAATTATTTTATTTATCTTTATTAAGAATTAGTTACAAAGAAAAAATAATGGGTGTAGATAAACCATTCCATGACTTTATGGACTTTTTCCATAAAAATTCTAATTTTTATGTGAGAAAAAGGAATGTCAAAAGAATATACTCCAAAGTGAAAATTTGTAAGCAACATTATTAAAAAAAAGAAACTCTTTTTCTCAAAAGAGAGTTATTGGGAGATAAAAGGTAACAAAGATATTAATTAATAATCTTTTCAAGATTCAGTTATGAAATTGAATAATCATCCCTGGAAGCTATTTATTATACAAATATTTGGGGAAGAAGGGGTTTTTCTTTTCGAAAGTTGGTGTGGTAACTTTTGATGATTTCCCCCTAGTGATAGGTTCTTTGCCTTATTTTTATTTCACTACTATAACATTAATGGTATTTTAATAACTGGATAAAGAGTTTATAGTATTGTCATAAGTGTGGTAAAAATTCACTTTGTTTTCTCCCTTCTTGTTATTTTAGTTAACATTAGAATATTCACCCTTCTCATCATTTAGAAAGGTTATTTTGAAAGCTATGTGATCTTCAATGTTTGTAGGTCCATCTACCTCAATATTTTCATTACCAATAAGTTCCTTAACCGCATGCTTGAGTCTCATACAATTGTTTGTCTTATATCCCTTGTTTCTATGGTACTCACAATGATGTGAGTCATTCCACGATGAAGGTTTAAATTGGGGTTCATAGCCTCTTGACTCAGGTAGAGTAATTATTTTATTTTCAATTAGAGTCTTTAGGGCTGCCTCAAGAGGTTCTTCCAATGGTGTTAATTTCCTTCATGATGGAGAAGTGAGTTGAAACATAAAGTTTGACTTCAATTTGTTATTCCATTGATTATTTTTGGTGTTGTTCTTGTTAAATGAATTTATGTTGAGAGGATTAATGTTATTGGCTTGATTGTTAGAACCACTAGAAATATTAAATGGTTTATATTTTAGATTGTTGGCTTCTACCATCCCATCATTAACTAGGTTCTTGTTGTAATTTTTCAACCAAAATTTAGGTTTACCATTGTTGTTATAGTTGGTTGATGAATTATTGGTATATGTGGTGTTTTTTTTGGAAGAGCCCTTATTATCCTTGTATATCTTTATTTAACCTTTTGTCAATAAAGATTCCTCTATCTTTATTTAATTCTTAATCATTTTATCAAAGGTTGGGGGAGATTGGAGTTGCAAATGGAAATTCATTTCATTGTTTAGATTATTGATAAAAATGTCCATCTTTTCCTTTTCTAGTACACTTCTTGGATATTTTGGAAAAATTATCCTCCAACATTGTAAGAAATTCAAAAATGATTCCACATATCTTTTTTTTTGTGTTGCACAAATCTAACATGGTTACCTCATGTTCAATATTGTAGGAGTATTGGTTAATAAATTTGGAGTTCAACTCCTCAAATTTATTGATATCGAGCGGTAATTTGGAAAAACACTTCATTGATTTTCCACCAAGGCTTCTAGGAAATAATCTCATGAGATAAGTGTGTTCATGGATGAACTCCATGCTTAATGAGAAAAAATCCCTAATTTGGTCTTGCGGGTGATTTGTACCTAGGTATTTTTCATACTTAGGAAACATCACATTAGGAGGAAAAGGTATCATGACCAAGTTTTTTGTCAAATGAAAAAGGGCAAATAGCTTCTATTGAATGTTGCTTTGGAGAAGCTTCCTTTTTCATATTATTTAATCACGTTTGGAGCAATTAGAGATGATTGTTTATAGCTCCCATAGTATTCTTCATCCTCATCTTGTCTTAGTTGATCAAAATCATAATCATGTGGAAGTTTGACACCTAGCTTAGCCAAATTTAAAAAGTACCTCTCTTTATTATTTTCCAATATGTTTTCCATCACTTTTATAAATAAGTGTTTTTGTTGTGGCTCTTTAACCTCTTCTTTGGTTATTTCCTCAGGTTATTCCATATCATTTTTGCTATTATTATAGTTCTATCCATGAAGTTTAGCCCAAGGATTTTCAACTCTTGAATTATCGGCGATGTTTGATTGACTATTTTGACTTAGTTCCTCTTGTTGGTTAGACTCAACTTGAAATGTTTGACGTGGAGGTGATTAAGTTTGAGTCTTTCTTTGAGAAATTATCTCTTCTCTACTCAAAATACATGAAGGATTATACTTTTATTTACAAGCCCTGGTCCTTATTAGCATAACCTTGTGATTTATCTCAAAAGGTGGTCCTTATGAGTAAGTTAATCAAGTTTGACTTTCAAGTTGAGGTTGCCCACATTATGAATAGGATGAAAAATTTTAATGTGTTTTAGATCAATGTGGAAAGTGTTTAGGGATTTTAGACCAATGATATTTTGAATTTCCCACAATATTTTGATAATGTTGACTTATGTAAATGGATTAATTGGCATGACTAACTTCCAAATAGTGAATTTCAACCTTTTTTAGAATAAAATGAGACAAGCTCCGAAAAGGGTATCAAAAATTTCTTTTGGCTTAAATTGGAAAGTTCTATAAATACCCATTGTTTCAACTTTTCAGCACTGAAAGAAAGCTTATAGGTGTTGTTTTAATGTGTAACAGAGCTAAAGCTATGGGTAAAGGCACTAATCTAGTGAATTTTGTTGTAATTTCTTGATTTTGATAACTTTCAATTGAATTTGATTTTAAATGATTCATTTCTTCTAATATTTTGGATTTTCAAACTCAGCAAGCAAAAGAACAAATGTTTTCTAGCCTTAAATTCTATACAATGTTTTTATATTCTTAGATGTTTTAATGAGGCCTTCACATGCAAAACACTTCAATCAATCTACCTAAGGTTAAATTTGGCTTTACATGGCTGATTAGATAGGCTTACTAATTTAACAAGGATTTATTCAAGATTCTATTCAAAGAGATTTTCTTTTACCTCTCTTTTATGAGAGCTTCCCACACATGCCAAGAAGGTTTTTCCCAATCTATAAGGACTACTTGAGGAAGGATATTACATTTCTCTTTGTTCTTCACCCCATTAATAATTTTAGTGTTTATATTATAGTGGTTTGGATAACCATGGATAAAGCAGTTTGTATCCCACTTTGGGTTGTCCCTTTCACCATCCTTGTTAAGGAAAGTCTCAGAAGGCGAGACCTTTATGGCTTGAAATCAAAGATCCATTACTTGAAAGAAAATTGAGGTAAAATAGGTATAGAAGTTTGATCACCCTAAGAAGGATGAGAGCATATCCCTATTACCTTTTATCCTCCAAACACATTATACATGGTGTTAATCTTTAAGCCTTTAATCTAACAGAACTTAGGTATGTTTGGCATTTTGATCACGTTGAAAAGGTGAAAGCATAGGCCTAATACCATTGTTCACAAGAAAATGAGGCTTTCCTATTTGTATTAGGTATTTGAAGTTTGTAATTTGTCACAATAATTGAAAGATACATAAAATAAAAGGATTTTAAAGTGCACCTTATTCAAAGTTAATGCACATTTTAAAGGTTTTTCATTTGCAATACATTACCTAAATGATCAGTCCATATCCTAAGCATCCTCTTCCACACACATTAGTTCAACACAAGACAATCAAAAGTGAAGGAAATCCAAATAATTGATCAAATTGTGAAAAAAATATAAAGGATAAGCATTCATGTTAATGAGTTGAATTTGATAGAAATTTTGATAAAGATTTACAATCCTAATATATCTTTCATGAGAGTTTCCTTCTTTCGATTCTTCCATTTTACTGGCCCAATGAATCTCCTTTTCTTATTTGTTTAACCTTTTTATCTCCTTCTTGTAATAGCCTAAAATTTTAGATTTTAGCTTTCTCACTTTCCTTAGACTTGTCATCTACAATATATTTCAGATCAAATTAGCTTCAAGATTTTCAAATTTCACATCAAAATGTACATGCGCTATTGAAATTTGTAAAAGAGGTAAAAAAATATATAGAAGCATTGAAACAATATTCAAAAGAGATAAAATTGTATACAAAAGCATTGAAATTTGTTGTAAAGGAGCTAAAAGTATAGGTATTAAAACACTATGCAAAGGAGCTAAAAAATAGTAAAGAAGAGCTTAAACAACATATAGAAGAGCTAAAAGAAACTAAAAATGAAAACCCCCTATGTATAGGCATTGAAACTCTTTTCATAAGAGTTACAAAGTTATGCAAACACGCTACAAATTTATGTAGGGGTGCTGAAGTAATGTGCATAGGAGATGAAACTTCATGCAAAGGAGTTGAACTTCTATGTAAAAGTGTTTTTCTAGTTTCTCCAAACCTACAAATGTTAAATATACAACCAAAAATCACTCAAAATTATGAAGAAACATTAGTATGAGGCTTAGACCCCATGGTGGGTGTCATTTTTTGTATGTAAAATACCTTCATGAAACATTAGATTAATCAAACATTGATTAAACATCAAAAGATCTATGCTAATTAAAATTTTGAATTGAAAGATAAGGTTGGGTGTGGGGGAGTGATCAAAGATGATAATGACTTGTGCATGGTAGTGGTGGTGCTTCCCTTGGGAACTTATACTAACAACCATGCCAAAGCTATGAGAGTCTATCAATCCCTAAGTCTTGCTAATAGACTTAATTGTAAAATATTTTAGATTGAGCGGGACTCTACTAACATCATCATATGTATTAAGGGTAACAACAAGATCTCTTGGAGTATTGAAAACATTATTTACTCATTGATTAGAATTATCCAATCTTTTTAATGTAGTTTTATATCTCATGCTTATTAGGAGGTTAACACCATGGCTGACTAGCTCACTAATAAATGAGCCAATGTTGACTCTATTAGAATTTGGTAACACTGAGAGGGGGGGGGTGAATCATTGTTACAATACTTTTATAAATTCTTTAACTTCTTTACTTTCTTTAAGAAACATATAAATATGTAACATAAAATTAACAACCATGAAAAAAAGATAAAGATAGATAAACTCATAACACCATATTTTCTTCCAACGAAACCCTAGCCAAGGGAAAACCTTGGTTTGGTTGATACCCACAAAAATACTTTGCACGATTAATCTTGAAACCCTGTTAGGAGCTGATTAATACAATATAGTTAGATCCATGTTAGGGATGTATAAAATGATATCCCTATTAAGGAATTGACCCTATTAAAGGTCCTAGCCTTGTTAAAGGAAAACAAAACTTGTTAGGGGTGTACAGTAAGTGCAATAATAGTTACAAAAAACTTGGTGTCCTGAATACAAGGAGTTAACAAAGTATACATAGAAGAAATCCTCTTGTTCTCCTTCCTCTTGATCTCTTCTCTGCCTTTTAGATGTCTCCATAATTTGCATCTAACATCCATCCATTATCATCATATATCTTCACACACTTTTACAAAAGTGTTTGTATACTTATACCCTGTTAGAAGTATAATTACAAAATCTAGTCTACATTACTCTAGCTAAACATCATATTAATTCAAGCACAATTACACACTTCATTAAAATGCTTAGTCAGCCTCAAATCCAAGATAGCATCCAAAAATAGCTTTCCAAACAATCACAAGGTGAGCCTCAATGATCACTAACATGTTATGCTCTGTTTACTATCTTTTCATCCAATCATCTGAACATATATCTCTTTGATCCTTAAATACTAACATGTGTGACCTCACACATGTGTTCATTGGTATCCTACAAGTATGTCATTAAGATCTCAAGCCTTAATACAAATTTTGTGAATCTCACTAAGCTTTTATGTTAGAATGGGTTACTAGAATAGTTTGTGGACTTAGGCATTTTTCATTCAACAACTACATTCAAATACATTCATCATATCCAATATGTACAACCATAAAACTGATAAGTATTTCCATAAATGACAACATTCCATACATGTGCATACATGTGCATATGTGTGCATGTGCTGACCACTTGCCAAAAATCTCCCCCTTTGGCATTGATGACGACACTTAGTAAAAAATGACAAAGTGCATCATCAAAGAAAAAATGTAAAATGAAATATACTGAAAGAAATGCAACACATAAGAATTCAACACATAGGCTTCAAAAACTTCCCTTTATTTATGTTTGGTGTACTGCATTTTACACATATTTTTTCTCTTTCTCACTTGTGTCTCACTTCTCTTTCTATTACATTTGTTTACTCCCCTTACATTACATTTTTCACTCTATCTCTCCCCCTTTGACATCAATGGAAAATGGTGCCAAAATGTCAAATTCAGTGAATAAAACAAAAAATAATTAGTGTAAAAAAAAATCACATCTTAACTATCTACAGTACATCTCTGTAATTTATCTTCAAGATCTATATATCAGCATCCCAAGATTCTTTTATTGCCTCTTCCACTTGAATCATTCTAGTAAGATTGAATGTGACCTTGTCTGCTACCACTACATAATTAGGTACAAGTTCTTGAAATGTTTTAAGGCCAAGTTTTAGGTCCTTATGGGTGCTCTCAAAAACAATGATCTTCGAAGTCAAAAATTTCTTTAGTTCTCCAAATCTTTTCTGAAATTTGTCTTTCTCCATCTATAAGGTATGGATTTTATCCATAATCCTATTAACTTCCTTATTTATATCCAAAATTTTCTTATCTCCAAAATATTTAGAGAGGTTTGTCAAAGCCTCTTCATCCCGTGTTATAATATGTGATATACTCTTTACATGCTCATGTGAAGTCATGCAAAGTCTATAGAGATCTTGTCCATCCTTACAACAATATTTTATTTCCCTTTCAGTGGAAATCAATGTATTAAGATCACTCTTGATCCCATCAAGAGTATCTTTCATCCTTAACTTCTTCAAATCACCAACTACTTTTATTCTTTCTGCTTCCTCTAATTTATCAAAACTTTGTTCTACTAGACTTAGAACATTATCTAGATTATCTATAGGAGGTGTGATAAAAAACTTACTCAAAACTTGTGTTTCCCACTGGATTATCTTTGCAGTCTTGTCATTTTTATTTTCAGATTTCTCCTTTTCTTTAGCAAAAGAAAATACTAACCATTGCATCAAATCTGATATATCCATGTCCTCTAGGTTAGCTTGAAATGATTGGGAACCACTTTCCAACAAACTAGGTGTTGCAAAAGGAGTGATAGGTAGTAATACTTTTTCACTAAGATTTTTAAGTTCTTTCTCCTCTCCCTTTTCATGTTCCTTTTTCTTTTCTTCTCCTTTCTCTTCTACAACCTTCTCTTTTTCAAGAGATTTCTCCTTTTCCTGCTCTTTTTCAACTGATTCTTTTTGAGTGATCTTGGGAGGCTCAAGATTCTTCACTATTGTATCAATGTTGGTCAATGTTTTAGTTATCTGAAATAGATCATATATATCCTTCTCTGTGTCTAGTGAAATTCCAACACTTTCAATGTAAAAATTGGGTAAGGTAGTATCTAC
Source organism: Chamaecyparis obtusa (assembly GCA_027943335.1). Taxonomy (NCBI): domain Eukaryota; kingdom Viridiplantae; phylum Streptophyta; class Pinopsida; order Cupressales; family Cupressaceae; genus Chamaecyparis; species Chamaecyparis obtusa. The sequence goes on from BSBK01007505.1 coordinate 46,758, forward strand.
TACCTCTGATTTCTTAGGAACTATATATTTTTCTATAATTTTGGGAACTTTAGGCTTAGTAGAGATGATCACTGAGGTTGGAGTCCTTATAGACTTGCCAAGATTAGGTCTCTCCTCAAGGAGTAGTTGTCCAACCTTCTCACATGTTTCTTTCTAACCTCTTCATACTTTTAGGACATAAACTTGATGATTCTAGTTTTGGTCCTTAGTTTTGGCCTTAACTTCTCAAGCCAATTTACCATTTCACTCCCTATCATGGTAGGAATATTTTGTAGAAGGATATCATGTCTCATCTTTGTGTCTTCAGATAAGGCTCTCTTCTTTCTTTCTTCTAATCTTTCAAATATTTCTTTGCTGATTTGACCTTCTATTTCAATCAAATTATTTTTGAAAGAAAGCATGTGTTCCACAACTATATCCTCTATTTCTCTTTTCTCTTCCTCATCATATATATCAAAATTATTTTCAATAGAGGCAAGTTTACCTTCCTTCATTGATCTCTTCTCCATTACTTTCAAGAAAGGTTTGAACAAATACCTTTGTGACTAGTGACCTTTCTTTTGTTCTTCCTCTTCTTCTTTCTTCTTGTCTACTTCAAGTGCCCTAAAGTTAGCCTCTTGTAGTTTTCTATCTTTTTCATCTTCTTCTTCCTTCTTTTTTTCCTCATTCTTCTCTATATCCTCTATTTCCATTACTTGAATTTCCTCTTTTTGTTCATGTTCTTCTGCAACCTTTTGTTGCTTATCTTTCCTTTGCGAAGATGGAGGAGTATTTGATGTGTTCATCTTTCTTCCTGGTCCACTAGCCATTGCATTTGGTCTAGCTTTAGGAGGTTCCATCCCTTGTGTAGCTTCCCATATAGCTTGCCTCTATGATGTTCTCCTAGTAGGTGTAGGAGTGTCATCATTTTTCTCCTCTCTTTCTTCTTCAACTTCCACCACTTGAGTTTCTTGAACATTAGGCCAAGGAGGGGGAATATTAAGTTTCTCCCCAAGTTCTGCAACCTTTTCTTTAATAATTTTAATCTCTTCTCTTTTTATTCCATGCTTCCCTTCTATTTTATCAACAAGGGACTCAATTTTTTTTCCATTCTTCCCTTTACCAACTCTTCCTTTACAACTATATATTTTTCTTCATATGTGCCCCATTTAGGAGCATTGGGGTATTTAGGGGACTGTAAGACATGTTGAATGTGTAGTTCCAAAATGGTGTAGTCAAATTCATATCCCATAGGAGTAGCCCATGAAGTTATAGGTTCAACTACTTCAAAGCATGTGCTATCAGTTTCTACCATGAAATAGATGTCATCCTTATATTTGTCAAATAATCTCCAAGGGATTCTTTCCCTTCCATGCATTTATTTTTGGAAAATTTTCATCATGCCTGTAACTTCAACATACCTATTTTGTTCGTCACTTATTCTATAACAATCACTAATCATCTACATAGAACATTTACCAGATCTCCACAAGTACATGTTAGGAAACTTCTCATTACATAAAAGAATATGTACATAACCAATGATCCAAATCTAAAATGTGTTGCCCTATTCTTCTTTATTCCTGCAAGGTTTTCCATTAACTATTGTCTTAGGACCTCACATAGGTCATATTCTTCATCTTCAACCACCATAGTGTATGTCATGTAAATGAAGTTGGTTGGCACACTGTTAAATCTACTACTATACTAAAATTTGTATCCCAATATCATTGCTACTAAATTGACATCTTCTTGTGCGATGTCATTTACCGTCATAGCTCTTTTGTTCCACTTTTTTTTTTCCAATTTCTCTACCTCAAACCTTATGTTTTTCTCAGCTATAGGTACTTTACCTTTCATAGGTAATCTAGTAATCTCATGTATTAGTTTCTTGGTGATCTTAGTCAGGGTTCCACCAATCCATATGAGCTCATCATGTATCCTTCTTAATACAATTTTAATCCAATCTAATTCATCAAATTCATATCTTTCCATGAATTTGACCACTAGAAATGTGTGCACTTTCCTACATTGTTCTCTCAGGGTCTTGTCTTCATTATATAACCCTAGCATTTTGTCATAGATCTTGGAGGTGCCTAGGAAATCAATCTTATTGTATATGTATGCCCTGATTTCTTCAACATGAAGAACACCAACTGGAGTGTGTGAAAATGCACCCTCTTAATCCTCTTTAGTAGATTTGAAGGGATGACTCTTAACTTTATACCTATTCCTCTTAAGTACATTAAAAACCTTAGGTGTATCCATACTGGTTACTCTATTACTGTAATTTGACAAATATTTCTTGAGATAATTATAAATACGTAGCTCATGCAGCCGTGTAAGGGTTTTACAAACATAGATAAAAATACTTTAAGATCCAACTACTACTCTAGACTCTTCAATGCTCTCTGATCTCTATGAAAATGTTAGATAATTTGACCAAAACATTAACCTTATAGGAAATTTGGCACAAGTCCCAAAAACTTCTCATAAAGCTACAAGAAACTAGTGCTGGTTCAAACTGGTACGTACATTCTCATAGACATCTCCAAAATTGATGCGATCTTATCCAAGATCAAATTACATCATACCTAAGATGTTTCCAAGTTTGCACAGTTTAACTCATCCATATAAGGGATTTGTATCTGACTAGTGATAATCTAACATGCTCCCCCTAAGGCATACATTTCCCATCATGAAGATGGTGAATAAATTCACCCTAGCAATGATTCAACAAGACTCTTAGGACTCTTTTGAGTGCTCACATTTTTCTCTTCATCTTTCTTAACCTTAGATTCCACAGATTCATTCTGTTTGACCCATTTCTCCTTAAATTCTTCTTTCAACTCTGCTAGCTCTCTATCTTCTTTATTCAACTATTTTTCCTTTGTGAGTGGTCTGAAGGACTTCTTGACTAGTCCAGTATATCTACAATACTTTTCTAGATGTCCATCATTGTTACACTTGAAACATGTTACCTTCTTCTTAGGTTTCAATTGGCTATAATCAATCTACAACTTACAATACTTAGCAATATGACCAAAGTTATTGCATTTGCAACATACAATCTTTCTAGGTCTAGCAATAGGTTTCTTAACTTCTTCAAATATTCTATTAGCTTCATCCTTACTGGTATTAGAAAAATTATCATTTTCTTTACTTGTTTCCTTATCCTTAGGTTGTTTAAGCTCAACATCTTTACTACATTCACCTTTTTCCATCTTTGCCTCATTCAAGATTTTCTCTTTTTGCTTCTTAAGGACATCATCCAAGTGATCATATGTAGGTCTGCTAGATCTCATATTTGGTTTTCTACATTCTCTTATCTTATGTCCATACAAGTAGAAATTAAAACAAAATCTAGTAAACTTAGCCTTAGGAGTACCTTTTTTCAATTTTCTTCTTTGATTGGTCTTCCTGGCTGCAATCCTTGTAATTGTCCTTGAAAGTAGGTATCTCAGGCTCAAATTCTAACTTCTTAGGTAGGTCAAGATTAACAACAACTCTATCTTTCCTCTGATGAAGATTGTCATTAAATCCCACTCCTATCTTATCTCCAACAAGCTTCTGTATATTAATTTTCTCATCCAATTTCTATCTGCTTTCATGAAGTTTCTCTATGCCACCTTTGGTCTGATCAAGTTCACCAGTAATGGTGATGTAGTATATTTCTAACTTGTCATACTTTTTCTTTAATTAACTCATCTTGGTCCCCAAATTTTGCATCATATCCCTTTTACTTGATAGTTCATTTTGTAATTTTCCATTTACTTATTTTTTAGCATCAAGTTGTTTCATTAGGTTCAATTTTGTGATCTCCAATTCATCCTTCAAGAAATCCTTTTCATGCTTCAGTTGCTCAATTTGATCTTGATTTGATAATTCTTCAGTTTGTGCTTCCATAAGATCATCTCTCAATTTTCTCTCATGTTCAAGTTGCTTCTTCAATTTCTTGATAAAGTCATTTGCCTTCCTTAGTTTGTACTTTAGATCCACTCTATATGCATTAGAAATGTCCACATCTTCCAAAGCCATCTCATAATTTTTCTTCAAGTTTTCCAAATCTATCTTGATCTCCCCAAAGATTTTAAGATTTTCTTTCAAGGGATTGATGATCTGATACCAATTGTTAGGATTTTGTAACACTGAGAGGGGGATGAATCAATGTTACAGTACTTTTGTGAATTCTTTAACTTCTTTACTTTTCTTAAGCAACATATAATGATGTAACATAAAATTAACAACCATGCAACAAAGATAAACATAAATGAACTCATAACACCATATTTTTTTTCAAGGAAACCCTGGCCAAGGGAAAACCTCGGTGGGGATGATACCCACAAATATTCTGCATTATGAATCTTGAAACCCTGTAAGGAGTTCTAGTCCTATTAGGAGTTGATTAATACAATATAGGAAGATCCCTATTAGGGGATGCATACAATGAGATCCCTATTAAGGAATTGACCCTATTAAAGGAAAAAAAACCCTATTAGGGGTGTACAATAAGTGCAACAACACTTACAACAAATCTTCTAGATTGACTACAAAAAATTAAAAAAGTATTCCTAGAAGAACTCTTGTTCTCCTTCCTCTTGATCTTTTCTCTTCCTTTTAGATGTCTTCACAATTTGCATCTAAAATCCATCCATTATCATCATATATCTTCGCACACTTTTAAAAAAGTGTCTGTATACTTATACCCTGTTAGAAGTAAAATTACAAAAGCTAGTTGGAATTACTCTAGCTAAACATCATATTTCTTCAAGCACAATTGCATGCTTCATTAACATCCTCAGTCAGCCTCAAATCCATATAGCATCCAAAAATAGCTTTGCAAATAATCACAATGTCAGCGTCAATGATCACTAACATGTTATGCTTTGTTTACTATGTTTACATCCAATCATATGAATATATCTCTTGGCTCCTTAAATACTAAAATGTGAGACTTCACACATGTGTTCATTGGTTTCCTTCAAGTATTTCATTAAGATATCAAGCCTTAATACAACTTCTGTGAATCTCACTAAGCTTTTCTGTTAGAATGGGTTACTAGAATAGTCTGTGGACTTAGGCATTTTTCATTCAACAACTGCATTCAGATATATTCATCATATCCAATATGTGTGACCATAAAAGTGATAAGGGTTGCCATAAATGACAATATTCCATACATGTACATGTGCATACATGTGCATATGTGTGCATGTGCCAACCACTTGCCAAAAAACTCAACACTTACATGGATGGGTGAAATGAATTTGGAAAGTGATGTGAGGGCTCTCCTTAATTATGATAGGACTCATGGTAAGATGTGTAATATTTCCACTATTTCTAATGATCCCAAGTACTGATGGATTAATTATGGGAAGTAAAGGCATGTGTTCAATCAAATTGCTGACACTTGATGGGTGATTTAGATCACATGCTTTATGGGTGTTTAGAGACCTTATTTGGGTTATTTTATGTGGTTTCTTGGTTATCTTGGTTTTTAGTTTGCAGAGAACAATGAGAGTGAACATGGGAGGTGACAGGAAGATAATGGAGCTGACAACATATAAATATTGGTAAGACAACCCTATGATTTGGCATATCCTCAGTAAATGGAATGCCATGTACTTTATGCAAAGGTTTCATGGGAGGGACCCTATTGTTACAAAAACATTTAAAGAGTGGTGTGATGGTAAAATTACCATATGTGATAGGATGTTAAATGTTGATGTTGGGGTGCTTGCTGATTTAACAGGCCTTCCTTGAGAAGGCATAAAATTTTATAGAGATATAATTTTTTTTGAATTTTCTATGAAGAAATTCCAAGAGGAGAATGAGAAGAGGATGCTTGTTAAGCTTAACAAGACCTACTATGCTCCTAAGAAGATTAAGTTGGTTTTGAAGTAGTTTCTCATGATGATCATGCATTATTTTACCCTGGATAGAAGGTTCACCAAGGTCTACAATTACCACTTTGTGCTCTTGAATCATTTTATGCATGATGAGAAGGTATCTTTCCCCTTCTATTTTATGTGTTCCTTGAATTATAGTATGTAGGACTACAAAGATAACCCTTGGGGTAAATATGTCCTTCATGAGGGCATTATGCTCCTCATTTATGATTTTTTTAACACCACCTCCATAAAGCATCTACACCTAGATGAAATTGAGTCAGAGGAGGAGGGTCCTAGTGATGGGAATCGGGAAGAGGAGAGGCCTAATGGTGGGAATTAGCAAGAGGAGAGTTGGGATACTGATGTAGATGAGGACCCTAACATTTCCCTTCCTTTGAAAACATATAAGTAGAGTGGTATTTCCCATGTGCATAAAGCTGGGAAGAAAAAGGGTAAATACATGGCTATGTCACCTTCCTCTATTTCTAGGAAAGGGGGAAATCATAAAACTGATGATAGAAAATAGAAGTCAATTTATTTTGACCCCTCCCAAGATGATCCCATTTCCTTGTCAATCTTTGAAGATTATGCTTCTTATAAAGAGGGTGTCCCATAGGCTATGCAACTTAGTGAGGTTGATTTATGCCCTAACAAGGAGACCACCATTGGTGTTTTGGAAAATGTGAGGGAAGGGGTTGTGTATTCTTATTGCCTGGTTAGATGGGAATTTCATGAAATTAAGGACATTAATATTAGGTAGTGGACCCTTACTAGTAAATTTGAGATATTTTAGTCTATTGGGATGCCTAAGGACAACAATATTGCTAGGGCCATAAATTATCTGTGGACTGAGAGAGAATAATTCACCCATTGATTCCCTCTCTAACACTATGAAGAAGATGGAAGCCCTCAGGGATGATTATGATAATAAAGTTGGAGATATGGACACTAAAATGAACAATTTGGAGGCTACTCTAAATAAGATTGGTGAATAGAGTTATAAGATCCTCAAGGCTTCTGTTGAGCATTTGAGTATTTTACTATGGCTAAGATGGAGTGGATGAACTAGGAGAAAACCATTGTGGAGGTAGAAGGGGACAAGAAATATGGTCTTGATGTGGTTGTTATCCATGATAAAAAGAACTTGTGCTAGTATGAAGAAGAAGCCTCTAAAGATGAGTAACTAGGACATTAAAGACCTAAAGATTGCTTCGACTAATATGGATCAAATAAAGATGGAGGGGACCAAGATTCTCAATACATATGTCTTATGTATGCTTCTATTGCAGGTATTTTTGTGTCTTTCTATTGGTTTTTTCAAGTTTTTTGGCTCTATCTTTTTTTTGTCTTTGTTACTAGCTTTCTACCTTGTAGGATTTTAGTCTTATTGTCATGTAAAGTTATCCTTTAATTCTTATCTCTATGTAATTTTTCTATTTAGGGTTTCAAGGACCCTTCAAAACCTTCTTTTCCCTTAATCAAAATAATTTGAAGAAAAAAATTAAAAGCATTCCATGGATCTCTAAATAAAAAGGACCTAGGGATTTCTCTCAGGCACAAACAATTCTTAAGTGACAACTCTTATAATGAGAATTATGCTAAGAATGATTAAAGGATGGATCTAAGAGGCAAATTAAGCTAAATGAATGAGAATTTTCCTATTCTAAATACTCAAATTGATTCAAAACTAAGATGAATTTTTCCATTATAATGATGCTATTACTAAAATGCACTTTTGCCTGCAAAGATAATGGATGCAAATTGCCTATAATGTAGATGCTCTAAATGGAAGATGGATTAATTTCTCTAATTGTGCATCCTATTTATAGGATTTCCCAAGGGTAGGGAGTTGAGTTAACCATGATCAAGCTTATGGTTGAGTTGTATTTCTTGAGGTGTCTCAAAAAAAATAAAAATATTGATTCTCTAAAATGAAGGGTCAAGATAGAAAAGCTTATTAGGAATCCATGTGCAAACAATACTCCTCCTATCAGTTGAATTTATTTTTGTCTATTATGGTTGGTGAGGAACTTATGGATTAATTAATTCAAATAATTAATTAAATTATCCATGTATGCGAATTGGAGGTGTTGGATTTAATTATTTAATTGAACTATATAATTAATTAATTAAATCAATTGCACAATCATCTAATTTTTTGATTTAATTAATTCAAATGGCTTGATTTTAATTAATTGTTAGCTTTGACTTACTTTGACTATTTTTAGGTGTATACAGGTACACATATTTTCACTATACATATAAGGATGTCTCCCTCTTTATATGGATTAGACCTATACCCTTTTACCATAATTGCGCTACCAAACTATTGGCCTATTCAAGATTTGATTAATTTTGTATAGCTTAAGAATATGTTATCTTGGTGCTAGCCTTTGGTATCATCTTGGGTTACCACTATTGGCCTCTATTATGCCTTATTTGGGGTTTTCAACCTAATGGGAGTGATATAAATTAGTTTTGAAAGTAAACTAGACTTTTAAAACAAATTCTATTGTGGGATGAAAACACAATAGTAATAAGATATTTTGATTATTGTAATTAAGCATAAAATAGATTTAGAGTTCATAAAGAAAAGCTATAAACTTCTAAAACATGAAAATAATCTAAAATTTTTTAATTAAATAATCCCAATGAATATAAAGTGAATAAATATAATATTAAAAAATCAAACAAAAAATTATCCTTATTATGTCTTTATGAGAGAGAGAGAGAGAGAGAGAGAGAGAGAGAGAGAGAGAGAGAGAGAGAGAGAGAGAGAGAGAGAGAGAGAGAGAGAGAGAGAGAGAGAGAGAGAGAGAGAGAGAGAGAGAGAGAGAGAGAGGAGAGAGAGAGAGAGAGAGAGAGAGAGAGAGAGAGAGAGAGAGAGAGAGAGAGAGAGAGAGAAATTTATCAGTAAAAAATACATGAATTTTTTTTTTTAAAAAAGTTATTAATTTATGCTTAAGGTTTATAGTTGTGTCTAGCAGAATGATTGAAACTACGTGAGGTTAGGTTTACATTCATTTGAGGGGAATCATGACGAGGGGTTTTCGAACCCGCCAACATCCCTCGCATGATAGAGTGTCATTCATAAACTAGGGTTAACTACTTATTCATACCCTATCTTTATTCATTTAAATATTATTAGATTATTCCATCAAACATAATTTTGTTACATTAACTTAATAAATTATAATTTCCCCTCTAAACTTTAGTCCTATCCCAGGTTAAAATTATCTAATTAACATATTAAATAAATCTATTGTTAAAAAGGCGTTAATTAAAATATTAATTAAATTTTATCTAAATTTTTAATATAATCTCTACAAAAAAATTCCATTAATAATTTTAATCAAATAAATTTACTAATATTATCCACTTTTAAATTTTTACTTTATTAAAATTCTCATAATAAAATTTCCTTACATCATCATTACCATATTAGAATTAAATATTTTAAAGCTCCATTGTTATATTATAAACAAATTAATATACCCCCAGCACTATCTACCTTACTGAGAAGTAACAATATTACATTAATTAATTAAGTCTCATCAACATTAAATTATCTCAATATTTAACATTTAGTGGGGAAATGACCTCATATCCCACAAAAATCTCTGTCTTTTTTTTGTAAAGTAGAGGAAATCAAATTATGAATTTAGACTAATTAAGTTGCTCAAAAAAAAGAAATAACTTTTCCCAAAGGAAAGAGAGGGAAAAGAAGAGTCACATTTTGAGTTGACCTTTTTCCCTAACGCTAATTTCAAAATTAGGGTTAGGGTGAAAGTATCATCACACAAATAAACGTCCTTTTCCCATTTCTCTCTCTTTTTCTTCCTCCCTCAAACCCTATATGGATTTTTTCTTTTTTTTTTTTGTATTTTCCTCTCATTTTATTGGAGGTGCTCATGGGAAGCTCATCAATGGAAGATTTAGGCTTCTTGTATTTTACATATTTATACACATATATACTTGATGTATATATGCACATATATATTTAAATATACATATATTAACCAGCAAAAGAAGGCGGCCATCCATGCAACGACAAGGTATATGAACACATATTTTTTTGTACTTTCCCAACAAATAACATATATTTTTTTAAAAAGGGTATATAATCTTCTTTTATTTCTGTTTATCATTTTTTTAAAATGGGAAGAATCTATTTTTTTTTATAGAAAATATATAAAAAAATGTTAGACTGGGATTGGGAAAGGTCGAAGCCCATTCCCGCACCCTGCTCCAAGACTGTCGGCCTATGGCATGGCCATAGTCTACGGTTTAGGGTCACGGCAGTGGCAGCCACATTGTGGCTTCACCATAGAACATGGCCTTAGCCGCAGTTGTGGCGGCCATAGTCTGTCTTTACCACAGTCTGTGGCTGCTACCACGGTTGTGGCAGGCCACACTGTGGCGGTAGCAACATGGTTTGGCCATGTCAAGCCTACCCTCCACGAGGGTTAGGGTTCGATAGTAGAAACCAATTTTTTTTAATATTATTTAAAAAAAAATTTATAGAATTTACATGTGTATTTATTTATATAATTTTTTTATATCAAATATAAATATTTTTTTTTAATTAAAAATAGATTATTATATATATATAAATATATATATTTATGTGTATATATACCAAAATGTATATATACAACTATTAAACATATATATATATATATATATATATATATATATATATATATATATATATATATATATATATATATAAACAATAAGAGAAAATAATGAATATTCCTCTAGATTTTTAAAAAAACTTCTTCAAAAGCAAATATCTATTAAATTGTAGAAAAACATGGAGATGTAAAAAAGTATTTTTATTTTATTTTAATCAGTAATTGCATTTAAACATAAGGATGGTAAACTACCTTTTTTTTTGCAATATCTTGAATAATAATAAATATACATTATTCTCCCAAGAATAGAAATCTATTACATATGAACCCTTTTATCAAAGACAAAAGAAATGGAAGATTTAAAACTTATTTCTTCTTTTTTTTTTTGCAACAACAATAAATGGGTTTATTGCAATATTTTATTTAGCACACAATATATTTCTTTCTAAACTATGTAAACCCAATGAGTATTCAATAAATTCAAATCTACTCCTAAAAACCAAAAAATCTGCATGTACAAGGAAAAACCCAAAATCTTTTTTTGTTTTGTTTTGCATTGAAACATTCTTTTTGAAACTTAATGACAAACAAGAAAAAAAAATTCATTTATTGGAATCTTCTATCAAATAGAAAGTCATGTTTACATAAAATTTGTGTAAAAACACAATGGCTTCAATAAAATATCATGTATTCGCAAATGGTGTCACCTAAACTTCAAATAAAAATACATATGTTTAAATCTGCTTTTACAAACATCTTAATTTTTTTTTTTAAAGAACTTAAACAAAGAGATCTTCTTTTTTACATTTTCTAAGAGGACCAAACTCCTCAAACAAAAATATTTTCTCCTCTTTAATTTCTTCATGTCAACAAGATGCTTCAAGGACTTGCAAATGAAAACTTTGTTGGAAGACCATGGGATGCTCACCTCCCATCCCAGGCCTCTAAGAGGCCACCCCCAAGCTAGGGGAACCAAAAAATGACCTATCACACACATGCAACAACCAACATACAATGAAAATAACCCACATAAAGACTCCCATCCAAGGCTTCACAATGGGTAACACATTGATCCTAAATTTGTGGTGAAGGTGGACCAAGTACCCTATGGAGAGAAATCCAAACCAAAATGAAATAACAAGCCTTCACAAGGCATACAAAACATCACTTCATGCATTCCCTTCATTACAACAACTACACTGCCTTTTTACCCCCAATGCAACATGCCTTATCAACACCGTTATGACCCCCAAATGCAATGCAAGGAATAGTTTCATGGAGCCCATACTCCATGATTTCTCCCTCTCCTCCTTGAGGAGAGACTCTACATGCATGTGCTGTCAAAAAGACCTTCACCCCCAAGGCTACTCTTCCCTCCCAAGGGTGAGTGGGCCTTGAGACTCCCAAAATACAAAGAAATGTAATACTATACAAAATAAAAGTTCACTACACAACACAAACATCCATTTCAACACAAATTTAAAAACTTCACATACAAGATCCATTTTACTCATACACAAAATTTGCAACATTAAAATGAATTGAGTGCCACCAACCTAAGTCCAAGCTAATGGCAAGAATGTTGAGGATTAGCTCATTTTTGTCCAAGAATTCCTTCCTTCCCAAACCTCTCCAAATCTAGCCTAGTTTCTAACATAGAGAGTGGGTGTTCAAACTCTCAACGATGGAGGGTCTCCACTAAAAAGACCTTCACAAAACTCCTCACACCCTCTAGGGATAAGATCAAGCCTCTCATTGGTTGGTCTTCCCTATTCCCCTTATAATGTACTAAAAATAGGTTCTAGAAAAGGTTACCTAAAAAGTGAGCAAAGTCCTGGCTTCCAAATGGAAGGGTGGTCTATCCAAGACCATGCTTCCAAAAGTTGATTTTCGTCCATCTTGAAAATCCAACTTTTGGAAGCATCTTTTGGTCAACTAAGAGTTTTCCTAGGGTTGAAAATTACCCTTACCCATAGGTATATCAATTTGGATTCCTAAAAATATCCCAAACACACCCGTAGGTACCTTTCTAACCCTCCAAAAATCCACTTAAAGATTACCTTCAAAATTCAATAGAATGACCTTACCTCGAGCTCTGTAACTAAGGGGTTCATATGGGGATTCTAAAATGGTACTTACCTAAGTAGGTGGGCAACCAATCCTCAAGTGGACATGCCACAACCACATGTACACAATACAAGTGTCAAGTGACACACACATTTTACACATCACAAGACACATGACATTTCCACTTGAGCACACACATAAATTGAATTGCAATTTTACAATTATGAATAGATCACATACAATATCATACGTTTACAAATAAATCACAATACAATGAGGTTTTGTCTCTTTTTAGATGCAATGTTGGATTGCACTGAATTCACATTGGCCCATGTTTAGTTCCCTGATTTAATACCATGGTCTTATTCCCTGCACACTAAATCCAACATTAGTAGTCCAAGAAATATAATCCACAACATATTTGAAATACACTCCATTCAAATTTTACAAATAATTTACAACATCACATAGCAAATTTGGAATTCACATTACGTAATAATTTAACTTTTTCACTCATGAAAATATATACACTCATAATGTAATCAAGAAATTAAATTTAAATTCATAATAGAAAACTCATTGCATCAAATATCCATTTCCTAATTAATCACATAATAAAATTCATCATGTCATCCTAACATTCATTAAATCAAATTAATCATAAATGCAAATCCATAATAATGTCATAAAGTAATCATTATGAGCATCATAAAATAATGTGCATCTAAAAACTAAAGTGATAAAATCCATGACATAAGGTGTCTAAATCCATAGTGAAATAAAAAATAAAGTGTCGAATACCGAATCTATCATAAGCAGAAACTGATAAGCTATGACGGGTCGGGGTGAGGCCTCACATCCTCCCCCCTAGGCATTAAATTCCTCCTGGAGTTAATAAAAAAGATGGGGATGCTATGATCTCATCTATGTTGCATCCTCCCATGATGCCATATCCTCATCATAGAAATCCTACTGGACCCTAACCTGGTCTAGCTCTTAGACTTGAAGAGATAGCATTTGATGAGCCAAAATGCAAATGGACTCCAAAGCCATCTATCCATCTAACTCCACCTATAAGGCATCCTAATCTATTATATGAGACTCGTCAAATATGTACTTCCTCAAAAATGATACATGAAACACATCTTAGATGCATGATAGGATAGGTGGAAAAGCTAGTGATAGGCAACTAGACCTATCTACTTAAGAATATCAAATGGACCAACAAATCTGGGTGCAAGCTTATATCCCTTTCCATAACAGATTGGACTCTTATGTGGCTGCACTCTCAGAAAAACTCTATCCCCAACCATATAACTATGATCCTCTCTCTTCACATCTACATATTTCTTCTTTCTATCCTGCACTTCCCTCAGACGTCTAATCAAGGATACTTGCTACTCCAATTCTTGAACTAACTCAGGACCTAAATAAAATCTATCCTCAATGTAGTCCCATATCAAAGGTGTTCTACATGGTTAGTCGTATAATGCATGATAGGGGGGCATACCTAGAGAAGAGTGATGCCCATTATTATAGGTAAACTCTACCAAGTGTAGGTGCTTATCCCACCTAGTTTGATGATCCATGACATGCATGTGAAGCATATCCTCCAAAACCTAGTTTACTCTCTTTGTCTGACCATATGTCTCAAGGTGATATGCAATGCTAAAATTGAGCTTGGTGTCCAAAGTTGTCTGTAATCCCCTCCAAAAGGAATATGTAAAGAGAGAATCTCTATTAGATATAATCTTATGAGGAATGCCACGAAGTCTAAAAATATCCCACAATAAAACATGTGCCACTGTTGGAGCTGTAAAAGTGATCCATATAGGTGAGAAGTGGGCTACCTTGGTCAACTTGTCAACTATCACCATGATGGAATCATGGCGATGAAATGAAAAAGGAAGACCAACAATAAAATCCATAGAGATAACATCCCACTTCCACTCTAGTATCTCATGTGGCTGAAGTAAACCACCTGGATGATGATGTTCTACCTTAACTCTCTGACACTCTAGACATCGTGCCACTATTTTAGCTATATTTTGTCTCATCCATGGCCAATGGTAAATCTTCCTCAAATCTACATGCATCTTCTTAACTCTAGGATACACTACATAGGGTTCTCTATGAGCCTCTAACATGATAAAAGCTCATAAATCTCTAGAGGATGGTACATAGATGCATCTTCTATGGTGTAAAATCCCATCAGACTCTAAGGAATATCCTGCCAACTTCCCCTCAAGGGTACTCTGAGACCGAATAACCTGACTGACCTCAACATACCATCGTCTTCATGCAAATGGTACAATATCTGATCTCTCAACTTTGTACCTACAATCATAGAACAAGCCCCATGACGTATCCTACTCAAAGCATCTACAGATACATTCTCCTCACCTTTGACGTAGTGGACATAAAAATCATACTCACAAAGGAACTCCATCCATCTCCGCTAATGTGCATTCAAGTTCAGTTGAGTGAATATATACTACAAACTTTGATGATCTGAATAGAGCCCAAACCAATGTCAAAAAATGAAATGCCGCCATCTCACTAAAGCATGAACCACTACAGAAAGATCAAGGGCATGGGTTTGGTAATTAATCTTGTGAGTCTTAAGTTTCCTAGACTCATACACAATGGCTCACCCATTCTACATAATAACTACTCCCAAACCATCCAAGGAAGCATGTGTGCATACTATAAAATATTTTGAAGGATCAGACACTACAAGAATAGGTGTTCTGGTAAGTGCCTTCTTGAGTTCCTGAAATTCCCTCTCGCACTTCTCAGTCAACTCAAACTTCTTCCTCTTTCATTGAAGAGAATTAATAGGATGTTCCACTCTAGGAAATCCCTTAACAAAGCTCCTGTAATAACTTGCCAATCCCATAAAGCTCCTGACCTTAGTCATAGTGGTAGGTGCTGGCCAATCCATAATTGCTCTAATCTTAGATGGATCAACTAAGATTCCATCATGTCAAATAACATGGCCAAGGTAATGAATCTCAAACCTATAAAATGAGCACTTTGAAAGGTTTCCATACAACTAATTGTCTCTCAGACACTACAACACATGCCTCAAGTGCTCTTCATTCTACTCCTCATTCTGAGAATATATCAAAATGTAATCAAGGAACACAACTAAAAAAGTATCAAGAAAGGTGTGGAATACCCCATTCATAAGGCTAATGAATATAGCTAGAGAATTTTTAAGACCAAATGGTACAACCATATCTAGTATAGAAGGTAGTTTTGGGAATATCACTATCCATAATCTGTAATTGATGGTATCTGGACTTAAGATCAATCTTGGAAAACACTTTGGCACCCTAAAGATGATCAAACAAATCATCAATATGAGGAAGCAGATACTGATTCTTAATGATCAACTTATTCAACTATTGGTAATCCATACACAACCGAAAGGATTTGTCCTTCTTCTTTATGAAGATGATTGGTGCGCTCCAAGGTGAAACACTAGGATGAATGTGTCCTTTCTCCAAAAGTTCTTCTAACTAGACCTTGAGCTCATTAAGATCATTAGTGGTCATCCTGTATGGTACCCTCAAAACTAGTGTAGCTCCTGGCATGAGATCAATATGGAAATCCAATGGCCTATGAGGAGGCATACCTGGTATCTTGGTAGGAAATACATCAACAAAATCCTAAAGTATAGGATAATAATTAAGAGATGGTTCCCTTTGCTTCTCATCCTCTTTTTCATTGATGGTAATGGAAAATTACTAACATCTCATTCACATGCTTTGCTTAAGCTGCATGGAAGAGATCATATGAAGAGATATACCCCTTTGAATCCCATAAATTACAATCAGTGTGCCATGATCATCTAGACATTAAATCCACTTCTGATGATAATCCAACTTAGCTCTATGGGCATATAGACAATCCATGCCAAGTACTATACCATAGGATCCAAGAGGTGTGATACAAAGGTCTAGAGTGGTAGTCAAATCACCAATTTGTACCTGAAAATCCCTCACCATGGAGTTGACTAACACTCTAGCTCCTAAAGATAACTCAACCTCCCAACCAACATCCTTCCTAGCTACCACTAGCCTGCAACACTCCACAACCATAGGAGATATAAATGAATTAGTAGCTTCAGAATTAAACAAAATGGTAATGCTACTAGCTTTGATCATACCTGCAGCCTCTATAACTATGGCCTGATGCTTTGCCTGGTGGTTATTAACCACTCCAAAAAAATTGTGGTACTTTCCAATGTCCCCAACTATAGGCTCTAACGCTGCCATGCACTGACTACCTGTCATCTGACCCTGAGGACAATCTCGATCCAAGTGCCCCATGGAACCACATGCATAACAAGGACCATGTGTGTGAGTGAAATCCATGAGGCCTAGAGTACTATTGTCCACTGGTCCTACTAGATCCACTGTAACCTCCTGAGAGGACCATTGAGTTCGAGCCAGAGGTGCATCTAAATTTTATGGACGCTGATCTTTCCTAGGGCCCTATGAATGCCACTACTTGGGCTTAGATCCCTGCTATCCTTGAGGTTTCCTCTACCTCTGATTCTACTAAGTCCACTTTTGAGGGTTCTTATCATAAGACCCCAAAGACTTCTTGTTGTTACCTTTCCAATGGTTTTTCTGATAACTGTGAGATTGGGGTGTAGAGTTATAGTTTTGAGACCTATCACAAGTGTCTCATGACCTACCCCAAATATCCTTTGTAATCAAAGCCATCTCTACAACCTCCCAAAGATTCCCTGGTGTGGTCATGTGAACCTGTCCTAAAATCAAATCATTGAGCCCCTTGACAAAATTATTTACTTGCAATTTCTCATCCTTCATATAGTCTACATAGGGTAGTTAACTAAAGGAAATGTATCTCACATTGTAATACTATGAGTCCCCTCTACTAGAGATTGTGGAACTCATCAATGTGACACTATCTGTAATACTCTAACAAGTACCTACCTCTAAATCTCTCCAAAAAGGTCTCCCAAGCAACAGTGTCCACAGTTAGGTTATTTTAAAATTCCTCCTGCTTCCACCAAGTAGAAGTGCCTCCTCTTAGAAGGTGAACTAAAAATGATTCCTTTAGGTTTCTCTCATAAGGATGCAACCCAAAGCACTTGTCTAAGCTTAATAACCAAGCCTCGACCTCTATGTCATTAGTAGATCTTGTATACAATGGTGGTTTTAATTGTAGGAGCTCTCTAATCTGGTCCCTTACATCACGGGGTTCCCTCTGAACTATTCTAGGTGATGGCTCTAGCATGTGAACTGATTCCACCTCATGAGCTCCCTGACCCTCCTCACGATTACGTGGAGGGCTCGTAGTCCTCTCTCTGGCCTCTAACCTATGTCCCCCTAATAATTGATGCTCTGATTTATGATCCACTCGAGGTAATCTATCTTGGATAACTCCAATAAGGTTAAGAAGTGCTAACAAAACCTCCTGGTTAGGATTCAGTGGTGGTATGGGAGGGGGTCCCTGATCTCCTCCTTGTACCTCAACTCCATACTCTACTTCCTTGCTTACCGAGGGGGCACACCTAGGGCCTCTATTTCATCCATGAGCTTGTCATGTAAGGGGAGGCATCCTAAAAATTCAATTAGGGAAAATAAAGTAAGAAATGTGATGGATTAAGGCATCAAGTGTTTGTAACCTTGCTCTAATACCAAAATGTAGTGCCCAAAATTTATTAGGCAAAAACACCAAATTTTTATTTTTTTAAAGTTATTAATTTATGCTTAAGGTTTATAGTTGACTCTAGCAGAATGGTTGAAACTAAGTGAGATTAGGTTTACATTCATTTAAGGGGAATCATGATGAGGGGTTTTTGAACCTACCAACATCCCTTGCATGATAGAGTGCCATTCATAAAACTAGGGTTAACTACTTATTCATACCCTATCTTTATTCATTTAAAAGATTATTAGATTATTCCATTACACAAAATTTTGTTACATTAACTTAATAAATTATAATTTCCCCTCCAAACTTTATTTATATCCCAGGTTAAAATTATTTAATTAACATATTAAATAAATCTATTGTTAGAAAAGCATTAATTAAAATATTAATTAAAATTTAATCTAAATTTTTAATATAATCTCTACAACAAAATTCCATTAATGATTTTAATTAAATTAATTTACTAATATTATCCACTTTTAAATTTTTACTTTATTAAAATTCTCATAATAAAATTTCCTTACATCATCATTACCAAATTAGAATTAAATATTTTAAAGCTCTCATTTTATATTATAAACAAATTAATATACCCCCAACACTATTTACCTTACTGGGAAGTAACAATTTTACATTAATTAATTAAGTCTCATCAACATTAAATTATCTCAATATTTAACATTTAGTGGGGAAATGACCTCATATCCCACAAAAATCTTTTTTTTTTTGTAAAGTAGAAGAAATCATATTATGAATTTAGACTAATTAAGTTTCTCAAAAAAAATAAATAACTTTTCCCAAAGGAAAGAGAGGGAAAAGAAGAGTCAAATTTTGGGTTGACCTTTTTTCCCTAATGCTAATTTGAAAATTAGGGTCAGGGTAAAAGTATCATCACCCAAATAAACCTCCTTTTTCCATTGCTCTCTCTTTTTCTTCCTCCCTCAAACCCTACATGGGTTTTCTCTTTTTTTGTATTTTCCTCCCATTTTATTGCAGGTGCTGATGGGAAGCTCATCAATGGAATATTCAAGCTTCTTACAATTTATATATTTATACACATATATACTTACTATAAATATGTGTATATATATTTAAATATACATATATTAACCAACAAAAGAAGGCGGCCATCCATGCAACAACAAGGTATATTAACACATATTTTTTTTGTACTTTACCCCCTTCTTTGTTAGCAAATAACATTTATTTATTTTAATAGGGTATATAATTTTTTTTATTTGTGTCTATTATAATTTTTTTTAAAAAGGGAAGAATCTATATTTTTTTTATTTTAGAAAATATATTAAAAAAGAATGTTAGATTGGGGTTGGGAATGGCCAGAGCCCATTCCCACAGACCCCTCCAAGATTGTCGCCCTGTGGCATGGACATAGTTTGCGGATTAGGGTCGTGGTTGTGGCAGCCACAATGTGGCTTTGCCACAGTTCTAGTGGCTGCCATAGGTGTTGGCCATGCCAGCCTTACCCTTCATGAGGGTTAGGGTTCGACAACAGTAACCAAATTTTTTTTTAATATTATTTGATTTTTTTTTAAAAGAATTTGCATGCGTATTTATTTATATAGTTTTTTTAATATTAAATATAATTTTTTTCTTTTTATTAAATATATATATATATGTGTGTGTGTGTGTGTGTGTGTGTACCAGGATGTATATGTTAGGATTAAGTAATACTGAGAGGGGGGGTGAATTAGTATTACAACACTTTAAATCAAACTTCAACCAATTAAAAATAAACCATATGAATGCTGAAATGAAAAGAACATAAACACATAACACACAACACATAAAACATAACACCATTATTTATTTTTGAGGAAACCCTGGCCAAGGGAAAACCCCGGTGGGGATGGTACCCACAACTATGTACTAAAATATAGAATCCATGTTAGTGTTAGATATTGATAATGCATTGGAGAGGTGATTGATACATTTAATATGTTTAATCACTACATTGAGTAATGCTGGAGCTGTTGTTGTTGTCATTAGTATTTTGTCACTGATGTCAACATATGTTCTGTGAAGAGAACAGGCTGATTACTACAGTGTACAGACACTGTATGGATGTTTCAAGACATGTGAAGACATATGAGAGTACAAGAAGTTTTTTTGATCTTCTATCCAAGATCGCATCATTTAATTTTGCATATTGAATTAGTTACAAATGTTTTGGTGAAGACTAGTTATTGGACTATGATAATGGAAGTTGACAAAGTGAGTCTCTGGGTTTTTGGTATATCTTAGAGAAGGTATGGATTCAGTGTATGCAAGATTAAGAGATGAAAGACAAGATACTGAATAATGTTCAATTGTCAACGCAAGGTATAGAATTTTGGATGACATCAGCTGTGGCGTGTGATTTGGAGAAGACTTATTTGGGAGCCAAATTCAGTGATGTAGCATGTATTTTATTTGGTAATTGTGAATTAAGGATGTCAGTCCTTAATTTTTGTAATGTAATAATTTCATACTTGTTTTAGATACCGTGTGTATCTTAGCAAGGGTTTATGTAATTATGAAAGCATAATCGGCCGCCCTAATCATGTAGAATGTAATAGGGTATATATGTAAGATCTTTTCTTTGGAAAAGATATGGATGAGATGTATGTGATGTAAAGGAGATTGTAAAAGCTATGAGATTGTGTCTACTAGATGTAGAGAAAAGGATTATTAGTGAAGTTCATTGGAACTGATCAAGCAAAGATAGTTGATATTGGAAAGTTCAAAATATTGTGTATTTATTCATATACACTTGTGCTGTGAATAGTGAGTTTTGAAGGTGGATTTAACCTTCTTTGGGCAGTGAGCCCACCCTACTTTCTTGACTCCTAACAGGGTCTATCCTCTAACAAGGACTATGTACTGTAATGTTTCAATAAGCTCCTAACAGGGCTAGATCTTCTAACAAGGATACTATACTCTCAGTACATCATTTGTTGGTGCTAATTCCCACCAGGGTTTTTACCTTTAACAAGGTTTCCCTGAGACCAAAATATTGTGTTATTGTGTTGGCATTCATTGTGTTCATTTAATTTTATATTGCTACTATTCAAAGTTTAAATTTTAATAATCCATCATACAACTGATTCACCCCCCCTCTTAATTGTATTGTGTACTGTTATTCCTAATAGTTAGGAGATATATCCCTATTAGGAGCTGAGTATTACATAGTAAATTTCCTTGTTAGAGGAATAAAAACCTTGTTATGGGTATACAAAGCCCTCTTAAAGGTATACTGAGCTTATAGCTCTTACAATCAATAATTCAATTACACAAGTGTTCTTCAAGTGTGAACAATACAAGCATCTACTATGCTTTGATAGTTCCAGTTATAGCTCTCAATAATCTCTGTCAATCTATGATCTCTCATCTATCATCAACCATTATTAATATCCCAAATTTACATCCATATCTCATACATATATTTTACACATATCACTTCTACAAAACACTCTTTATTTATATCTATTTAGTCATCCAATTGGCTCTCAAATACAATACAAAACATAATAATTACTTATACAAATGATAAATACTAATTCAATGATCTTATATTACCAAAGTATTGGAAATATACAATCTTTATCTGACTTAGCATGTTACCATTCCATCTAGCCTTCCCTTAATCACCATGACTGTTCATATGCCATGTTTCATTGTTCCTTTGTCTTCGCATGCCTTCATATCACTATAACTTTATGATATCAATACCAAAATACATGCAACCTTAACTGAGGGTCATACATATCCCAAAATGTCTTCCTATAAGTTCACAAGCCATAATATATCATATACCATCCTTGCTAACCAAAACAGTACTGCAGTATACTGTAAATCTGATTCTGTACTTAGTCATTTTCATGACTGTATCTCCAACACTTATACTTATTCCATGTGATCACTATAACATGCATGTTTCCATAAATGACAACCCTCAAGTGATCCATAGTTCTCTCAAAACATCACTTTCCAACAATCTCTCCCTTTTGCATTGATGGCGACACTTAGCAAAAAATGATTAAGTGTCAAAACAATAATTGTACTCTTCCTTCTTCTTTATACATATACATATACATATAATTTAATACCTTTTTCTAAATTTACAATTTTCTTTTTCTTTTTCTCTTCTTCTCATTTTTTTTCATTTTTCTCTTCTCTTCTTCTCCCCCTTTGACATCAATGGAAAAGGTACTTAGTGCTTACTCACCAACTTCAGAATATCATGGAAGGAGTCTTCCAAGGTCTTCACTTCATCATTCCATGATTTAATTAATAGTTCACTAACATGGATCAGTCCATTCAATCCATAAGATGCGGTCTCTACTACCTTCAACTCAATGGGTACAAAGTTCATTGATTTCTCAATCTTTTCATCTCAGTGAGATGAGATTCAAGAATTGATAGATTAGGAATGATTAAAATCTTTAGAAAATTAAACCTTGTCATTAGTCTCCCTTTCTCCATATCCAAAACATTGACTTTGTCCAAGATCTTGGATGTCTTCTTATCCATTTCTAATACAGTTTGTGAGGAGGTCTCACAACTGTCCATCATGTTATCCAATGCAACCCTATCCTTGTATATGATGTCATCAATGTTCTTTATGTGTTTAATGGGATTGATGCAATAACTGTAGAGTTTTCTTCCTTGTGCAACCCAACTTTTTGCCTTAATTATAGTTGCTTTCAGAATGCCCAAGTCCCATGAGATGGACTAGAAAAATTCTTTCAACTTCTTTTCTAGGTATCTCTTCTTAGCCTTATCCTCTACGATCTTCAACAGTGACATATAATGGTTGTCAAAGTTGTCCAGTGCCATGTTTAGGTTCTTTGCATCATCCTTTCCTTGAAATGTAAGAGGTGTAGGGATTATTTTATTCATAGTTTCTACTACCCTAGCGATCACCTTGACCTTCTTATCTCCTTTTTGTTCCGACCTCTCCTTTTCCTTAGCAAATGTCATGAAGGATAATATCATGAGTTCATCCTCATCCATACTCTCCACATCAGTGCTCACAGGTTTGGCCATACTTTCCAACAACGGGGTGGAGGAGGTGTTAGGTCTTGTTTGAGCTCAAATCTTACCTCTTCTTTTTGTTTTTCCTCTTGTTGTTTTTCCTTTTCTTGTGCTTTCTCTTCCTATTTTTCTTCTATTTGTTCTTCCTCTTTCTATCCTCCCTCTTCTACTATCATCGCACTATCCAAATTTCCTTGAAATAGTTCATTTACATCAAGTGAGGTGTCAAGTGTTATAGGAACACCAACATCAAAGAAGTCTGGTTGCTTGTCAATTTCACTCACTTCTATTCTCTTCTCAATTTCCTTAGATCTTTCTCCCATATCCAAAGGTGTAGGCTTCGTGGCTTTGGGAGGTGAAGTCTTCTCAAACATGTTGCTCATAAGAATTTGATCCAATGCCTTTTGTGTGTCTTTAATATCCTCATCATATTTTGTTTCCATTATCTTTACAAGTCTGGCCTTGGTTCTCAATAGAGGTTTGAGTTCCTTAATTATTCTCTCCCTTTCTTGTATGGAAACTACAGGAAAAATGTCTTCAATTTATTTATTTCTTATTGTTTCATCCTCTGACTGTGCTAACTTTTTTTTGATTTCCAACTTGCTATACAGGTCCTTTGGTATACTTTCTTCTATTTATAGTAGATTATTTTTATAAATTAGTAGGTTCTCAATCACTATGTTCTCTATCGCTAACTGATTTTCAAAGTCATGCCTCTCATAGCACCCATTCAATGTCTTCAAGTTTTCATCTCTTATTATTCTTTTATGTAACATTTTTATGTTTGGTTTCCACAAATTCTCTATTTTCTTTTGTTCTGCCTTTTCTTTTTTCTTCTTAGTTACCATTTCCTCTTTTTTCTTTGTTTCTACTTTGACCTTTTGTTTCTTAGGGCTAATAGGTCTTTTTGATCTTGTAGATCTCCTAGGAGTTCTCCCACATACATCTTCTTTTGTTATTTTCTCAGGGGTGATTGATAAATTAATTACATCGGAAGTTGTACTTACTATCTTTTCTGCTTCAAAAGGAGGAGGTGCTTCAATTACCATTCTAGAAGATCCTTTTGTCATCTTATTTATTACTTCCTTTAGTTCTTCCTTTGTGATTGCAACCTTCGTTGCCAACCATATTTTCTATTTTCCTCTTCCTTCTTCCTTTATCATGTTCCTCTCTAACCATTGTTGACTTTTCCAAGTAAGTTCCTCATCTTTCTTCAGATGTATCTATCTCAGATGCTAGTACATGTTCAATCTGAATTATAAGAACCTCATACCCCATAGGGTAGCACCATTTCTTCCTAGGCTCAACTTCTTCAAAGCATACACAATCAGTTTCAACCATGAAATAGATTGTGTCCTTGTATCTCTCAACTAACTCCTCATGAATCCTGTATCTCTCCTTCATTTTCCTTTGAAGAATCTTAATCCTTACAAACAATTCACCATCTACTTAGTCTCTATTCTATCTTTGGTAGCTCTTTGATATTTGTATACCAGTAGGTATGTTGTCCTTCCATGCTCTAGGGTGCATTCTAGGAAACTTGTGTTCAATATGACTGTACATGTGAACCATGAGTGAATCAAATATGAATAATTTTGACTTATCCTTCTTGACAATCCTCACATTCTCCAAGAATTACTATTCTAGGCTCTTGCATAGGTTGTATCTGGTGTTTTCCTTTACCATTCTATAAGCCATCATGATTACCCCTGCTAATACAGAGTTAGTTCTGCTACTATAATATAACTTGTATCCTAGTAGCATTGCTACCAGTCTCACATCTTGCTGAAATATATCATTAATAGTCATCACTTTCTTGTCCCATTTGGAATGTGTTAGTTTTTCTACTTATTTCTTGATGTTTTAATCTACCACAGGGAGGGTTCCAATATTGTCCAATCTAGTTATTTCATGAATTAGCTGGCTACATATCTTTACAAGCTACTCTCCTATCCAAATTAATTGATCATGAATTTTTCTTAATATGATCTTAAATCATTCAGTCTTGCTGAACTCATTCAGAGGGTTAGTTTTTATGATTGATTGGTCTTCTAGGTGTTTGAATTATTCCTTTATTTTCCTATCTAGTTCTATCATCTTGTCTATCTCCCTATAGATTTATGCATCCCCTATAGTCTCATACTTACAATGAATGTAAGCCCTAATGTCTTCTACGTGAAGGATGTCGTATGGATTTTGCAAAAATGCTCCTTCAAGATCATTGTCACAAGACTTAAAAGGGTGTATTTTGAACTTATATCTTGGCCTATCAATAACATCATAGATTTTAGGTGCATCCATAGCTTCTTGATAGAGTATATGATCTAAATACATTAAATACACCAAATTCTGGAACTTCTGCTTCAATCGATCATGCAATGTGGTTTCTAGGTAGATGATGTGCTTCTTAACTCTTCTCTCCTTGGTTGTTGCTTATCAAATGGTGAAGAAATGATATGATTCAAGGTCTTTTAACCATCACAAGGTGAGTAAATTTATTTATCATAGTTAGCTCAACTTCGCACACTGTCTAGTCAAACATAAATCTCATGCTCATAGGATATGAATCTCCAAGTGTTGCGATCACATATATAGACTCCATGATGTTTGTATACACCATATCTAAGGTTGCATGAGCTTATTCCACATAATCAGGGGCTGGATATAATCTGTTGTTTGCATCCAATACTCCCCCTAAGGCCATGCTCAGCCTTTTAGGTTGATGTAGCAATGTTAACATCATGTGAAGACACAGTAGCATCTATTGTCTCTCCCTGAACCAATGCCTTATTGAAATATTTTACCTTCCATATCTTTCTATCATATTCATCTGCTGGTTTCCTGAAATGATTCTTGAATTCATCTATGTATTCATTAAGAATTTTACTACTATCACCAATATTCTTCCTTATAACCATAGGTGGTGTTTCTCTTCTATTGTTCATTCCATTATACCTACAAACATTCTCTTTGTGTCCTAAGTTGTGATATTTGAAACATGTAGGTGGTCTTATGTCCTCATTAACCTGCAGTTTAAAATACCTTGCAGTATGCCCAAGGTTATTGCATTTGTAGCATGTGATCTTCGCTATTGATTCTTCTCTGATGTAATCTTGTCTTCTTCTTGACTGATCAGGTTTTCTACATTCTTCTTTCTTATGTCCATACGCATAAAATTTATAACAATAACTAGTAAAGGGTTTGAAAGGACCTTTACCTCTACAATCTCTTTTCATTTGTGTTGGTACTCTAAAAAATTTAGATAGTTATGAGCCTATAATCAGAAAATTATCCTAAGGCAAAGTTTGTGCCCTTCAAAGACCATTTTAAAGGACCCAAGTTCAAGTGCATATAATAGGGTAGGCCTGATGATTTTCATAGGATGGCACTTGGGACATGTGTTCCTCACCTTTCATTAAGCATATGCAGTAGGTCACAACTCCCAAAATTCAGCTGTGATAAGTTTTGAAGGTACCCATTTTGAGGGCATTGCACAAATCTGCACTTTGCATCCTGTATGGTTTTCACTAAATGGCCTACTTTAGAGGTTTCTATCTAACACCCAGATGATAGTCACGATGAAAGGAATAATGCATTATATTGTAGCATGAGAGTGTGTCTCCGTGCCCATTTTCAGATTCCTAAAGGTTTGTATGATCATTTTACTAAGGCACTTTTGATTGTATTTTATTTAGTTTTGCTGACTGTGGGAATTTAGTTTGAAGTAGCCTACTTTGAGATTGTGCAAATTGCACCCAATCATCAACTAGGAGGAATTGAAGGTTGATTCATGCTGTAGATATGGAACTAATTCCCCCTGAAGTTTTAGACTATGACCAATCTGATTAATCACTTTGCTCAGTCAAATCCAAATGCAATTTCTATAGTTTCACTGCCTTTCAGTTCAGGATGTACTAAGTGGCTAACTTTGAAATTTATTTGTGGATGATTGGTTTATCATTTTAGAAATTTGATTACAACCTTGTTTTCTATGCATAAGAGAGATCATTCATCCAAGGTTTCACGCTATGAGGTTCATTTGATATGATTGCAAGGTCAAATAAAATGTGTTTTATAATGATGAATAGTGTGGATAGAATAATCTTCAAAGTAACCATTTTCCAAAATTCATAACTTTATGTCAGATGCTTGTTTTGAGTTGAGGGTCATTTTTTTGTAATCTTTGTAGATGAATCTTCTTTCACCATCATTGGTTCGATCTCAACATTTTGTTTAATATTTTATTGCATCCTCTTAAGAGGTGGTTCCCAGTGATTATTTTGCGTTTGCTGAACATGTTAGAATAGGACATTTTACAAAGGAAGTACTAAAGGCTTATGGGTTACTTGAGATCTGGTGTTGACTCAGTTGATTATTTGAATTATCTTAAAATTTTGGAATTTTTCATGGCTCCAGGCTTCCCAGTTAATGCGCAGTGGAATTACTTTGTTTTCTTCTGGATGTAATTTAAATAAAAGTTCTGAGGCTGCCAAAGGAAACAAACAATGAAGTGGAATTGCTGGCCTCCTTGAGGGCTCTCATGTGCCAACATGAGGTTTCAACATATTGTAAAAATCCATTTCCATGAGGCACTTGCTAAGGACTTGAGTGATGCATCTTCATTCGCCAGAGATTTAGGTTCTTGGAGCGAAGTCATGTTTGTTTCCTTTATGAAAATGGATATGGCAGTTGGAGGTATGTGTCCAAATTAAAGGGTGCTGTAGTGGGGATGTACAACCAATTAGGCATTGTGGTGCATGTATCTTTGTTTGCTACAACATTTAACAATGAACTTGGCATACCAAATGAGTGGTCTTGTGTGCACCAATTTGCAGCAAGGCTGCAAATAATATAACAAATGGTTGCACACATTTTTATGAAGTATCAAGAAGCCTCCCTAAGGTCTCATGCAACCTTCATTGGAGCTGCGTGAGCCTCCAAGTGAAGTGTTGTTTGTAGCACAAGGGGAAATGGAGAGTGGGGCAGCTTGTGGAAATGCCTCCTTCAAACACGTGCCTTCCTTTTGGTATTTTCTACAGGCTGGAGAAAGTTGTGTGGGCTTGTGTGGGGCTTGTGGGAAGTCTTCCAGCATGTGTAGGGGCCAAAGGAAGATTACTAGGGGTGCCTTGCAGCGTACAAACAAGAAACAAATGGAAATGTTTGTAGGTTTGTGTGTTTGGAGGGAAGTAAAGAGTGTGTTGTGCATTGAGTCTTATTGTCCCACATTCATCCTACCATGAGCTAATAAGGTATTTTAAAGGAACAACACTCCAATGTATTATATAGAAGCAAGAAAGGAAGGAGGAAGTTGAGGCTTCTTGTGGGCCTGGCGAGTGCATGCTAGTTGGGTGTGCACTGGGGTCTTTTTGAATAATAACTTGATAAATACAGTGATGTTTAGTCCCACATTGGCTGTGTGTAGGAAGAATGAGACATTTATAAGGAAGAACACAAAGTATATGGTGTCCAAAGTGGATGCCTAGTTGGAAGGCCAGTCTATGCGCATGCACATGGACCGAGGAGATGACATGGACAGATGACTCACCTGTAGGCCCCACATGAAAGGTAAGTAAATTTTGATGAAGTGTAAATCTACAGATCTGACACCTTAGGATATGTGCTAGATTTGATGGTTGTCACAACCTCACAAAGAGGAAGATGCTCAGAGGTTAGTCACTGTGAGACTGCGACATGATGACATGTGACACCTTGTGACATGTGGTAGATGGTGTACAGATAGTCTGACAGAGCGATGAGGTGGATCCATGAGCAAAGGGGGAAGAATATAATTTCTTGCAACTTGGGTTGCCTTGCATATATTTTACTTTGATTCATGAATGAGATCAGATTTGTTACTTCTTCCAAGGTATTCATTGTTGATTTGATTTCTTCAAAGGGGAAGTAGTTAATTTATCAGGAATGTCTTGCAGAGTACAATCAGACCAGATTTCATTCTCCTATAGGCCTTGGGATTATTGATTAGGTTTAGGGGTTTTAACCTAAATGATTTTTTGCTTATTGCATCCTTGTTCCTATAAAAGGATTTTTATGATCATTTAGGAGGTGCTGGCTGGAAAATCCTTGACACAGGAAGTTGAAAAGCCAAGTGTGTATCCTTAGTCTAGAATGTAATATGTTTTGTTAGTTGTATCAGTATAGGTGAAAAACCTTCAAAGTCTTTTGCATATTGTCTAAGTGGTGTATTCTGAGATAGATTGTAATATAGGAATTTGAATCCTCATACTTAATATAGTTTTCCAGTTTTAGATCTCTCCTTTTTTTGTGCTTCTTGAGTTTTGGGTTTTCTAATTCACTACACTAGGTTTACCTATGTATATGTTTTATTCCTCAGCCTTGATCTAGGATCAGGTTAAAAGTCTCTGGATAAAGCATAGATTTATTTGGTTCAACTAAAGGATGTTTTATAAGTAGTGTATGAGTTTGGTTTACTATGTTCATGGCTTGGAATCTTTGTTCTTGTATTCTATATCTGCTTTAGATACATCTGCCCAATGGACAAGGCACTGATCAGAAATTAGTATCTCTTGTAGTGATGCAAGTTTGGCATCATTGTTTACATTCTGCAAGAAATCAAAATTAAAATCCTTTCAATCCTTTTAGTCTTATGTTTGTGTGGTATCAGTTTTATCATAGCAATGGAGATTTAATGAATGACTGGTTAACATTTAGTACTTTCTTGCTATTATCTTCTTTGTTTAATCTAGTCTTGGTATTATAAAGAGTGTTTCATTTACTAGATTAGGTGCACCCGCCTTGGTTCTGTAGAACTAGAAGTGAAGAGGGTAGTCTTGCCCCTATAGTTGGTCCAGTTACCTACAGATTTCCCCATATTTGGAACTGACCATTCCCAAAATCAGTCTTAGGTATATTGGTGTCTCTTTGAGTATAAAATCCATTTTAGGAACCAACAATGTGTCCAAGTTTGTTGCATCCAAAGCATCTACCTCTGAAAGGTCTGATCTAATCTTTAGGTTCTTCAAGAGTGGATCTATCTTCAGTTTTCACTTCATGTGGTTCTTCATGAGTCTTAGAACATTCTCCTTCATTGTACCCAATTCCAGTCATGTCTCCTTTAGGTTTTAATCTCTCTCTTTGTTAATCAATTTTATCACTGCTCATGTGTAACTTCTCAATGTGTAACTTGTTAGGAATAAGGTGTCTCAACCTTGGATAATTCCTATTCTTATTATTTCTTTTGTAAATGTATTTTTTGCAAATAATGTAATTAAGTGTGAGTGTACATGTCTAGTTGGCATGTTGATGTGTCACTCCACTTGATGTGTTGGCATCTTCTACGTAAGGAGATCATGACTAAAATGGTCATGACGGATTCCT
Source organism: Chamaecyparis obtusa (assembly GCA_027943335.1). Classification (NCBI taxonomy): domain Eukaryota; kingdom Viridiplantae; phylum Streptophyta; class Pinopsida; order Cupressales; family Cupressaceae; genus Chamaecyparis; species Chamaecyparis obtusa. The sequence goes on from BSBK01007505.1 coordinate 77,416, forward strand.
ATGACGCGTAAGAACTATTTAAGGAATGTGCTATGATAGGTGTAAGAGCATCTTAGGACTTGGGCCTATTTAGGCACCCAAGAAGAAGTGGTTGGTGTGTGTAAGAGAATATGCCAAAAATAGGTTGGTATGACAGATTCTCTTACACTTCTCTTGTGACCGTTATTTTTGGCAAATTCTATGACAAGCTGTTATAGTCTATTCTAGGGATGGATTCCTATTCTTGGGATTGCATGTAACAATTGTGTACATGTGGCTTTGTGCATGGGTCTTGGTGGTTGTGCCTATTTTTGGGTCCAGAGGAGTCTATATATATGATGCTGCTCCTATGGGAGAGATATAATAGAAATTGAAGTCTTGTTGGCTTTGTCTCTCATTTCCTGAAAGAACTTGCATTGCAAGTGTATTGTAATCTTTGTGTTGAAGATAATACATTGTGCAGGTTTTGGAGTGCTGGGATTTTTTACCGAAAGGTTTTCCCCAGGGTATATCATTGTGTCATTCTCTATTTTTCTGTATGTATGGTATGTGGTTGCAATATCTTTGTTAAAGTAGTTAACGAATCTGAAATTGTAAGGATTTATAAGAATTTTCACAATACTCTCCTATAGAGATTAGCGTAGGAAGCTATTTCTGCACCTGAGTTTCCTTACAAGTAGTATCAAAGCTTGATCAACTTTTGATCCTAGTTGTTGGGTAGGGTTTTTTGAGCTAATCTCAAGTTTGAGTGGGAGTTTTTTGTAGAGCATTCTGAATCTTATTTGCAGATTGAGATGGCAAGTTCATCATATGGAAGAATGGAGGTGGAGAAATTTAATGGCACTAATTTCAAGTTGTGGAAACTCAAGATGGAAGACATGTTGGAAGATCGTGACCTATGGGAAGCGACTTCAAGTGCTACAAGACTAGCAACTATAGCTCAAGCAGATTGGGATGTCAAAGACCGTAAAGCTAAGGGTCTCATAAGACTCTATTTAACTGATGCAGTCCTTCTGAATGTTCTAGATGAGAAAACCATAAATAGTTTGTGGGAAAGACTTACGACCGTGTATCAGGCCAAATCTCTAGTGAACAAGTTGTTCTTAAGGAAGAAGTTGTACTCTCTACGAATGGAGAAAGGTGGATCCTTAACAGATCATTTAAATGCATTTAATTTGTTGGCTACACAATTGACATCAACTGGTGTCAAGTTAGAGGAGGAGGATCATTGCTACACACTTTTGTGTTCTTTACCGGATTCATGGGACCATCTTGTGATGGCTCTCAGAAGCACTTTAGTCACCTTCAAAATGGATGATGTGGTGTCTTCGCTGCTATCAGAGGAGATGTGGAGAAAGGCTTCCATTTCAAAAAAAGAAGCACTTACTGTTGGTGAGAGATCCACTGAAAGAGGGAAGAAAAATGACAATAAGGGTAGATCCAAATCCCGTGGGAAGTCAAAGACTTCCAATAAGTCCAAGGAAAAATGTTGGAACTGTGAGAAATTTGGGCACTTCCGTAAAGACTACAAAGAGTCAAAGAAGAAGAAGAAAGGTTCAGATTCAGCTTCAGAAAGATCTCAAGAAGATGGTGATGCATTCATCATAGCTTTGGCAGCCCATGCATGTGATGATGTGTGGTTGGTTGACTCGGGTGCATCTTTTCACATGACCTCTCATCGAAACTGGTTCTCAAAATATGAAGAGTTCGATGGTGGAAAGGTGTACTTGGGTGATGATTCTCACCTAAAGATAGTTGGATGTGGAAGGGTCACTATCAAATTTCTTGATGGACAAGTAAAGGGAATCAACGTAGTTATGCACATTCCAGGTTTGGCACGAAACCTATTATCTGTAAGTATGCTGAATGATGTAGGTGTGCAAGTTGTTTTTTCGAAAGAAGGATGCAAGATGATGAGAGGATCGATAGTGCTTGCAAGGGGTACTAGGAGAGGTACCTTATTTTAGCTTGATGCATGTATTCCTCTATGTAATAGTTCTTCATCCTCACCATCTGAACAAGCAGTGAAGAAGTCTGTGGCTATTGGTTTCGATGGTAGTGCAAACACTTTGGAAGGTAAGCTTCTTGCAGAAAAGACAATGTTGTGGCATATGAGATTTGGCCACATTGGTGAAAAGGGTCTCAGAACCCTGAAAAATAAAAATCTCGTTGAGGGGTTAAATGATTGCAATCTCGAGTTTGACTTCTACGAACACTATGTCTATGGTAAACAAAATCATGTTCAGTTTTACTCTAGTTCTCACAAATCTTTTGATGTTTTGGATCTTATTCATTCTGATGTATTTGGTCCTGTAAAAGTTCCTTCAATCTCCAAGTCTATATTCTTTGTATCTTTCATAGATGATTACAGTAGAAGGACGTGGATTTATTTCCTTAAAAGTAAGACACAAGTCTTTAGTTGGTTCAAGGAATTTAAAGCTCTTGTAGAGAATCAGACTAGCAAGAAGATTAAGTGTGTGAGAACTGACAATGGTGGTGAGTTTTGCTCAGCAGAGTTTGAATAGTTCTATAAAGAACAAGGTATCGAGAGGCATAAGACAACTCCTTATACCCCATAGCAAAATGGAGTTGCAGAGAGAATGAATAGGACACTGATGGAGAAGGCTAGGAGTATGCTTAGTGGAGCTGGTTTAGAACAAAGGTTTTGGGCCGAAGTTGTGGCCACTGCTTACTATCTAGCTAACAGATCTCCTACATCAGCCCTTTTTGGTAAGACACCCATGGAGGTGTGGTCTAGTAAGAAGCCTTCAATTAGACATCTTCATGTTTTTGGTTGTGAAGCTTATGCACATGTTCCAAAGGAGAAAAGATCTAAGTTGGAAAATAAAGCTGTTAAATGTATTTTCATCGGATACAGTGCTTGTGTGAAAGGATACAAGCTTTGGGATCCCATGACTAGTAAGGTGTTGTATAGTAGAAATGTTATTTTTAGAGAGCTAACATCTTCTCCTATTGTGCTACAACCAGATGAAAAAGAAAAGGAAAAAGATGTTGTTCAGTTGCCTCCTATCCCTGAGAAGACTGAACAGAGAGACCATGTTGGGTCTAATGATGAGGAGAGCTCTAGTAGCTCTGATAGTTCAGAAGAAGAGGAAGAACAACCTCAACTACAGCCCTTGAGGAGATCCACGAGAGAAAGAAAGCAACTAGAAAGGTTTGGTTATTCTATGTTAGGTTCTAGTTGTGCCTTTGCTTTGATTACTAACACTGATGAGCCTAGATTTGTGAAAGAGGCTTTGGGCTTGGAAGATGTAGGTTCCTAGATTGAGGCTATGAATGATGAGATGGATTCATTGGAGAAAAAAAAACCTTGGGACCTTGTACCTTTTCCTAAAGGGAGAAAATCCGTTGGCTGTAAATGGGTGTTCAAGAAGAAATTCTATGCAGATGGCAGTGTTGAAAGGTATAAAGCTAGATTGGTTGCAAAGGGGTATTCACAGGTAGAGGGAATAGATTATGGTGAAATATTCTCTCTTGTTGCAAAGTTGACATCCATTAGATTTATGTTATCTCTTGCTACATCATATGATTTAGAGATAGAACAGATGGATGTGAAGACAACTTTCCTTCATGGTGATTTGGAGGAAGAGATTTATATGTCACAGCCTGAGCACTACATTGTTAAAGGTAAAGAATCCTTAGTTTGCAGATTAAAGAAATCTCTATATGGTTTGAAGAAATCTCCTAGGATGTGGTACCTTAAGTTTGATGACTTTGTGTTGTCAATTGGATTTGTAAGATCAAAATCAGATCATTGTGTTTATTTCAGAGTTGAAAATGATTGCCTTCTTATTGTTGCATTATATGTTGATGATATGTTGTTGTTTGGGAAGGGTAAGGGTATGATTTCTGATTTTAAATCTTAGTTGTCAGCATAGTTTGAGATGAAAGATCTTGGGGCAGCTAGGTACATCTTGGGTATGGAAATCAGTAGAGATAGGTCTAACAAAAAAATTTGGTTGAGTCAGAGTAAGTATGTGAAGTCTGTGTTGGATAGGTTCAGCATGGCAGATTGTAGAGCACTATGTGTTCCTATTTCTGTGGGAACAAAGTTATTTGTAGATGATTGTCCAAAATCTCCTAGTGAGGTGGAGGACATGAGTAGAGTACCTTATGCTAGTGCAGTTGGTAGTCTTATGTATGCTATGGTCTGTACTAGACTAGACATTTCCCAAGCAGTGGGAGTCCTGAGTCAGTTTATGGCTAGTCCTGGACGGGTACATTGGGATGCAGTTAAGCAAGTATTCAGATATTTGAGGGGTACATCAGATTACTCCATATGTTATCATGGAAACTCTTCTAGATCTCCACATTCAGTTTGTATTTGTGGGTTTGTGGATTCAAATTGGGTAGGTGATATTGACAGTAGGAGATCCACCAGTGCTTATGTGTTCACTATGTTTGGTGGTGCCATCAGTTGGATGAGTAAGCGATAACCTGTGGTTGCTTTATCCATTACAGAAGCTAATTACATGGCTACTACTCATGCTTGTAAAGAAGCCATTTGGCTTAGAAGATTATGCTCTGATGTTGGGGTTGATGCAGAACAAATTACTATTTAGTGTGATAGTCTGAGCGCTATTTGCCTTGCAAAGACTCCAACTTTCCATGCCAGAATGAAGCACATTGATGTGTAGTTTCACTTTGTGAGAGACATGGTGGAAGATGGAAAGGTAAATTTGGAGAAGGTAGATACTGTGAATAATTTTGTAGATGCATTAACGAAACCAGTGGGCATTGAGAAGTTTAGATAGTGTTCGGAGTCTATGGGCATTTTGGCCTATAGCGGTTAAAGTTCCTGTTATGTTCCTGTTGCTCTTACAAGGTGTTCGACAAGTGGGAGAATGTTAGGAATAAGGTGTCTCAACCTTGGATAATTCCTATTCTTATTATTTATTTTGTAAATCTATTTTTTGCAAATAATGTAATTAAGTGTGAGTGTACATGTCTAGTTGGCATGTTGATGTGTCACTCCACTTGATGTGTCGACATCTTGTGCGTAAGGAGATCATGACTGAAATAGTCATGATGGATTCCTATGACACGTAAGAACTATTTAAGGAATGTGCTATGACAGGTGTAAGAGCATCTTATGACTTGGGCCTATTTAGGCGCCCAAGAAGAAGTCGTTGGTGTGTGTAAGAGAATATGCCAAAAATAGGTTGGTATGACAGATTCTCTTACACTTCTCTTGTGACCGTTATTTTTTGCAGATTCTATGACAAGCTGTCATAGTCTATTCTAGGGATGGATGCCTATTCTTGGGATTGCATGTAACAACTATGTACATGTGGCTTTGTGCATGGGTCTTGGTGGTTGTGCCTATTTTTGGGTCCAGAGGAGTCTATATATATGATGCTGCTCCTATGGGAGAGATATAATAGAAATTGAAGTCTTGTTGGCTTTGTCTCTCATTTCCTGAAAGAACTTGCATTGCAAGTGTATTGTAATCTTTGTGTTGAAGATAATACATTGTGCAGGTTTTGGAGTGCTGGGGTTTTTTACCGAAAGGTTTTCCCCAGGGTATATCATTGTGTCATTCTCTATTTTTCTGTATGTATGGTATGTGGTTGCAATATCTTTGTTAAATTAGTTAACGAATCTGAAATTGTAAGGATTTATAAGAATTTTCACAATACTCTCCTATAGAGATTAGCGTAGGAAGCTGTTTCCGCACTTGAGTTTCCTTACATAACTTGGATTGAGTGAGTTCACCTTTAATGATCTGATCGTATTTATCCAATTCAAAGCATTTGTCCTTGTAGTGATCAAGCTCTATTTTCATTTCTCCTATCTGTATGTTTTCTTCTTTTAGAGTCTCTTCAACTTTGTGTCTTGCATCCTTTTCATGTTGAATCTCTCTAATCATCAAAAGATTAATTTTTTCTTTTTCTTGCTCTAGCTTCTTCACTTTGTCTGATGTATTATTGTCTGAATCCTCCTTGATCTTTTCCATATGGTCTTATCTTTGATTTCTTGAAAGTTAAAGTTTTTCCTTTAGTTTCTTGATAAAACCTTCTTCTCTTCTTAATTTGAATTTCAAATCACCATTCTCAACCTTTTCTTTGTCTAGGTCATTGAGTGCTACTTCAAATTTCTCTTGAATTTTTTTTGAATCCATTCTAATCTCCCTTAAGCTATTAGGCTTTCTGTCCAAGGACCAATAGCTCTAATACCAATTGTTAGGATTAAGTAATACTGAGAAGGGGGGTGAATCAATATTACAACACTTTAAATTAAACTTAAACCAATCACAAATAAACCATATGAATGCTGAAATGAAAAGAACATAAACACATAACACATAACTCATAACACCATTATTTGTTTTTGAGGAAACCCTGGCCAAGGAAAATCCCTGGTGGGGATGGTACCCACAACTATGTACTAAAATATAAAATCACTATTAGGAGATCTAGCCCTATTAGGAGCTGAGTATTACATAGTACATTTCCTTATTAGAGAAATAGAAACCCTATTAAGGGTATACAAAACCCTATTAAAGGGATATTGAGATTACATCTCTTACAATCAATAATTTAGTTACAAAAGTGTTCTTCAAGTTTGAATAATACAAGAATTTTCTATGCTCTAATAGTTCTAGTTATAGCTCTCAATAGTCTCTGTCAATCATTGATCTCGCATCTGCTATCAACCATTATTGATATCCCAAATTTGTATCCATATCTCATACATATCTTTTATACATATTGCTTCCACAAAACACTATTTATTTCTATTTAGTCATCCAGTCAGCTCTCAAATACAATACAAAATATAATAATTACTTATACAAATGATAAATAATGAGTCGGTGATCTTATATTAGCAAAGTGTCAGAAATATACAATTGTTATATGACTTAGCATGTTACCATTCCATCTAGCCTTCCCTTAATCATCGTGACTATTCATATGCCCTATTTCACTGATCCTTTGTCTTCGCATGTCTTCACATCACTATAACTTGCTGATATTAATGCCAAAATACATGTGATCTTAACTAAGGGTCATACATATCACAAAATGTCTTCCTCTAAGTTCTCAAGCCATAATATATCATATACCATCTTCGCTGACCAAAACATTACTGCAGTATACTATAAATCCGATTTTGTACTTAGTCATTTTCATGACTGTGTCTCCAACACTTATACTTATTACATGCAATCACTATAACACACATGTTTCCATAAATGAAAACCATCAAGTGATCCATAGTGCTCTCAAAACATCACTTACCAATAGTGTGTGTGTGTGCGCGGGTGTGTGTCTATATATATATATATATATATATGGAAATAATAAGAGAAAATAATGAATATTCCTCTAGATTTAAAAAAAACTTCTTCAAAAGAAAATATCTATTAAATTGTAAAAAACATGGAGATGTAAAAATGTATGTTCTTTTTTTTTTAATCAGTAATTGCATTTAAACATGAGGATGGCAAATTACCTTTTTTTTTACAATATCTCGGATAATAATAAATATAGATTATTCTCCCAAGAATAGAAATCTATTACATATGAACCCTTTTATCAAAGGCAAAAGAAATGGAAGATTAAAATTTATTTCTATTTTTTTTCCAAAAGTAACAAATGGGTTTATTGCAATATTTTATTTAGCACACAATATATTTCTTTTTAAACTATGGAAACCCAATGAGTATTCAATAAATTCAAATCTGCTCCTAAAAACCAAAAATCAGCATGTACAAGGAAAAACACACACAAAAAAAAAAAAAATGTTTTTCTTTGAAACATTCTTTTTGAAACTTAATGACAAACACGAAAAAAAATTCATTTATTGAAATTTGCTACCTAAACTTCAAATGAAAATACATGTGTTTAAATCTTCTTTTACAAACATCTTACTTTTTTTTTAAAAAGAACTTAAACAAAGAGATCTTCTTCTTTACATTTTCTAAGAGGACCAAACTCCTCAAACAAAAAAAATTTCTCCTCTTTAATTTCTTCATGGCAACAAGATGATTCAAGGACCTATAAATGAAAATTTTGTTGGAAGACCATGGGATGCTCACCTCCCATCCAAGGCCTCTAAGAGGCCACCCCAAAGATAGGGGAACCAAACAAGGGTAGGTCACACACATGCAACAGACAAGATACAATGAAAATAACCCACATAAAGACTCCCAACCAAGGCTTCACAATGAGTCACACATTGACCCTAAATTTGGGGTGAAGGTAGACCAAGTACCCTATGGGGAGAAAGCCAAACCAAAATGAAATAACAAGCCTTCAGAAGGCATACAAAATAGTACTTCATGAATTCCCTTCATTACAACCACTATACTCCCTTATGACCCCCAAATGCAATACAAGGAATGGCTTCATGGAGCCCACACTCCATGATTTGTCCCTCTCCTCCTTTAGGAGAGACTCTACACCCATGTACTATCCAAAATCCCTTCACCCCCAAGGCTACTCTTCCCTCCCAAGGGTGAGTGGACCTTAAGATTCCCAAAACACAAAGAAATGCAATATTATACAAAAGAAAAGTTCACTACACAACACAAATATAAAAACTTCACATACAAGATCCATTTTACTCATACACAAAATTTGCAACAAGAAAATGAAGTGAGTGCAATGAACCTAAGTCCAAGCTAATTGAAAGAATGTTGAGCATGAGCTCCGTTTTGTCCAATCATTCCTTCCTTCCCAATCTTCTCCAAATTTAACCTATTCTCTAAGCTAGAGAGTGGGTGTTCAAACTCTCAACAATGGAGGGTCTCCACTAAAAAGACCTCCACACACCTCCCCACACCCTCTAGGCATAAGATAAGGCCTCTAATTGGTTGGTCTTCCCTATGCCCCTTAAAACATACCAAAAATAGGTTCTAGAAAAGGTTACCCAAAAAGTGAGCAAAGTCATAGCTTCCAAATGGAAGGGTGGTCTATCCAAGACCATGCTTCCAAAATTATATTTTCGTCAATCTTGAAAATCTAGCTTTTGGAAGGATCTTTTGGTCAACTAAGAATTTTCCTAGGGTTGAAAATGACCCTTACCCATAGGTATATCAAGTGGGCTTCTTAAAAATAGGCCAAACACACCCCTAGATACCTTTCTAACACTCCAACAATCCACTTAAAGCTTACCTTTGAAATTCAATGAAATGACCTTACCTCAAGCTCTCTAACCAAGGGGTTCACATGGGGATTATAAAATGGTACTTACCTAGGTAGGTTGGAAACCAATCCTCAAGTGGACATGTCATGACCACATGTACACAATCCAAGTGTCAAGTGACACACACATTTTACACATCACAAGATACATGGCATTTCTACTGAGCACACACATAAATTAAATTATAATTTTACAATTATGAATAGAACACATACAAACTCACATGTTTACAAATAAATCACAATACAATGAGGTTTTGTCTCTTTTTAGATGCAACATTGGCTTGCACTAAATTCACATTAGCCCATGTTCAGTTCCCCGATTTAATACCATGGTCTTATTCCCTGCACACTAAATCCAACATCAATAGTCCAAGAAATATAATCCACAACATATATGAAATAAACTCCATTCAACTTTTACAAATCATTTACAACATCACATAACAAATTTGGAATTCACATTGCATAATAATTTAACTTTTTCACTCGTGAAAACATATACACTCATATTGTAATCAAGCAATTAACTTTCAATTCATAATAGAAAACTCATTGCATCATAATTGCATCAAATATACATTTTCTAATTAATCACATAATAAAATCCATCTCATCATCCTCGCATTCATTATATCAAATTAACCATAAATGCAAATCCATAATAATGTCATAAAGTAATCATCACGACCATCATAAAATAATGTGCATCTAAAAAATAAAGTGATTAAATTAATGACATAAGGTGGCTTAATCCATAGTGAAATAAAAAATAAAGTGTCAAATACTGAATCTATCATAATAAAAAATTTATAAGCTATGACGAGTCAGGGTGAGGCCTCCGAAGAGAGAGAGAGAGAGAGAGAGTATAAAACTTTTTGTGAGAAAGGTTATCTGTATCTATTCAAAATAGGCATAAATAAGGCAAATGATAGATTAATCTAGCATTTATATTAGTTTAAAATAGAAGCATACAACAAAGCCACCTCAGATTTAGCCAAAATAGGTGCACCCAAGCACTGTTTGATTTTCTCTAATAAAAGGGATGTGGGTGTGCTCTGAAAACACATGGAGCATTTCCCTAATGAAAACTATGAAGGATTAAGGTCCATGAGAACCCCATAATCACACAATATCAGGTATAGAACACCCGATTTTCCCCTAGAGCCTCAAGGATCCTAATGATGCTCAGAGGAAGATTAAGCTACAAATGATTAATCTAGAATTTATTTTAGTCCAAATGAAGTGTTAAATGATGAAATTCAATGCAAAACAAAGAACCAAAGTAGATTAATCCATTAGTTCTAAGCTAAGATGTGATTTAGGAAAGCTTAGAAATGAATTGAACTAGCAATTAGGATAAAAGATTAAAATGATCTAGATCTAATTTAACATGATAACACTACTTAATATGATTATGTGAATTGGTGTAATGCTTTTGGGAGAGAAGAGTATTTATAGGATTTGAAGAAGGGCTTGGGTTAGGAAGTGGAGTTAGGGTCAGAGTCATGGTTTGGGGTAGAGTTTGAGGTAAGGTTAGGGGTAAGGTTAGATGGATGAGGGTTAAGGTTGCTCACACATGTGTGAGTAACACTAGGGAAGTGTGCAAGGGGACTAAAGTGTAAGAGAACACATAGGTATTCATTCATGGCTTGTAAGAGCCTTAATGAGTGTGTAAGGCTCATTAATGAGGGGTTTTAACCAAAAGTCAAAGATTGAGGGTTTAGACTAAAAAGGGTAGGAATCACCTTCTAAGTAGGTTTAGGAAGAGTTTAGGAAAGTTTAGAAGAGGTTAGGGCTTTCTAGAAGATTTCTAGGGTTATGAGGGATTTAAATTAATATTTCATTTATGTAAATGATTTTTGTCAATTTATTAAATAGTTAATAAATTTTGGAGGGAATGATGTTTAAATTGGATTTAAACATTTTTGGAAGGGATTTCTTAATTGAATGTTTTTAATTAAGATAGGAGGAATTATGGCATAATAATTAATTAATTAATTAAATAATTAATTAATTAACAAATGATGATGTCATCAGGGGTTTTGGAAAATAAAAATACTTTTATTTACCAATGAATTTTTAGGTGTCTACATTTTGCCCCTCTTTGATGTGATTCCGCAAGTGGCATGGCGTCAAAGACAAGAAAATAAGATGCTCGAGGCTAGAATTTAGAGGATAGGGGGTTGTGCCCCCTCGAGAAAATAACGCAAAGAGGAAACGTTGTGGGATTTTCTTGAAAAGAACATAGAAAAGAAGGGAAGGGAAGAATAAACAACCAAACATCCAAGAGAAAAGATGCATGAATGTAAGATGATGTGAAATGCAGGATGAATCTATATGAAGGATGAAATATGCAAGATTAATCGATATGATGTAGGATGATGCTAGATGCTGGATGGGGGATTTGGGGAGCTCCATGTGTAAATGTGGAGAGCACAACCTACTTTTATATAGAAACATTAGAGAGCTACCAAGGTTACTAAGAACACAAGGCCTTCTCATCAGCATTGCATAAAAATGACATGAAAAAGACACTCAAAAGTTTCCACAGTATCACGAATGAACCCAAGAGGAAGCACGGTAGAAATGATGCTCGAGAAATCATAAAAAAATGACATTTCCCAAGTGCACTATGTAACCCAAAAGATCACATGTGAACCATGCAAGGGTCATGTCTGACTAACGCATAGGAAGAAGAAAAATATCAAAAAGACCTTGCCCCAAATTGGCCTCATTCGCAGCACACCATGATATAAAGGATCATGGCAACTTTGAGGAGAGGAACAATGAGAAGCTGTAAAAGATAAACAAGATCCAAAGGACAAAAATCCAAGATTAAAATGATAACTCCAAAAGACATCCTTTGCCAAGGAGAGAGAGAGAGAGATGGATTTGATTGATAGGGGGAAGATTTGGTCTAAACATGAGGAAGGATACATCCGACATGGACCTAGTTGGATTAGTGGAAGATTAGATCGGATAGGAGGAAGGATAAATCCTCAAGGACCTACTGATTTAGGAGGAGAATGTGTGTTTTTGTTGGAAAATGATGAAGTTCAAAGATAATCATTGTGATCAAGAATAGTAGATAAAAGATATTGATGAAGTACAAGGGTGGGTGGGACAAGATATCTGATCAGAGCTGTTGCAGGACTGATGAGGATATGTACAACAAGATGCAATGATATGTACAATGAATAGGGGGAGATTTACAACAAATATGTATAGAATCTCATGGATTGGGGATAGGAAGGTCATACTATATAAGAGATATACAAGAATCTCAAGATGGGGATAGGATCTTATTGCTGCATTGGATAGGCTCGAGAATAGAATACCTCAGGATTGATGGGCTGGTGGTGGGGATGGGGATTGGATAAAGAGGAGTGGGATTTGGGATTGGGGGGATTGGAGTTTGATAGATAATGACTTAGTCCACTATGTATAGTGTCTTTTTCTAGGTTTTCACAAACATACTTGTCCAAGGTGCTTGAATTGCAAAGTTTCACCATTGGATGATTATTTTTCTTTTCTTTTTTATTTTTTTGAATTTTTTGAATTTTTATGGATTTTCTAGAATAGATAGAATCTGGTTCAAGCATAGAACCGCTTTAGATGTATGATGTTGATTGGATTATTCAGGGGCTCACCTTCTGGTGTTGATAGCTAATAGGCTCCAGAGCCAAAGCATGCTATAACAACATAAGGACCAACCAAGTAGGCTCAAACTTGCCCTTTTTCTCTCAGTGTGCTTGTACTTTTTTATTTTCCTTTAGGACCATGTCGCCTACTTGGAACTATCTAGGATGGGATTTCTTGTTATAACTCCTTTTGAGTCGATTCTGGTATGCAACCAGGTGATCATATTCTTGTTACCTCTTTTCATCTAATACATCCAACTGTGTGAGGTGTGCCACATGATAGTCTTCATCTATGGTATAGTGCTTCATGGAGACATGCAATGATGGGAGCTTGACCTTGATAGGTAGGGAATATAGGGTGGTGCCTATGGGAGTGTGATAAGAAGTATGATAGGCCCAGAGGGAAGGATTTATTTGGAGGTTCCAGTCACAACCATAATCATTGACAACCTTCTTGAGGATTTTCAAGATAGTTTTATTGGTTGCCTCAGCTTGGTCATTTCCTTGGGGGAAGTAAGGACTGGAGAAACAATGGTGGATGTGAAGTCTTGCACACAGATCATCCACATGCTAGTTTTCAAAAGGTGTGTCATGATCTGTGAAGATGGTAGAGGGTATGTCGAAGTGACAAATGATGTGGTATAAGATGAACTTGGATATATTAATGCCCATAGTGAGGGTGAGCGGAATTACTTTAACCCACTTTGTAAATTACTCTATGGCTGTTATGATATATTTATGTCCATCTGAGGAAAGGGGAGTGATTAACCCAATGAGGTCAAAGCCCCAACATGAAAATGGCCAAGGTGACACAATGGGCTGCAAGTCTTGTGTTGGAGCATGAATCAAATTTGCATGCTGTTGACATGGCAAACATTTCTTAACAAATTCACAAGCATCATGTTCCATTGTTGGCCAATAATACCTGACTCAAAGCAACTAATTTTCTAGAACTATGTCACTCATGTGGGCACCAAAAATTCCAATGTGGACCTCTTGTAAAGCCATAATGACCTTGTTTGAATCTAAACACCTAGAGAGGATGTTATGATACCCTCGATGATAAAGGGTGTTGGCTACAAGAGTGTAGTGGGAAGCTTTGTGAATTAATTTTTGGCATTGGGTGTTGGTGAGATGGGGAGATATGATACCATTTTTAAGATATGCATGAATTTTGTGGTACCATGGGGACTAGGGACCAACCAAGAGACACACATTTTCTGAATCGACATTCTCATAAGCAGGCATGTGTAGCTTCTCAACTAAGAATTCATACTATGATGAGTTGTGAGGGATTTCCAATAAGGATCTGATTGTTTCCATTGCACCAACCAATTTGTTCTAAAGTCTTGGTATCTGCATGAACTTTAGGCTAAAAAAGTTCTCTTTCAGTCCATCCACCAGTTCTTTGTAAGGTAGCAGCTTGTCATCCTTTGTCTGAAATTCATCTAGGACTTTCTTGATAATCAGCTGTGAATCTCCAAACACTTGTAGTTCTATGATATTCCATTGGATGGTTGTTTTGAGACCTGAGATGAGTTCCTCATACTCTGCAATGTTATTAGTACATGGGAATCCCAATTTGAATGATTTTATAATATATTCACCTTGAGGTGTGATGAATAGGATTCCTACTCCTGATCCATGTGATGTGCAGGAGCCACCAAAGTATAGCTTACATATTAGCTATTCTTCAATCATGTGTAGGTTCTCATCAGGGAATTCCATGATTAGTGTATATGCATCCACCAGAGGTTCTTTTGCTAGCTAACTTGCAATTAATTACCCCTTGATTACTTTCTAATCTATGTACTGGATGTCAAAATCATTGAGTAGCATGACCCATTTTTCCATATGGCCTGTGAAAGTTATCCTTGATAACAGATAATTAATAGGGTCCACCTTTGAGATGAGCTTGATTGTGTGGCTAAGCATGTAATGTCTAAGATTTTGAGTGGCAAAGACCACTGCAAGGAATGCTTTCTCCATCAGTGAATAATTGAGCTCATAGCTGAAAAGAGTTTGACTGATATAATAAATGGCTCTTTCATTGTTGATGTCATCATGCTGTGCTAAGAGTGCCCCCAGTGTTGTAGTATTTGTCGAGATGTAGAGTATGAGAGGGTTTCCTAAAAATGGAGGTACAAGGGTCCTAAAACTGGAGGTACAAGGATGGGAGAGTTGGCCAGATATTCTTTTAGCCTTTCAAAGCTTCTCTGACAGATAGGATCCCATTTGAAGCTTGTGTCCTTACAGAGCAGATGCATGAAAGGTTGGAACTTGTTTGCTAGTTGTGATATAAATTAATGCACTAATTGGAGATTTCCTTGTAGGATCATAAGCTACTTGAGCATTCTAGGAGGAGGCATTTTTGTAATGGATTTGACCTTTTTGGGGTCAATATCTATGTTGCATCATGATACGATAAAACCTATAAGATTTTTGGATGTTACACCAAAGACACACTTCTTTGGATTCAGCTTCAAGCCATAATGATGGAGATGATCGAACATGCTTTCAAGGATGTCTAGGTGTTCACCTCATGTCTTAGATTTTGCAAGAATATCATCCAAAAAATCTTCCAAGATTTTGTGTATCATATCATGGAAGATGGTTGTCATTGCTCGTTGATAAGTGGCTCTTGCATTCTTTAGCCCAAATGGCATCATGTTGTAGTAGAAGGTACCCCATGGTGTGGTGAATGCTATTTTGTGTTGATCTTCTTCTTCTATATAGATCTAATTATATTCTAAGAATCCATCCATGAGTGACATCTCATGGCCCATTGTGAGATCTAGTATTATGTCTATGTTGGGTAGTGGGAAATCATCCTTGGGACACATTTTATTTAAGTCCCTAAAGTATGTGCAGATTCTTATCTCTCCTGAAGGTTTGGTAATGGGCACCATGTTGGAGATCCACTTTGAATAGTTTATAGCTCTAATGATCTTTCCATCTAAGATCTTTTCCAATTTTATTTTTACCAATAGGGCTACCTTAGGATGCATTTTGTGTATCTTCTGCTTTACTAGCTTGACATTGGGGTCCACTGCAAGATTATGCACAAATAGATTTGGATCAATCCTAGGCATATGTGCATATGACCATGCAAAGTTGGTGGTGACTTCTTGGAGAAGTGCACTAAGATCCATTTCTTCACCCTCTGTTAGAGATGCTGCAATGTAGATGATTCTCAGGCATTCTTCTATACCCAAGTTGACTGGCTTGATTTCCTAAATGATGATGGGTGACTAATCTGGTCTGTAATCCTGGATGTGAGGAAGAGGCAAGTCTCCATCTTCTAGTGCCTCAGAGAGGTTTTCACCATAAGATACACCCTTTATTTTCTCTTTTTTAGAGTCAAAATGCACCCCAGAAGGGTTTTCACATAAGGACTCATTCTTTTCTTTTTCTTTCTCACTTTTGTGGCTAAAGCTTGCCTCTTTCCCAAAATATCCTTTAGGGTTGAGCTTGCAGACACGAACAGATTCCTGACATTGATCTGATTGTTAGCCTAATGTTCCCATGAATCTTACGAGTGCTTCCATGATTTGGAACTTATTGATATGTGTGATCCTTGGTTGGTCCTAGTCTATAAGTTCTGGATGGATGAGGGGAAGTTCTATGATGTCAATGGCGAGTTGATGGAGGATAGAAGTTACCAAGAGGGTATCGTCATTGAAGATGTCATCATAGGATTTCTTTTCTTTCTCTTCAGGGATGTCTTCAATCTCTACAAGGTCATCCTGGCTATTCAAGAAGGGAATGTTGTTGAAGTTGGTGCTCCTAGTTGCGGTATTGGGTTCTTGTATGTATAAGTGATTGGATCTTTTCTTCCACCTTCTTGTGGTCCTAGGCCACCACCTTGGTATTTCCATTTTTCTATGGTGTACCTATGTGATGTTGGATATTTCTCTTTGAATTAGCCAAGGAGTTCAGTGTCAGGTGGTGGGGGATCTTTGTAAAACCACCAATTGATGTCAAGGTCCATTTCAAGGCTATCTATATTTCCACAGGAAACAAATGTCAATGGTCCCAATTGCTTGATTTCATGGTTGGCCTCAATAGGCTCTCTTTGGTGGCTTGGCCATCCTTGTGTATGTAGATCTAGAGGTAGGGCCCCTACTACAAATGCATCAGTTAAGTTGTATTCACCACAACCCTGGTTGTTGATCTTGATGGAAGTGAGAGTGGAGGTGAGGATAGTCTCTAGATCGCTATGGGATCGGGAAGAGCTGGTGATAGAAATGCCAATTTTAGTTCTAGGACAATGAGTGGAATGAGGGAATGATGCTTCTAATGCATGGCAGTAGGTGAAGAGTTGGGCTCTTCATGGATAGTGGCCTTAGTGCCTTGATGCAAAAATTTGATGCATTGGTGATAGGTAGATGGTATAGAATTGATGGAATGGATCCATGGTTGGCTGAGGAGGATGTTAAACAGTATGTGGTAGATGGTGTCTTGAGTTGTAGGGCCTAGCTTGATAGGCAAAAGAATGGTACCTTCAGAGGTATGTTCCAAGTTATCGTATGCCTTGATGGTGATGACCTCATGTGATATGTAAGCCTTCATGAACCCTATCTTCTATATGAATTTAAGAGTAAAAAAATTTAGGGCCAAGCCATTATCTATCATGACCCTTTTAATGACAAGGTCTCTGACCATGACAATGATGCACAGAGGGAGATTATGGTCAGGCAAAAAAACTAGTATGTTGGATGGCTTGAAGGAAAGAGCACAGGGTGTTGATAAATGTCACACAAGGCTCTCAAACTGGATGGTATTAATGTATGTGGAGACATGTCCTTCTTGAAGGACTCGATTGAGGTTTTTTGTAGTACCTCCATATTTTTGCTTTCAGTTTTATCAGTGACGTATTCTTTTAGGCCACATTGCATGTTTGCATTTATGGATATTCTTTCAGTGATTGTGGATTTATCTAGATTATGTTCATGCTATGATGATATGTGATTTCATATTTAGATGGTTATGTTATTATGATGTGATGTTTCATGTTTCAGTTGGTTTATGATATACTTACCCCATACTAGCATGTGTATGGTGTTCATATGTATGTATCTGTATTATGTGTCTTTATGGTAGAGGGCGGAGGCGTAGTTACTCACTTTGTCGAGATCCACACAACTGACCATACCCTATCATTTCTTGTTATATGTTGTATGTACATGCTTTGTTTGGTGATGACAGGTTTGCAAGTACAGGGCATCATCTTCCCTAAATTGGCAGGAGTGAGTGTGCCCACATACATTCATCTCATGGTAAAGAGGGGAGATAGTATTCAGACCCAAAACCCAATCCTTAGCCTATTTATCCTAATTGATGGATAAAGTGTCGGTTGACTACCTTGCTCGAGTTTGGTCAGGTTGACCTAATTCGTGGATCCCATCTTGTGAGTTTATATGATGCATGAATGTTACTGAATTATTGCTTTAATTTAATTATTTTTGCTATGGTTATTTTAATTAATTATATAGTGGGAAAATAATGATTAAAGTATTTCTTATGTTGTTGAATAATTATTAATTAATTAAAAAATCAAATATGAGAATATTTGAATTTAATTAATTAATTATGCTAAATTTTGATTTAATACATTTTTATTAAATTATTGAAGAATTAGTGCATGTTTTAATTGTGTTATAAATTATTAAATAATTTAAATGTGAAATTTTATTTTGCATGTGCTTTATTTATTTATTTATGTGAAATTGGATTTCATAAGATAACTTGTAAATAGAGTTCCATGTGAGATGTGCATGATTAATATATTTTATAATTAAATATTGGTATTTTCCCTCAACTCAAGAAGAGGAGTTTGAATAGGAGTGGTTTGGTGACTCATTAGGGTTTTGCATGATAGGTGGGTTTGATTTTCTATTTGGGAAAAATTTGCATTCATTTTGCATAACTAGGTTTTGTTGGAATTTTCAATTTTGGAGAGGAAGCATTTTTTTTTGGGATATTTTGGTGCTTTCTTGTGTTCTTGAGAATTTGGTGTGAGAATTTTTCTAGGTGAAGTGTGTGTGCATCTAGAATTGGAATTCTACAAGCTATGATTCAGAGTTGCAGGATTGAACTCTACATTTTCAGATTTGGGAGATTCAACATCCTACAGGCAGTTCCATCTCAGTTTCTTGCATTGGATTGAGGTAGGGGATTGATTTAATCTTTCTGTAATTTTATTTATAAAATTTTTCATTATATAGTTGTGCTTGATTTGATTTGAGGATGCAAATCTATTTTTCTATTATATTTCATTATGGGTATTAGGAAACCCTTTGTTTGATGCTATTGATTTTATATTGTGACTTGGCATAGAAATGTTATGCTGCCGAAATTTTTGAGAAAAATTCATCTTAGGGCATTTAGAAAATAAAAATTTAAATCTCTATAGTAAGTTCTATAGTATGAATGATTTAATTAAATGGGTTGATCTTGAAAATTCAATTTGAGTAAAAAAAATGCATTATGTGTAAAAAAACCCTTTCTCTGTAAAAATATATATACAGTAAAAAAAATATTTTGGAAAAGACAAAAAAAAGATGCCTTTGATTTTAATTGGTTGAGGTTGAAATCAATAAGTTAAGTCTATTTGTTAAAAATATCTATTAAAAAAAAAATTGGTCTTCATATTTCCAATTCTGGAAATAAAAAGAGATAGTCTGCCTTTCCATTTTCGAAAATACCAGACCTGTCAAATCAATCATTCTTTTTGTTAAATATAATATATAGTTATTATTTTACTAAATGAAATGTAATGCATATTAAAAAAAAATATTAGTTTGTATGATTTATGTAATGCTTTGTTTTTCTGTTTTTAAAAAAAATTGTTTTAAAAAAAAGTGCAAAGCACTTTAAGTGTCACGCAGGGTACCTGCGCACGCGTAGTACCTGCAGGCGTAGGTACACTACGCGTGGACTAGTTACTTGGGGGGGTGCGGTGGGGCCCCCCACCTTTAATTTTGTTGTTATGTTTTTTTTAGTTATTATTAATTTTTATTTTATAAAATATATTTTATAAAAGTTTTATTTTATAAAATATGTTTTATTAAAAAAAAAAAGTTTTATTTAATTTTTTAATTTTAATAAATTTTCTGATGTTAATTTGTTAATAATAAATTTATTAATTAATTTATTTTACTTCATTAATAATGAATTTATTGTATTAGTTTAATAAATTTTATTAACAAATTGTATTTTGTGAGAATTAAACTTTGAGGTTTAATAGTATTTTATAATTAAACTTTTATTTTATTTATTATTTATTTAATAAATATTGTCTTATTGGAAGATATACCTTGTGTTCTTTGGACAGTTAATTAGGTTTAGTCAATTAAATAAATTATGATTGTCTATTCAATATTAGTTTAAATGTAAAGAATATTACGTGTTGTTTTATTATGGTCAAATTAGATTTTTACTCAATGATGTAAACGCATGATTTATCTTCTCATTTATACATGTACTATTTTCTACTGTAATTGGTTGTTTTCCACAGTATGACTTTTATCTTTCCTGTATGTTTGGGTTATTAGTATTATGGGATCTAGATGACCTAGGAGAGACAGAGGCTTGGGAATTATTTGTTATTCAATCTGGTTATCATGTTTGGCGTGAGTGTGATCTGTTTTGTTCCAAATGGCCTTATAGGCTCTTGTTGTTTTATGAGACTCAGTGAGTAGGATTATGTAGTCAATCCCGATTTCTGTGACGATTCTGGATGTGTGACTATTTATTTATTTTATCTGAGTTTAGATCTAGGAGAGATCTTTGAGCCTAGGGTAGTTTGCCTAGATATGTGATAGGAGGTGGCTTGCAATAAGCACCGGGGCCCACAAGTGGCTGCTGTTGACCACTTATTGTATGTTATTGTAAACAAGTGATAACCTAATTAAATTAAGGGAAACAAATGAACCTAATAAGATAGTTTTTCCTCTCCCATGCTTGAGTGCTAGTATAGACTGAGATGAGGATGAGATGATGCTTGCCACCTATTGAGGTGCGTGTTCTGGCATAGTTAATGGCTTTGTTAGTATGAGAAGTCATTGATTCCATGTATGGTCACTTGAGTGTCAGAATCTAGAGTGATTACCAGGATGAGACTCAAGGGTTAGACGTACATGATGACACCTACCTACACATAGTCTAGTTATCCTACAAGATCGGTTGCCTCTGGATTAGTGAGTCATACCTTTCACTACTTTTGTTGACCTTGAGTTAGTAAGTTATTAGGAATCCTTTCCTAGTGGTGTTTCCTGTATGGACTTGATTTTCCATTTGGGGTCCGATGTTATCTCCTCAGCACGGTGGGGTAGACCTTTGTGGTTCTACATGGATGGGTGGTAGTGTTTCTTTACCATTCAAGATTCGACGCCCTGGTACTAGTGCTTGATGGTGTCTTTCCAGTTGGATTCCTTATGTTACTTCTTCAATGATGTTCTTATGTACTTATTCTTTATTGTAAATCTTGTATTAGAGTATCGCATGAAATACCTAATCTGGATATTGTAATGTAGTTGTTTGAATGATTAATGCATACCCTACGACATGTGCAGTGGATGTATGTTTATTAGAATTAATGATTGAACATGGAATGTAAACAATACGATGTAATGGTTGTATTTATTTTATGGAATCATTTCTTGATGTTATTTGTTATGTTATGATAGTAAGTAATATTACATCATGGGACCCATTAGAGTTGTAACCTGTGTTTACAATTTGTGTTATGTGAAATAATGGTTATTGCTTCATGTGATTGTATATCTTGAATGTTAACTTTAGAAAAAAAAAATTGTTCACCAAACTTAGTATCATGTTTTAGGTTAGTTTCTTTTGGGTTCCCTAGCAGGGTGTTACATTTGGTACCAGAGCGGAGTTTCTACACTAGGAACTCTGGGTATGTATGCTCATTAGGTTTTATGTGTGTAGTTTAAACTTGAAAATAAAACTTAGACATATAACAATTCTATTTTTAAACTATTACTTTATGATTATCTTGTCTTGGTTTATGTTTGAAATATGTTCGTGAGTGTTGTTGGTTTCTTCGTGTTGCAGGAATCATGCCTGTAACTAGAGTAGCTAGAGGTAGAGGTGGAGGTAGGTGGATGTGGTAGGGGAAGGCAACCTAGCCCTTCCATCAGTGTTGAGCAAGTAAGTAACCGCCAGCAGTCGAGAGATGAGCAGGGTGGTGAACAACAAGGAGAATCTGATGGGCAGGATACTAGACAGCTCCTTAGAGCAATCCTTGCTCATCTTGGTCCTAATTAGGATAGAGCAGATCAGGAGGGTTCACATCATTCCCATAGGAATGAAGGAGGGAGAGACAAGGAAAGATCCAGGAGTCCTCTTAAGAGGAAATTTACTGTAGATCCTTTAGTGGTTGCAGCAAACCATATGAGGGACCTTATAAGTGGAAAGCCTATTCCCTTTGATGGGAAGGGTACAAGACTTGAGGTAGAGACATGGTTAATAGCATTGGAGCAAATTTTTGCCATGCACCCATTTAGCAGCAACACCAGAGCTAGATATGTTGTGACTCAGCTCACAGATTTTGCAGCAGTATGGTGGAAAATTGAGGAAGAGAAGCTGGGTGTTGGGATGGACACAGTTACTTGGGAATTGTTCTTTTAGAATTTTGGAGAATGCTTCTTATCAAATCAATGGAGGAAACAGAGGGCCGATGAGTTCCATAATCTGAAGCAGCTAACTATGACTGTGAGTGAATATGAGTGTAAGTTCTTTGAACTTAAGCAGTACACCGGATTTGGGCAGGACACAGCTCTATTGGTGCAGCATTTTATTAGGGGGCTGAACACCTGCATTATTGGAAAGGTCTTACTCTTTGAGCCTAAGACTCTCAAAGAAGTATTTGTGAAGACTACACTCACTGAGGCTAATATAGCCTCAGGCTATGATCGGCATCTAGGTGGTTCTTCAGGTTCAAGGTTTAGAGCGAACTAGTCCCAAGGCATCGGAAACTTCAAGAAGTTGTCGAACTTCTATAAGGGTAACCAGAACCATCAGGAGTCTAAAAAATTTCCACCTCCTTCTCAGAGTAGTGGTTCTTGTTCCAGGAACTTCTAGAATGGCAAGCGCTCTAAGCGCAATCAAACTGCTCAACCAGCTCAGAGTGAACAATAAAGTGCTAGCAAAGGTAGCTTTCAGCAATCCAGTGCACCATCCGGAGGAAAGAGTAACTTTAGAAACATGGGATGTTTCACATGTGGACAATTTGGGCACATAGCAGTGAATTGCCCATAGTGTCCCCCATAGTACTCTTCTCAGAGGCCAGCAGCTTCTGAACCCACAGTTGGAGATGCAGGGTGCACACATAGAGTGTTCGCTGCATTGGATCAGTGGTAGGCAGATCATCAGGGTATGGTAGTTGAGACTACAGGTACTATTCGAGGCATACCCATTTCTATTTTATATGATTCCGGTGCTACTGACTCTTTTATATCTCCACTTTTACTTGAGCATTGTGGGTTGGTGACTGCAAAGCAAGATAGTAGTTGGCAAGTGGAATTAGCCTCAGGAGCTAGGGTGGTGACAGGTTCTTTGGTCCCTAGGTGTGAACTGAATTTGGATAAATTCTCTACCACTGCAGATCTACGTGTGATTCCTTTGGGATCATATGGGGTCATGCTGGGTATGGATTGGTTAGAAGCTCATGGAGCTAGCATTGACTGTAGGAAGAAGACCATCATTTGCAAGGATGATGAGGGTATAGAGTGTCAGATAGTGGGTATTCCACGACCTATTTCTCTCCAAATTATTTCAGCTATGCAACTAAAATGTTGTATGCGAAAGGGCTGCCAAATGTTTACGGTGACTCTGAATGAGATTGATGAAGAGAAGAGTGAAGATAGGACCCTAGATCATCCAGTGTTGCAGGATTTTCTTGATGTCTTTCTGATAGAGATTCGAGTATGCCACCGAAGTGTGACATTGATTTTTAGATCGAGCTTGTTCCAGGAGCTGAGCCTATCTCTAGAGCTCCATACAGGATGACTAATCATGAGATGAGTGAGCTCAAGCTTCAGTTGGAAGATTTGTTGGCAAAGGGGAGCATTAGACCTAGTGTTTCTCCATGGGGAGCACCAGTCCTCTTCATTAAGAAGAAGGATGGATCTTTACACTTGTGTATTGACTATAGACAGTTGAACAAGGTAACGATAAAAAATAGATATCCATTGCCACGCATTGATGATTTATTTGATCAGATTAAGGGAGCTAAGGTGCTCTCTAAAATTGATCTTAAGTCAGGGTATCATCAGTTGTGGATTCATGATGCAAATATTCATAAGACCGCATTCCATACAAGATATGGGCATTATGAGTTCACAGTGGTACCTTTTGGTTTGACGAATGCTCCATCGGTGTTCATGTGCTTAATGAATGGAGTGTTTCAAGAGTATTTGGATCAGTTTGTATTGGTCTTCTTGGATGACATATTGATATACTCTAAATCCATAGAAGAACATGAGGAACATCTTAGACAAGTTTTACAGTGTTTGAGGGAGAATCGACTTTATGCTAATGCAAAGAAGTGTGATTTCTTTCAGACAGAGATTCCATATCTTGGTCATATGATTTCAGGAGAAGGTATCTCAGTAGATCCTTTGAAGATTCAGGTAATTGTGGAGTGGCCAGCACCCACTAATGTGTCTGAAGTCCATAGTTTCATGGGTTTGGCCGGATATTACCGTAGATTTGTCAAGGACTTCTCTAGGGTTGCACATCATATCACCTCATTGCAAAGGAAAGGGAAGAAGTTCATTTGGATGGAGAAGTGTGAGGAAGCTTTCCAGAAGCTTAAGGAGTGTTTGACCAGTGCCCCTATTCTAGCAGTGCCAGACCCAGCCAAAGATTTTGTTGTATGCACTGATGCATCTTTAGAGGGTATTGGAGTAGTCCTCATGCAGGAAGGATGAGTGATTGCATATGAGTCTCACAAACTCAAGGATCATGAGCTTAATTATCCTACACACAATCTTGATTTGGCAGGGGTTGTCCATGCTTTAGTCAGATGGAGAAACTTCTTATTAGGGCACCATTTTGAGCTTCATAGTGATCACCGTAGTCTTCAGTATATATTTACTCAACCTAATCTGAATGCTAGACAGAGAAGGTGGATGGAATTACTTTGCGAGTATGATTTTGAGATCAAATACATCCAAGGTAAAGAAAATGTGGTAGTAGATGCTTTGAGTCACAAGAAGAAGATTGTTTTAGCTATGACTCTTAGTGTGGATTTGAGGAGCAGGATTTTTCAGTCACTTCCCAGAGATACTTTGTTTCAAAAGGTGAGTTCAGTGATTGAGTCAGGAAGACCTTTGGAGGGTAGGTTCTTAGGTTTTGTCTTGGAGTCTGATGGACTTATGTGACACAAGGGATAGATATATGTACCTCCATTGGATGATTTACGTTCATTGGTTTTATCAGAGGCTCATCGTGCACCTAATTCAGCACATCCAGGTGTTAAGAAGATGCACGCAGACTTACGACAACTTTATTATTGGCCTGACATGAAACATGACATTGTGGATTTTGTGGCTAGATGTTTAGAGTGTCAGAGGGTCAAGGTGGATCATCAGCATCCAGCAGGGCTTTTGCAGCCTAATCTCATTCCATCCTGGAAGTGGGATATTATTTCTATGGACTTCATTGTTGGATTGCCTATGACTCCTCGCAGACATGATGCTATCATGGTGACCGTTGATCGGTTGACTAAGGTGACACACTTTTCTCCCATGAGATCTTCTTATACTGCATCTTCTGTGGCCCGGGTCTTCATGCAGGATATAGTGAGACTTCACGGAGTTCCACATAAGATTATCTCTGATCGAGATCCTATTTTTACATCTGCATTTTGGACTTCACTGTAGCATGATCTTGGTGCTCAGTTGAATTTTAGTTTAGCATATCACCCTGAGACCGATGGTCAGATAGAATGGGTTAATCAGGTGCTGGAGGATATGTTGAGGATGTATGTCATGGACAGACAAACTCACTGGGAGGATTATCTATATCTAGTGGAGTTTGCTTACAACAATGGATATTGTAGTTCCATTCGCATGTCACCCTTCCATGCATTGTATGGATGTCCTTGTCGTACACCATTGAGCTGGGACAGACTGGAGGACTGTATTCTTATTGGTCCAGATATGCTTCATGTCATGGAGTAGGAGGTGATTCCTATCCCAGAGCATGTGGCTACTACACAGGACAAGCAAAAGAACTATGCAGATGCTCACCAGATTGATAGGAAGTTTGTAGTTGGGGACAAAGTATTTTTGAGAGTGCATTCGTGGAAGAGTCCAATCCGTTACGAAAAGGGTTCGAAGTTGGCACCTCGATTTGTTGGTCCTTTTGAGATCCTAGAGAGGATAGGTCCAGTTGCATACCATCTTGCTTTGCCACCCAGCTTATCATGCATTCATGATGTATTCCATGTTTTAGTACTTAGACGATATATTCCTGATGTTACACATGTACTTGATTGGAATTCTTTATAGGTGGAGGATGGACAGCTGGCATTGGAGCCCATACGTATCCTACAGTGTTAGGATTTGATCCTCAGGGGTCAAACCGTCAACCAGGTAAGGGTCCAATCAAATCCAAACAATGAGACAGTAGCTACTCCAGAGGATGCAGCTAGATTGCAAGAATCTTATCCCTACTTGTTTGCAAGCTTCCAGGAGTAAGCATGATACAAGGGGGGGTGGATGTAGTACCTCCATATTTTTTATTTCAATTTTATTAGTGACGTACTCTTTTAGGCCACATTGCATGTGTGCATTTATGGATATTGTTTTAGTGATTGTGGATTTATCTAGATTATGTTCATGCTATGATGATATGTGATTTCATATTTAGATGGTTATGTTATTATGATGTGATGTTTCATGTTTCAGTTGGTTTATGATATACTTACCCCATACTAGCATGTGTATGGTGTTCATATGTATGTATCTGTATTATGTGTCTTTATGGTAGAGGGCGGAGGCGTAGTTACTCACTTTGTCGAGATCCACATGACTGATCGTACCCTATCATTTCTTGTTATATGTTGTATGTACATGCTTTGTTTGGTGATGACAGGTTTGCAGGTACAGCGCATCATCTTCCTTGAATTGGCAGGAGTGAGCATGCCCACATACATTCATCTCATGGTAAAGAGGGGAGATAGTATTCAGACCCAAAACCCAATCCTTAGCCTATTTATCCTAATTGATGGATAAAGTGTCGATTGACTACCTTGCCCGAGTTTGGTCAGGTTGACCTAATTCATGGATCCCATCTTGTGAGTTTGTATGATGCATGAATGTTACTGAATTATTGCTTTAATTTAATTATTTTTGCTATGGTTATTTTAATTAATTATATAGTGGGAAAATAATGATTAAAGTATTTCTTATGTTGTTGAATTATTATTAATTAATTAAAAAATCAAATATGAGAATATTTGAATTTAATTAATTAATTGTGCTAAATTTTGATTTAATACATTTTTATTAAATTGTTGAAGAATTAGTGCATGTTTTAATTGTGTTATAAATTATTAAATAATTTAAATGTGAAATTTTATTTTGCATGTGCTTTATTTATTTATTTATGTGAAATTGGATTTCATAAGATAACTTGTAAATAGAGTTCCATGTGAGATGTGCATGATTAATATATTTTATAATTAAATATTGGTATTTTCCCTCAACTAAAGAAGAGGAGTTTGAATAGGAGTGGTCTGGTGACTCATTAGGGTTTTGCATGATAGGTGGGTTTGATTTTCTATTTGGGGAAAATTTGCATTCATTTTGCATAACTAGGTTTTGTTGGAATTTTCAATTTTGGAGAGGAAGCATTTTTTTTTGGGATATTTTGGTGCTTTCTTGTGTTCTTGAGAATTTGGTGTGAGAATTTTTCTGGGTGAAGTGTGTGTGCATCTAGAATTGGAATTCTACAAGCTGTGATTCAGAGTTGCAGGATTGAGCTCTACATTTTCAGATTTGGGAGATTCAACATCCTACAGGCAGTTCCATCTCAGTTTCTTAAATTGGATTGAGGTAGGGGATTGAATTAATCTTTCTGTAATTTTATTTATAAAAATTTTCATTATATAGTTGTGCTTGATTTGATTTGAGGATGCAAATCTGTTTTTCTATTATATTTCATTATGGGTATTAGGAAACCCTTTGTTTGATGCTATTGATTTTATATTGTGACTTGGCAAAGAAATGTTATGCTGTTGAAATTTTTGAGAAAAATTCATCCTAGGGCATTTAGAAAATAAAAATTTAAATCTCTATAGTAAGTTCTATAGTATGAATGATTTAATTAAATGGGTTGATCTTGAAAATTCAATTTGAGTTAAAAAAATGCATTATGTGTAAAAAAACCCTTTCTCTGTAAAAATATATATACAGTAAAAAAAATATTCTGGAAAAGACAAAAAAAAGATGTCTTTGATTTTAATTGGTTGAGGTTGAAATCAATAAGTTAAGTCTATTTGTTAAAAAAATCTATTAAAAAAAAAAATTGGTCTTCATATTTCCAATTTTGGAAATAAAAAGAGACAGTCTGCCATTTCCATTTTCGAAAATACTAGACCTATCAAATCAATCATTCTTTTTGTTAAATATAATATATAGTTATTATTTTACTAAATGAAATGTAATGCATATTAAAAAAAAAATATTAGTTTGTATGATTTATGTAATGCTTTGTTTTTTTGTTTTTAAAAAAATTTGTTTTAAAAAAAAGTGTAAAGCACTTTAAGTGTCACGTAGGGTACCTGCGTAGGCAGGTACACTGCGCATGCACAGTACCTATAGGTGCAGGTACACTACGCATGGACTGGTAACTTGGGGGGGTGCGGTGGGGCCCCCCACCTTTAATTGTGTTGTTATGTTTTTTTTTTTATTATTAATTTTTATTTTATAAAATATATTTTATAAAAGTTTTATTTTATAAAATATGTTTTATTAAAAAAAAAAGTTTTATTTAATTTTTTAATTTTAATAAATTTTATGATGTTAATTTGTTAATAATAAATTTATTAATTAATTTATTTTACTTCATTAATAATGAATTTATTGTATTAGTTTAATAAATTTTATTAACAAATTGTATTTTGTGAGAATTAAACTTTGAGGTTTAATAGTATTTTATAATTAAACTTTTATTTTATTTATTATTTATTTAATAAATATTGTCTTATTGGAAGATATACCTTGTGTTCTTTGGACAGTTAATTAGGCTTAGTCAATTAAATAAATTATGATTGTCTATTCAATATTAGTTTAAATGTAAAGAATATTACGTGTTGTTTTATTATGGTCAAATTAGATTTTTACTCAATGATGTAAACGCATGATTTATCTTCTCATTTATACATGTATTATTTTGTACTGTAATTGGCTGTTTTCCACAGTATGACTTTTATCTTTCCTGTATGTTTGGGCTATCAATATTAGGGGATCTAGATGACCTAGGAGAGACAGAGGCTTGGGAATTATTTGTTATTCAATCTGGTTATCATGTTTGGCGTGAGTGTGATCTGTTTTGTTCCAGATGGCCTTATAGGCTCTTGTTGTTTTATGAGACTCAGTGATTAGGATTATGTAGTCAATCCCGGTTTCTGTGACGATTCTGGATGTGTGAGTATTTATTCTTTTTATCTGAGTTTAGATCTAGGAGAGATCTTTGAGCCTAGGGTAGTTTACCTAGATATGTGATAGGAGGTGGCTTGCAATAAGCATCGGGCCCACAAGTGGCTGCTGTTGACCACTTATTTTAAGTTATTGTAAACAAGTGATAACCTAATTAAATTAAGGGAAACAAATGAACCTAATAAGATAGTTTTTCCTTTCCCATGCTTGAGTGCTAGTATAGACTGAGATGAGGATGAGATGATGCTTGCCGCCTATTGAGGTGCGTGTTCTGGCATAGTTAATAGCTTCGTCAGTATGAGAAGTCATTGATTCCCTGTATGGTCACTTGAGTGTCGGAAGCCAGAGTGATTACCAGGATGAGACTCAAGGGTTAGACGTACATGATGACACCTACCTACACATAGTCTAGTTATCCTACAAGGTCGGTTGCCTCTGGATTAGTGAGTCATACCTTTCACTACTTTTGTTGACCTTGAGTTAGTAAGCTATCAGGAATCTTTTCCTAGTGGTGTTTCCTGTATGGACTTGATTTTCCGTTTGGGGTTCGATGTTATCTCCTCAGCATGGTGGGGTAGACCTTTGTGGTTCTACACAAATGGGTGGTAGTGTTTCTTTACCATTTAAGATTCGACACCCTGGTACTAGTGCTTGATGGTGTCTTTCCAGTTGGATTCCTTATGTTACTTCTTCAATGATGTTCTTATGTACTTATTCTTTATTGTAAATCTTGTATTAGAGTATCGCATGAAATACCTAATCTAGATATTGTAATGTAGTTGTTTGAATGATTAATGCATACCCTGCGACATGTGCAGTGGATGTATGTTTATTAGAATTAATGATTGAACATGGAATGTAAACAATACGGTGTAATGGTTGTATTTATTTTATGGAATCATTTGTTGATGTTATTTGTTATGTTATGATAGTAAGTAATACTACATCATTTTCCCATTAGAGTTGTAACCTGTGTTTACAATGTGTGTTATGTGAAATAATGGTTATTGCTTCATGTGATTGTATATCTTGAATGTTAACTTTAGAAAAAAAAATTTGTTCACCAAACTTAGTATCATGTTTTAGGTTAGTTTCTTTTGGGTTCCCTGGCGGGCCGTTACATTTTCTTAATGGATAGGTGAAGTATGGTGAAGGTCAAGGATGGATATTTGGGCAAGTGTATTCCCAAGATGTTCTATAAGGTTGTATTGTGTATTATGTGCTGGCCTTGGAGTGGCATTGGTGACAAATATCTGTCCTCTACATGCGGTGATAGAATACTGACTATCTACTCCTTTGACATGGATAAGACTGACTGTGGGTTTGACTTGGGTTATACATTTGAAAAACTTGTCATAGTTGATGTGGGAAGTTATATAGTCTTTTTGGTCACCATGGTCTCCTTGCTTACCTTTTCCTTGATTCTAGGGTGGAGGATTGGCATTGGCCTGGTTCTTCCCAACATTGTGTTGAGGGAACATGTTCTGATAGATATGCAGATTGGCATTAGGTGAGGCTTGGGATGGTGTGTCCACTTGGATCTCCTTTCTGTCAATGAGATCTTGGATATAATTATTTAGTTTCATACATTTTAGGGTTGAGTGTCCTTTGACATGATGATAATCACTGCACTCATGATCTTTATACCAGTTAGGCTTGGGAGTGGCATCATTGAATTGTTGTATTAGTGGGTAAGTTATTAGGTTGGCCTTGGCCATTTGATGAAATATTAAATCTAGTGGTTCACCAAGAGGGGTGAAGGTTCTCTTTTGGTGAGTTTGGACTCGAGGCCTAGTCTGATTTGGAGTAGTGGATATGGCATTGGCCTAATTTTCTTGGTTGCCTTGGTTCGCTTGCGGTGGGTAATTCTACATAGGCTGTTAATTGATTTGAGATTTTTGATGTTGGTATGCAAGAGTTGGTGTAGGACCGACCATAATGATTTGGACATGCTTGGTGTCAGTGGCTCCATCGGTAACAATATTCTTGTTTCTATTCCAGTAGTTGGGTTTGTGATTACTGGGCTTGATGTGGGAATCATCCTTGTAAGGATAGATTGTGCCTTTGTCTAAGAGGCCTCTTTCAATATCTATCCCTTTTCCTTTGATGTCCTGGTATGTTTGAATGTAGTTCAACCTCATGAAGTGGGATAGTTTGGGATGCAGGTTATTGATAAAGATCTTTGTAAGATGTTTCTTAGGGGGTTGATATGATAACCTAGTATTGAGGTTCTTCCATCATTGCAAATAATCAACTAGGCTTTCTCCTCCTTTCTACTTCAAGTTGCAAAGGTCTAGTAAAGACAACTCATTCTCAACATTGTGGGCATATTGGGCAATGAACTTCTCAGAGAGTTTGGAAAAGGTTGTGACTATTCCATAGGGTGTCTTATAGAACCACTCAATAGAAGCTCCTCCCAAGCTCTTGGGGAATAAGAGCATAAGGAAGTTATCACTGTAGGCCACTTCTTGGCATGCCATATAGAACTCCTTTACATGACTGAGAGGATCTCCTTTCCCTTGATATTTATCAAACTTAATTAGGTGTCTCAAAGTGTTTGGGAAAGAGGATCCCTGTGATTGATCTGTCAAAGGGATAAGGACAAACCTTTTCAAACTTGAAGGCCTTTCTCTTTGTTTTGGCCTTGAGCTCCTTAAGAGTGTTCTTCATGTC
This sequence comes from Chamaecyparis obtusa, assembly GCA_027943335.1. Taxonomy (NCBI): domain Eukaryota; kingdom Viridiplantae; phylum Streptophyta; class Pinopsida; order Cupressales; family Cupressaceae; genus Chamaecyparis; species Chamaecyparis obtusa. Next base: position 109,576 of record BSBK01007505.1, read on the forward strand.
TTCCCACTTGGTATTAATTGACATTGGAGTGGGTACTGCCATTGGAAAATGATCTAATGGTGCTAGTGAGTAAGGATGATTTTGTAGTGGATATTACAGAGTGGGATATGGATACTACCCAACATGATAGGTGGATTGGAATGAATATTGGGGGATGGTTGTTGGGGAGTATATTATTGCTGAGGTTCTGAAGGATATTGTTGTGGAGGATATGAAGTGTCTTTTTGTTGCTGGGGTATGATGGGATTTTGTTGCTGGGAGATGACAAGATATTTCTATAATGATAGATAAGAGGATGCTTGTTGTTGTTGGGGGATAATGGTATGTTGTTGTTGCTGCACTGGGAAGTATGGCTGTGGTGGAGGAGGTTGATGGAATGGTGCAACTTGCTGATAGGATTGGCCTTGATGTACTTGGATTTGGGCTTGGTTGATGTAGGTGGGATGCATTCCTACATTTCTTAGGGCTAGAAAAGATTTTGGGAAGTTGGTGATGGGAGGTGGTTGCGCAAGGTAGGTGGCGAGATGATATGAACTCTTCTGTTGGGGTGGTGGAACTATAAAAGTAGTGGGTGGTACAGACATATATTTGGTATATGAAGGAAAGGATGAAGCTAATGGAAGTTGCAATTTTAGCTGTTGTATTTTTTGAGGGAAAGTGGCTTGTTGGTTTGTAGGTATGGATATGTGAGATTGGGTTGGTATACCCTTGAAGCTACCATTTTCACTTGAGTGACGCTCTAATGAGAACTAGTTCGTGGTGGGAGTTGTGATGCAGGGAATGCTAGAAATGAAGATGTGGGGGTTTGGGATGTAGAGGGTGGATTATGAGATCCCATGGATGACATCCCTATTGTGAAGGTAGTTTGTTGGGCTTGAGCATTGGAAATGAAAGGTGGAGGTGGAGCATACGCTTGGGTGAATGCTTGTTGGGGAGTGGAAGAAAATGCTTGTGTTGCCCATGAGAAGGGTGGTGCTAATGTGGAAGCTTGCTGAGTGAAGGAGGGAAATAGTTGCATTGCCCCCAGAAAGGATGGTGTTGATGTAGAGGGTTGTTGAGTAAAAGAGGGGAACTATTACATTTCCCCCAGAAAGGGTGATGTTGCTTGGCTCATGGGTAGTGGAGGAAATTTTTGTGTGGTGGCTTGTGTGGATGGTGGAGGTTGATTTTGTGCAAAGCTTTGGGCCTAAGTGGCAGCTTGGGATGCTATAGAAGATGATGGTGTTCCCATGATGGGAAAGGGAATGGATTGCACTGTTGCTTGTGTTGTAGGACTTGCAAAGCTACTTTCCAAGAGAGGAAGGATGGGTGAGGTTTCTTGAGATATGTGCAAGTTAGGATCGGGGATTTGTTGGATTATGGGGGTATAGGCTTCTACTGGGATTTGGATGGTGTTGATGGGGATGAGGGGCTAGAGATGTGGTGGAATGGAAGTACCCTCTTGCGCAAAGTTTTCCATTATAGCCCATTGATTTTGATCAATGATTGCAATCACCATTTGTGCATGCCCTGGGTGGCTCATGAAGGTTTCCATAGAAAATGAAGTGGGGGGTCTGTTGGGATCATCCCATACATTCTCATCTTATGGTATTTGTGGATTGTAGGTTACCATTGCATTGGTAGGATTGTTAGGATCAGATGAACTAGTAGCCAGATTGGGATCCATATTCCTTCTCCTCTTGGATTATGTCTCGGTAGGCATGGAATGTAGATCTAAGGATGAAAATATAAATGCTAGGTGGATGCAAGAACTGTATGGATGATGGATGCAAATCTAAATAAACTCTAACAATGGTTGATTTTTAGGATGTGATGGAAGGACTTGGATCAACTAAAGGATGATAGGATGTTGGAGGATGGTGGGATGTTAGATTTGGATTAAGGATGATGATGGAAGATTGGTGGTAGATGGTGGAAGATTACTAAGTATTGGTCAAATGAGTTGTTGTCTCCTAATGTAGGATCAAAGAGGATTGTCAACCTAAGATAGACTAATGATCTTCAAAAGACTAGATTATTATCAATGCACTCCAATCTCTTGCTTGAGATGATGAGGCTAACAAGGACAAGTAAGGATTCCCTTGATAATGCTTAGTCACAGGGTGGAGATTTCTAATTTGGGATAAGGATTTGAAGCAACTCAAAGGATACAACACTAAGTGTTAGGATTTGGATCATTGGATTAGGTTCAAAGATGGTGGTTTCTGACTTTGGATGATGAATGCTAGATTTGGATCAAGGATGATGGATAGTGACAAGGATTCTGATTTTCTAATGGAAGGATGATAAAGGATGACTAGATGATGCTATATCTAAGAGGATGGCCTATATGAAGCTGAAAAGGATGACCTATGATGCAACTAGGAAGAGTTATAGCCCATGTTGTCCACTTTCTTTTTATATTTCTCTTCTCCTTGGATTGCCTTTAGGATGGGTTGGTGATCTTTCAGGTCCCTTTTTGAAATCTTCTTCTCTTGATAGACTCAGAAATTGGGAAGCTTAGCTTTCTTGTTTTTGGTCAAATTGGACATAGCTTTTGGTAATTGGATTGAATCAAGGCTCTTAGGTATCTAATTTTGAAGGACCTTTTCTGTGAGGATGTTTGGAAGATTTTGATCAAGTTTTTGCTCAATTTTGATGTATCCAATGGTAAAGGACAAACTCAAAAAAGACACTCTGAAAGCAATCCTGATAAAGGAAAAAACAACTTTGTGGAATACAAGAAAATGGCTTTGACAACTGAAATTGATAGTGTTATGAAAAGTGTGTATGTTTTGATAGATGTTTTCACTGAGTTTGTAACTTTGAAAACACTTCAAGCAGAACTACCTAAGGGAAGGCTAGTATCAAAATATTTTCCCATAGCTTGATACCCCTAAAAGGGATACATATGGTGAGTGTCTTAAGGTGATCTGGGAAACCAAAGGGATCGATCCTTGCAAAAATATTTTGATACCTTCAGGAGTAGATTGGGCAGCGTCTATTTAATCAAGTATTTAGTTTGATCTATGGTGTCCTCCCAATAGGTTTGTCCATGCGTGACTCACTTAAGAGCCTATTTGACCATGCCAAAATAGTAGGAATATTCACCTACCTCGCGCTACCATCAACACACATCACCTAAGCTTGAAGGGATGAAGTGAGAGTTTTCTCAATGCTTTATTTCTATACTGGCTGGGGAAGTACCAGTTTAAATTCATTCTCCAAAGAGGAAGAACTTTTCTCTTTGGACATGCTTCTCTAAAAGTGAAATAGTTGAACTTGTCCAAGTTCAACTTCTTTCACATTATGTAGTTAACAAGGTTTTTGAAGAAATTGGAAACTTTTATCAAACACACCAAGAGGATTGTTCTTTCCCAAATTGATTAGTGACTTTTGAAATGAATGCTTGCAAACACAAGTGTTTAAGAGTTTAATTTTTTTATTCTTTGAAGACACAAAAGTTTTTGAAAGAGATTGCAATTTCTTTTATTTTGGCATTCAAGATTGTGTTTGTTGCTTCTTAGAAAAAAGTGATTTGAACTTTTGGAATGAAATGAACTTTTCAAGTTGTTTTCCAATCTTTAAGTCACTCAAGATTTGTCTTTTCTTTAGGACTGAAAGTAAATGGCTCTTTTCACTTTAGTTCACTTTCTTAGTTTCACTCAAGATTTGGTGTTCTAGATTTCAATTTTTATGGCCAAAAGAAGTGTTCCTATTTTGCTATAAGAAATTGAAGAAAACATGAAGTTTATTTTAGAACCCAATTTGTAAGTGTGTGTGGTCCTTTTTACCCCTATTGTAGAACATACATATGTGCAACTGCTCAAAATAAAAGTGCAGTTTTGGTGAGCTGATGCGCAGTTTTACAAATTTTTGTACAAATGCCCATTTGTGGATAACAAATGCACAAGTACAACTCATGATTTTTTAGGACGGCCCAAAATTAAAAAAAATAATCAAGTTTTGATATTTTTGGAGTAGATGATCAGGAGAGGTGTCCCACCGGGCGGGCCAAAATGTGAGAAAATTTATCTATATCTGTTTGGAATAGGTGTAAACAAGGAAAATGTTAGATTAATCTAGCATTTATATTAGTTCAAAATAGAAACATAAAACAAAACCACCTTAGATTGAGCCAAAATAGGTGCACCCAAGAACTGTTTAATTTTCTCTGATAGAAGGGATGTGGGTGTGCTCTCAAAACACATGGAGCATTTCCCTAATGCAAATTAGGAAGGATTAAGGTCCATGAGAACCCCATAATGGCACAATATCAGGTATAGAACACTCGATTCGGCCCTAGAGCCTCAAGGAGCCTAATGATTCTCAAAGGAAGAGCTACACATGATTAATCTAGGATTGATTTTTCTCCAAATGAAGTGTGAAATGGTGAAATGCAATGCAAAACAACAGAAAAAACTAGATTAATCCATTCGTTCTAAGCAAAGATGTGATTTAGAAAAGCTTAGAAATAAATTGAACCAACAATTAGAATAAAAGCTTACAATGATCTAGATCTAATTTAACATGATAACACTACTTAATATGATTATGTGAATTGGTGTAATTCTCTTGGAAGAGAGGAGTATTTATAGGATTTGAGGAAGGGCTTGGGTTAGGAAGTGGAGTTAGGGTCAGAGTCAAGGTTTGGGGTAGAGTTTGAGGTAAGGTTAGGGGTAAGCTTAGATGGATGAGGGATAAGGTTGCTCACACATGTGTGAGAAACACTAGGGAAGTGTACAAGGGGACCAAAGTGTAAGAGAAGTCACAGGTCTTCATTCATGGCTTGTAAGAGCCTTAATGAGTGTGTAAGGCTCATTAATGAGGGGTTTTGACCAAAAGTCAAAGATTGAGGTTTTAGACTAAAAAGGGTAGGAATCACCTTCTAAGTAGGTTTAGGAAGGGTTTAGGAAAGTTTAGAAGAGGTTAGGGCTTTCTAGAAGATTTGTAGGGTTTTGAGGGATTTAAATAAATATTTCATTTATTTAAAGGATTTTGGTCAATTTATTAAATAGTTAATAAATTTTGGAGGGAATGATGTTTAAATTGGATTTAAACATTTCTGGAAGGGATTTCTTAATTAAATGTTTTAAATTAAGATAGGAGGAATTTATGACATAATACTTAATTAATTAACAAATGATGATGTCATTAGGGGTTTTTGAAAAATAAAAATATTTTTATTTACCAATGAATTTTTAGGTGTCTACACTTTGTATGTACCTTGTCTTTAGTTTTTATTATATATTATGACATTTCCTAAAAACTATGATATTTAGTTAATAAATAGTAATAAACATTAATAGACATGTAATAATTGAACATTTTGGTCTCCATCACTTTCAACCAACCAAGTTGGCATTTTTGTTTTATATAAATAAAAAACAAGAAATTATAATGACTTACCTTTAAATTGATACAATTACATTTAGAAAAAGTGTTGTTTTAACTTTAAAATTAAATTCCATTAGTATCAGGAATAAGATTATAATTTTTTTAAAAATGAAAGTATAATATTATCATTCTATCCCATTCTACCAAAAAAATGAATATTACGTAAATATGAACCTTTGGATTCAAAATGATTCTAATCACTAGATCTTAGTATCAATGGATTAAAATTATTGATCCAAGAGTTAATTCTAATATTCATGTAGCTCTTTTTCATGAATGATTTCTAAATAAATTAGTTCAATGAACTCTATCTTCTATATTGGTATTAGATGACTATTTCATGGATCATATTGTATAACATATCACTAGTGATTTATTTATATGGGAATCCTTTCTTATCTACTAGAATAATTTTTAATTCATATTATAGATTATCTTGTTAAATATGTAAATTATTGGTGGCTTTACTATAGAATTATTTTATGATTGTAATATTATCATTTGAAGCTAACACTATCCTTACTTGAGAAATAATTAGGTCTTTGGATCCTATAAATTTCCAAAATCAATAAGAGATACAAAAAAAGAACAATAACACAAATGAGAGAAAAATCAACCAAGCGAATAAGATTGGGAAGAAATGTACATATAGGAAGAGTGATTGGGTCAAATCAAAAGTCAAAACCAACACTCAATGGGTGATGGTGAGTTTCCTCCTACTAAAATAGTATGATGTATCGAAATAGGATCGACACTTCTCTAGTCAACTCCTAAAAGATGATAGCTTGAATGAAAAAGTGTTAATTATATATATGGATGACTAAGTAGGGTTAATTAAACCAAAGTGTCGATAAATAAAATAAATACAAAAACACCTCCCTTTAAGTATAACTTAGGAGGGAAAGATAAAAAATGGGTCTTGACTGCTACTCTGGTGAGGTACCCATGTACAATGAAATCTCTCATAATTAGAGAAATATAGAAAACCCAATGGGAAAAACTATCCTCCAAAAAAGAGATAAGAAGAGAAGAAGCCTAGAAGCCCCCCCTCCCCCAAGTATGATTCTTCTATTGATGTAGACCACATACCAAGAAGACCTTGTAGATGAACGAACTTTCTCTTTGTGAAGGGTTTGTTGAAGATTTTAGAAACCTTCTTGGAAGACTGGCGATAGACTAAGTTAATGATCTACCCACAAATAAGCTCTCAAATATAATGCATATGAATCTCTATGTGTTTATTTCACTAATGCTTAACATAATTCTTACATATCTATATGGTGCTCTAGTTTTCATAATAAATGACTATAGGATGATTGAAAGGTATACCAAAATCAGAAAGAAAGCCTTGAATCCCTATGGACTTATTAGCTGAGTTAACAACCCCCCTAAAATCTTCCTTTGTGGATGATATAACAATAACATTTTTCTTCTTTCTAGACCAATTTAGGACTTGAGCCAATTGGAAAACTATAACCTGAAGTGGATTTGCAATATTCTGTATTACTAGCCCAATTTGAATCTATAAAATTAACCAAGTCAATAGATGAACCAAATATATAGTGAATTCCAAACCCAAGAGTACCATGAAGATAATGAAGAATCATCTTAGCTTCTTTATAATGTAGCTCATGAGGGTCCTAGATAAATCTAGATACTATACCAACTGCATACAAATTTTTTGGCCTAGTATGAGTCAAGTAAATAAGACTCTAAACAAGTTGCAATTTGAAGTATCATCAACTAAGGATGGAGTATGAGATGGTGTACAAGTAGTCATGTGAAACCAAGCAAGTAAATAAAGAGTATACCCAGGTTAACAAAGAGTAATCCCTGATAGTGAAATCTCAATACCAATGAAATAATACAATGAACCCAAGTTTTCCATGGAAAATATATTGTAAAGTGATGTATTCACTACTGTAATAGCACATGAATTACTCTTAATGAAAAAACAATCATCAAGATATATCTAACTAGTATCAAAGTAAATCAACCTACCACAATAGGTACACATTAGAATTTGAATAGAATCTAGTAAAAAATAAAGATAGGAAGTAGGAATCCATTTTGGCATACCAAGCTCTATGAGCTTGTTTGAGGCCATAGAGAGATTTCATAACTTGTATACAAACCAATGATGAATCCTAAACAAATCCAGGTAGTTGGTCCATGTAGATTTCTTTCTCTAGATCCCCATGAAGAAATATATTCTTCCCATCCATCTAATGTACATACCATGCATGTTCTCTGACTATAGAAAGTGCAAGTCTACTAGAATTTATCTTAGAAACTAATGCAAATGTTTCTATGTAGTCAATTTGTACAACTTGTGAAAAACCTTTAGAAACCAATCATTATTTGTACTTATCAACTAACCCATTTGCTGCAAATTTACTTCAATATATCCATCAACATCAAACTCTCTTCCTTCCCTTAGGAAGTGAAGTCAAATCCCAAGTGTTATTTCTAATTAAGTAATATTCATTATGCATAGAAATATCCAACTCTAGTATGCTCAATGCATCTGTAAATGTTCAAGAATTAGAAATTGAATAATGAAAGGCATATGGCTCCTTAAAGGTCTTTTCCTAAATCTATCCATCATCTGTTGAATCCTATACCTGTGTATATACTCTATGTGGAGCATGAGATGTAGGTGTAAAAATATTAACCTTTAATACAATTCTTGAACTAGATGAAGATGAACCCTCATCATTGTGTGAATAGGATGAATAAGATGTTATACCTAGAATCTATTTTGAATGATCTAAACCATCTATATTTAAAGAGTCTTTAACATCGTAAGAAGTTTTAAGTATAGTTTCAATATTTTTTTCTTTAAAATTAACAATTTTCTCAATAAAAAAAATCATGTGTGGTATGGTGGAGTAGACGATGGCCTTTTACACCATTTGGATATCTCACAAAGATGAAAGCTTTGTATTGTGGATCCATAGCTTTGCGATGTTCTTTTTTAATGTGGTTCATGGATTGAGATCCAAATACTATGAAATGATCAAGAACTAGTTTCTATCCTTTCCAAGCTTCAAATGGAGTGATACCCTTTAAGCCTTTATGATGAACTGTATTTTAAATATAACACATGCACAATTGACTAATTTTGCCTAATATGATGGTGTGAGGCCCTTAGAGTGAATCATATAATTAGCCATCACTTTTAAAGATCTATTTTTATGTTCTACAATACCATTTTTTTGAGGAGAATATAGAATTGTATGTTGTAGATCTATCCCATCTAATATGCAAAACTACTCAAAATAGGTTTTAACATACTCATGACCATTATATATTCTTAGAACATTTATAAACTTCCTTGATTGTTTTTCAACAATATCTTTTTAATCTTGAAATATGGGTCTATTTTCTTAGGAGAAAATTAGAAGTATTTGAATCTTTTCACGATGACAAGCTCTTGTGTTTGAACATTTTAAAATAATTTTCCTTTGTCAAGTTTTTTTATGGATGTTTCTTAAGTGCACAACCTTCACAAAGTCCTTTAGAAAACTTAACCTTAGGTAATCCCTTGACCATATTATTTTTACATAGTTTCTCAAGAGAGCAGTAGTTAAGGTGGCCAAACTACTCATGCCACAATCTACTAACTTCATATATAAATGAGTTAGTAGTGCTTTTGGAGAAATATTTGAGGTAAATTTATAGAAGGTATATAACTTGGATTGGCAATTTGCCTGCCCTATAGCTACCAAGTTATTATTATGAAGATATCTTATCTCAACTAAATTTGGAGAGAAATGAACTCTCATGCACCTTCCTAGGTGAGTTATTTGATGTACACTAGAAGGAGATTAGTTGATAGTGAGGGGACACTTAGAACATTTTAAAATGTTCCTCCTTCAACTTCAATAGACCCTTTCCCTTTGAAAAATGTTGGAGTATCATCCCCTAGGAAGATTGAACACATATTTATTTCTCCTAAGGGTGGAAAGTCAACCTTTTGAGAACCCATATGGTGTGTAGTACTAGAATCTATAATCCATAAAGATAAATATGATGATGATGTAGAAACTAAGGAATTTCCTTTTAATTTTTCTTTTTCCTTAGTATTTTCCTAATTTGAAGAAGATGCTTTGATAGAATTAATTACCCCAATATTATTATGCTTTGATAGAACTAGTTACCCCAATAGTAAACTGATGTTCTTCATGACCAATTTTATTACAAAAGGAATATTTAACTCTCTCAATTATTGATTTTCTTTGTTGAGATGAGTTATACTTTTTGAAATTGTCAATTTTATCTTCTTTCTTCCCTTCCTTGTCCTTTTTAGTGTTCTTCTTCTTCCCTTTAGCATTTGTTTTCTTTTCATTTCCTGCAATTAGAGCTTTCAGCTTAAAGTAGATTCCAAAGTATCCATTTGAATTAACTTTTCTTGCTTCCTTGAAAGATTAGAAATGAAGTTATCTAGTGTGGGAATTTTACATGAGCCACCAAGAGATCTTTTAGTAGAATACAAAGTAGAGATAGACACAGAAAATTCAGAACCTAGTTTGGAAAATACAAAAAGGATTAACTGATCCTCTTTCTTTTCAATTCCATAATCTTTTAATTGCAACTTTAAATATTTAAATTTAGTAAAAAAATTCTCTAAAGATGTAAAATTTCTAGGACTTAGACCTAATAGTTGATTTTCCAACTCATGACTTATAAGTTCATTAATTATCCCAAATAGTTTATTTAAATCTTCCCAAACTTCATTGGGTGTTTTCATGTTCTCAACATGAAATACTAATTCAGGAGATAGATTTAAACATAAGAAACTAATTTTTTGATCATGCTTATTGAAAAACTTTTCTTTGTCCATAGCTATGTTAGGTTCTTTTTCTATTCCCATTTTTATCCTAAACATGTCTTTATTCTTAAACTAAGAATTACTTTCAACTTCTAATCATGATAATTGAAAGGTGTTAAAGGTTGTATAGTCACATTAGAATCAATGTTTCTAGACTTAGATTGTTTATTTTTAGAATGCAAAAATAAAGAGCTTTAGAAATGCATTAAATATGAAGTGAAGGAATAACACAACACAAAAAATAACTTCTTGAGGAAGTGTAAAAAATAGAATACACACAACACTGAATTTGATTATATTTTTGTTCCCTCCTTGTTTTTGACAGTTTATAGGAGTGCTTTGTAGCCAAACCCCAAAAAAAACACTTTATAATGAGAGTTTTTCAGTGTGGCATTTGGATTATTGACAAAAAAAAATATGCACTTTTACAAAAAGAAACACTCAATTTTTAGTTCTTGAAAAAAAGTTATGAGAAAAATATGTTTTTCCTTGTTACAAAATTAGTCCTCCTTACAAAATGGTTTCACCCAAAAACATTTCCAAATAAAAAGAAAATGGACTAAATTTAAGCTCCCTTGGGTTGGAAAGAACTAGGCACTTAAATCACATATGACCAAGGGATAAAGTCCAAAAACTATTGTCCCCACTTCCTTGACATCATAGGCATGCCTTTCTGATGGGGCTAAAATGCCTAAATGGTAGAGCATTGAGGAATGTGTTAGAGTTGACACTTGATAGCCACAAGTAGGGGCTAGAGGTTTGAGAACCACAAAAAATGGAGATAGATAGGTTGAAAACCCTTGGCCCAATGACAAAGTTGTAAAATATAGGCTTCAAAATATCAATACCTGCTCTGATGCCATGTAAATTTCTAGAATCACTAAGAGACACAAAATAATTGTAATAACACAAATGAGAGAAAATTTGACCAAGTGAATAAGGTAAAGAAAAATGTACATATAGGAAGAGTGATTGAGTCGAATCAGAAGTCGTACCCAAGACTCAATGAGTGGTGGTAAGTTATCTCCCACTAAACTAGTGTGCAGTATCAAAATAGAATCGACACATCTCTAATCAACTCCTAAAAGATGATAACTTGTATGAAAAAGTGTCAAATATATATGGATGACTAAGTAGGATTAATTAATCCAAAGTGTACATAAATAAAATATTTATGCATTAACAGATCCATCTCTCCATACATTAGTGGGTGATAATAGAAATTTAATATTTAGATTATTCTAAAACACTTAATTCATCCTTTTATCTTTAATTATTTGCTAATACTATTGATAAATCTATAAACAGGTCTAGCATAGAATTAAAAGAATCAAAGTAAAAATGAACATGTAATGGTAGGAAATATTTTTCTAGATATATTCTTCTTTTAGTGTCAATACTTTCAAGAAGCTTTCAAACTCTTTTCAATCTAACCCACTACAATCTATAGATTCTAAAATAATAATATATTGTAACTTCCTTGAGTGGGAAAAAATCTCACATCTATCTAAACTTTTTTGTTTTACATAATCAAGACCTAGTTGTAGATACATTGAGCTAGTTATTTTTCCTTTCTACGAAAATAATTCTTTTAGTAGAGGTGAGAAACTTAATATTTCTATGTTGAGAATTGTGTTAAAATAATAGAACTAAACCTTGAAAAGGTATCATAGAATAAAGATATATGATAGTTTAATCTTATATATTAGTTTACCTTAGCACGTGATGCATAATGAAGGGTATCAAAATAGGTATTGTAGAATATATATTAATATTAGGGAATATATGATAACACATAGTAAAATAAAACTTCTTTCTTATGTCACTCATATGTACATAAACTCTATATACACCTCATATACTCCTCATATCATCATATCATGATACATATATTAGAATATATAATAGAACATAATAAAATCAACATACATTCATATCTAATTCATATACATCAAATCCATATACTCCACAAATGTTCATCATATCATAATACGTTATCAAGTATATGTTATACTCATGTTTCTATATTCCTTTCTTACTACTTACATGTCTCTTATCTATCCTCTCATACCAAATCTTGGTTATCTCTCTATATCCATATATTTCTTCTTGTTTTTATTTACTCCAGAGTATATGATACATATATGTTTTTTTATTACATATAGGGATGTGTCCTTCATATTGTTCACAGTTTTACCATTTTACTATAATTGCACTACTATGACATTGGCCTATGAAGACAAATTAGTTTTGCATGGATTAGGTATATGTTATTTTGGTGCTAGACTTTGTTGTCAATGTGGATTATTACAATTGATTTCTATTAATCCTTCTTTGGGGGATTTTCAATCTAGTGAGAGTGGTACAATTTGACTTTATGAACAAACTCATTACTAATACTATATTAAACAATATCATATTATAGAACCAAAAAAAAATTTGTGAATAAAAGAGACTTCTAAAATAAATTTTCAAGAAATGAAAATACATGGTAGTAGTATTAAATGTGAATTTGCTCATTTTTTAAATATTTCAGATATTTATTCACCCTCACAAATAAAAGGGAACTAAATATAAATCTCATAAAACCATGACAATAAACTCTTAAAACACGAAAGTGACCTAATGATTTTTTATAAAAAGATCATAATGAATTTATAAAACAAATAAATAAAATATTAAAATATAAAAAAAGTTTATTTATACTTTATATCTTGTAAATCAGTTGAAATCACTATCTAAAGATATGAAACAATTGACATATATATGTATAGATATGTAAAAGAAGAGGAGACATAGACATATGTGGGTGCAGAGGAATAATATAGAAAGATACATAAATTAGTGTGATCGTGAGGGAGTGATAAAACTTTGTTTGTACCTTGTGTTTCTTTTTATTATGTATATTGCATAATTTGACATTTCTTATAAACTATGGCATTTAGTTGACAAACAGTAATAAACATTAATGGACATGCAATTATTGAGTGTTATTGTCTCCATCACTTTCAACCATCCAACTTGGCATTTTTGTGTTATGTGAATAAACAATAAGAAAGAACAATAACTTACCTTTCAATTCATATTAAGAAATAGTGTTTCCTCAAATATCACCTTCCCCACTCCAAAGCAAAGCATCGTAATGGGCAGTGGTTTTGACTTGCAGAATCTATTGTTTTAATAAAGAAAAAACTTTTTCCTTGGAAGGGAATAATATGAGTGAGGCAAATTGTAGGCGAAGTACAAAACATAGTGTGATGGTTGTCTATTGTTGAAAGTTACAAGCATTTACATATATTATTGAATGCGCATGCGTTCTTGGCAAGGACAATTGTATAAATATATGCATGCGAATATAATCATATTTGTCTAAAGTGATTGTCCTTTTTATCCTTCCAACAATAATATTATCGCTCAAAGCACAAGAGATAATACGAAGATTATCTACTCCCTCCACATATGAGGAGAACGACGTGACGTAAAATCATGCACAGTAAACCAAATTGTCTTCCACCTTAGTAAAAATTAGGGTTTGCTTTAGAGCAGGTGGTGGAAGAGATTTGGCTGTATTTAATAATCAGGGTTTGTTCAGAAATAAATTGTATGATATTTTAATGAATAAGTATCTATATTATCAGTTATATATATTTATCATATAGATGGGTGTATATAATCACATCTTTAAAATCTACACTAAATGTTATTCTGAATATAACAATTGTTAAAGTTGTACGATTTTAAATATGTTAAAAACATACACTTTAAAAATAATAAAGTGATTTGATGGGTTTATCATATAGATGGGTGTATATAATCACACATCTACATTAAATATTATTATGAATATAAAAATTGTAAAAATTGTACGATTTTAAATATGTAAAAAATGTACATTTTAAAAATAATAAAGTGATTTGATGGGTGGTCCAAGAGAGTCTCTATGCAAAAGTTTTGCAATCAAATGATGATATTGAATCAAGATATTATCTATTTAGGGTTCATTGTATCTATCAAAAAGGTTTGCAATCAAATGATAGTATTAGTCATGTTATTATTTGTCTACAATAAACTAGGATGATTTTTATTAAAAATGGTGTGAAGTATAGTTTAAAGATAATAAAACAGTTTGATAGATGGTGGAAGAGGGTTGGCTTTATCTATCAAGGAGGTTATAGTCAAATCATAATATCTAATCATATTGTTAGCTATGTACGATAAACTTCTGATTTTGTCAAATGTATACGTAATGCAATTTAAGGATAAGATTTAAGGATAATAAAGTGATTTGATGGGTGGTCGAAGACTGTCGGGTGTATCTATCAAAAATGTTTGCAATCAAATGAGAATATTGAACCATGTTATTATCTGTCTACCATAAACTTGAATGATTTTTTTAAAAAATGTATAGAGTAGTTTAAAGGTAATAAAATAGTTTGATAGATCGTGGAAGAGGGTTAGCTTTATCTATCAAGGAGGTTATAGTCAAATCATAATATCTAATCATATTGCTATCTGTCTACGATAAACTTTTGATTTTGTCAAATGTATACGAAATGCAATTTAAGGATAACAAAGTGATTTGATGGGTGCTTGAGGAGTGCTCGGTGTATCTATCAAAAAGATTTGCAATCAAATAAGAATAGTGAACCATGTTATTATCTGTCTACCATAAACTTGAATGATTTTTTAAAAAATGTACCAATACAGTTTAAAGGTAATAAAATAGTTTGATAGATGGTGGAGGAAGGTTGATTGTATCTATCAAGGAGGTCATAGCCAAATGATAATATTAAAACATGTTGTTATTTGTCTACGATACCTATCATATGAGTTGGCAGCATCTATCAAATAGATTTGCAGTCAAATGATAATAATACACTACATTGATTCCTTTCTAAAATAAGCATAAATGATCATTTAAAAACATATACATGAAACATACAGTTTACAAATAATATAATGTATTATCATTATATGAAGTTAAAACATATTTACATTATAAACTTATATAATCAATACAGAAATTTAGATTCTAATTCTCTTAAATCAATAATAATTATATATTGATTTTTTAAATTTTTTTTAACCTTTTCCCATTTTTAAGGTTTCAAATTTCAATAGGCTATAGCTGTCATATATCATTTAAATACACTGTTATCTAATCTGCGCTCTTATTATTCTGTTTTTGCTGACAGAATGCTGTCCCTGTAATGGTAATATTTAAGTTTCATAGCTTGAATTCAATACAAAAAGAAATAGCTGTCTGTAAACTAATAAAGATGCTGGTCTATCAGAAATTGAATAACAAACTATGAGAAGACTAAGATTCTATCTGTCTCAAATAATATTAACTTTCGAGCCATAAGTATTGCATACGAGAAAACACAACATTAATTAATGTGAATAGGTTACCAAATTGTCCCCATTCTAGGGCATGCTAGTGTTTTTTTTAAGCCATGTTATGAGAATTGGGAATATCTTGTATTGTTAAATCTCTGTCCCTTGTACACTTTGAGGATTCCTAGCCTTCTTTAACTTTGTCAGATGTAGGTAGGTTAAGGACCATTCCCAACACTAGGACTTCATACATATCCATAGTTTTAATTTTATTTTATATTGATTATATATAATTAATTTAATGTGTACAAGAATGATGCAAAGTAGTAGTATTTCAAGGTTTTAAGAGTTGGAAGAGTTACCCTACAAATGAAATTTTGTCTTGTATTTATATATTAGTTATATAGGTTTTAATTTAAGTTTCTATTATTTTTTGGTATTAGTTATTGTAATAAGTTATATATACAAAAGTTATTTATTTTATATTTTAGTGTAGTTAGAGTGATTTTTTATAGTAATAATAATGTAAATAGTATGTCTTTAATTGAGACCACGGATATAATTTAGATTTCAATTGTTTTTATCTATATGTATTTAGAGATAGAAGTTTTGATTTTCAATTGTATCCATTTTTACTTTGGATGGTATAAGTGATCTTAGTCACTTTTAGCCTTGTACAAATGATCCTTCTATTTTTGAAATTTAAATTCTAGTTTGGTGCTCACTTGGCATATCCATATAACCGTTCTATCCCCATTTAAGTACACAAACATTTCATTTAATACTTGCGAGTTTAATTTGATGCACTAATCATTCCTCTATTAATTAATAGTCCTTTAATCGTTAATTAATCATCAACATTCTTCCAAAATCCAATCTTTGCATCATTAACTAATCTTATCAGTTAATTAAAATTCAATTTCTAAATACTATAGTTTAAATAATTATCATTAATTATTTAAATTAGCTAATTTATTCCTCTTGATTAAATTAATTACCACAATTAATTTAATCTTAATTTCCTTTAAATTTTGATTTCCATCAATTTATGATTAATTTCATGCTAATTTCATTTAATTTTGTCATTTCTCATTTAATCAAATTTTATCCTCAAAAAATTAGAAAAAACAAAATTATGAGGAATTGTATTATTTTTTTGATGAATGGTCTCATTTCTATTAAAAAATATATAAATGTTACATATTCACAAAAAAGGGGTCGGGGGATAGAAGATCACCCCGTGAGAGTTGACATGGTGCAAGGCTGAAAACATAAACTATTCATCAAAAAAACTTATAAAGCAAGCCTTCAGGTTGCAAGAGCAGTGCAAGCCAAAGGAGGAGGATCTTTGTCATCAGAACCCCAGACATCCCTGGGATTGGCAGGAGGGTCAGGAACTGACCACCCATCAGCAACATCATCATTATCTTCTTTTTCTTTCTCCTCCACCCGTGGCAGAGAAATAGCCAGAGCCAGGTAGAGGAAGGACCACTTAGAGGAGCTGGCCTCTGGCCAAGTAGAGACACCACAAGCAACATGAGAAACAAGATGGGCAGGAATTACCAGGGACCAGCCAAAGCCGCGGCGGGGCAAAGAAGTTGAGCAGTGTCGTTAGCCAACATCGCCACCACTAGGAGAGCAATGATGGGGAGCCTGCGAACATGGGATGTGTGAGCGGCGAGCCAAAGAGTTGTGGGCCCGAGGGTGACCCCGGGGTGGAGTACAGTTAGTAGAAATAGAGTCAGGAGGAACTCTTGAAACTGTACAAGGAGCATTTCCCCAATTATTGAGCAGCTCCTAAAGGTGGGCCACCTCCAGCGCCACCTTGTTGGCTTGCACCTGAATCTGCATCATTACATTATTACATATACAAGATTTAGTGTACAAGGCAACATTAATATCAAGAGAGTTATGAGAAAAAATAACAACATTCCTATCCTTCCATAAAGTAAACAAAATATCCATCCTAAAAGTATGTCAAATTTGGGTAAACTTGGAAGGAAGCCTCGGGGAGTCTCCCAGCAAAATCATGTGCCAGAAAAAGGGCTTGGGCTAGAAAGGCTTAAAAAATCATGAATCCAGTGCCAATAATGTTAAGCTTTCCTACATAACCAAAAAATGTGTACAAAAGACTCTGGATTCCCACAAAAGGGACATCGAGGATCAAGCACACCCAGGTGTTTGAGCTGAGGCCCTAGAGGGAGCCCTTGAGACAATAGGCACCAAGCAAAGAGAGCAATTTTGGAATCAAAGTTGTACAATTTTAAATATCTCAAAAACATAAACCTTAAATATAATAAAGTGATTTGAAGGGTGGTTCAAGAGAGTCTCCATGAAAAAGTTTTGCAATCAAATGATAATATTGAATCATGATATTATCTATTTAGGGTTCATTGTATCTATCAAAAAGGTTTGCAATCAAATGATAGTATTAGCCATGTTATTATCTATCTACAATAAACTAGGATGATTTTTATTAAAAATGGTGTGAAGTATAGTTTAAAGGTAATAAAACAGTTTGATAGATGGTGGAAGAGGGTTGGCTTTATCTATCAAGGAGGTTATAGTAAAATCATAATATCTAATCATATTGTTAGCTATGTACAATAAACTTTTGATTTTGTCAAATGTATACGAAATGCAATTTAAGGATAATAAAGTGATTTGATGGGTGGTCGAAGACTATCGGGTGTATCTATCAAAAATGTTTGCAATCAAATGAGAATATTGAACCATGTTATTATTTGTCTACCATAAACTTGAATGATTTTTAAACAAATGTATAGAGTAGTTTAAAGGTAATAAAATAGTTTGATAGATCATGGAAGAGGGTTGGCTTTATCTATCAAGGAGGTTATAGTCAAATCATAATATCTAATCATATTGCTAGTTGTCTACGATAAACTTTTGATTTTGTCAAATGTATACGAAATGCAAATTAAGGATAAAAAAGTGATTTGATGGGTGCTCAGTGTGTCTATCAAAAAGGTTTGTAATCAAATGAGAATAGTGAACCATGTTATTATCTATCTACCATAAACTTGAATGATTTTTTTAAAAATATACCAATACAGTTTAAAGTTAATAAAACAATTTGATAGATGATGGAAGAAGGCTGGTTGTATCTATCAAGGAGGTCATAGCCAAATGATAATATCGAATCATGTTTTTATTTGTCTTTGATATCTATCATATGAGTTGGCCGCATCTATCAAATAGATTTGTAGTCAAATGATAATAATACACTACATTGATTCCTTTCTATAATAAGCATAAATGACCACTAAAAAATATACACATGAAACATACAGTTTACAAATAATATAATGTATTATCATTATATGGAGTTAAAACATATTTACATTATAAAATTACATAATCAATACAAAAATTTAAATTCGAATTCTCTTAAATCAATAATTATTATTTATTGATTTTTAATTTTTTTTAACCTTTTCCCATTTTTAAGGTTTCAAATTTCAATATGCTATAGCTGTCATATATCATTTAAGTACATTGTTATCTAATCTGGGCTCTTATTATTCTATTTTTGTTGACAAAATGTTGTCCCTGTAATGGTAATATTTATGTTTCATAGCTTGAATTCAATACAAAAAGAAATAGCTATCTGTAAACCAATAAAGATGCTGGTCTATCAGAAATTGAATACCAAACTATGAGAAGCATTGGAAAGACTAAGATTCCATCTGTCTCAAATAATATTAACTTTCAAGCCATAAGTATTGCATATGAGAAAACACAACATAATTAATTTATGTGAATAAGTTACCAAATTGTCCCTATTCTAGGGCATGCTAGTGTTTTTTATAGCCATGCTATGAGAATTAGGAATATCTTTTATTGTTAAATCTTTGTCCTTGTACACTTTGAGGAATCCCAGCCTTCTTTAACATTGTCAGTTGTAGGTAAGTTAAGGACCATTCTGTTAGTTTGGTAGCTTGGATAGTTGTTCGTCCATTTGCTAATAATTAGTAAATAATTGTATTTATTAATTATTTGACTGCTAGAAACTTCTAGTTTGTAGAAACTTTTAGCTTCTAGAAACTTCTAGTTTGTAGAAACTTCTAGAAACTTCTAGTTTGTGGAAACTTCTAGCAACTAGAAGCAACTAGAAACAATGGTTGTAGTATAAAAGGGGGTCAAGGGGCATTTGAATGCAATGAAGTTAATATCAAGTTTGAGAACAAGCTTGAGTAGTCTTGCAATGTTAGCAAGAACAAGTTTGAGTAGCCTTGCAGAGTTAGCAAGGGGCAGTCTTGCAATGTTAGCAAGGGCGCAATGATAGCATTTGGGGATAGCAGTGGAGGAATATCAACAGGAGAAATTGGGAGATTGTCAGAATTATGCTAGTGAGAGGCAAGGAATTTTGTATCTCTTAATTTGCTGAAGATTAATATATTTGTCATCTGCAGTACTGGTTTTCCCTTCGGGGTTTTTCCAGGGATGATTTGTCCAAAAATATTGTGTCATTGTGTGACATGATATTTCTTTTTGTATGTTTTGGTGAAGTTGCAATTGTGTCATTTTTTGTTATTCGTTAATCAAATAATCTTTGTAAGATAGGAGATTAATAACTAGTGACTACAATAGAGAATTTTCACATGGTATCAGAGCCAAGTTGAGGGTAGAAAGAGTTTACCCTAGGCAAAGGAAAGAAATTGAGGGTTTATAAAGTCTAGTTTGACCTCTTTAGAATTGTTATTTTCTTCATTTCTTTGAGATGGCCTCAGCTGGTTTGAGAGATCATCACAGATTGGATGGTGCCTCAAATTTTGGTGTCTGGAAAGCCAGAATTTCTTTATTGTTGGAAGAAAATGGTATCAAGGAATACACTACCAGTGTTGTAGCTATACCTACATATACAACATAGCTTGTAGCATACAAGAAGGAGGATGCCAAGGTGAGGGGGATAATCCTTGATGGTGTCAAGGATCATATTGTTCCACATATCATAGAGTTAGATACATCGAAGAAGATGTGGGATACCATTCTAAATCTGTACTAGAATGCTACCATGAACCGGAAGTTGATTCTCAGAGAAAAGTTGAAGAATAATTGAATGAACAAGGGAGAAGACGTTACAAGTTACCTCACCAAACTTAGACTTGTCAAGGATGAGTTAGCAATTGTTGGAGATAAGCCAGATGAAGATGAGCTAGTAAGAATAGCCCTAAATGGGTTCACTAAGTAGTGGGATGTCTTTGTTCAAGTTTTTAGTAGACGAGACACCTTACCTAGTTGGGATTGGCTATGGAGTGATTTCACTCAGGAGGAGCTTAGACTAAGTCTTGTCAATGGAGCCAACAACAAGTGTCAGAAAATTGAGGTAGAATAGAAGAATGTTGCCCTAGCAGGAAAAGGGAAAGCAAAGAAGGGGTCTAGCAAAAGCTCAAATCCACAAAGCGAGAAGAAGAAGAAGAAGGATCTATCTAAGATCAAGTGCTTTGGATGTCATGAATCTGGCCACTATGTCAATGATTTCTTGCAAAAGAAGAAGAGTGAAAAGAAGGGAAAGAATCTGATGGTAGCTCCAACAAGTGCAGAGAATCTCTCTAGTAGATTGGAGGATGATTTTACTCTCATAGCTTGTATGGTTAGCTCAACCTCATAGAGTGTATGGTACATAGATAGTGGGGTGTCATTTCATATGATAGGAGTTAGAGAGTATTTCTCCAGTTATAAGGAGGAGAACACTAGTATCTAGATTTCTATGGGAAACTTGTCCAAGCTCAGCTCAATTGGGAAAGGGACTATTTAGTTTTAGAGGGAGAATGGAAAGGTGATTCCTCTTTGGGATGTGTTGCATGTGCTAGGATTAGGTATGAATCTGATTTCTATATTTGTTCTTTAGGATAAAGGGTATAATGTACTTTTTAGAGGGACGTAGGTGTTGATCAAGCACAAGGATTAGAAATCACCCGTATCTATTAGAGTTAGGAGTGGGTACCTTTATAGGTTGCAGTTTGACACTCCTAAGGCATTGATAAGCAGTAGTAATCCTAGAGATCTTGGAGAGCTATGGGATAGGAGGATGGGTCATATACATCATGGAGCACTTAAATTGCTTCGTGAGATAGTGATAGGTGTTCCAGAGGTGAGCATAGAGCATGATGATGTATGAAAGGGATGCATGTTGGGGAAGTTTGTGAAAGCATATTTTCTAAGAAGTGACACCAGATCTGAGGGTGTTCTTGATCTAGTACATTCAGATGTATGTGGGCCAATGTCAATGAAGTCTCTAAGAGGATATGAGTACTATGTTACTTTTATTGATGATTTCTCCAGGAAGATCTGGATATACTTCTTGAAGACCAAGGATGAAGTTTTTAGTCATTTCCAAGAGTTCAAGGCTCTTGTGGAGAACTCAACAGGAAGGAAGATAAAGGTTATTTGGATAGACAATGGAGGTGAGTACAAGAGTAATAAATTCTAGGAGTTCT
Source organism: Chamaecyparis obtusa (assembly GCA_027943335.1). Classification (NCBI taxonomy): domain Eukaryota; kingdom Viridiplantae; phylum Streptophyta; class Pinopsida; order Cupressales; family Cupressaceae; genus Chamaecyparis; species Chamaecyparis obtusa. The sequence goes on from BSBK01007505.1 coordinate 131,584, forward strand.
GTACTAGGGAAGAAATCAAGAGAGAGTGGACTGTTCCTTACAATCCACAGCAAAATGGAGTTGCTAAGAGGAAGAGTCGGCCTATATCAGAGGTAGCAAGGGCTATGCTACATGATCAGGACATGCCCCGCTACTTATGGGCAGAGGCATGTAGTACAATAGTGTACATATAGAACCGGGTTCCACATAAGGTGCTAGGAAAGATGACACCAGAGGAAGCTTTCACAGGAAAGAAGCCAGATGTTAGTCACTTCAAGATATTTGGAAGTTTGGTGTATTGTCATATTCCAGGTGATACATGTACCAAGTTAGATTAGACTACAGAAAGAGGGTACTTTGTGGGGTACAGTGAAACCTAAAAGGTAAATTGGATATTTATTCCAAGGACCAAGTGGATTATTATAAGGCATGATGTCAAGTTCATGGAAGATAAGGCATTCAGGAGGTCCAGAGATTTTTCAGTAGATGATTAGAGTAAGAAGCCAACAGAAACTCCAAGGACAACTCAACCGAGTCAAGGGAAGAAAATCTTGACTATAGTTATCAGTACCAGCATAGACTTAGGTGGTGAGAGTTTGCATTGTATGGAGCAACTGGTGTAGCAGGAAATGCATCAACAAGATATTGAGGTTGATATCTCATCTTCTATAGTTGGTAGCAGGAACCGTCAGGTTCAACAGACATAGAGGGATACTGAGGACTTTGTGGGAACTCCTAGGAGGACTACTAGAGAGTGAAGACAACCAGCCAAGTTCAATGACTATGTGGCTTTAGTCATCCAATTGGTAGACAGTGAGCCTTCCAGCTATCAGGAGGTTGCACAACATCAGGTGTGGCAAGATGTGATGGTTGAGGAGTATACCTCAATAATGCAGAATGTTGTGTGGGAGGTAGTGCCTAGACCAAAAGATAGGGTAGTGGTTGGATCACACTAGATCTACAAGGTTAAGCACGGTGCAGATGGTAGCATCGACAAATATAAGGCAAGGTTTGTGGCAAAGGGGATCTCTCAGAAGGAGGAAATAGATTATGAGGACACATTTTCTCCAATAGCTAGGTATACTTCTATACGAGATGTAATCTCAATTTCAACACAAATGGGATGGAAAATCCATCAAATGGATGTCAAGACAACATTCCTTAATGGTGAGCTGAAGGAGGAGGTATACATAGAACAACCGGAAGGATTTGTAGCACACAACAAAGAAACCTACATGTGCAGATTGAAGAGAGCTTTGTACGGACCCAAGCAGGTTCCCAGAGTGTGGTATGAGTGCATTGATAATTACTTGTAGGAAATGGGCTTTGTGAAGAGTGATGTGGATGCTAACCTCTACTACTTGGTGGTTGGGGGTGAGATACTATTCTTGTTATATATGTGGATGACTTGTTTCTAACAAGTTCACTAGGGCTCATAAATGAGTGCAAGAGGGACCTTGCAGCAGAGTTTGAGATGAAGGATTTGGGACTTATGCACTACTTTCTAGGTATGGAGGTGTGGCAGATAGATGGAGAAATTTTCCTTGGGAAAGGGAAATATTGCATGGAAATCTTGAAGAGATTCAAGATGGAGGATTGCAAAGCCATGTCTACACCTATGATCATGAATTGGAGGAAGGTAGACACAACCAAGGAGAAGGATGTAGATCCCACCTTATACAAGTAGTTGATTGGTTCTCTCATGTATTTGTTCAACACCAGGCCAGATATAGCTTTTGCAATTAACTCTCTTAGTCAGTTCATGGTTGAGCCAAAGAGAGTACATTGGACAACAGAAAAGCATGTGATATGATATTTACAAGGTACAATCAAGTATGGGATTAGATATGCTTGAAGTGAAGGAATTAGGTTGATTGGCTATACTGACATAGATTGGGAAGGTAGTACAATGGATAAGAAAATCACTTCAGGGTGTTGTTTTAGTTTGGGATCAAGAGTTGTCTCTTGGTTCAGCAGGAAGCAAAAGTTCATGGTTTTGAGTTCAGTAGAGTTAGAATACATAGTAGCTAGCATGGTGACATGTGAAGCTATATGGCTTTGGAAGTTGCTAGTAGCCTTGTTTGGTCATAAGGTTGAAACTACGGTGATACACTATGACAATCAGAGTTGCATCATGATGACTGACAATCTAGTGTTTCATGATAGGTCGAAACATATAGACATCAGGTATCACTTCATCAAGGATTGTGTATAGCGGGGGATTGTTCAGCTACAGTACATACCTACAGAGGAGTAGGTAGCATACATTCTGACAAAGGCATTAGGGAAGGCAAAATTCATCTTCTTCAGAGATAAGTTGGGTGTTGTGCATAACAACTTCCTCGCTAAGAGGGAGTGTTATTTTGGTAGCTTGGACATTTGTTCATGCATTTTATAATAATTAGTAAATAATTGTATTTATTAATTATTTGACTCCTTCTAGAAACTTCTAGTTTCTAGAAACTTATAGCTTCTAGAAAATTCTAGCTTCTAGAAAATTCTAATTTGTAGAAACTTATAGTTTCTAGAAACTTCTAGTTTGTGGAAACTTCTAGCAATTAGAAGCAACTAGAAACAATTGGAGTAGTATAAAAGGGGGTCAAGGGGAATTTGGAGGCAATGAAGTTAACATCAAGTTTGAGATCAAGTTTGAGAACAAGCTTGAGTAGTCTTGTAGTGTTAGCAAGAAGAAGCTTGAGTAGCCTTGTAGAGTTAGCAAGGGATAGTCTTGTAGCATTAGCAAGGGCGCAGTGATAGTGTTTGGGGATAGCAATGGAGGAATATCAACAGGAGAAATTGGGAGATTGTCAGAATTCTTCCAGTGAGAGGTAAGGAATTTTGTATCTCTTAATTTGCTAAACATTAATATATTTCTCATATGCAGTACTGGTTTTCCCTTCGGGGTTTCTCCAGGGATGATTTGTCCAAAAATATTATGTCGTTGTGTGACATATTTCTTTCTGTATTTTTTGGTGAAGTTGCAGTTGTGTTATTTTTCTTTATTCGTTAATCAAATAATCTTTGTAAGATAGGATATTAATAACCAGTGACTACAATAGATATTTTTCACACATTCCCAACACTATGACTTCACACATATCCATATTTTTAATTTCATTTTATATTGATTATAAATAATTAATTTATTATGTACAAGAATGATGCAAAGTAGTAATATTTCAAGGTTTTAAGAGTTGGAAGAGTTACACTACAAATGAAATTTTATCTTATATTTATATATTAGTTATATAGGTTTTAATCTAGGTTTCTATTATTTTTGGGTATTAGTTATTGTAATAAGTTATATATACAAATGTTATTTATTTTATATTTTGAATTTAGTGTAGTTAGAGTGATTTTTTATAGTAATCATAATGTAAATAGTATGTTTTTAATTGAGACTAGGGATATAATTTAGATTTCAATTGTTTTTATCTATATGTATTTAGAGATAGAAGTTTTGATTTTTAATTGTATCCATTCTTACTTTGGATGGTATAAGTGATCTCAGTAATTATTACTCTTTTAATTAATAGTCCTCTAATCATTAATTAATCATCAACATTCTTCCAAAATCTAATCTTTGCATCATTTAATCATTCTCAAAATATTAATTAAATAATTAATATTATTTAATTAATTAACCTTTAAGTAATTGATCTTGATCGATTAATTAAAATTCAACTTCTAAATACTATAGTTTAAATAATTATCATTAATTATTTAAATTAGTTAATTTATTCCTCTTGATTAAATTAATTACCATAATTAATTTAATCTTAATTTCTTCCAATTTTGATTTCCATCAACTTCTGAATAATTTCATGCTAATTTCATTTAATTGAATTTTATCCTCAAAAATCTAGAAAAAATAAAATTATGAGGAATTGTAAATTTTAAAATTTAGATAAAATCAATTTTCCTGGAAATCGAGAATCAAAAAGTATCTAAAGGTTTCTATTTTTCAGATTTTCAATTTTTTGGAAACTTTATCTTCTTCAAAAATTAAAAATATCTTATGATATTATCTTCTATTTTTTTAAGTTCAAAACGGAAACTTTCTCAAAATTTCTTCAGTCTCATCGTTTCTCATCTGTCGATCTAGATTTTCTCTAATCAGTCTCAACCGCCCATTTTAACCAAGATTTCTATGTAAGAAACCCTTTGCTCTCACAATTACATCACAAGTTTATGCATCAAAACTTTGTCCCATTATCAACATAGTCTCTGATGCAACCCAATCTTAACCATGCACAAGTATTATAAAGAAAATATGAATACACAATGAATTACTTCATAATTCACAACTCTTCATTATTTCTTCTGCTATCATCTCTATCTTACAATAACAGGAAAACACTTATTTAACCCAATTCAAAATTACCATTTTTTGCCATTTTGGTGATTTTCAAAACAACTCCTAAAATTTGATTTTTTTCCTAAAGCTTCCCTAAACTAAGATAAGAATAATTTCCAACTAATCTTTGAAATTAGTAACACGATTTCAAAGTTATTACAAAACACAACTTTCTAAAATCTCCAAAAAAATACTACAAGACAATTTTGGAGGCCCAAATGAACTTTTTGGCTCCTGAAAAGATGTTGAAATGGTGACCTATCAAGCTGAGCTCCATCGACAATCCAAATGGCTTCTCCTAATGAATCTACCTTTAAAATTTCAAGAGAAACAAACAACCGAGTCAAAAGTTATGACTATCGAAAGTCCCTGCATCAGTCTCTTAGCAATCATACTTATGAATTATTTTCTCAGAGAATCAGAGTCGAAGTGCTGCCAAAATCATTATTGAGTGCAACCACTTCCATCGATCAAAGACAAGAAACATAAGGCTAGAGTATTGGGATTGATTTTCATGCCTTTATTTTTTTTTAATTTTTGATTAGTATTACTTCTTATTTTCTTGTTAATAGGCTCATATTTAGTAGTTTGTTTGATTTCCTTTTATTAGATCAATTGGTTCTACTAAACCTCATTGTTGATTGTGCATATTTAAGCCTATACATTTTGGTGAACCCAACGTGAAGAACAACCACTAACATCCTTCCAAACAACCAAACAGTCCTTTTTGGTCTCAGTCGTACGACCATGAATCATTTCTTTTTTTCTTTTTTTCTCTTGTCTTTGTTTAATGATCACAAGATTTAATTTATTGTAAGGTCTCTAGACTGATTTATGTGGTTATCTATCTTTTTCACATTATTTATGGTTGACCTTCCAATATTGTAGTAGAGATCATGGTCATTGTGTATTCTTCTATTTATTTGAGCAGGCCAAAGGACTTTAGATCAATTATTCAACTATGAAATGCCATTGTTTACCTATAGAAAGTTGTATACTCATGTCTTGTTAAATACAATCTATCTTTCTAAAGTTATAGTTCATCCATACAGAGTTATGATATCTAATTTGAAAGACGCTAAATATGATTGGATAGTAGGATGTCCTTTACTGAAAGTTGCGCTTTCCTAATAGAAGTCATAATTCCCTACTTGAAATCCACATTTACTCACTATGAACTTGCATTCCCATCTCATAATGCCACTCCTTGCAATTGTGAATTTGTATATCTCTCTTTGGAAGCCACAAAATTGAACAAGTCAAATTTTAAAGCTTTGGGCATACATTAGTTGGGAATCCATTTTTGTTTGAAAAAGACCATATTATGAAAACTACTAATGACATCTCATGTAGGACATATGACAGAGACTAAAACAAGTTAAGAATGAAGGAATGGAAAGAAAGCACATGATAAATGTGAGAGAAACAAGGAAGGAAACTTTTAGACTGCCTAACCATTTTGTAGAAAAGGAAGTGAGAAGGCAAGATAAGTATGTAAAGAAAATCCATAATGCAAATTTTCTAGAAAGTTTGACTAAGGAAATTACAGCTTATGAGCATTTTGTGAGAGTTATTAATGCATACAAAGCTAAGTTTCGATCATTAAGATTTTATCCTTGAATCAATATGTATGCTTTTTTAGGATTGCCTTCACTTTTCCTATCTTTTTTTGGACTAACATGTATGAAAGTTATTGTGGATGCTTAGGAGAAGGAACAATCACTTTTGTAAGTATAAAATGCAAAATGAAAACTCAAAAATTCCCCTAGCCTTAGCTAGTTTGGAATAAGGTAAACCTAATTCCTATGCATTTTTATTAAATTTTGCAATTTCAATTTCAAATCTAGCTTAAGTATAAAAGCTAATTGGATTTTAATATTTGGTATTAGCCCTATGCTCTTCACTTCTTTTAGTGAATGAAAATGTCAAACATGTGAAGTTTGTTATGAAAATAAGCTAAGGAATGCACAAACATTAAATTTAAGCCTCATTGTTTATGAATGAAAGTATTAGGCCTATGCTCTTCACTTTTATATAGTGAATCAAAATTCCAAACATGCTCTAATTCCATTATATTAATTTTTTTGGAAATAAACCTTTTTAATTGTGTTTCGAAGTGGAAAGTAATAGGGATATTCTCTCACCCTTCTTAGGGTGATCGAACTCCTTGACCTACTTTTCATTTCATTTCTTTTCTTTCATGAACATTCTTGTTAAATTGGTACCTTAGAGGGCTCACCTCCCAGGTGCTTTAACATAGCTGGTGAGAGGGACAACCCAAAGTGGAAACAAGATAAAGCTAAGTTATTCCAATCTACTATAAACAAAGTGCCTTCTTGAAGTTAATTCTTTGAAGGGAAAAAGTATCTTGTTCATATTCTCCTCTAGGGTATATCTAGGACCTAAATAGTGTTTACAATACCATGAGGCCTTGTATGATTCATAAGATACTTTTTAAAAAAATCCTTATTAAAACCTGGTTAAATTAGCAAGCTTATCTTTTTCAGCCAAATAAACCAATTTCACCTTAGGTAGCTTGTTTGAATTGTTTTCTTATGCAAGACCAATGAGAAACAATTGAGAACATACACTTGGTGTTAAATTTTAGAATTTTTGATTAAAGTGTGTGTTGTGTTTGGCTATCATTTTTATTCTTTTATTTGATTTTTTTGTGTGTAAGTGTTGTCAACAAACTTTACAACTAACTCTGTTAGGTTTTCCATCAAGGGTTGCACATCCTTAGAGATAATGAGTTAAAACTTACAAATAGTCTTGAACCATAGAGGTACATATTCCTTTATAAATACTTCATCTAAAGACACACTTAAACATTCTACAAAATAGATCAACTTAATTCAAACTCAAACACTTTTAATGAGTAACTCTTGGGATCTTCGCATGTATACTCTTGGTCATGGACCGATTATCAAGTCTAGATCTAAACAACAACCATAGGAATCTTTCATTAACACCTTCCCTCTATGGGCAGAAGAACCAAAGATTAGTCTCTATGAACAAATTGATCTATTTGTGTACCATAAAAATATTCTTGAATCATCACAACCTCGTGAATCAAAGATGTTTCAAGATGTAACTGAGGAAGAGTTAGAAGACATAGAACAAGATGCATACTCCTCATTGGTTCTAGAAAACATAGTAGAATGGAATCCCCAAAAGTATTTAGTGGTGATTTTAAGCAAGGGAGTCAAAATTCCTCCCAGATTTGATGTTTCTACACCATGGCTTCAAAAACCATTAGCGGGACATGATACAATATCCCAAAAAACACATACGGTAATGTCCCAAATAATTCATGTACCAGACTCTTTACAAATGATTATTTCTCAAACATCAATGCAAGATGGTCCCTCTTTTACATAGCCCAAACTAAATCAAAACAAGATGATGTCTCAAGGAATTCCTACTAGCCAAAACATAGCCATTTCTCTCAGTGGCTCATCTATTCTGGCTAGTTCATCCCAAAAAATACTAGTGATTACTTCAAAAATACCTGTAACTTCAAGTTTCTCTACTATGTCATCAGCACCATAGGGCTACTACAACCCCTTTTCCAGTACTCCAAATGACACAATCCCTTTTTACTAGATTTGGATCACAACAATAAAAACATGAAAAACTAGGATCATTCTCTATTGGTCCTACTTTCAGTCAACCTCATCCTAGGGTTAGATCCCTATTTCAATAATAGTTCCAACAAAAACAACCCCTAGGTCAAAACCAACCCCATTTACAACAAACCTTATCATCTGGTCATCAAAACTTGAATCCTAGTAGATAGTATATGAATGCACCACATTTTCAAAATTCCTTAAAAACCTATTTACCAATTGTCAGGCAACAATAAAACTTTGGAAACATTCAAAAAAACTAAACTAGCCTCTTAATCTAAGAAATACAAATCATGCAAAGTCAATTAGCTGATCGTCAAAACTAAGGACAAACAAAGTCCTATACCATAAAAGACTTGTATCCTTACCCATTTTTTGAGCATCATTTTTACACGACACAACAACTAGGAATTTGGATGAACAAATTCCCCTCTTGGAAGAATGATGAAATCAATCTCAAGGTTCCTTTTAGGCAGGGTCTCAACTGTCAGGATAGCTCAATCAAAGATAAATGTGAATTTTTTCACTAGGAGGCCTTTGTTGGTTTGATCTTGGAGAAGCTACAAAAATAATCTTAAACTAATGATCTTTTTCTTGTATTTTCAGAATTTTAAATGAAAGCAATTTCCTAACATGCAAATTTAGTTTAATCTATTATGATTGATTCTTCAAAAAATAGAAAATAGTAAGGTAACAAGAATTGAATGAAAATTATAGAAAGTAAACCTAAGGGGCATATACCATCATTGCATAACCTTGTGAATTAAATTACCACGAAGATGGAGGAAACCCGCAAAATATAGATTTGAATAACTCACAACCCCGATTTTGCAAACGCAATCATTACTCGAAATAAATGTAGATGTAAGATTTGTCAAATTTCAGTAGATCATGAATCCACTATAGATGTACGCACACATGAGACAAATTAATCTTGAAGCACCAAAAAATAATCTTCCCAATAATTTGTCACAACAAGATAACACAATAATGATAAATACTAGATTAATAAATTTACACATTAAAATCACCATACAATCAATTGGCTAGATTTGAAGCAAAAAGAATGAGAAAACACACATTCATGAACTTCGCAAAGCTAGCATAAAAATATCACACCACGATTGAAGAACCAATTGCATACAATTGTACTGCAAAATAATCAACCTTAATTATATTGTTCTTTTACAATTTATAGAACTTCACCTTTTAGGGAAAACAAGATATTCATAGCTAGGGTTTCATCTACGCAAGAAACTAAAAATGAAATTAAAATTAAAGCTTACTAAAAGAAAACTAAACTTAAAGTAACCCTAAACTATTCCAACATGGATCTAATCCATGTGCATTACAATTTCAAGGCCCAATATGCATTAGAAAACACAAGATCTTTTCTAGCATTTCACTATTTTTCATTAAATTCTTCTTTAGAACTCAGAGTTATTCCTTGAAATCTTCATCACGGCTCCTCTTTGAGAATCCAACTAATAGATATCCTGAAGGCTTGCAAAAATGACCCAAAACATGCAGTCAATCAAACTAAAAATCAACTTTTGAAGACTAAAAGTTCCTGACAGAAATGGCCCAAAAATTTCAGACCCCGACCCTTATTCTAAAAAGTGACCAAGTCAAGAACTTCATGCCAGGCATAATTTTGGACTTTTGAAGGCCAAAATGCCAAAAATCTGGAACTGGAAAATTGGCTAAGTGTCAAAAAAATCCTCCATGCAAAAATTGACTAAGTCCAAAAATGAACACTTAGTTGATGGGAAGGATTTCTGGATGGGGCTTTCATAGCCTCTCTATTATCTCTTGTACTTATTCAAAATCCACCATTTGGATACTCCGTAGGCATTGTTGATTCTTTTCTTTGAAAGTGACCAATTCTGTAGAAAAACATTTGATCTCTTCCTCCCGCATCAACATTCTCTACATATCCTCCTTTTGATAAAACATTTTTTGGAGGTCGTCCTTTATTTTCACACCATTCAAAATCTCCATAAACTGATATATGATGTCTTTTATTGGGTACATGGTCTGATTATCATCATCATCGTACAAATCCAAGTTCATTCCTTCGAAGAAATTTTGCAATTCTCCAACCCAAATCATTCCTTCATCCTTCTTTTTACTTATTTTGTTCAACCACTTTTGATAGACATTTAAAGCCTAAGCTATGTCTTTAATCCATGGGTAAAACCACAATAAGTTGTCACCCTTTTACAAAGGAAAAGGCTAACAAAATCAAAGTTGTTCAACTTCAATAGTATAAAAATGACATTTATGTTTGGAATTTGAAGATGATGTAAACTAATTAAATGTGATAAAATGGATGAAATTTATGATTAATATTTTTAATAATTTTTTTGAATAATAATTGATATGTTTTTTAATTTTTAAAGATAATTTTTTAGCTGCTAAAAAATGCTGAAAATTAGGGGTTTAGTTCCCACCAAGAAATTATATGTAAATAACCATTTTTCCCCTAATTTCAAAATATGTCATAGATGAAATATATAGCTAGTGCATGAAGAAATAAAAACTGGTTTGTGACCTATATTTTCTCTTTTATAACAATTCAAATTCCAACTCACTGAAATCGACATTTTTCATCTCACAACATATTTTTCATAACAAATCTATCCTAATCAAAAAAAGAAATATATATTCTTGAAGATGACTCTCTCCGCTAGTGCACCATATTTTTTTCAAATTTATTTAATATGATTTACTATTTTTTAATTTCTTTGAATCAACATCTCCTTGATTGTTAAAATACCTACTTGCAATGTTTTTTAATTACAATAAACTATGTCCAATTCAAACACTATAAAATCTATATGAGGATATTCTTGACTCTGATCTCCACAAAAGGGTTTTATTTATTTATTTAAATATCATTAAAAATATTAAAAGTTATTGAAACACCACTTTTCTAAAATAATTTTATTTTTATGGTAATTGGATCCAAAGTGTATAAAACATGCATTTAATAGACATTTCCAATTGAAAAAGTTAAAGCACTTATCTAACTTAGCTAGAATGAATCTAGCTAGACCATATGTTTGACCAAAATTAATTTTAGTTGTGTTGATAAGTTAGCCTAAAAGGTGACACCTGATTGTGCTTTTACCCCCATACTTCAAAATTATCTAGCTCTGAACCCTCATAAACCTATACAAAATTTGGAAGTGTTTCTTCCTTATTATTTTAAGGTCTTCAAGAAAATTTTTCCACTTCTCTATTTGTACCTCCAATCCTTCCTCAATGCTAATCATATCCACCAATTTGGTGAGTTTTCAAAGAATTCCTCTAAAAGGTATCAAAATGGTTCTTAAGGTAATCCTTGCGAAGTCCTCAAAATCAGCCTTCCATTATGAACACGTGTGAATAAAAGAATGTGGTACATCCACTAGTAATTTTGGGGCAACTCTCTTCTCTAAGACATCCTGTAATGAGGCCGTTGGGTTAATAAGGTCAATGGGACCTATTGTCTTAAGAATAAACCTTTTCATGGCCTCATTTTTCTTTGCTAAAACCTTGATTTTTTCCTCGTCTTTATCCATGAATCCAAAGGCATTATTCAATCCAAATGCATAGGTAATGTTTTCCTTCCTTCCCTTGCAGGTTCACCTAGATCCACTTCTTCAAAGACATAATCCTCAAGAGTTGTTTCTGCCACACTGGTGTCAATTGTTGGCACTGCCACTTGTGCCTTCCACTAGCCCCTATGATCTTGAGTAACATATGAGAGTGTTCTAACCTTGGCACTCAATTATCCTTGATGGAAATATTAACCTACCACTTCCATATTAGTATCCACTTCATTAGAGTATTCCCTTACCCTTGGTTGTATCTCTTTATTAAACCAGGTGGGCTTGGTGAAAGAAATTATTGGCTCATATGGTGCTACCAAAATAGAAGTCACCTACTCTTGTTCCTAATCATCCTCTTCTACCAGTGCTTCTTCTCTCAAGGCCTCCCTTTCTTTTGAATTTTCTTCTTTGACCTCCTCCTCTTCCTCTCCTTTCAATTTCTCATCTACCTCACTCTCATGAGGATGGGCGCTTTCTTCTTTCTCTATCTCCTTTTCCTGATCATGTGCCTCTGGATGGGTTGACTCAAAAGAAGGTAACAGATGATATGGTGGAGGAATTGGAAAATTTGGTGGAAGATTAGGTGTAGGAGGTGGAGGAATAGGAACCTAAGGTGTTTGTTGAGGAATGGGAACTTGGATCAGAGGTGGAGTAGGAGAAGGAGGTTGAGGTGGAGGAGTGGGTGAAGGAAAAGATGGTGGAGGTGTAGGAATATCCATTGGAAGAGGGTTTGGAGTAGGAATTTGAACTAGAGGAGTTTGGAGTGGAGGTTGAAGTAGGGGATTTTTTTGGAAACTACAATTGAAATAATTGTTATATTGTCATTGATGTCAAGTCTTAACTAGTAAGACAGTTTCTATCTAGTAGAGTACCATATCTTTTAATTGATGAAGAGGATTTGAAAAGAGGAGATAACAAGAGGACCTAAGGAAAGGTTGAGTTATGAGATACTAAATGGGTACTTGATTAGTTACACATTGGCAAGGTAATGTGTTGTTTATCTTTAATGCTAAGTGAAGAAGTAAGTCAATTTGAAGCATAGACTTAACCGAGCAAAAGAGAAAAAATTTAGTTTAAGTCGAGTGATGCTAGTATCGACCGAGTGCCAGTATAAGCTAAGTAAATTTTAGTGTTGATCGAGCATCAGTTATTTTTGAGTATCAAATAATTAAATGAGAGATGATAGTGTTATCCGAGTAGAACAGTTTTAGTGATGACCAAGTTATTTAGTGATGACCAAGTAGATGAATACAATATTGACCGAGTGTTAGTAATTTATAGTTTGTGAAGAAATAAACATTCCCAACTAACATAGTTGAATTCTTGGTATATGTAAAACATGTTGACATTAAAGATGAATGACCTAGAGCATTTATTGCATGGTAACCCATTTTCTTATAGATTCAAGGAGAATTTTGGAGAACTATCTAGAAGGATAAGGAGGAGAACAAAATGATGGAAGGATTTGATGAATCTAACCTAAACCTAAGATCTATGAAAGAGATTAAGTGACAAAAGATTAATCTACCTAAAAAAGGAGGTATAAGGATGACCTAATTGTGGGTTATGTAAAAAAAAGGAAAGGTGGAAAAGAGGTTGATGTTATTGACTAATGAACCTAGCAAAAGGCTAAGAAAAGTTGTGAAGAGCTGAACAGAGTTGAGGTGATTGCTTGAAGGAATTTCTGAGAAGATCAAAGATGGAGATGGTAATGAAGGTTAGTCAGTAAATCAAAATATGAGTGTATTGGATATGTATTTGGAAAGTGAGTTGTATATTTCAAATCAGAACCTACTATTACTTTCTAGCCATTGTATCAGTTGAAATCCTTTAATCTAGGTTGACCTAAGAGTCATTTTGTAAACCCTTTAATCAAGGTGACATTCTAATGGAATGTTCTTAAGCCCTCTAACTAGGCCACTCTTAATAGGGTGATTAAATCCTTTAATAGGGTCACACCTAACAGTGTGTATTATAAACCTTTAACAAGGTCACCTCTAACAGTGTGTATTCCAAAATCATTCTAACAGAGTTTGGAGTGGAGTTTTTGGTATTTGAGGTGGAAGTGGAAGCAGAGAAGCTTCATTCTCCTTTTCCAAGGGTACTTCAATGGAAGGTTCCTCTTGGCTTGAATCCTTTGTTTGGTTTACTGATGCACCTCGTAGTTTCTCTTCATCTATCTCCATTAGATATTTCATTTTGGTTTGGGGTGTCTACTGGGGAGGCTCATTATCTAATGTTGATTCTTCTATAGTTTTCTCTTGAGTAGAGTTAGTGAATTGAGCTGGAGGAGGAGAAAATGTGAAAGGCAATTGGTCTTCAAATGTAGGTCCCAAAGAATTCATTGGTTGTTATGATATTTATTCCTTAAAACCATAAAGGTTCTCAAAATATAATACGTAAAAATCATCATCACCAAGGGCCTCTCGTGGATCTATTTCTACCTCTTGAGTTACTATATCAATATCAATTTGAACATCCCCCTCTTGATCCCTCCTTTTCTTTGAAACCATTATCAATCAAGTCCTCTAGTCTAGGGGTACCTCATCTTCTTCCAGGTCCTCTAAATCTTTCACTTCTTTTGGTACAACCTCCAAGTGGAGGGATGCAGATGACCTTTTCCTTATCTAAACTTTCCCCTTCTCTACCCTTGTAGCCTTGGGCCCTGTGACCTAGATTCTTGGTGACCTCTGTAGAACAAATGTTTGTTCTTGAATACCAGAAGATGGAGCATTAGGTAGAGAAACAATCCCTATCATCTAGCTCTTCATTGGCTTGGTCTTGGCATTAGACCCATACTCTGTTGGTCGCCCATGTATGTAAACTATCTCTAGCCTTTTTGGAGAAGCTCCCTTAAATTGAGGCATTGTAACATTTTCTACCTTCTTTTTTTCTTTAGAAGGTGGAGTGAGATATTGCTTCATTAGAATACGATCCATTTTGAACAGTGTGTTGATCTAGGCTTTTGTTGTCTTAATCACATACTAAGCCTTGAAGTTTATATCATCATTTTCTTCTTTGTCCACTTTGTTATTCAATAGGGCCCTTGTATATATTTTATCTTGATTATACAATGGATCTAGAAAATCCTCAAAATATGCATCCCATACTTTAGGTGGAATGTGGATGAGTAGGGCATCTCATGCCAGCTTTAGGGTCATCTAAAAGTATTCATGGATCCTAACCTCAGAATCATCTATACAATTCATCCAATGATCTTCAAAATGCATCTCATGGATGTAATGTCTTCTCATAATATGGTTGTAAGTGCCTATGGGGTCAAATATGGTCCTTATCAAGTTGAAATTTTTTAATTGGTATTCATCCCATTCATATACCAAAGACTTACATACTTTCATGTCTTGTAGGAACCGATGGAAATGAGAAAATCCCAGCAATGCTTCTTCTTATGCTTGATGTGTTCATATGCATCTGAGAGCTTCCTAGCCATTTCTAGCAAGATTATCTGGTCAGATGGCTATCTTGGAATTTTTTTTGGATTCAAGGTACTCATGGGTACCCTTATGTATGTGGGTATGTGCAGGATCATGGTAAGCCAAACTAGGCCCTTAAGTGGCAATGAAAAATCAAAAAATCAAGTTTAGGCAAGTTGACATAAAAATTTGAACAAGTTATAAATATTATATCAAAAATATGTAAGAAGATAATTTTTAGAAAATTGAATTTAGTTTCTAAGATAATAGGCCTTTTTGAAAAAAAATTATTCTATATGTTGAAAATTTTAAATTTCAATGTAGTAGTACAAAAATTTCAAGAAAAAAAAAAAGTAGGTGTATGTCTGACCACCTTAAACACAATAAAATGATGAATTTTTTTTTACAATATTATAGATATAAATAGTAGACTCGTGTCCAGCTGTGACACATTTTGTGTAATTTTTTTCCAAGTAAATAATTAATTATGCTTTTTCTTCTAGAACTTTTCCAGAATACAAAAATTCTCATGTTTGACCACGTTAACTTAGTCTAAACTTTATCAAATTGAAAAAAAAAATTATTTTTCTTGTAGTAGGAAAGGCATAGAATGTGACACATATTTTGGACCACATTAAACAAAATCAAATGATAATATTTTTTCATAAGATTCTAGATAAAAGTAGTAGACTCATGTCCAGATGTGATGTATATTTTTTTGTATTTTTTTCCCAAGTAAATAATTAATTATGATTTTTCTGGTATGAATTTTTATGAATATAAAAAATTCCATGTCTGACCACGTTAACTTAGTCTAAACTTCATAAAATTGAAAGGATTATTTATTATTATTGTATTAGGTGAAGCATAAAATGTGATGTATATTTCATATTTCAAAAATGTTATATTGTTTGAAAGTTATAGTTATTTTTCAAACAGTCTATCAATTAGGACTTATTTTTCACATCACCACTTTTTGGCATACCATGATCCTATACATACCCATGTAAAAGTCTTTAATTGAATATAATATGCCCCCAGGGCCTTAACTTTAGTCGCATCTTCCTCTGAGATTCTCTTTTCATAATAACCCTTAATGGAGTGGGTGATTGCAAAGACAAATGCATCATTCACAATCCTATATTCTGATATGTCCTCCCCCAAGTGCTCCTTCCTCATGAGCTATGAGTACATGATGAATGGCCAAGCATTGGGATGACCCATAGCTCCTACCTTGACTAGGCCTAAATAGAATGCTTGGGCAGAAAGAAGATACATGACATATGAATTCATGTAAAAATGTAGATCGTTCTTTACTATAGTCAGCTTCCTATCCAAGTTATCACTAAGGATAGTAGCCCAGTCGAACCTTGGCCTCCTTCCTTTTATCTTCTCTATTAGCAGAATCATCCAAGGCTCAAGCTGGATGGACATAGGCAACGCATAAAATCTTCTTATCATTGTGATGGCAGCTTGAATGTCATCCTTCAAACATCCCCTTCTCATATCTATCTTGTCTAATTTATTCTTGGGAAGAGATTACACTAGGTAATCTCAGTTGAAAATCTCATATGATAATTGAGTTTCCTTGTTGAAGAATTGCATTCCCTTGTCAATAGAAAATGAGTAAAATCTATCTACTCCTTTGAGTAGGTGGAAGAAAAAATCTTCAATGTTATCTAGCCTTAGGTCCAGAACCACTTCTCCCATTGTGTTCTTTACCAATCTCTGATCCAGCATGTAGTGTTGTGAAAGGGTCACGATCAAATCTAAAGAGAGGATGGAGACTAGGTGTGTCGCTGCATGAACCAGGCTGGACTAAACTAAGTATTGTGTACTAAATTAAGTACCTTCATAGGGTTAGTATCATCAATAACTCAAAATAACAATTAAATTACCACAACTAGCAATCTAATTAAGCAAAATTAAAGACAATTTCCCACTCCATGGCTCTCTAATTAGGGATGCTAATGATGAGCTCTCAGCAAGATCTCACTAGTGATAGTCCTAATATGAGAAAGAAATGATAAAGAAGCTAAAATATTAATTCCAATTGAAATTACAACTAATTATCTCTAAATTTTCCTTTCTAGCTTAAAATTGCAAGAGGTTTGATGCTTCTCAAAAATTGTGGATGAATAATGCTTCAATTATGCCTTACTTTTATAGATTTTGGCAAGGGTGGGGGGTGTAGTTGATTTGATCATGATTAGGTGAGGGTTAATTCCATGGTTCCACCTTTGGAGACCATTTAAATATTTTTTCCTCAAAGCTTGGAACCAAAGGACAAAATGAGTGGACAAGATGCATTCTCCAAGTGAGTGATTAAGATTCGATTTAGGCTTGATCCATGTGAGCTCAATCCTTAAATCCTATTGGTTGATAAATTTTCCTCCCATTTGGTGGTTGAGGAAAAAAAGGATTTAAATAATTAAATTTAATTATTATCTTTAGCCATGTGTACCCCTTGAATGGGTTGATTTGATTTAAATGCATTATGTAATTAATTAGATTAATTACACAATTGATTGATTTATCATGATTTATTTGATTTAAATTGAATTTATGGCTTGATTGCAATTTTTCTTTGATTATAGCTTGATTTGATTTAATTTCTTTGCTTTTTACCTTGGTTGTTCACTTGATGGATCTTGTCTAATTTTAGGTGATTACAAATGCCCCTCTTTGAATCATTATGTGAAGTGTATTGGTTCAAAGAATGTCCTGATCATTTTGATGCAAAGTCCTGATTAGATCGATGTTTGATTTGATGCTTGATAGAAGATGTAGATACTGATGATGAACTTGATGAAATTATGATTGATTGAAGTCCTTGATGGTCATTCGGATGATAGGTCACTGATATGATGCCTGATTTTCCCTGATTTGATGTTTTGATGCCCCACTGATGAATTCAAAAAAATTCACATTCAATTATTTGAAACAAGTTCTCTAATTTGAAATGATGATGTGATTGCATGCCCCCTCGAGAAATGAATCAAAATGATTGTGGCTGATTTGGTTGAGATTGGGAAATTTTGATTTGTTTCCCGATATAGAAATTTGAAAATGCCTCGATCATGAGAGAATTTGATGAGAAAAGATTTGATTGATAAGATGTTGTTGATGCTCTAGATAAGTTGATGATGGTTTGGTATCATTTGATGTTAGTCAGAATCACTTGGTTGATGTTGATGTCAATGTGATAGGATAAGTTGATGGGTTGATATTTTGCTCTCAAGATCTAGAGAGACAAAACAATGATTTTCTTTCCTCATGATATAGAGTTAGGAGATGTGATGTGCTCAAGATGAGAAAATGGATGATAGGATAACTTGATTGACTTTATATGATCAATTGGATGATTTGACTGATTGATTTTTTATATGCTTAGTTAGATGTTTTGATAATATGGGGTTGACTGGATGTCCTCATGATTCAAAATTAAGGATTGGTAGAAGGGAAGGGTCATCCGTTGGGATAGGTGCAAGTATAGATATAGGTGATAGATAGAGTTAGGTTGCCCCTAGTTGATCAACATGATTGATTATGGATGATGTCCTTGATGAAGCATGTATCATTTGATGGATCATGATTTTCATGTAGTTGTATCTTGATGATGTTGATGTACCTTTGATGATTAGATTGAGCATGATTTTTGATGATGGATATTTCAAACATTGATGATGTAGATTTCAAGACATTTGATGATGTATCATTGATGATGTGATTGATCATTTGATGTATCTTGATTTGGTCTTTTGATGATAATAACTCTACCCCCTTTAGCTTTCCTTACATATTTTGAGAAATAGGATCCATGCAATCTAATATGCAATTAATCTACCATGGATGCAGCTAGCTATCACTATTCAAAATTTGGATGCTTATTTTCATCATCGATCTTTTAGAACATGAAATTGGTACAACCCTCATTGGTTCAACCATGATGATATGAATACCTCTTTCCTCTGATTTTAATATTGCAAGTACACAAACAAAGAATTGATCCCTTTCATATACAAATGTCCATGATGATTTTTTGATGATCATGTCATTACAGGGATTTGCATACTGCTATGATTCACATGGAAAGCACTCAAGAAGAAATCAAGAAAATACCATGTCTTCATCATCGCTCATCTAGTCAAACATCATCGATTTGCTAAAAAGACATGATTCCAAAAATTTAGTAACACTTTGAACATTTTTGCTTTTGTTTGTAGATTCATATTTCAAAAAATTCATCCACTTTCATCCTTAATTATGTTTAAGCCTTTTTAGATTTTGATTTGATTTGTTGTTTGAAGATTTAATGTGTCAAATGTTGTTGTTTAAATCAGGTGTTCGGATGTTGAAATGTAATATTGATCAATAAGTTCAAGTGTAGTAATTTTTCAATTTTGATGCAATGATTTTGAGCCAACTTGTGCCTATTTTGCTAATCTTATTGAATTTGGATTGGTGCCCCTAGTTTGATTTAGCAAAGATCATGCTTTGTTGGGCAATGTAGCTTTTGAGTGTTTACTTAAGATTTGCAATTTTTAGATTTTTTAGGTTTTTTAATTTTCAAAGGTTTTTTATGTTTTTGGGATTTTTAAAAGTTTTGATGTTTTTTGGATTTTTAGAGATTTTTTATGTTTTCGGATCTTTTTAGATATTTTTGATGTTTTTGAATTTTTAGAGATTTTATATGTTTTTCAATTTTTAAAGATTTTTTATGTTTTTGATTTTTAAGATTTTTTATGTTTTTGGATTTTTAAGATTTTTTATGTTTTTGGCTTTTTAAAGATTTTGCTATTTCTCAAGCAAGATCACATTAAATTTCCCCCAATGTCTAGCAAGGTATAGGACATGAAAAATAGATTTGCAAATTAATGACTCAACAATGAATAGGCCATGATGGATGAAGAAAGTGTGTTACCCATAGGACCATCTCCTCAAGATTATCCAAGCTAGGGGAAAAATAATATCTCAATGTAGGACAATGATGTGGTATTGGGTAGCATATGGAATAATGACCTGGTGTCATGACAATGGTCCAAAGGATTGGACATATCAAGAGACTTTCTATAACATATTTTTCATTTCTTTTCTTTTTTATTTGGAACAAGATCAAGAGATCAATGTGGATAGGATAACTCAATCATGATAATGGGGTGATGGAGGCTATAAGTGAATGGTTTGGGATTATAGGAAGGCTTCTTAAGAATAATGAAGGTGGATTCAGGATAAGCAAGATCATGATAGGGTAGCATGAATGTAACAAGTGAATAGTCTAATGGGTAGGGTAACGCATATCAAGGGACTTAATGCTCACGTATATGTTCAACCTTGTCAAGATCAAAGTTGAAAGATGGATATGGATGCAAGTGAGATAAATGGTAGAAAGATGGAGCATATGATGGATGGAACTTGCCCCCAAGTATAAAGTGCAAGAGAGAGGAATTATGCATGATGCCTGTTTGCCAATTTTTCATCATGGTACTTTTCCAAGATGCCCCAAGAAGTGGTTTTCACCATAGGATGGATTTATTTTATTTTATTTTCTTTTCTTTTTCTTCTTTTTTTTTTCTTTCAATTTTTTTTTTTGTATTTTTTACCTTTGGAGGGACTCAAGCCTCATGCTCTTTGTATACTCCTTGAAAAGGTACGATATGATGGGCCAAGGCCATTGAAAGGTATGCTCAAAGATGTTGATAGGGTGATGGAAATGTGATATGGTGGATAAGGTAGAGGGTGGTTAAAGATTTATCCATTAGATAATGGAAATGGAAGGATAATGAATGAGAGGATAATAAGTATTTCTATGTGTGGGCATGAAAAAGGGAATGGAATCATAATGAATGAGAGGATAATAAGTCTTTCTATGTGTGGGAGTGAAAAAGGGAATGGAAGGATAATGAATAGGAGGATAAGAAGTGTTGGAAATATAGATGCAGTAATTGAGAGGGGGGGGTGAATCAGTTAACCACAAAAATATTACCACTGATCCCTTAAATTTCTTAACAAATTATTTACTGTGCCATGCGGTAAATATACAGAGAAATGCTAAAACTTGATCCTTGAAGTGTGTAATAATTAAACTATTCTTAAGCATTCATAATTGATTAACTTACATGAATAAATAAAATAACATGAACACAAGAGACACCGGATTTACCGTGGAAACCCAATATGGGAAAAACCACCAATGTAACTAGTTACTATTTTTCACTCTTCTGAAGTGATGACTGGTTAGAAGCCAACCCGGTAAAAGGTTACAAAACACACTGTTAGGTGTGACCTTGTTAGAGGATTTAATCACCCTGCTAGGAGTGGCCTTGTAAGAGGTCTTGAAACAATTCAATAGAACTGTCACCTTGTTAGAGGATTTACAAAATGGTTGTTAAACCAACTCGGTTAAAAGATTTTGATATCACTGCTACAATTGTAAGAGAGTAACAATGAAATGACCTGCAACTCAATTGCTGAATATAGATCTCTGTTCTGCTTCACTAGATCCTTACTAATCAAATAAAGCTTTGCTGCTCCTCAAGGATATCTGACCATCCTTCAAAATTCGCACATACCCTTCTTCAAAATGATTTCTGCATGCTGTATCTTTTTTTATTCACCACTTGACCTTCTATATATATGCCATTCTAATTAACATTTAGATTTGTCAAGTTGGCACTAATAATTATTATAACAGTCAGCTTAGATAAACAAACTGTAATAACAAAATCTTTTGAAAGGGCCGACCATGCTCGGTAAACATTAATCCTAAAAAGATTTCCTTCGGTGACCGAGTGAACTCGGTAACCACAACAAATTCTGCAACATCCTTCGAAGACCGAGAGATCTCAGTAACCATTACTTTTCCTTTGATAACCAAGGAGGCTTGGTTAACAGTGTTACCCTATCATGTTTCCTTTAGACACCCGAGAGAACTCGATAGACACTAAAAACCGCCTAGCTGACCGCCTGAGCTCGGTAGACACTGAGAACTGCTTAGCTGACCGACTGAACTCAAAAGACACTGAGAATGATAATTGATATGACATTTGTGTGACATCAAAGACAACACATAGCTAATCCAACAATATCCTTCAGATAATTGTATCCAACAATCTCCCTCTTTGGCATTGATGGCAACACAACATGTCATAGCACAATGAAATTTCACAGAGAAACCTAGAGTAAGAAACGTATCCTTAGCTTCATTCTGATTCTTATCATCTTCAAACTTCTTTCTGACTGAGAAATCTCCCTCTTAACTTATCAAATTAATCTTCTTAGAAATTTCTTGAAATGACAGCAAACTCTCCCTCTTTGACAACACATGTCAAAGACAACTTACATAGTTTCGGTAAATATCAATGTACCTTATGTATTGATTCATATGCAATGATTCCCTGACTATGCTGCATCAACTAATTGATCTTCAACATGTTCTAGTTGATGCATCACTAAAACTTTATTTAGTGAACCTCAGATAGGGGAGTGACCCCTAACTTGCCTCTTAGATACAAGAATGCATCCTTAGGTAGTGGCTTGGTGAAGATATCTGCAATTTGTTCTTTTGTATGAATATATTCCAATCTAATTTCCTTGTCCTACACCAATTCTCTGACAAAGTGATATTTAATTGCAATGTGCTTGGTTTTGGAATGCATTACTGGATTCTTTGAAATATTTATTGCACTTGTATTATCACAAAACATAACAACTGGTTCTTTGATCTCAACCTTCATGCCTTCCAAAAACTGTTTAAACCATATAATATTAGAGCAATTTACTACTGCAACAACATATTCTACTTCTGCTGTGGATTGGGATGTGCAGTTTTGCTTTTTACTAGTCCAAGATACTAACCTCTTACCAAGAAAGAATGCTCCACCACTTGTACTCTTTCTGTCATCAATGTTTCCTACCCAATCAACATCAGTGAACACTTTTAAATCTAGATTGCCTCCAAATTTATACCACAAGCCATAATCTTCAGTTCCCCTTAAATGCCTCAAGATTCTTTTGATTTCCATCATGTGATTTTCTCTGGGTTTAGCTGAGAATCTTGCCACTATACCAACTGCTAAGGCAATATCAGGCCTTGTGTGTACTACATACTATAATTTTCCAATCATTGATCTATATAAGATCTGATCTACTTCTTTTGAATCATCATCTTTGGTAAGCTTTAGTCTAGTACACATGGGTGTACCAACTGGTTTTGAATCTTCCATGTACCAAATTTCTTAAGTATTTCCTTGATATATTTAGACTGAGTGATGTAGATACCATTTTTGTTCTACTGAATCTGAAGTCCAACAAAAAAATTTATCTAACCAAACATAGACATTTCAAATTCTTTGTTCATATGCTCTGAAAATTCTTTGCACTGATCATCATTTCCTATAAACACAGTATCATCCACAAATATTTCTACCAAAACAATTTTGTTATCTGATCCTTCTTTGATGTATAAATTACTGTTGTCATTAGCTCTTTTGAAATCAATCTGAGTAAGATAGTTATGTAATCTTGCATACCATGCTCTAGGAGCTTGTTTCAGACCATACAATGCTTTGTGTAATTTGCAGACCATATCCCTTTTGTCTGGATCAATAAAACCTTCAGGTTGCTCAATGTAGGCTTCTTCCTCAAGAATACCATTGAGAAATGTAGATTTTATATCCATCTGATATACCTTAAATCCTTTATGTGCTGCATATGCAAGTAAAGTCCTCACACCTTCTAATCTTGCAACAGGAGCAAAAGTCTCTCCATAATATATTCCTTCTTCTTGAGAATATCCTTTACATACCAATCTTGCTTTGTTTCTTGATACTTGACCATCTTCATTCAATTTATTTCTGAATACCCATTTTGTCCCAATTACATTTTTATCTTTAGGCCTAGGTACAAGAGTCCATGTCTTATTTTTCTCTATTTTCTCTATTTCTCCATTCATAGCCTCAATCCAACTTTCATTTTCCAATGCATCTTTCACATTTTTAGGTTCAAAATCAGCAAATAAACATGTACCTTTTAGTTTACTTCATTTCATAGTACCATCTGATTTGTTTCCAATAATCTGATCTGGTTTATGATGCTTTCTGACATATGGCCAATACAGGTTCCTTGCTTCCTGAATGAGTTACATTGTCATCTTCTTCATCTTTAGGTTCAGGTTGCTCGGGCTCGGTAGAGACTTGCTCAGTAGCTTTAGACTAAGACTCGGTACTTTGTGACTTGGTCTGAACTTCTTCTTGTGACTCGGTTAATGTACTGGGCTCGGTAGATGTAGTTTCCTTATATGTGTCTTTTCTTAGCTGTACTCGGTTCAAGGTGGTGCAGGGCACCTAGCGCAAATAGTTTAGAGTTTTCTTTTTGATGTGTCAAATTTTTGTTTGTAATAAAACCACATGGGTCTGTGGTGTGTGTTTTCAAAATTGATCTGTTTATATGGTCAAGATTTTCATAGGCATAATTATGAGCCTTGAAATCTTAGTCCATAGGGATCATTTACATTTTGATGTTTTATTTTCCTTAGCTTTAAAGTTGTTTTAGTTTTGTTATATCCTTTTGCCATAGATTTTTCAAGTTACCCAATTGAGATTGTGGCAATGTGACAAGTGCGGTTTCCAAACCGTTAACTCTTCTTTTTGTAACAGTCAGTCCGGGAGCCTTATTTTAGGTATTGTCCAATCGTGGGATTGGATATGGTGGATGAAGCAGCATCAAATTAATAAAAGTCCCAACATTCTGTTATATTCTCTAAGACTCGGGCCTGTTACAGATTAATGTGACAAGGCAAATTTCACAAGTTCAATCTGCATATGCTATTTTCCATTTTGAAACTGTGTGTCAACTGTCGGCGGTCGACTAGAAAATAGTTTCATTTTGTTTGTCTAAACTGTTGTAGGATGAATTAATTGGCTTACTGTTATATCAAATTTTAATCACATTGGCTAGGTTTCACTGTGGAGAATGCTAGGGTTTTTGTTTGACTGTTCTTGTTAAGGCACGAAGTAAATGATTGGATAACTTTGCAAGTTGAAGTCTCGGTGTATCTATGTTTTGAAGTTCATAAATTAAAACTACAAACGTTTTGTCCAATCTTGTGCTGTGCGGCAGGCCCTAACTCTTAACAGTTCGGATCGAACTTCTTACCAATTTTGGCATGGAGTAAGAACCTTGACTTGCGGTTTCTCCATCGGTGTTCAATGCCTTTGGATGGAAAGCAAGCCAAGGATATATACATGTTAAACAAAATCAAATGTGTAGACTTGGGGAAGTGACTCCCTACTTCTCGATTGGAATGCCCTAAATACTATTACGGTATTTAAGCAGAGAAATAAAGAAACTACAAATAGTAGTACTTCATGCATGGTTTGGAATTAAAATACATACCTATTAGATTTATCAGCCTATCACAGTCTTTGTAATGAATGGAAAACACCAAAGGTACCCGCTGTTAGAACAATCCAGAACAACCCAAACCTAAACTAATCAATTAGATTTGAGGTCTCTGAGATAGCCGATAGTGCTGGAAATTGGTGTTTAAAATTTGCTTTGAAGACTTGATAGAATCACTGACAAACAACACATATTCTATGGATTTGAATGAATCCTATAACCAAAAGAAATAAGGAAATACTATTACGGTCAACTAGTGAAAAGAAAATCCAAAATATTTCATGTGTAGCAGTCAAAAGTAAAATGATAGATTTGTGATTATGTAAACAAAGCAGTGTTTTGCTTAAAGACAGGTGTGTTATTGACAAATAGGAAGTAGTAATGGTGGTTGGAGAATTTGTACAAATTCTTAGAAATAAAACTGATTAGAGAAGTTACTCTATTTTGGAAGCATTGAAATTAATAAAGAGGAAAGAAACCTTGTTATTATGTTATAGTAAGTGATTGGGCTAACTATGCTGAAGCTGTGAACACTCTGCATCACAAGGTATGAACTGCAGTGCTGATAGCTTCCTTCTAGTATTTCATAGCAATGTTCTTTTCAATCATTAGAGTCCTTGCACAGTCCATGATAGATTTGTTCCTTCTTTCAGCTATTCCATTCTGCTCAGGAGTTCTCGGGGCTGATACCTATCTTTTGATTCCTCTTTCATTGCAGAAATTATTGAATTCATGGGAGATGAATTCACCACCTCTGTCTGATCTCAAGCATTTTATTCTTTTTCTTGTTTCCTTTTCTACTCTTGCTAAATACCATTTGAACTTCTCAAATGCTTCTAACTTTTCTCTTAAATACATAACAGTCATCATTCTAGAGTAATCATCAACAAAGAGAATAAAGAATTTTTCTCCGGTATAGATCTCAATTCCAATAGGTCCACATAAATCAGTATGCACAATTTCCAAAATATCTTCAGACTGATAGTTTTTACTTTTAAAAGTAGACTTTCCCATATTACCAATTTGACAATTCTTGCATAGACCAACATCAGGTTTCTTCAAAGTAGGAATACCTGTTACTTTCTTGAATTTGCTTATTTTCATCATGTTGTCAAACTTTATATGACATAACCTTTTGTGCCATAACCAACTTTCTTCAATTTGAGCAATAAAACACGAGTAATCACCAAGATCAAAATAAAACAGGTTACCTTTGGTTTGTTTGCCTGATCCTATTAGTTTTCCTTTGTCATCCAGCAGTCTTGCTTTGCCATTCATGAATTCAACCTTGAATCCAATGTTAATTAGCTGTGCTACACTTAGAAGATTATGCTTTAGTCCTTCAACCCAATATGCATTATCACTTATAAGTTCTTTGGTTAATGAAATTCATCCCTTTCCTTTTATACAGCAAGGTTCATTGTTTCCAAACCTTACATTACCACCATCAAATTTTTCAAAGTGTTCAAACTTAGTCCTGTCACCAGTCATATGATGTGAACATCCACTATCTATAATCCATGTATCATTCTTTCTTATATGAGAGATAAGTGCCATCTCATCTTCATCATTATTAGATTCATCTTTTACAGCAATGAAAACAATTTCTTCTTCACTATCATCCAAATCTTTAGCTAAAAAACATGTTTTCTTACCTTTATCCTTGAATGATTTGAAATTTTTCTTGCCATTGTACTTGTAATTTTTCTTCTCATCTTTGTTTTGCTTGTTCGGACACCTAGCTGCAATATGACCAATTTCTTCACATGAAAAATAGATCAAGGGAGTTTTACCTCTGTATTTTCCTCTGCCTCTTGAATACTTCTTTGCAAGTAATGCTTCAATAACTTCAAGATCGCTATCAGAACTTTCCTCTGATTCTTCTTCACTTTCTGATTGGATTTTCTTCCCTTTCTTGAGTGAAAGTTTGGCCTCAAAAGCTGATTTAATATTTTTAGAAGTTGGAACATAGTTGTCATAGTTATCCAGTTCAAAAGTTGTCAATCTTCCAACTAAGGCATCCAAAGTTATATTGTGATTTTCTTCACATATTCTTTCTTGAATAGCAGAAACTCTTATTGCATAAATAGGAAGTAATGTTCTAAGAACCTTACTTATAACAGTTTCATCATCAATTTTTCCTCTAGAAGCTCTGATTGCACTAACACTTGTCTTGATCCTTTCAACATATTTTGCAATGTTTTCTTCTTCTCTCATTTTCATCTGATCAAACTGTCCTCTTAGGCTCTCTTCTTTGGCTCTCTTCACATTGTCATCACCGCCATAGATTTTCTTCAGCTTGTTCCACATTTCATGAGCAGTTGTGTAGTCTTTGATTTCATCAAATTCTTCATAACTAAGAGTTGATGCAATGTCTATCATCATAGTGTTATGGTTCTTCTTCTCTGCAATATCTTCAATAGTTAATGTGCCAGTAGGAATTGTATATTCTTGATCAATATATTTACATCCTGAATCACCAATGGAAGCCAAATGTAGTCTCATGAGACCTGGCCATGCTGAAAAGTTATTTCTATTAAGCCTTGGAATTTCTCTTTTGTAAGACATCCTGATCTTTAGCTTAGGTCCTTGAAACCCTTCCTACAAGCACCAAAAGCTCTAATACCAATTTTTGGAAATATAGATGTAGTAACTAAGAGGTGGGGGTGAATCAGTTAACCACACAAATATTACCATTGATCCCTTAAATATCTTAACAAATTATTTATTGTGCCATTTGGTAAATATACAGAGAAATGCTAAAACTTGATCCTTGAAGTGTGTAATAATTAAACTTTCTTAAGCATTCATCACTGATTAACTTACATGAATAAAGAAAATAACATGAACACAGGAGACACCAGATTTACCATGGAAACCCAATATGGGAAAAACCACCAATGTAACTAGTTACTATTTTTCACTCTTCTGAAGTGATGCCCGGTTAGAAGCCAACCCGGTAAAAGGTTACAAAACACACTGTTAGGTGTGACCTTGTTAGAGGATTTAATCACCCTGCTAGGAGTGGCCTTGTAAGAGGTCTTGAAAAAATTCAATAGAACTGTCACCTTGTTAGAGGATTTACAAAATGGTTGTTAAACCAACTCGATTAAGAGATTTTGATATCACTGCTACAATTGTAAGAGAGTAACAATGAAATGACCTACAACTCAATTGCTGAATATAGATCTCTATTCTACTTCACTAGATCCTTACTAATCAAATAAATCTTTGCTGCTCCTCAAGGATATCTGACCATCCTTCAAAATTTGCACATACCCTTCTTCAAAATGATTTCTGCATGTTGTATCTTTTTTTATTCACCACTTGACCTTCTATATATATGCCATTCTAATTAACATTTAGATTTGTCAAGTCGGCACTAATAATTATTATAATAGTCAGCTTAGATAAACAAACTGTAATAACAAAATCTTTTGAAAGGGCTGACCATGCTCGGTAAACATTAATCCTGAAAAGATTTCCTTCAGTGATCGAGTGAACTCGGTAACCACAACGAATTCTGCAACATCCTTCGAAGACCGAGAGAGCTTGGTAACCACTACTTTTCCTTTGATAACCGAGGAGGCTCAGTTAACACTGTTACCCTATCATGTTTCCTTTAGACACCTGAGAGAACTTGGTAGACACTAAAAACCACCTAGCTAACCGACTAAGCTTGGTAGACACTGAGAACCGCTTAGCTAACCAATTGAACTTGGTAGACACTGAGAATGATAATTGATATGACATTTGTGTGACATCAAAGACAACACATAGCTAATCCAACAATGTCCTTCAGACAATTGTATCCAACAAAGAAGTATTATCAAGATCAAAATTGATACACACCTTGAGGGGTAGTGGAATAATGGAAGGAAAATAGGTGAAATAGCTTGAGAATTTGATGTAAAAGAGGAAATGGATCTTGAGACACAAGGACCCAAAATAGATGGATGAGACGTAATGTGTGTTGGAAACTACAATTGAAACAATTTTTGTACTTTCATTGATGTCAAACCTTAACTGGTAAGACTGTTGCTACTTAGGAAAGTACTATATCTATTTGAGTGTTGTTGAGGGGCTAAGCAAGGTTTGTAACAATAGCACCTAAGGAAAGGTTGAGTTATCTTGATACTACAAAGTGTACTTGACTATGTTGCACAATGGTGAGATAATGTATTGTTTATCTTAGTAAGACTGAAGACTAAACTAGTAGGCTTGACCGAGCAAAGAATGGAAAAATCATGTTTAAGCCGAGTAATGTTAGTGTCGACCGAGTTGGTATATGCTGAGAAAAATTATAGTGTCGATCGAACAACAGTTAATTGTTGAGGAAGATAGTGTAAGCCAAGGAAACAGTTTTAGTAATGACTGAGCTTTCTACATGAAGACCGAGTGGACAATCACAGTATTGACCAAGCATCAGTAATTTTATATTTGAAGAGAATTTAATTTTGGAGCCGATATTATTGAATTCTTGGATTATGTAAAACGTGTTGACTTTATTTATTGATTGTTTGGAATCATTAAATACACTGTAAAACATTTTATTGTAAATCTTTAAGAGATTTGAGATGATTCTAGAAAAGGAGCCGAAGAACATGAAGTAGGTAGATTCAATGAATTTGACCTAACCCTAAAATATACGAATGAGATTGAGTGGCATAAGATGAGTTAACCTAATTGAGGAAAGTATAAAGGGAACCTGAGCATTTTGATATGTATGTACATGGAGAATAGAGAATGCTGGAAGAGGAAATTTTTATTGACTGAATAAGTAGAAAAGGCTGAACAAAAATTGTGGTGATTTCTTGAAGAAAAGTTCCGAGCATATTAGAGAAGGAAAGAAAAGTTTCAAAGTTAGTAAACCAGCATTAGTGTACAGAATCAGATTTGATATTTGCAAAGTGAGTTGTATATTTTTCAGATAATATTGCTGCTACTTTCTAACCATTGTAATAGTCAAAATCCTTTTAACTGTCAGGCCCATAATATTTTACTCCAAAACCACACCAACTTTTTTTTTTTTCAAGGGTAAATTAAGTCCAAGTTTATGTTGCAGGTTAATAGGTGACTCTGTCAATAGTTTGAAAAGACTTTGAAGAATAAGTCCTTTACCAACGTTGGTTTCAAAAAGGTTACTAGTTGATAAATATTCAATTAAGGTGGTGATGATGTAACCGAGTACAATAGGGTTAGGATGAACATTTCTCGATTTGCATTTGGTGACGACAACGAGGTCTAATTCCATAATTTATATTATTAATGATGCCAAGTGGTTTTCAAAATTAGGAGGTTTCGTTAAATGAACTTAACGAACGATTCATTGTTTTAGTAATCACATAGGTTATTTAGGGTTAAGAGAACATTGCCTAGAATATAATGTTCTTATAATTATTGATTATCGATTTCGGTAAGCTTAAACTAATATCAACTTTGTTTATTAAAATTATAAAGATAATTTATATTGTTCCATAATGTTAAGTCTCATCAACCAATTAAATGATTATTATAATTATATGAGACATATATTGATACTCTAATTATGAAATATCAATTAGTTGATGTGAATTTTATCCAATTGATAAAATTATAAATATCATTGAATAATATATTTAATAAATAATAATAATTAAATTATATATATAATTATAATATAATAACTAATTAATAAAATATTAATTAATTATTATATTATAATATATTAATTATTTAATACATATATATATATATATTAAATGGTTACTACAATAAAAAAAATCTTACTAAAAAAAATAACAATTAAATTAAACAATAAAAATTCATAGAGGAGTTATCCTATGCTAAGTAAAATACCCACAAAATAAAAATTTACCTAAACTAAATACTAATCTAATCTAATCTAATCTAATCTAATCTAATTTCCCCCTAATTCCTAGCCACCACTTACTAAATCCCCTAACCTACTTCCTCCTTGACCCATGGACCTAGGGAGGGAACTCCAACACAAACATGCAAGCTTTGGGCACGCCAATAAAGGTAGAGGAGAACTAGTGCTAGAGGGGACCCACGAGATCTCCTATGGAAATTTCAAACAAGGAAACACAGTACCAAAACCAATGCATAGTTGGAGTAATGGATGAGAAGGTAAGTGGGTGTTGGGTCCCACCTCAGCCACAAGCCAAAACAGAGCCCTCACGTTGGTTAGAAAGGTGTTTGAAAAGTTTCTAAGCAAGGACATGCGCAGGTTAGGAGGTGTGTTGGAAGAACCACCACCAATGATTAATGTTATAAGCCTGCACTAGTACAAGGGCATAGACCAATGAAAGGTTGTTTTATTAAATGCAAGCCTGGTCTTCATGTAGTGCGCCTCTTTTTTTTTGGGGTTGCAATAAAAAAGATGAGGATATATATTATTATTATTATTATATCATTTTTGTTTTTATTTAGAGTAGGCAAGTTTATATTTTAATATATATTGCATTTCATTTTGGACAAGCTGATAATTTATATAGTAAAATAATGACTGTGGCAATGGAATTTGTATGGGAAATTTTCCCATACAAATTCCAGAGACCTGTAGGTCTCCATTTTGCTTTCTTTCTCATTGTTTTTTTTTTTTTGCATTGCTTCTTTTATAAATTTTGCTTTTCCTTTCACTATAATCAACTTGATATCTAAGAGGAATAGATTTAATCTTAGAGGACATAATATAGCATGATTTTTTAACAAATTTATTTACAAGAGTCCATCAAGGCAATGTAAACTAAAGAACAACTATTATGCTAAACTTAAACTTCTTTCTCCTTTTCAACATGAAATTACAATTTTCTTTCCTTTATGCAATACATATGATACTATGAAGATTTTCCTTAGCAAGGTTATGAAAATTCAACTTTACATTATTCATCTCATCATAATAAATTCCATTACACTATTCCTTTTTAAATAACAACATCAACTTCACATATCTATTTCAAAAGAGAAAACTCAAGGAACACAATTAATATTACTATTCAATACCTTGAGAAATTTTCATTATACATATTGTATTCAACTTTATACAACAACCATTGTGTTCACAAGAACATGATTTCTACATTATCATAAATGAAACTACCACATGATTTACAACATATTCTCACAACTTAATACAACAACACTATTACAACAACACTATTGCAACACAAGCTTTGGAGAGACAACTCCATTACTAAATTACAAAGCTCATGGACATCCCAAGATATCTTTTCAAGGATTCATTCACAATACAAAGTACTCCAACATTAAAATGATAACATCTTCAAATCTTCACAAGATTACACCTCCATCTAAGAAGACTTCATGGCTCCAAAATCCTGCAATAAAACACAAATGCATAGGCCAAGGAGTGCTCACCTCCCAACCTAGGCTTCTATGAAGCCACCCCCAAGCTTGGGGAATCATCAAGAGACAAGGGAAAACAATCAAGCAAGCTCACAACACAAGGACATGAAGACATAACTACATGAAAACTCCCTCCCAAGTTTGTTACAAAGAGTCTCATATGAACTCACATTGGGTGAAGGTGGAACTAAACCAAGAGGAGAAGCACATCTATTGATGGGAACTAAGCCATCACTTGGCTTCCTCATCAAATTTTCTTCTCTACAACACAACTCCACAAAAGAAATCCTTATGACCCCCATTCAACAAAATGTAAATAAAGATGGCTACATGGAGCCCATACTTCCATGTTCATCCCTCTCCATTCCAAGGAGAGACTCTACACTCTTGGATGTCTCAAAAAATCCCTTCACC
Source organism: Chamaecyparis obtusa (assembly GCA_027943335.1). NCBI lineage: Eukaryota > Viridiplantae > Streptophyta > Pinopsida > Cupressales > Cupressaceae > Chamaecyparis > Chamaecyparis obtusa. The sequence continues at coordinate 164,762 of BSBK01007505.1, forward strand.
CTCAAGGCTACTCTTCCCTCCCAAGGGTGAGTGTGGCCTTGAGAACTCCCTCACAACACACTACAATTCACATGAAAAAAAAGGAAAAGTTCAAGAGCAACAAGAATACTTCACATTCACAATGCTATGAAAATCATGAACATATCAAGTTCAAGATTTCTCATAGCTTACAAAGAAGAACACTACATAAAAACATGAATCACAAAGAAATAAATCCATTACTACAACATACAAATTCACAACACAACACTACAAGAATCCATATTTTCATTATGCATACAACAACTTTTATTCAAGAGAGCATTTTCTCTCAACATGAAAAGGAAAGAAAAATTTCAACAACTAAGAGAAGTGAACCACCAACCTTGATCCAATGCTAAAGGAAGATAGTTGAAGATGAGCTTTTCCCAATATCCAAGGTCCTCCAATTTGGCAAAAATCTCTAAATCTAGAGAGTGGGTGTCAACCTTTTCCAAAGGAAGAGGGCCCTCTAAAAAGGCCTCCACACACTCTCCTATGGATAAGGCTTGCATTCCTATTGGGTGGTCTTCCCAAAGGCCCTTACAAGGTTTCCAATTTTGGTCTCTTACAATGGTAAGCTAAAAAGGTGGAAAGAGGACTTCCTTCTAAGTGGGTGGTGATCTATCCAAAGCTTGGTCCCAAAAGTTGATTCTCGTCCATCTTGGGAAACCAACTTTTGGATGGGTCATTTGGTCAACCAAGGGTTATCCTTTGGTGAAAAATGACCCTTACCCTATGGTATAACAAGTGGGGTAACTAAAAATGGTCAAAACTCTCCCCTAGGTGCCTTTTTAACCTTCCAAAAGTGCAAGCAAAGTTCAAATTCGAAATTCAAGGATTAGACAACACTCTAAGCTCTCTAATCAAGTGGTCTTCATGGGTATCCTAAAGGTACCTTCCTAGGTTAGTGTTCAACCAATCCCCAAGTGGACATGTCATGGCCTCATGTACACACATGTGTCAAGTGACACAATACAAAAAGACACTTCACATGCCATGTATATATCCACTTGGGCTCTCTCATCAAAAATAACATTCACAAATACATATAAATCAAAAACATTCATGCATCACACTTTACAAAATAAATACATCACAACGAGGTTATTGGCTTCTCACTAGAAGCAACCTTGGCTCAACAGATATTCACAATTGTCTCTATGATGATTCCCCGAATTTCCATGGCCTATCTCCCTGCACACTCAATTCCAATATCAGTAGTCCAAGGAAATTAAAAATGAACATGTAAATACATAGCATTAGTAATCAAGTAATTCATCTGACAATTCATAAATTACATGACAATTGATTATCCACAACATATAACTCATCTTAAATACTTAATTCAATTAAATTCAAACATAAACATCGCATTCATACATAATTCAATTTGCAATTAAACTTCATCATCATAAATGTTCATAAATTAAAATTAAAACATACATGTTAGTCTCAAACCAATGTCTCAATATTCATCATATAATCATAATATAACATCCATCAATCTACTAAGTGATAAAACCACATCATAAAGTATCGATAAAATCCATAAGGCATCAAAATATAATCATAAAATATGTCTATGTCAAAAGCAGAACTGAATGGCTATGATAGGCTAGGGGTGAGGCCTCACAAACATAGGTTGACCTAATAGTCATATGTTAAATCCTTTGAACAAGGTTTCATCTAAAGGAGTGTATGTAAGTCCTATGACTAGGCTCACTTTTAACAAGGTGATTGAAATCCTTTAACCGGGTCACACCTGATAGTGTGTATTGTAACCTTTGACAGGGTTGGCTTTTTACCAAGTTCACTTTAGAAGAGTGAAAATAATAGTAGCATGTTACAAAGTGGTTTATCCCAAATTGGGTTTCCACTATAAATCCCGGTGTTAATACTTGTGTGAATGTTTTGGTTGGAACATTACTATGTTTTGCAAGTTAAGTTAAAGCTGGGTAGTGGACTACATTGTTAGATGTTTCTATTATTGAATCAGTGATGACCAAGTTTGTTTTAGTTATTGGATTTGATTTAAGAATAATTTTTTGAGATTGTTTTATACATCAGAACCTGAGAACAACTGATTCACCCCCCCTCTCTGTTGTTCTAAATCATATTAACAATGTGTTTGGGAGAATGTGGAGTGGAAGCCTTTGGAAGCTTGAATGTCAACTTTGATTTCTCTTTCGTATGCAAGTCCCTTCAAAAGTGACTTGGGAATCCACACTTTCTTTGATTTTCCTTTCCTTTTGGATTCTTTAGAATGCATTTCTTTAATGAGGGATTTAGGAACCCACATTTTCTTTGATTTTTCTTTCTGCTTGATGGATTATTTAGAATGCATTTCTTTAATGAGGAATTTAGGAATCCACATTTTCTTTTTTCTTGATGGACCTTTGTGGTCTCTTGAATATTTCTTTTTTCTTTGCATTCACTTGTCGATTAGATGGGACATGGTGCTCTTCATACATAAATGAATTCTTGATTTTCTAATTTTTATATTGCACATTCAAATTTCTTCCAAAATACTTGGATTTGTGGAAGAATAAGGTTGATATGGGTGGTTTTTATGGGTGGTCTTATATGGAGGGTTCATATGGATGGGTGTTTGGTTTCTCAAGTATGTATGTCTTTGTTGATCTTGATAGGATATAGGGTAAGTGGATTGTGGGATAGGGATGGTAGGAAAGGTTGATGGAGGGATATAGGGACCCAATATGGATTTGGGGGATGTATATGGTTTCAAATTTGGGATATAGGGACCCAATATGAATTTGGAGGATGTATATGGTCTCAACTTTGGGATATAGGGACCAAGGATGGATTTGGAAGATGTAGAAGGAATATTATTATGTGCAAATGGAGGTAAATGGGATGTGGGAGGGATATCAACATATTTATTTTGAGTTGCATGGCCAAGGATTTTATCTTTTGGATTTATCTTTATACCAATAAGCTTATGACTAGATTTTAGAGGAGTGACTTTGATAGGAGCAGTTGAAGTTTGAGATATATATGGAGGCTTATGAAAAGTGGATGTTGGGGTACTTTGATCTTGATAATGATCTTTTGATAGCCTAGGAAGAAAAATTTTCTTTTGATTTTCGATAAGTTCATTAGAGATGGAAGGAATACCTTGACAATGATCTTTTGATAGCCTAGGAAGAAAACTTTCCTTTTGATTTTTTATAAGTTCATTAGAGATGGAAGGAATACCTTGATCTTTCTTAGGATATGGGTAGGATATAAGAGGTGAAGGAATATGGGGTGTTTGAGATGGAAGGGTATCTTCTTGAAAGAAATGGAAGGGTATGAAAGGATCATCATGGGATTCTTGGGGTATGGGACTTTGGTCAACTATAGGATAAGAAGGGATAATATCTTGATCTTGATCCTTAATAATATTTCTTCCTTTGCACTTTGTATTAATCTCTTGACATGGTGCCACTTCTAAGGACAATGTAGGAGTTTGGATCTTTACAATGGATTCTTGAAGGAATGATGGATGTTCAGTTGAAATAGGAATGATAGGCATTGTAACACATTAAGGCTTGAGGTCTATAACCTTTGAAGCATGGAATAATTTTTTTGCAAGATGTAGGTTAGCTTGGATCTCTTTTAGAGGTAGCCCTTGAGGGTATACATAGTTATCATGAAAAGTGTTTAGATATTTTTTTGATGGAGGAACATTGGATATATTTTCTTCTTTATGAGATGGAGGAATGTTGGAATAGGTGGAAGCTATAGGAGAACCACTACTAGACATGTTTTCATAAGTTTTATCTTGCTTGAGAGTAGTATCTTCATTAGACAATTCATTAGGATCTTCAAATTAAGTCATCATCAATAAGATTTTGGATTTTATGCTTCAGCTCCATGCAATCTGAATTTTCATGTTCATTATGTCTATGATATGCACAATAGTTACTCAAAAATATAAAACCACATGAAGTGATTTTAGGAAATATGTTGAGATTATTTTCAAGTATTATTTCCAAAGCTGATTCATATGAAATTACCAAAGGAGTAAATGATCTATCCCATGGAAATTTAGATGCACTTGCATTTTTCAAAGAGATGTGATATTCAAAATCTTGATGATCCAATTTTTCATTGTCATGTGATGAAGATCATTGAGATAAGACTACTTTTTCTTGATTTCCTTGATCAACTATGGGATTATCTTGATAATGTGACATAGGTTCATTATCAAAGATTGGGTTACCATTAGGATGTTCTTGATCAAATATAGGGTATTCATGATTTTTTTTTTATCAAAGGTTGAATTATCAAAGATATGGGTATGTGCAAGATCATGAGGGGCCAAACTATGCCCTTAAGTGGCAATGAAAAATCAGCAAATCAGGGTTAGTTAACTTGACGTGAAAGTTTCAACTAGCTATGAACCTAATATAAAAAAGTTGTAAGAATAGAATCTATAGAAAATTGAATTTAGTTTCTAAACTACTAGGCCTTTTTTGAGAAAAAGTTAGTATGATTGGTGAAAAGTATATATTTCAATGCAGTAGTACAAAAATTTTAGGGAAAAAATAAGAAGTAGGTGTATGTCTGACCACCTTAATCATAATCAAATGATAATATTTTTTTATAAGATTTTATATATAAGTAGTAGACTCATGCCTGGATGTGATGCATATTTTTTTGTAATTTTATTCCAAAAAAATAATTAATTATGAATTTTTTGCTACAACATTTTTAGAATAAAAAAAACTCCTGTGTCTGACCACCTTAACTCATTCAAAACTTTACAAAATTAAAAAAAAATAAAAATTCCTTATAGTAGGCGAAGCATAGAATGTGACACATTTTTCGAATTTCAAAAATGTTATACCATCTGAAAGTTATAGTCATTTTTCAATTAGTATATAAATCAACACTTTAGAGGTAGCTCAATTAGAAAATAACTAATAATTACTTACCGAATTCAAAATTTGACAGCAATTATATCAATAGAAAGTTGATAATCTCCTTAAGATACCCTTTTCATTTTATCAAATTCGGGTGAAAAAAAAGTCATCAGCTACATTGTCAAAGTTTTGAACTGACATCGCCACTTTTTGGCCCTTCATGATCTTGCACATACCCATATGATGTTTATAATGTTCTTCTTGATCAACGATACCATTAATGTGATATTTTGGGATAGCCCTTTTGTCTAAAGAATATGTAGATGTGGATGTAATATTAGGATCATAGAGGTAAGGAAACAATGTTCTTAATGAAGATTTGTTGGATGATGTATCCCTTTCTTTTTCCATATTTTGAATTCTTGTGAATAGAATATTCTTTTGAATTTTTGTTGTTGATTGATTTTTGGATCTTAATAGATGTTTTATTTTTGTAATCATAGACCTTCAAGCACAACACTGATTTTATCAATTATCACAAGAAATTATTCCAAGCAATCTACGTAAGGTCAAATTTGGCTTTTAAATGGCTCTAATGAGGTAGGTTTGCTAATTTATCAAGGATTTGGTATGGATTCCATTCAAAAAAATATCAAGTTTCATCCCCCAAAAATAAGGGGCTTCCCACCACCGGTATGTCAGAGTTTTGTGCAATCTCGAAGGACTACTAGAGGAAGTTAGAGACTTAATATCCTTTTTTCATTCACCCCATTAAGGATGAATGCATTTCATTTTATAGTGGGTCAGACTATTGCAGCAAAGGAAATTGTATCCCACTCTGGGTTGTCCCTCTCACCGGCCTTGCTAAGGAAAATCTCAGGAGCTGAGCCCACTATAGTTCTAGCATGTTCATTTGAAAGAAAATAAGTGAACTGAAAAGATAGGTTTAGGAGTTTGATTCACCAAAAAGGTGAAGAGCATATCCCTACTATTTTTTTCACTCCCAAGCCTTTTAATCTAATGGGATCAAATATTTTTATTCTCCTCCACAAACAATAGGCTTTATTTTAAATGCTTGTTTATTCCTTTAAACTTGTTGATTACTAGATTCAAAGTGAAAATACCACAATTTAAGCAAAAATTCACTAAAGTGTAAAGGCTTACCTCATTTCAAAGCTAGCAAAGGCTAGGGGCATTTTTTATTTTATTTTCATGATTTTAACTCACCTAGTGGTGATTGTTCCAGCTCCTTTGCATCCCTTTGGAAATCATTAGTCCAACACAAAACAACAAAGTGAAGAAAATCCAAGCAATTTATTTTTTACTCCATTCTTTTAGAAATTGAGAAAAAAATGACAAGCTTAAGGAGTAAAAATCCAATTCAATGAAACAAATTTAGATTTATAAAATTTAATTATATGCAAGTACTTTTCATATTCATCCCCTTCCTGCTTGGAATCCTCCCAAAAAGTTGTTAAGATGAAGATTTTTCTCTCTTTTCAACCTTTTTGTGATGTTTTCATCCTCACTATGGATTATGGCCTGTATTTTCTAAATATTTTTATGTCCCGGCATCAGAAAAACATAAAGAAAATAGTATATAATGTCAGAATTTAAAATTAATAAAAAAACTTATACGCGATATAGAAATGATTGTACGGGCTACAAAATGCTTGTACATGGTACATAAATGATTAAAAGCCCAACATAAAAATTTTAATGCACAGAAATAGAATTTAAATGTTCTATTTAATGAATCAAATGTGCATAAAGAAACGTCATGTACGTTCTATAGAATGGATTAAAGGCACTGCGAAGTCAGGGTATACGCGTTGAAAGAATGAAAGATAAAAGATAGAAGTTATCAAATGCATTGTTTCACTGTGTAAAGGCATAAAACTTTATCGTGGATGCGTTATTTCAGGCCTTAGATGCATAGCAGAAATGCTTGTAAGTGCAACAAGAACTCTCAAATGCGCAACAGAACCTGTAAAACAAAGAATAAACAAGAAAAAATGATAGAAAATAACAAATTCTCTAAAATTTAGATAAATGAGGCCTAATGCCCCACGTTGAGCGCCATTTTTTGTACTAGATTAAACCTTCATAGTATCATCAATAACTCAAAATAATAATTAAATTACCACAACTAGAAAATTAAAGATAATTGAGCACTCTATGGCTCTCTAATTAGGGATGCTAATGATGAGCTCTCAGAAAGCTCTCACTAGTGACAGTCCTAATATGAGAAAGAAATTATAAATAAGCTAAAAGGTTAATTCCAATTGAAATTACAACTAATTAGCTCTAAATTTTCCTTTCTAGCTTAAAATTGCAAGAGGTCTGATGCTTCTCAAAAATTGTGGATGAATAATGCTTCAATTATGCCTTTCTTTTATAGATTTTGGCAAGGGTAGGGGGTGTAGTTGAATTGATCATGATTAGGTGAGGGTTAAGTCCATGGTTCCACCTTTGGAAACCATTTAAATATTTTATCCTCAAAGCTTGGGACCAAAGGACCAAATGAGTGGACAAGATGCATTCTCCAAGTGAGTGATTGAGATTCGATTTAGGCTTGATCCATGTAAGCTCAATCCTTAAATCCTATTGGTTGATGAATTTTCCTCACATTTGGTGGTTGAGGAAAAATAGTATTTAAATAATTGAATTTAATTAATATCTTTAGCCATGTGTACCCCTTGAATGGGTTGATTTGATTTAAATGCACTATGTAATTAATTAGATTAATTACACAATTGATTGATTTATCATGATTTATTTGATTTAAATTGAATTTATGGCTTGATTGCAATTTCGCTTTGATAATATCTCGATTTGATTTAATTGCTTTTATTTTTGCCTTGGTTATTCACTTGATTGATCTTGTCCAATTTTAGGTGATTACAAGTACAATCCTTAGACTTGCCTATAGGTTGGGTGCATCTTATTCCAATTGACGTTCTCGATGTTTGTGTCTGTAATCTTACTGTGGAGATTGCCCACCTTCGACGAAGCATGGTATCCCTTGAACTGGAACTTCATAGCTGGAGATGTCATCTTCGGTGACCTTCTACAAAAGAAAAGGATGATAATCAGGAAAGGTCATGATAAAAACTATCCAAGTTAAGAAATAAATGACTAAAAACCCCAGATAAAAAAAACCCAAAATCTAAAAGGCACTAAAATGATTTGAAATCAAATTTTAGGGTCTCGGAGGTTCGCACTCTGAAAGAAAAATCAGCCTCCGATAAGCTGAAATGGAAAAGAAGGGACCAAGTGTTTCTTTAAAAGACCTTCAGAGTTTAGTGTTTCGGCATTATAGAGGTATTTGATGTTCCTTTTTGCCGAAGTTCGCAACTTTGAAAGATTTTAAAAATATCAAATACCGAAGCTCCAAAAATATAAAAATGAAGTTTCTTAGATTAGGGGGTCTGAGTTTTCATGGTTTCGAAGGTCGGATGTTCACTAGTTTTTTTGGGTCCAAAACCCCAAAATTGTGAAAGGTTGAAGAATAAAAAAGCGCAAGGCTTTGGGGAATTTTAAGAGACTTCGAAGGCCAAAGCTCTGAAACGATGAAAACCCTTAGAGAGAAAACTAAGAAGGTAAAACCTTGTTGCGCTCCAAGACAATAAGGTCACAATGATCTCAACCATGAGCCCACCCTAAGACCTTGAAAGATGACTCAAATTCCATAGACAAGGGAAAGGTAGGAAGGATGATGAAAAAAGAAAAGAAACAAACCTAAAATGACTGAAGAACAAAAACCCTATCTAAAACTAGCAAAAGGAACCAAAAACCAACAAAACTCTACACAAAACTGAAACAAAAAAACACCCAAAATATTAACGCAAGGGTGACAAAAAGGAGGAAAGCCTGAACAAGAGCTAAAAAAATGGCCACGAAGGAAAATTGAGGAAGGCTCAAAGACAATGTTGGAAAAGATAGCTCGTAGTCACTCCAAAATTTCTAGAAGATAGAAAATGAAAATGACCAAAAACCCTACTAAAATGCAATATATAGGCATTCAACGAAGATGACATTAGCCACCCTCATGCACCATCATAGCTTCGATGTTTTGAAGCTTTGAGGTTTCAGAGGTCTGAAAGACATCGGATCTCCAACACCCTGAAAGTGCAACAATCTGACCCCCTTTTCAGCTAGGATCTGGACTTTCGGACTTTTGGAGGTCCAAAAGTCTTATAAATTTGAAACACCAAAAATGAAAAAGAAACTTTCTTATGTAAGGTTTCAATTTTTCGCACTCTCAGAGGTCATAGTACACCAAAAGTGCAAAAGTGTGAAAATGAAAAAAATGTGAAAACTGGGACTTCCCTTCTTAAAGAAAGGTTTTGGAAGGGAAACAAACAAATAGGTAGACAACAAAAAAGAAAAAAAGGGCTCGAGGGGTGCAAACAAGTGAAGACAAAAAAAGAAAAACTAAAGGGGGGTGGGGGGGGCTAGCCAAGCAGCCAATAGGGAGCGTTCTTGTGGAACCAAAACACATTTGATCACTCAATTGCAATGCCTTTGTTTCCAACATACTTTGTGGCACCAAAATTTGATAAATAAAGAGGAAATACTAACCCTATTGAACAAATAAGGGAAATATTTTACATTTACGTAGAAGTTGCACACAATGAGCCATACCTCATGTGGTTGTTCCCTCAAAGCTTAGTCGAACCAGCAATAGAATGGTATTCCCACTTACCTCATGGTATCCGATTATGGGGGGAACTAGAAAAGAAATTCATAACTCACTTTCACCATAACTTTGAACAAAAGATTAGTAAAAATTTGGGTGGTCCCACAAAAGTAGTTCCCACTTTTTGTCCAACTTTGACATTGAAACGAGTATTCTAAAAAATAACTTCACTTTCAAATGCATATTACTAAAAAATCGTTAAGAATTTAAAGATGGTGTAATCTAGTGATTTTTAGAATTTTCTTTCTAGTTTCTAATTATATTTTGTTTTTAAAAATGGAATTGAGTTGTGTCCATCTTTTCCTTCCTCTTTCAAAAAGTGGTTTATATGAAAAATTAGTATTTTTAAAGAGTGATAGTCACTTGTTTCAACATAACATTTTTTTTAAAAATAATAATAATGTAATTCTTTGAAGGTTATAATTGTAACATAAATACCTAGAGGATGTTGTTGGTTTCATTTAGTTTGGTTTAAAATTTTATATTTTATTGAGTTATGAAGTGACATTAACTGTAATTTAGACATAGGTTTCTTTGGTTCGGTATATTTTGATTTCTATAGATCAAAATTATATATATATATATATAAAGGTAACACAAATACCTATTGGATACATATTTTTCAAAAAAAAAATCCTTATTTTTCTATTTCTCTTGAAGCATGAAACAGAGAGGTTTTAAAATGGTCAGACAACCTATGTTTAGTAAAAATAAAAATAGAAATTTATGATAAACACAATATATACTAAAATTATAGTCATTGGAGATCTTGTTCAAAGTACCACAATATGCCATTTTTTGTTTTAAAATATAGCCTTATTTGGCCATTGATTGAGCCCTTACAAGGGCAGAATTTTGTAAAATTTTCATGTCCTTCACCAAAATTTTCATTTTTGTATCCTTCAAAGAAAGGGGTCCAAAGGCCTTCATGCAAAGGGGGATTCAAATGAACCCCACTTGGAAAAATCTGGTGAATTTTTCCATTGCCTTCTTTTTTTCCTAAGGGGGGTTCATTCGAACCCCCATTGGCCATTTGTTTTTTGTTTTTTTGTTTTGGTATAAATGAGATTTTTTATGTTTTTAAAATAATCAATTCAATTTAATTCATTTTTTTATAATAGAAACATCAAAATAGAAATTTTATAAGGGAAGTCACACTAAATTGGCAAGAAAAAGGTCACCTGGTAGAGAATAGAAAAATCGTGAAGCACCATTGGCATATTATTAAAGAACTAATCAACATATGCATCTATAAATTCACATGTGTGAGGTTTATATGTCTCCCTTTATATTTTTGTTTAATTATTTCTAATTTGATTCATTTCCATGCTTGTAGATCATAATCAACAATTACAAGATGAAGAATAAGCTCAAGTAGGAGGGTCAAACCAAGTTGAACAAATGGATGTTGGAGAAGATTCAGGATCAGTCCCTATAGAAGTTCAAACAATGGAAGTTGGAGAAGGGTTAAGATTAGTTTCTCCTACTGGTATGGATGAACACATAAAACATTCTCAAATTGTAAATAAAAAACTCAATTATAGAAACTTAGATCATTTACTTACAATCGATGTGGAGAAATTGAGGTCACTTGATGATATTAAACCCTTAAGTCTTTATAAGAAGGTGTCTTTGAATAATATAGAAAGAGAAATAATGACTAAATTTGATAATATTGAAACAATTGAACAAGCCCAATTTCAAAGTGATATTATTTAAAATTTTAGGAAAGGTTTAAGATTTGTAGGGAAGAAATCTCGACTTTAGGAGTGCTTATCTTCACAATGTTATCAAAGTTCACATGAAAAAATCTTTTGTGCCATAACCAACTATCATCAACTTGAGAAATCATACATCTATTCTTTGCACTATTCAAATGAAATACATTACCTTTGGTCTTTGTCCCTGATGCAATCTCAACTCTAGAAATTCCAATGATTTTACACTTTCCATCCTAGAATTGTAGATGATACACTTTATCTACTATTTGTCCAATCCTCAAAAGATTACTCAAACTGTAAAGAAAAAAATCAATTATAGAATAAGAAGAGGTCTTTGAATAATATAGAAAGAGAAATAATGACTAAATTTGATGATCTTGAAACAATTAAACAAGCCCAATTTCTTTCTCTTATTCTTATAGAAAAAAATTGCAAGAGCCGTTAAAATTATTGGGTGTAGACACAACATCAAAAAAGAGAAGAATTTCTAACATGCAAAGTGATATTATTTAAAATGTTAGGAAAAGTTTGAGCTCTATAGGGAAGCAATCTCGACTTTAGGAGTGCTTATCTTCACAATGTTATTAAAGTTCACATGAAAAAATATTTTGTACCATAACCGTCATCAACTTGACCAATCAGACATCTATTCTTTGCACTATTCAAATGAAATACGTCACCTTTGGTATTTTTTCTTGATGCAATCTCAACTCTAGAACTTCTTACATGATTTTACACTTTCCATCCTAGAATTGTAGATGATACACTTTGTGTACTAGCTATCCATTCCTCAAATTGTTATGTTTCAAACCATCAACATATAAAATAGCATTAGTGTTAGTCTTACCATCAAGTTTAATTGATCTTCTACCTCTAATCATACAAGGAGTATTGTTGCTAAATCTAACAACACCACCATCATACCTTTCCAATTTAAAAAAAAAATATTATTTCTAGTCATGTGTGATGTGAACAATCATTTTATATCACCCATTCATCCTTTTCTTCAACATGTGTAACCAAGGATTTTTATTCATTCAATAAATTAATATTTTCATCTTTGATAATAATAAATACAATCTCATTTTCACTCTTTTCTAACTCATCATCAGTTACACCTTCACTAGAAGAAAAGTAACACTTCTTTTTATATTTAGGTTGAAACCTTCTAGGATTATGCTTTGGTACTCTCTCAGGACATCTAGAAGCTAAATGATCAATTTTATTACATGAAAAACATTTTGAAGGTAACTTCCCTTTACACTTACTAGCTCCCTTAGGTAGTATCTTGTAAATTAGGGCTTCAAGTTCTTCAAGCTTCCTTTCCTCTTCTACAATTTCTTCCCATTCCTTTTCATATCTAGATCTATACTTTGATTAACTCTCTCCATGGTCATATCTTTTCTTATCCTTAGAAACATTATCTTTAAATGTAGGATTGACTTTAGGAAGAGCATCACATGATTCTCTCATTTCAAAGGAAGATAACTTACCAACCAATGTGTCTCTTGTTACTATAGCCACAATTATAATCTTTTCAATAGCAACAATCTTTTGATTATAAGAAGGAATCAATGACCTATACATGTATCTTAGAAATAATTTCATCTTCCTCCAATGTTCCATCTGTGCATCTAATTCCACAAACAAGTTCATTTATCTTTATTATGTAAGAACTGAGGTTCTCATCCTCACTCATCTTCAATGATTCATACTTTCCTTTCAAATATTGTAGCTTGGCTTTCTTCACACAATTAAATCCTTTATGAAAAATCTCTAACTTTGTCCATATCTCGTTAGAATTTTCTAATTCTGTGATGTTTTTATATTTTGCATCTAAATATGCACTTAATAATGCTTCTTTTTCTCTCATATTATATTCAAATTCCTTCTTTTTATCTGGAGTAGTAGTAGAAATATCTATAGGGGAGGTGTAAGACTTCTTAGTGACTTCCCAATAATCTTCTCTTATGTATCTTAGGTGTGTAATCATTTGAACCTTCCATATGAAATAGTTCTAGTTCCTTCAAACCTAAAATTATCCTTCTTAAAAGTTTCCATCCTATATCTCATCAAGCAGTCAAGATCCCAAAAGAGGATTTAGCTCTAATACCAATTGTTAGAAACAAGGAAGCACACACAACTAAGAGGGGGGGGGGGGGGGGGGGGGGGTGAATTAGTTGTGTCTAAAAACTCAAAACCTTAATCAATCCTTAAACTTTAATCATAGATTTGCATTAAAAATAGCAATGTAAGATCATAACATATTACTTAACATATAACACCAATATTTTTTATGTAGAAATCCTATTAGGGAAAAGCCATAATGGGGATCAAACCCACACTTTGTTTTTTTTTTTTAGAAGCACTATACCAGGTTAAGAGTAATACAAGGGGAATGCACATGCATTCAGACACACTTTCTAGAGCTCATTGCTCAAATATAACAAGGGATAAAACCCAAAGGAAGGCTCACTATCTTACAACATGTAGATGGAAAACAATCCACCATGGAATACAATCCACTAATCATGAAATGACTAATAGCATCTTTGTTATGAAAATATAGTTCTAATAAAGTACATTAGGTCTCTACCTTAATTATAGATCCCACTCATATACCTCTTCACATAACCTCTTATGTATACACACAATCCTCTCTCACACATTTGCAATTATAAATGATCACATATTTTTATACATTTCATCAACTTATTGCTACAAGGTTGGCCAAGGACCTAATTAAAAAATATTACATCAAATATAATACAATCATCAATGCAATCCAAAACATATCAACTACAAAATAGAAAGGATTTGAATCTTCATCCTTGAACATGCTCCAGATTCATATAAATCATGTCATAATCCTTCACAACATGCTACATCATCATGTCATCTAAGAACAATAATTAAAAAAACACACTACTTGAAAATCACCAAACCCAACCACATTACTCATTATGATCTAGAAACATGAATAGAAAATGATATAGAAACATCAACAAGAAACATGAAATGCCATGATAATAACAAGAACAACTATGTTCTTAAATTCACCATCATCCCTGCATTATTCATTGAGAATACCAATTGGTAACCTCTATCACTCAAGAAAAATATCTTTCCAGCATCCAAATCATGAACCACTTGATCTAAGGACACAAATACATATCCTAAACTCACCACCACTAGGTTAGAAACTAGAAAATTGCATAACCATTCCACACTGATCCAAAAATTGAAACATTGTCTCTTCCTAAACATTAAAATACCAATATCTAATTATATACTTATAAATTTATCAAATCTTCATAAAAACCTCTATATACTGACATAGATCAACTACAGACATCCCAAAAACCATTTGTACATTTACAACATCTAATTTCCAATATGGTAGCTATACCAACAAATCTTCTCACTGAACATTCCTGCAAAACCTCTGTAACATTAATGTCAAGAAGAAATATGTTGACATCAATTATAACACATCTTTGAAATGTGTGATAAAAATATCTAAAGAGCATATTTTCATAATATTCCAAAAAAACCAACCATATCCTTCAAGCATTCTTTATATCCACACATTATGGAGTATCTCACTGCAACAATATTCATAAAAAGAATGTTTTTATGATTGAGCTCATTTATGTCTTTTCTTATCCTTTTATTTTATCAACACTTGTGATCACATTCAAAGAGAATTACATCATCAACCATCAATCAATTGTAGTGATGTTTAGGTGACATGATCTAAATACAAAAAATTGGATTTGAAAAAACTAGTCAAAGGCATATAAAACCAACCTTTTTATAGGGGAAAAAAAAGAAAGGTAATGCTTATTTTTCTCAACAATGTCCAACACTTTTTTGACAAACTTTTGGGGAAGGTTCTCAACAAAATCCTAGTCAATTTTTTTAATTTTTTTTTCACATCCAAAACACTTGGACAAGGGTACCAAAAACCAAAATTGTCCACTTCTTTCAGGTTCATATTTTAGATATAGGTTTCTCTCCTTCTCTCTTTTCTAGATATGTACTCTACATTTTCATATAGATGATTTGATACTTTTTTTGCATGTTAATTATTGTCAATTTCATTTTTTTCCCCTAGACCTTCCATTCAACTCACAACTTTCAATAGCTTATTTTAAACTCAATCAAGAAGTATTAGATTCACCTTGTGGATCCTTTTCAATCATATTTGAGATTGACCCAAGTGGATCCACTCTCCTTAATGTAATTTAAAGGATAAATAGGCCAAATCCCTATTTTTCATGCATAAACTAGTGAACACCCATTGCCACCAACATTACATTTTAGTATACCTAACATTTCTTACTCTTCCATATTTATTATTAGGAGTCTTTTACATTTGATCCTTTAAGTTGTAATTTACAAAATCTGATTGGTTTGTTATTTCACATGTAATTACATTGCTTCTTATCTATGTTTTCTAAAATCATGTGTTAGATATTATCTTCTTTCACTTCATGTCACTTGTATTCATTCATATAAATCTCACATATTTAGTAATAAGGTTTTCAAAGATATTTCCTTCTTAAAAATCATTTTTTCAAATATTTTCTCCATGTTTCTGTAGACACTAAAAAATGGTTCACACCTATGTGCCGCCTATTTTTTAACATTTCTTTAATGTCTAATTTTCATCCCTAATTTACTAATATTTCTCCTTGATTTTGCCTCATTTTTTACCTAATCAATTGCTTTTGAAATCAATTTGAGTCATTATCAAAATCACCAAAATTGATCTTTTGCCTCATAAAAATCATCAATTTGGTCAAATCAATTAATTTGTCTTCTTTAGGGGTAAATAACCCATAATTTATCCCTAAGTCTTAGTTTTGATAAATGAATTACATTTATTTATCCCCTTTTCCCTAAGTTTCACAATTAATTAATTTGACATTAATTAATTGGCTAATTATTGATTTATGGGACTTTTACAATTCCTAAATCCCAATTTCCATTTTGTGGGAATAAATGAATTTTACAATTCAATAATTCCCTCCTTTTTCCAAATGGGATTTTATCCCTTAATTTGTTCTTCGCTCACTTTTCTAGCCTCCACTTCCTCTTTTTTAGTGTCCACCTTCCCCTTTCCTTTTTTCATAAATTGTCATAGTTTATGACAATTTTCCTTTTCCTTTTTTGTCATAATTGTCATATTTTATGACAATTTTCCCTTTTTGTCATAATTGTCATAGTTTATGACAATTTTCCCTTCTTTTTTTCCTTTTGTCATATTTTTCATAGTTTATGACAAATCTCCCTTTGTTAACTCACTAATTTCTAATTGTGCATTCAATTTGTCACAAGTTGTCATAATTAATAGCAAATTTCCTCTTTCAAATTTGCAAATTGCCATAATCTATGAGAATTTCCCTTTTGAACAATTAATTGCTAAATTTTTATTTTCTCTTGCAAATTCTATAAATTGAGATCATTTCTCTCATTTTTAGTTTAACCACACTCCTATTATCCTCATGCCTTCAACCACACTCCTAGTATTCCCATTATATCATTTTTCTTTCAATTATAGTGCATATTTTGTCAAGATCGAGA
Source organism: Chamaecyparis obtusa (assembly GCA_027943335.1). Classification (NCBI taxonomy): domain Eukaryota; kingdom Viridiplantae; phylum Streptophyta; class Pinopsida; order Cupressales; family Cupressaceae; genus Chamaecyparis; species Chamaecyparis obtusa. The sequence goes on from BSBK01007505.1 coordinate 181,663, forward strand.
GGTACATCAATCAACTTCATTGGAGAAGAAAGGAGAACGTAGGAGCTACACTTGAAAGGGAGGTTTTTTGTTTGAATTATTTTATACTTCAAGTGGATTTTATGGTAGATTAGATTGGTTTGAATATTATTGTTTATGAGATTTGTGGTTCTCTCATTTATGCTTTTTAATGTCATTTTCTAGTCTTGCATTTGGTGAACCCAACGTGAACATGCAAAATCTGATTTGGTTTAGGTTTTTTTAATGTGTTTTGTAGGTAAAAGAACAAGACTTGTGCACTTGGGAGACTAACTTATGATATTTGTAGGATTTCTTGTTTTTGGCATAAAACAAATCAGATTTTTTTATCGGGCATTTAAAATGAACAACAAATTTCATCTAGCCTAATTAGGAGGAAATGAACAACAAATTGCACATAGACTAATTAGAAGGATAAATGAACAAAAACTTGCATCTAGCCTAATTAGGAGGATAACTGAACATCAAATTTCACATAGCTTGATTAGTGGGTAAATGAACTACAATATTCACATAATCTAACTAGGTGGATCAAAGAACCCAACAATTTTTCACCTAGTTTTAATTAGGAAGGAAAAGAACAATAGATTGTCATATTTTAATCATATTTCCTTTCTTAATGGGTTAATGAATAAAAATTATCATGAAATTTTAATTGGGAAGGAAAAGAACCATCAATTATGTTTTCTATCATTTCCTTTCTAATTGGAAAATGAACCCTTTTATTTCAAGTCTTTGATGTTCTTTCTTATTTTTTAAATCCCAAAGAATTGTATGGATGTATCATCTCCCCTCACCTTTGTGGATCTTGGTTTTAAGAGAAATATATGTAATAATTTTATAGAGGTCTTCCTTGGACCAAGACGTGCACTTTGAATGTGCCAAGGGGTGACCTCAAGTGGTAATAGGCCAAATCTAGGTCTCCATCCAAACCACTATATAAATATGTGATTGTGACTAATAATCCAATCGACAGTGTGGATAGGTGATAGCTCTTCTCTAGTACCCTTTTGATGTGTAAAAACTTGGTTCTCAAGGATGGGAGACCTCCTATGATATTTTTTCACACCACCCATTGAACTAGATGTATTATACTAAAATCCATGCTCTAGTTTCCAAAAACCTTCTATTCACTGATGCAAGGGGTCATCCATGCTCGTGAAGACATCCCACACTTTTGCGGCTCATAGTAGAGATAGTAGTCACTTTGGAAGTGATGCTCCTTGGAATTCAAATTTTGGTGTGCTTGAGAAGTGAGTGCACTGTAAGGGGGAGCCCGTGCCTCCAATATTCTAGGCTATCCACTATGAATAGGTGTGGCTAAACTTTGTTCAAGTGGGAATTCAGTGGATATTGTCCTTTAATCCTAGTTTATGGTGTATTTGTTTCATTTTACAATAACTATTATACTTTTTTTGTCTTGTGTGGGTGCTCAAATATTTCAAACATTTCAAAAACTTGGTTCTCAAGGATGGGAGACCTCCTATGAGATTTTTTCACACCACCCATTAAAATGGATGTACTATACTAAAATCCATGTTCTAGTTGCCAAAAACCTTATATTCACTGATGCAAGGGTTCATCCATGCTCGTGAAGACATCCCACACTTTTGCGGCTCATAGTAGAGATAGTAGTTACTTTGGAAGTGATGCTCCTTGGAATTCAAATTTTGGTGTGCCTGAGAAGTGAGTGCACTATAAGGGGGAGCATGTGCCTCCAATATTCTAGGCTATCCACTATGAATAGGTGCGGCTGAACTTTGTTCAAGTGGGAATTCAGTGGATATTGTCCTTTAATCCTAGTTTATGGTGTGTTTGTTTCATTTTACAATAACTATTATACTTTTTGTGTCTTGTATGGGTGCTCAAATATTTCAAACATTTCAAAAAAACTTTCAAAACATTCATAACACCCTTCAAAACATTTGCAAAATTTTTCAAAAGTTTCATAAACATTCATTTGGTTAAAAATATCTTGATTGAAAACCCTTGTGAACATAAGGACTTTGAAAATATTAACCTTGGATCCTTGTGGCATGTGTAGGATTCCTCATTTGCATCCATTTCCATATCATAGTCCTTGCATGATTGGTAGTATGCCCCTTTGCATTTGTAACTTTTGATCCACATCATAGTCCTCATTTTAATCCTATTGCATTTTGCATTTATACCCTTTAAAAGATTTTGCAAAATCCCACTAAAATCCAACTTTTAGAGTCCCTCCTTATGTTATTTAAAACAAGATCTTGACTTAGTCCCTATATTCCTCTTATTAAAATTGTCTTTTTTTCCTTTTGTCAAACTCCATCTTTGTCATGTTAGATTTGACCCAATCCCTTTTTATCGACACACATTTTTCCTTTTGATCCTTTCAAATCAAGATCCCTATTCAATCTCCTAAGGTTATACCCTTATATTTGTATTTTCCAAAGATTTTGTCAAACTCCAAAATTCCAAAAACATAGTTTACATAATTTGCGTTTTCAAAATCCAAAGTCCAAATTCCAAATCCTAAGTTGCATAACCCAAACTTTCAAAAACCTTCAAAATTCAAGATCAAGTTGCATTTTCATATCATTCTAAAATCCTTTCAAAATCCCAAGGATATTTTCATTTGCATATCTTCCAAATTTTCCAATCATTTCAAAAGTCTTTGCATACCTTAGGTTGCATTCTCATTTTCAAAGTCTCCTAAAAATCCAAAATAAAAAAGCACAAGTTACATATTGCATATCCTTCATCCTTATTTGCATTTATTAATCATGCCAATTGTGACAAGGCAATAAGGTTCCTATCAACTCATGTACACTTCAAGTGAGGAACCAAATTTTGATCCAAGAAAAAGCACACATTTGCAAACACAAGGTTATGACACAAGACCCATATACCCTTCAAGACAAGATAACACAAGCATCATGAACCCTTCAAGACACATTATGACCTAGATACATTATGACCCAAGACCTATGGCATCATCTCAAGAACTTCTTAATGTAAGAAAAATGGAATATTTTAACCTAAACTTGGCATACCCTAAAATATTTCAACCAGAACATGGAATAATTCAATGGGGACCCCCACCTAATTATGTACCAATTTTCATCTCAATGCAACAAAATGTACCTCAAACAATTTCACAACTTCTTGTGCCATTCATGCAAACAACCCAATCAATACTAGGGTTTTTCCAAACAAGCACAAGTTCAAGTGTGTCCTATTTTGAACACCAGCCAAACATAATTAATAAGAAACATATTATCACATCCAAATTTTTAAGGAAGTTTCTTCAAACATTATATAAAGAAGATGAAACAAATAATTCACCCATGTCTATAAATGGCTCATTCCAAAACAATAACTGGGATGATATATCCATTTCCCATCTAGCAATTGACTTTCAAGAAACATCCATGTCCCCTTCCATCCTGTTATCCCCTAAATATTCACAAGAGAAATTCCCTCCATCTCCCACCAGTGACTTATCTAATGATGAAACCTTCCAAGGGCTATCCATAGAAGTAATCCAATGTAGTCCCATTATTGATGCAATTCTATCCCATGCTTCCAAAATCCTATAGTCAATGCCACCATGTCCTCCATTTTCAATTAATCCTATTAAAGATAGTCACATTCAAAGTCCATCTCCTTCATTTCAAAACATTGACACTTTTCTAGAGTCCCTATTCATATTCCAAGTCAAACCCCATGTCAAGAAGAAGAACCAAAGCATGAAGAAATAAGTCCTGAAAAAAATCAAGACCAAGATCTCACCAATGACCAATCCAATCTAATTGTTGACCAAGATTCCACTTCCCTTGACCCTCTTGATGATCCCATTATCCTTTACTTTTATATCCAAGATGATCCCCTTGTTCTTCCAAGTCCCATTGACCTTCCACTCCCTAAGAAAGATCATGATCCCCCTTTTAGTTTTCCTAATGATTCCATTCTAAACCAAGAGAAAAACACCTTTCATATGGAATCCTATGATCCTATTCCAATTCAAGATTAAGGTATCACCTTTCCTTTAGACTCTCCACAAGATCCAATCATCCCTTTGGATCCTCCACAAGATTTCATCATCCCTTTGGATCCTCTAAAAGATCTCATCATCCCTCTAGATCCTCCTCAAGATCCCTCCATTCCTTCACATCCTTTCCCTTATCTTCCATATCCTTTGCATGATTTTGTCCTACTAATGTTAGAAACTAAATTGAAACAATTGTTGTATTATCATTGATGTCAAACCTTAATTGGTAAGACTGTTGCTACTTAGGAAAGTACTATATCTATTTGAGTGTTGCTAAGGAGCTAAGCAAGGTTGGTAACAATAGCACCTAGGGAAAGGTTGAGTTATATTGATACTACAAAGTGTACTTGACTATGTTGCACTATGATGAGATAATGTATTATTTATCTTAGTAAGACTAAAGACTAAACTAGTAGCCTTAATTGAGCAAAGAATGAAAAATCATGTTTAAGCCGAGTGATGTTAGTGTCGACCGAGTTAGTATATGTTGAGAAAAATTATAGTGTCAACCGAGCACCAGTAAAATGTCGAGGAAGATAGTGCAAGTCGAGGAGATAGTTTTAGTATTGACCGAGCGTTCTACATGGAGACCAAGTGAACAATCACAGTATTGACCAAGCATCAACAATTTTATATTTGAAGAGAATTTAATTTTGGAGCCGACATTGTTGAATTCTTGGATTATGTAAAATGTGTTGACTTTATTTATTGATTGTTTGGAAGCATTAAATGCATTGTAAAACATTTTATTGTAAATCTTTAAGATATTTGAGATGATTCTAGAAAAGGAGCCGAAGAACATAAAGTGGGTAGATTCAATGAATCTGACCTAACCCTAAGATCTACGAATGAGATTGAGCGGCAAAAGATGAGTTAACCTAATTGAGGAAAATATAAGGGAACCTGAACATTTTGATATGTATGTACATGGTGAACAGAGAATGCTGGAAGAGAAAAAGTTTTATTGACTGAATAAGCAGAAAAGGCTAGTGATTGCTTGAAGAAAAGTTCCAAGCAGATCAAAGATGGAAATGGAAAAGTTTCAAAGTCAGTAAACTAGCATTAGTGTACGGAATCAGATTTGATATTTACAAAGTGAGTTGTGTATTTTTCAAATAATACTGTTGCTACTTTCTAACTATTGTAACAGTCAAAATCCTTTTAATGGAGGTTGACCTAATAGTCATATGTTAAATCCTTTGAACAAGGTTGCATTCTAATGGAGTGTATGTAAATCCTATGACTAGGCTCACTTTTAACAGGGCGATTGAAATCCTTTAACCGGGTCACATTTGACAGTATGTATTGTAACCTTTGACAGGGTTGGCTTTTTACCGAGCTCACTTCAGAAGAGTGAAAATAATAGTAGCATGTTACAAAGTGGTTTTTCCCAAATTGGGTTTCCACTATAAAACCTGGTGTTTATACTTGTGTGAATGTTTAGATCTGAACATTGCTATGTTTTACAAGTTAAGTTATAGCTGGGTAGTGGACTGCATTATTAGATGTTTCTATTATTGAATCGGTGATGACCGAGTTTGTTTTGGTTTTGGATCTAATTTAAGGATAATTTTATGAGATTATTTTATACATCAGGACCTGAGAACAACTGATTTACCCCCCCTCTCTATTGTTCTAAATCATATTAACAATCCCTATAGATCCTCATCATAAAAGATCTCATCATCCCTCTAGATCCTCCTCAAGATCCCTCCATTCCTTCACGTCCTTTTCCTTATCTTCCATATCCTTTGCATGATTTTGTCCTACTAGATGATCATGTTATTATTACATCACATGATACACATATTCCTCATGATCCCCCCAATGATGAAAACATATTTGTGCAAGATTTACATGAGCCCCTTACACTTCAAATGGGTTCCACTAGATGTATCAATTCTAGTCCACTTCATGATCCTATCAATCCTTCCATAACATACACATCACAAAATGGACTTGCATCTACCAGAAAGTCTCCTATTGCTCAACAAAAATATCAAGTCAAAGGGTTAAGCATCCATTAAGAAAGTATATCTAAACCCTTACATGTCAAAGAAAAGTCTAAAGATCATGGCCTCAATCCTAAATCTCACTCTCAATGTGTTGGTATCCCTTCCAAATCCAAATCTAGATGTATACCTCTTCCTTCACCCCTTCCATCCATCTTAGGTCCATACATTCCTTCATCCACCAGTTCAAAATCCACTTACCCTTTCACATATGCAAGTCAGAAAAGGCACACATCTTCAAGAGTCTTCCATCCATCCAAAAGGCCTCCATACAATTCCTATCCATCCAAGAATCCCCTTCATTTTCCAAGCAATTTGGATGCGAATAATAAAGTCCATAAGTCAAGAAATTTGCATGTAGTCAAGGATAAACATGTCCAGTCTGTTGGCAATTTGGCTAAAGTGAGTACATAGATGTTTTCATTATGGAAACATATGATCCTCATGAAGATCACACAAGTTAGAGAGCAAGTATAGCAGAGCGCATCACAAATTTTTCTAAGTGTGAGACAATGTTTTCACAGTGTACCAGGACATAGTTTTTGTTTGCGACATTGACTAGAGTGAGTTCAGTGCTTTCTCACTTGAACATAGACTCTATGATGGCTAATGATGACCCATCTCAGAGTGCAAGTCAATACGGCATGTACGGAATTAGTTATGACAATTTTACCGAAGATAGTGTGAAGTCGACAGGACAGAATATGAAGGCAGAATTGGTAAAGAGTTAAGGGATTATTTTGTTTATCAAAATAATGACTTAACAATATAAAGAGATGAAATCCTATATTTTAACTCTTAGATAATGATATATGGAAGCCAACCATGTAAAGTTATTAGCCTTAATAACTTGTATATATATGCAATTGTAATTGAAAAGAAAAAGAGAAGAGATATGAAGTGAAAGAAAAAGTGATGTGATAAATGTAATTGTGAAGCAAATGTAATAATGGTAATGTGAAGATAAGAGCAGCAAAGGAATATTGATACAAGCAAAAAAGGTTATGTACCTTGACCTATTTTGTATACACTGTATATTACTTGTTTGGGCAGTGGGCTCATCTAGTAATCAAATTTTGTATTGACAACTCCTAACAGGGTTGAGGCTTCTAACAAGGCCTATAGTCCCTTAATCAGGACTGATATACTATATTCTTGTAATAGACTCCTAACAGGGTCAATATCCTTAACAAAATACTTTTGATTAGTGAATCTTTGTGGGTACCATCCCCACCGGGGTTTTCCCTTGGCCAGGGTTTCCTTGAGAACAAACAATGTGTTATGAGTTCTTTGATGTTATTGCTATGCATGTTATTTAGTTTCTTATGTTATGCATGTGCAAAGATAATCTGTTATATCCATATTTGGGAAAAAGATAAAGTTTGTAGAATACTGATTCACCCCCCCCTCTTAGTATTCCCTATTTCTAACATAGTCTAATAGACATGTGAATTCAAAGACAAATATGATTCCAAAAAAAAGAAAAATAAGTATCAAAAAGGCCACAAAGGCCCATTAAGAAAAAAGAAAAATCAAAAGAAATATGGGTTCCTAAATCTCTTTTTCAAAAGAAAAGGACCCACAAAAGACTTAAAAATCAAAATGCATATGGATTCCCAAGAATCTTCTTGAAGCACTGAGTCCTAAGGAAAAATGCAATTTGGCATCCAAAGTTTCTATCTATCCATCTAAAATCTTTCCATCTTCCAAATCCATTTTGGGTCCTTTTGTCCCAAAATCAATATCCATTCCTCCATCAAATCCAAAATATCATTTTCCTCCATCAATTCATCACCCCTCAATGTGTGTGCCAATGTTGTTATTTCATCCCTTTCCATCCACTCAAAATGAATCCTTCCTCCAGTCCCTCCATTATCCAACCCCTCTTTTCCATCCTTTCATTTATCCTATCCAATCATTTACCTAATCCTTATCATTACACTACCAACATCATTGAGCATACTATCATAATCATGATCCATTATTGTATATCTTTCAAGAGCATTATCCAAAGAATAAGGTTCTTTAGTCCTTTTTTCTATGTCATGTCATGCATCCATTGACTTCTAAAAAATGTCAAAAAATACAAAAAAAAATGGGAAAAGGTCAAAAAAATGAAAGAAAAAAAAAGAAAATAGAAAAAAATTAGTCACCTTGATGAAAATATGGCAAAAGGGAATCTTGATAACACAAAAAAAAGAATAAAGAGAAATAATTTTGTCCAATAGTGAAAACCTGGCAAATGGGCACTTTGGGCAAGTATTATGATGAAAACCTGGCAAATAGGCATCATGTGTAATTTATGAACTTCTTGCATTCCATACTTGGGGGTAGATTTTGTCGATATTTTTGTATCCTATTATACCCCTATTATTTCCTCCATTACCCCTATCATCTCCTCCATTACCCTTTTCCTTTCATATCCCATATCCTATGAGCTTTCATATTCCTTTTTTCCTAACTTTGATCTTGACAAGGTTCAGGATCTTCCTAGAAGCATCAAATGTCCTATCTGCTTTATGTTACTGACATACCTTCCGTCCATTTTTGCCTATCTTATCCGCATCACTTTGGTCCATATCACCTATCTTATCATAGCCTCTCATTCATATGCCCATTTTGTCCACTATTGATCTTGCTTACCCTATCCATGTCTTGTCACTATCCTATCCACATCCTATCATTATCCTATCCCAATCCTTATCTTGGTCTTGATGAAAATAAGGACATAAAAATGAAAAACATATTTCAAAAACCTCTTTACATGTCTAGTCCTATGCATCACTTTCCATCTCATGTCATATCCAATCCCCAACCTTGGCAATAAAAATATGTTATCTCTATTCTATGGATAGTCCTTGGAAACCCAAATAAATATTCAATGACATACACAAAAATCCCTTTGACCTTCATCCATCTACTAGCCTATCCATCAATCCATAATAGCCTTTCCTTGCTAGACACTAGGGGAAATTTAATCATTCTTTCAAATGTGAATACTAATGTCCTAAAAAAATCCAAAAAAATTTGCATAAGGTCCTGAAATAAACCAATAAAAAGCATATAATATCCTAAAAAAAATCAATAAAAAGCTCATAATCTCTTGAAAAAAATATTTAAAATCATAAAATGTCATGAAAAAGTCCTAAAAATTTGCATATGATCCTAAAAAATATATCTAAAAAATCAAATACAAAGCTGAAAAAAATTAGTACAAAATCAAATATCTAGCTAAAAAAATCCTAAAAATTGTAAAATGTCCTAAAAAAATCCTAAAAAATTGCAAAATGTACTAAAATAAGTACAAAAAATTAAATATTTTTAAAACTGTTAAAAAAGTCAAATTCTTCAAAATTCTACAATGTACATAATCATTTCCATGTTTTCAATAAATTGTCCCTTGCGACAAGACAAACATTTCAACATATGTGATCTGAAGACTTTTCAAACATTTGGGCTTAACAAAATCATGCTTCAACAAACAAACTATCTAATCAAGTCAACAATCAATTAAATCAAACTTGTCTTATCAATCAACAACAAAATTGATTTGTCCTTTATCAAACCTATCACTTGTCTTATACAAGGTGTGTTATACTTGAAACCAGGCGGTATCTATCTTAGATGGGGTGCTTCATTCCTAAAACCAAACACTATCACTATCAATAAGTAGGAGAATTTTCCATAGCAAGTCAAATTGTGATATTGCTATTAGGATTCAATAGTGTAGTTTTTTGAGTCAAACTCATTGACCCATGTTTCATGAGTAGTGGTTCACATGAACCCATCTCTCATGAGAATGAATGGAACACTTAGCACTCATTAGATCTAGGTGGTTCTCACAAAGGTGAAGCACTGAGACTTCCCAGGAGGTCACCCATCCCAGTACTACTCTAGCTTGAGTGTGCTTAACTATGGAGTTTCCTCCATGGTTAAAACCACTCTGCTTGCAACCCCATTTGCAAAACCTTCACCAAGTGTTGTGCCTTATGAACCACTCATTAGAAAGCCCCTTAAGCTCATTAATAAAAACACCAAAAAAATATCAATTTTGACAACTAGATCGGAATGGTTGTCGGCTTGCTTAGATTAGTGAGTCTTATCTTTTATTGACTTATCATTTGATCATGTTCCTATGCTACTCCAGGATATCATTGATTGATGAGAGTGGCTAAGATGGTTCATGGTCATTCAGTTTTATTTTTGCTTCTATTGTCAGATGATCTCATGAGATTTTGGGGTATTTCATTAATATGTGTCAAGAAAGATGAGATCATGCTCTATCTGCATTGTGTTTGTTTCACACAAATGGATTGCATTATCATCCTGGCTTTCTATGCCATGGTATATCGCATCTGATTTTTCCATATTAAATAAAGATCTCATGACATAAAATGCACTTATGAAAGCAAGGTTTCATCATTATTAACTTTTCTTCATCTAATTTTATCCTTTTACTAGCATTCCTTCCATCAGTCCTTGTAATCATTCTCTTTTCAAAAAATTGTCCTCGAATCAATTTCTACCCAATTTTTTGAGGGGGCATCCTACCTCCCTTTTTTCGATCCACAGGGGCATGATCTTTTATCTTTTTCTTTGAACCAACGCTTATAATCACATTGTCTCAAAGAGGGGCAAAATGTAGACACTCAAAAATGGTTCACACCTATGTGCCCCCTATTTTTTAACATGTCTTTAATGCCTAATTTTCATCCTTAATTTACTAATGTTTCTCCTTGATTTTACCTCATTTTATACCTAATCAATCTATTTTGAAATCCATCCGAGTCATTATCAAAGTTATTAGAATCATCAAAAATTTATCTGTTGCCTCATCAAAATCGTCAATTTGGTCAAATCAATTAATTTGTCTTCTTTAGGGGTAAATAACCCATAATTTATCCCTAAGTCCTAGCTTTGATAAATAAATTACATTTATTTATCCCCTTTTCCCTAAGTTTCACATTAATTAATTTGACATTAATTAATTGGCTAATTATTCATTTATGGAATTTTTATAATTCCTAAATCCTAATTTCCATTTGTGGGAATAAATAAATTTTAAAATTCAATAATTCCCTCCTTTTTCCAAATGAGATTTTATCCCTTAATTTGTGCTTCGCCCACTTTTCTTGTCTCCACTTCCTCCTTTTTAGCCTCCACCTTCCCCTTTCCTTTTGTCATAAATTTTCATAGTTTATGACAATTTTCCTTTTCCCTTTTTGTCATAATTGTCATAGTTTATGACAATTTTCCCTTTTTTTCCTTTTGTCATAATTTATGACAAATTTCCCTTTTTTAACTCACTAATTTCTAATTGTGCATTCAATTTGTCATAAGTTCTCATAATTAATGGAAAATTTCCACTTTCAAATTTCCAAATTTCTAGTCTATGAGATTTGACCTTTCACACATTTAATTGCTAAATTTTCATTTTCTCTTACAAATTCTATAAACTGAAATCATTTCTCTCATTTTTAGTTTAACCACACTCCTATTATTCTCATGCTATCAACCAGACTCCTATTATTATCATGTTATCAACCACACTCCTAGTATTCTCATTCTATCATTTTGCTTTCAATTATAGTGCATATTTTGTTAAGATCAAGAGCTACATCAATCAACTTCAATGGAGAAGAAAGAACATAGGAGCTGCACTTTAAAGGGAGTTTTTTTGTTTGAATTATTTTATACTTCAAGTGGCTTTTATGGTAGATTAGACTGGTTTGGATATTATTGTTTATGAGATTTGTATGCGTCAGAAAAAGTGAGATAATTTTTTATCTACATTGCGTTTGTCTTACACACATGGATTGCATTATTGCTCTGGATCTTCATGCCATGATGCACAAATTTCCTTTGCAAAATCAAAATAAATCTCTTATCACATGAAGTGAACTTAAGAAATAAATTTTTTCATCTCTTACTAAAATTGCCTGTCTAATTTTTGTGTCCTGCTAACTCTTTATCAGTCCTTGCAGTCACTTTTGTCTAGTAGTTTGGTACACAAAAACAAGTGCATTCTACATCTTACATTTTTCATCCCACATTTCATGTTAATCCCAAAAAAGACTAAAATCATATTTCTTTGTGTATTCATCATCTTATTGCATGAAAAATACAAAAACATTGCATCCATGGCATGCTTGCATATGGTGCATATTTTTCCAAAAAAGGCAAAAGAAACAAAAAAGAATAGCATGTTGCATTCATATATTAAAAATAAAGATGTTTGATAAGTATTATGTGCATACATCTCAAAAAAACAAAATAGTATCAGAGTATGAACATCAAAAGTGTCTGTATACACTAAGGCTCTCAAGCTCAAAACATATCATGTCTCTCATAATGTCCATATGTGTGAGAAAATCCCTTGTTAGCCTATGATCTCTCTTTCATCATGGCCTCTACTTGGCTTCGAAGATGAAGCCCCACCTGCCTAATATTCTCTAGGTGGTTTCCTCAGTCTAGCCACTCCCCCATTGCTTAGTGTCCTCTAGGAGTGTGCTCCGCTCATGCTTCTCTAGATGCCTAATGGCCACTGATTTTGTGGTACATCTCTCTTGTATATATCCTTCTAGTACTATATATCTAGTAGAGCATCCCCTAGCATGCTATCTACCTCACATATACATGTGACTTTTATGCATTCAATGAACTAATGTTCTATATCCTCTACTTGATGTGCCTATCCTCTTTCCTCTAAAATCTAGACAAATTTTTGTCTCAAGAGGCTGTGGTTGTATCCCTCTCTAATATCAATTTGTCCCACTCTACATCCCAAGAATCCCTATCATCATACCTAGTAGCCCTATCTACATCCCTCTCTTTCATTAATCGATCAATCTAGCATCTCAAATCTGCTATATACTATCTATCATGCCTATCTGCCTCATCACCTATAGCCTCACCCTGTATCTCAGGAGCTTGTATATCCTAAAAATATTGTGGGTAATCTTTATCCTCTCTACCTTCCTTGGCATATCCTCTAGAATATCCTCATCCTCTCTCTCCTCACTACTACTAGAATCAGTGTCGTCACCCTCCTGATCACCCTCCTCATCCCCATCCTCCTCATCCTCTGATCCTCCATCCTCTCTCTTCTCATTTCTATCCTCTTCATCCTCTGATCCTCCATCCTCTCCCTCTTCATCCCTATCCTCCTTATCCTATGATCCTCCATCCTCCTCATTCTCATCCTAACCCTCTCCTCCATCCTCTATGCTACTATCATCTGTATCAGACCCTGGCTCTTGCATCCTCAAGACTAGCACATCTGGATCCATCAATTGTATTGGCCTATGTTGTAAAAACCATCTTTCATACTCTCATGTGGTCCTTTCATCCCTCACCACTACACCAAATCCCAACTGTCAAGGTTGTAACTTCTCAAACTCTACATAGGAAACCTATGATCTAATAGGTGTACCTCATGCTCTGGTCTCTGCTTGTGAACATATGAATAGTGTCATCTCTGTCGGCACCCCCTATCTCTCACCAAAATGTTGATGCACTCTCTTTGGAAACTACACATCAATAACAATGTTTCCTATAGTCACATGTCCAATTAAATACCTCTCATGTTCATAATATGATATGTGCTCTTCATTATCCTCCCATTCGGAGAAATCCCTATAAGGCCATAAAGTGAAATCTCTCAATGCATCTATCTCATGCCTAAAATGTAGTATATACCCCACTGGCCCATGAGACAAAGCCCCTGCATAAAAATATACATATGGAATATCTAGAATCACTACTCACTCTGTTATCAATCAAAACACTACTATATGCTCATATACACATATCTACAGCAATATCACCCAAGTACACATAGATAATCCTCTCATGTAAGCTATCTAATGTAGGTGATAGTACATCATCACTAGCATGCATGGACCTAGAGAAAACATTATCCTATCCATTAACATCCATTCCAACACTCTACCCCATCCAACCAGAAATTTGTGCCCTCTTCTGTCTAGCACTACCAAGCCTACAATTACATAACATATCATTTTGATCAACCTCCCATGCTCTCTTGCTAATGTCTCCCACTAGATCTCATAATATCTAATGTCTATTTCTTCCTCATCACACTCAAATAACTGGTGAAGTGCTTCTCTCCCTATCACTGGATCATACTCTTCTAGCTCCCCATGTATAGGAATCAAGAAGATATGCCAAACATCCTCCAACATCACTATAGCCTCCCAGGTTGGAAAGTGAAATGAACTCATCACGGAGTGCCACCTCTTTGCTAATGTTGTAATCAACCCCATGTTCACCCCAATCTCTAGCATGAACATGATATAATACAACCCTTATCCATATAAGATGTCCCTCTAATGTGCACTTGATTGGTGGCATAACCCCAAGAACACTAGCCTACCCTTACATGTCTACAAGAGTGGCAGGTCATCCTATGTTTGCATTATAAGTTTTGTTAGCATCCTGTTACTTTTTGTTATTGTTTACCAAGTTTTACCTAAGTTTGACCCAAGTTTGACTTCATTTTGACCATGTTGACCTAATTTTTTACCTACCCTAGGGTTTTGACTACATTTTTACTTGTTTAGGACCTAATTGACCCTTTTTTCAATTGGTTTCACCAAATATGCAGTTTGGCTTACCAACTGTGCAGTTTGGCTAAGCAACTATACCAGTTGTGTAGTTGGTCATCCCAACTATGCAGTTTGCACATTTGGTTACCCAAGTTGTGCAGTTAAGCATGTAAGTTGCATAGTTTGGGAGGATAAAATTGAAAATCCATCCCCATAACCATTTCCTGACCTGACACACTACCCTCAGCTACCTACACAATGCATGAAATAAACTAAATCATTGAGAGGCCTTGATGTAATCACTTGTGGTCCTATGCCAATTGTCCATCGATAGCTCTACACCCATTACCCATGATGTTTGGTCATCCCAACTATGTAGTTTGTGCATTTGGTTACCCAAGCTATGCAGTTAGGCATGTAAGCTGCACAGTTGGGGAGGATAAAATAGAAAATCCACCCCGAGACCCATTTCCTGACCTGACACACTACCCTCGGCTACCTAGAAATGCCTAAAATAAACCAAATCACTGAGAGGCCTTGATGTAATCACCCATAGTCCTATGCTAGCTGTCCATTGATAGCTCTACACCCGTTCCCCATGATGTTTCCTCACTAGCATTTGATCCATCTTCCTTTCTCCAGAGCTCCAATTCTTCCAAATGAGAGAGTAAAAATGACCTCCACACTCCTCTCCTAGCCTTTTTATAGTCCTCTTTCTACCTAGATGGAAGTGCAATACTTATATTTTGTGTTGGTCATGATGATTTTTTCACTTTGAGCCTCATATATTTTGTGTTTGATGTCTATTTTTTGAACCATTTTTTGCGTTGGATTCCTCTTGTCATTGTCGACAAATTGTGTTACAAGTATGGTTTCTGTTGAACCAAAAGATCAACTTGTTAATGCCTAATACAACCACTAGACTTATAGAAGACACATGAGGCTGTTAAACCATGTTGCAAATCTTGAGGGGAGTGCTAACCATTTGTCCAACAATCTCCCCCTCAATGTTACTGGAGGGGATTCAAACTTGTGACCAAGCTCTGATACCAATTGTTAGAAAGTAAAGTCCACCAAGATAACTGAGAGGGGGGGGTGAATCAGTTATCAGATAAATACAAATTTTATCAACTTCAATAGATTTTATCCATGTAAGAAATGTAATCAATAACCATAGAAAGATATACATACACAATAACACAATGACACAAGATATGTTGACTAGGGAACCTCTTGATCAAAGAGTAAACACTGGTGAGAATGATGCCCACAAAAGATGCACTAATATGAAAGTTCCTTATGAGAGGATGGAATCTATTAGGGTTCTTATTAAATACATTCAGTACATATGAGTCCTTGTTAGGATACTTTGAATCCCTGCTAAAAGATTCTAACTCTGTTAGGAGTTATGGAAGACAGAAGAACCCACTACCCAAACAACTTCAGGTGTAAGATCATTGAACACATTGTCCAACTAACATTTGTATTATTCAATAGAATAATACCAAAATATTACTAATCTCAACGACTTGTTACTTCTCCTCTGACTATGCCAAACCGCACCAACTACTTCATCAGATCTCAATACTAGATCTTTGTACTTCACATATCCTCTTTCAACAAGTATTGCACAATTTCGCAATTCACTTTCAAAATCTTAAAAATCAATTCCACATTATTATTTTCATATTACAATAAGGAAAACATTCCTTCCTTTATACCACACAAATAATTACAAATGAGTCGGCATACAAATTCCAAAATAAAATCTTCCACACATTACATTAAAATTACACAAAATTGTCAGCTTCAAATTAAGATAATTCTTTACTCATGCTACTTGGGACCTTGCACTCACCTCCATGTCACAATCATCATGTCTTCAACTATTTTTCAACTTTGCATGATCATATTCATTCCCAATTAGGAGATGTCATCCGATTTCCACAAACTGCTACTCAAGAACACTACCTGAATACTTCTTCCACTGAATTACACATAACTATCATGAATAGATGAATTTCCATATGTGCTCTTAACCAAGATCTTATAGAACATCATAGAGTAAGTCCTCAACTTTTCATAGCTTCATCTTCAATATCCCATGTGCGCTAACTCAAACATTGTCTTCTTCTTTGCTAATCTTCAGTAGATCACTGTGTTGACATCAATGACAATCATAGTCATGAATGCAATAACAACTGATACAAAATAGCTACAAATACTCCCCCATAGGATATATTCAAAATTCATTCCTAAAAATCTCCCCCATTGGCATTGATGGCAACATAGATGAAAAAACATCCAAGTTCCATGAATACCAACACTACAACACTACTGCTCTGAAAATACTTTCAAGTATTTTGCCAACAAATTAACCTATCATTTGTATTTTTTGGTTAATTTCTCAAGGGGGAACCCATATACCACCCTTTTATCTCGTTGGCACTAGGGCATGATTTAAGTGATTTCTATTGATATTCTTTGACACAATGCTCATAATCACATTGTATCAAAGAGGGGCAAAATGTAGACACCTAAAAAATGGCTTGAGCCTGCTAGTCTTGGTGTTATCCATTTCCAATTACAATTGAAACATTATTCTAAATTATAATCATCTTCCCTTAAGTTGTGCATATGGTTTTCATTGTATGTCCATTTTGTCCTCCCTTATTGATTAGACTTTAAAAATTGTTTTATTGATCTCTAACATTTCTTACATCATAACCTCGATTTCTTTGGCCAAATCAATCATTCCTAAACATTCCTAAACTGATACTAATTTATCCTAAACCATGTCAAACCTTCCTAAATCAGTTCAAAACCATTTGAAATGCATTTTATCATTATCAAATCAATTTTAGGACATTGTCCAAGATCATCGATGTTCAATCAAACTAGTTTCAAATCAATCCAGCCTTGTTGAATCTTTGTCAATCTTATCCTCATCGAATCCAATCTTTATCAATTCAATCTTGAATCAATCCAATGCATTTTATAATTTCATTAATGCCTCATCATCATCATCAATCCAATCTTGAGTGCATTGTCAAATTTCATCGATGTCTCATTGTCATCACCCTAATCTAGGTGAGTTTCAAATAGCATTGTTCAAGATCATTGATGCTATTTTATCATCATCAGTCCACCCCAATATCATTAGCAAAGTTCATCGATGCTATCTTATCATGTTGTCTTTAATCATGCACATTTTCAAAGTTCATCAATGTTGTGTTGACCCCTAATTGATTTTTAATCATCAAGATTGGTTCAAACCCTAATCAAATCACTCAATATCAATCCCCTTTTGATCATACATCATTAATTTGACCAATTATTTTTACTAATTTTTCCCCTTGGAATAGATAACCCATAATTTATCCCTTTTGTATTAATCTATTTATTAGATTAATATCCCTATCCTAAGTCTCCTATACTTAATTAATTTTGAATTAATTAATTGTTACCATTTTGAATTATGGGATTTTCTAAATTCCTAAATTCCTAATTAGCCTTTTTGAGGGAATAATTATTTTTTAATTATTAAAATGTGACTCTTACACATTCCTTTAAAACATTCTTCATGACCTCCACTAATTTGGCTTCCTAGTTGCCTACAAATTATCTCTATCCTTCCTCTTTCATATTTCCCCTAATTTTTCATGGATTTATGCATTCCCTTTTGTTCTTCCAATTTTTCATAATTTTGACAAATTTCCATGTTGCACACTAACTTGCCGTTTCTTGCATTTTGGCTCTCAAACTCTATAAATTGAGTCCTTTTGCACTAATTTGGCTAACCACCTTGAATCATTAGTCACTCAAAGTATTCTCATTTTCTTTCAATTTGTGCATTTCATCCTTTCAATAGCTACATCCATCCATAGGTTGGAGAGGAAAGGAGAACATGGGAAAAAATATTGAAAGGGGTTTTTGATGTTTTGAATTCGTTTATTTTCAAGTAGTTTTCATGATAGGATTAGATTGGTTTGCATGTCTTTAAAATTTTGTGGTTTCTTTTGTTGGGTATTTTCTAGCAAGCCAGAGTGCTGACTATATGCTTGTTATTGATGACAACATATGGTAAGAAGTTTACATGGAATCCTGATGTAGAGATCCTTGAGTATATGTTTCCTAGATATGTTATCGACATGATATCATAGATGTAGAGGTTGATTATAAGTGAAGATGGTAATACAACAGTCTATATCAGTAAGTGTTCTTGACAGGTCCCAGGAAGAATTTTGTATGATATTTACATTATGGTTGTAATGAAGCCTTGCACATTTATATTTATGTTGTAAACATGTGTATGATGTTATGTCCATGGATACAGAGTCAGATATAGATTATAGGTTGAGTTATGAAGTCTCTAGTTGACAGTTACAGTTTCTCGAGTTTATCTGGCAGAGCCAACATTGTTTTTATTGTTATAGTAGTTGCACCTATCAATTTGATACACATGCTTGGATTAGTGTTTAGAGAAGAGTTAATAATGTTTAGTTAAGAGCACATGATGTAACTTAGCATGAGAAGAAAGTATCAGTTAATTTAGTGGAGCTGATAGTGTGAATTGATGCATTCACTCATATTGAGTTGGGCAATCCTAATTTGTGTTGTGTGCTTAGTAGAGCTGACTGAGATGTTATTGAAGAGTTGTATTGTTTCTCTAATATGATTTCAAGATGGTTCTAATAGGCCAACTTGATTATATCATTTAGAGAGAGATAGTTATAGGCAGTCATTTGTGATTGCTAAGTATGGAAGATAGTTGAAAGACAAGAGCAGAGTAGAAGGTGGGAAGTATTGAGCCATTAGCATAAGGTCTATGTGACAAAGTAGAGAGTGTATGTTATCCATTAGAATAGATTAAGATAGCAGGTCTACTCACAATTCACCAAGATCTAGATATAGTGTGTATTTGTTAAACAGAAGGTTGCAGCCTTCACCCCTTTGAGTAGTGTGCTCCTGGACAGTGTGTCCTCACCCCTAACAAGGTTAATTATAAAAGAATCCTAATAGGGTCTGACCCTTGACCAGGTCACCATACTTAATGCATTTTAAAGATCAAATCCTAAAAGGGTTGTAAGATCTTCTAATAGGGATCATAATACTCTAGTGCAATTTATAGTGGGTGCTAATTCCCACCAGGGTTTTTACCTATTTGGGTTTCCCCATAACCAAAATTGTGGTGTTGTGTTAAGTGTTCTCATATTGTGTTTATGCTTAATGTTCTTCTTTACTTAATTGGATAAAGAATTTAATCTTGTAGATAACTGATTCACCCCCCCCCCCCCCCCTCTTACTTATCTCTTGGGACTATTCCTAACAATTGGTATTAGAGCCAAGTGCCTCAAAGAGAAAGTTTAACAACTTGAGGTTGATCATATGGAATTCTTTAGAAAAGAAAGTCCTAAGTTTAATGGAGAGAACTATCTAGATTGGAAGAAAAAAATGATGACACACCTGCAACTCTTAAGTAGAAGAAGGAGATGTTCACTCAAAATTCTATTGCCAAAGAAGCCCTCATTAGCACATTATCTAACAGTGAATTTTCAGAGATCAAGAAAGTAGATAAAGCCTACAAGATATGGAAGTATCTAGAAGACATGTTTTAAGGAGATGTCCAAGCCAAGAATGCACATAGAAAGACATGGAAGAAAAAGTACAATACATTGGAGATTCTACCTAAAGAGAACATTAGAGTCTACAATCATTTAGGATTAATGAAGTAGTTGCAGGAATCAGAAACAATGGTGGAGAGATCTTGGAAGAAGACATAATGGATTTGATGACTACTTTGATATCAGAATATGAGAGCAAGATAAACATCCTAGATGAGACTATGCAATTTTCAAAAAACTTCAAAAGAGAGACCTTGATCAACAAAATTTCATCTTTTGAGATATCAAGTTTGAAGACAGAGCCTAAAAGTGAGACAACCTTCAATGTTTCACTCCATGGTAAGAAATCTTTGAACACTTCTAGTAATTTTTATGATGATGATAAAGAGAAAGAACTAGATGATTTTATTTCTTTTATTGCTAAGAAATAAATGAAAGGAAAAGGAAAATATGAAGGTCAGTTACCATTCAAATTCTTTTCATGTAACAAGATTGGTCACTTTTCATCTAAGTGTCCTACTAGAGTCAAGAAGTTCAAAACTAACTACAAGCCTAAGTATACAAAAGAATGTTACTATGTTGGAGATGGAGTATCAGATAAAGAGTCAACAGAAGATGAAATTGGATTCATTTCTCTTGAGGAAATGGAGAAAATGTTTGATGAAATGGACCTTGAAGATGAAAAGAAAGCACAAGAGTTAGCAATGATTTCACAAGATGACATTAGGATAGATTGGATCATTGAAAATGGTTGCTCACATCATATGAGAGGAGACAAGGATAGATTTGTACATCTAAATAGATACAAAGGTAGCATGGTTATATTTTGAGCCAACACTCCTAAACCTATCATAGGTAGAGGAGCTATCACCTTGGATGGAAAGAACACTAATGATGTTCTTTATTTTGATGGTTGCACCATAACTTACTAAGTGTTGGACAATTTCTTGACAAAGGATATCAGTTGAAATTCAAAGACAACAAGTGCATCATTAACAAAAAGGAAGGAGAAATGATTGAATTAGGTTCAAAGACTAAAGGTAATGTCTTTCTGCTTAATCCTGAAGCAGGTTGTTTTGTTGCTAAAGTAGATGATAGTTATGGTACAAAAGACTATGTCACATCAATTTTGACAACATAGTGAAGATAATCAATGTAAAGGCAGTAAGAGACCTTCCTATCATTGCAAAACCAGTTGATAAAATATGAAAGGAATGTGTAATGGGAAAGAATGTGAGGAATTCATTCAAAAGCAAGCACAATTTGGTAGAGAACAAATTGGATCTAGTACACATAGACCTATGTGGACCAACTCAAACAAGATCATACTATGGTGAAAGGTACTTTATTTTTTTTGTTGATGATTATTCTAGAATGATGTGGGTTGTGTTATTAAAGGACAAATTAGAAGCATTTGAGAAGTTCAAATTATTCAAAGATAAGGTTGAAAATGAGTCTGGATTGAAGATTAAATGTCTGAGATCAGATAGAGGAGGAGAATTCACCTCTAATAGATTCTATGATTATTGCAAAGAATATAGGATAAAAAGATAGTTAAGTGCACCTAGAACCCCTTAGAAAAATGGAATTGTAGAAAGAAGGAATAGGATCATACCTGATATATTGCACACCATCATGATTGAAAGAAAGGTCGCACACACCTATTGGAGAGATACAGTCAATACTACAGTCTATAATATAAATAGAATACAATTGAGGCCAGGTGCAAACAATACACCTTATGAGCTATGGTTTGGGAATGTACCTATAGTAAAATACTTCAGAATATTTGGAAGCAAGTGCTACATCAAGAGGAATGAAGCAATTGTAAATTTTGATGCAAGAAGTGATGAAGGTATTTTTCTTGGTTACTCTACTAAAAGAAAAGCTTATAGATGTTTTAATTTAAGATTGAAGAAGATCAATTAAAGTGCTCATGTTAAGATTGAAGAGAAGTTTATGATTCAAAAAAGATATCATGATTATGTACCTATGATTGAAGAAGAACCTAGACCTACCACTAGAGAAACACTTGTTGATGAAATGTTTGACAGCATTGATGTATTATTCAATGACCCTGAAACTAGTGAAGAATAATCACATAAGTCAGATGAGAGAATCACACCTAATATTCTGAAATTCACATCTAGATATCATTCAAAGGAAGACATCATTGGAGATCAGAATAGTAAAGTCATGATAATATAAAAAGTAAATAGTTCCAAAGCAAATGAAGAAGTATGTTTACTATCAAAGATTGAACCCTTAAGTGTTGAAGATGCATGTAATGATTCAAATTGGCATGAAGCAATGAAAGAAGAGCTATATCAAATAATTAAGAATGACACATGGGAACGGGTCCCTAGGCCTAATAATAAGAATGTGATTTGAACCAAGTGGATATTAAAAAATAAGATGAATGAAGATGGATTAGTGGTAAGAAACAAAGAAAGACTAGTATGTAAAGGATATGCACAAAGAGAAGGAATTGATTATTCTGATATGTTTTCCCCTATAAGATGATTGGAAGCCATAAAATTGTTTCTAGCCTATGCTACATTCAAAGACTTTAAGGTATACCAAATGGATGTCAAGTTAGCATTTCTAAATGGAGAGTTGAAGGAAGAAGTATACATAGAGAAGCCTAAAGGATTCACCTTATCAGACAGACCTGATATGGTATGCATATTGAAGAAAGCCCTCTATAGACTTAAGAAAGCCCCTAGAGCTTGGTATGAAAGACTTGATGGTTACTTGACTAAGATTGGATTCAAGAAAGGAGCAACAGATTGCAACTTATTCATAAGATAAACATCTGATGGATTACTATTGGTTGCTATATTTGTTGATGACATTATCTTTAGTGGTAATGACAAGCTTAGTGCTGAATTTTCTAAAGAGATGCAGAGAGAATTTGAAATGAGCATGATTGGACCTATCAAGTACTTTTTGGGACTGAATGTGCAACAAAAAAACAAAGGTATTTTCATTAATTAGTCTAAGTATGTGAAAGATATATTAAATGAATTCAAGATGGATGATTGCAAGCTAGTAAGTATCCCTATGATAACAAGATGCAATCTTTCAAAAGAAGATGATTCAGCAAAAGTAGACATAACCTTGTAATAGTCTATGATTGGTAAACTAATCTATCTTACTCAATCTAGACCTAATATTTCCAATGTAGTTGGTATTGTTGGAAGATTTGTAGTAGACCCTAAAGAAATTCATCTCATGGCAGTAAAGAGGATATTTAGATACTTGAAAGGACCTATAGACTATGGTTTATGGTATCCTAATTCAAAAAATGTATAACTTCATGTGTATACAGATGCAGATTGGGTAGGATGCATGGATGATAGGAAGAGTACCTTAGGAGGAGCAGTATTTCTTGGAGATAGGCTTCTCACTAGGACAAGTAAGAAGAAAAATTGTATTTCTTGGTCCACAATAGAAGCAATGTATGTTACAGCAGCATTAAATTTCTCTACAATTGCATAAGGATCAAGAAGATGATAAAATATTTTGGTATTCAGATTGATTATCCTATTGTTATTCATTGTGATAACACTAGCACTATCAATAGGTCAAAGAACCCTATGATGCATGCAAAGACAAAACATATTGAGATAAAATATCACTTCCTAAGAGAGAAAGTAGCAGAGAAAGAAGTAAAGTTGGACTATGTGAGCACAAAAGATCAGCTAGAAGACATATTCACAAAGCCTTTACCTAAAGATACATTTGAGTATCTCAGGGAGAAGCTGGGGGTAATCCTCTTCCCTAAATCTGATTAGAGATTGTAGGAGTGCATTAGTCCTCAATGACTAATGAAAGGTTGACTACTCTACTTCAAGAGTAGTACCAGTGCTTAATTGTTTGGTGCCTTTTTCCATTGATGTCAAATGGGGAGTAAGTATATAGTAATGAAAAACAAAATAGTAAGTAATAAAGTAGTTGATATTCATAGCCTTTATCAGTAGATAGAGGATTCATCCTTAGGGAAGTTTTGATGAGGAAATGGAGAATATTATAAAAGAATTACAGCAAGGGGGAGTGAGTATTTAGCAAGAAGAAACAAAATAGTAAGAGATGGAGGATTCATCCTTGGGAGAGTTTTGTTGAGGAAGTGGAGAATATTATAAAATGATTGTACATTTGGATTGATGGTGTTTTTCATTCCATATGTTGCCATCAATGCCAAAGGGGGAGATTGTTGGAGATTTTCTAGCAAGCCAGAATGTTGACTGTATGTTTGTTATTGATGACAACATATGGTAAGAAGCATGTGTGGAATCCTGATGGAGAGATCCTTGAGTATATGTTTCCTAGATATGTTATCAACATGATATCATAGATGCAGAGGTTGATTATAAGTGAAGATAATAATATAACAGTCTATATTAGTAAGTGTTCCTGACAGGTCCCAGGAAGAATTTTGTATGATATTTATAGTATGGTTGTAATGAAGCCTTGTGTGTTTATATTTATGGTGTAAACATGTTTATGATGCTATGTTCATGGACACAGAGTCAGATATGAAACTGAGGTTGAGTTATGAAGTCTCTAGTTGACAGTTGCAGTTTCCTAAGTTTATCTGGCAGAGTTGACATTCTTTTTATTGTTATAGTAGTTGTGCCTATCAGTTTGATATGTGTGCTTGGATTGGTATTTGGAGAAGAGTTAAGAATTTTTGGTTAAGAACGCATGACATAATTTTGCATGAGAATAAAGTATCAGTTAATTTGGTGGAGCCGACAGTGTGAAGAGATGCATCTACTCATATTGAGTTGGGAAGTCCTAATTTGTGTTGTGTGCTTAGTAGAGCTGACTAAGATATTAATGGAGAGTTTTATTGTTTCTCTAATATGATTTCAAGATGGTTCTAATAGGATGACTTGATTATATCATTTAGAGAAATATATTTATAGGTAGTCATTTGTGATTGCTAAGTATGGCAGATAGTTGAAAGACAAGAGTAGAGAAGAAGGTGTGAAGTATTGAGCCATCAACAAAAGGTCTATGTGAAAAAGTAGAGAGTGTATGTTGTCCATTGGAACTGATCAAGACAATAGGTCTACTCATAGTTCACCAAGATCTAGTTATAGTGTGTCTCTGTTAAACAAAAGGTTGCAGCCTTCACCCCTTTGAGTAGTGTGCTCCCAGACAGTGTGTCCTCACCCCTAACAAGGTTAATTGTAAAAGAATCCTAATAGAGTTTGACCCTTGACCAAGTCACTATACTTAATGCATTATAAAGATCAACTCCTAATAGGGTTGTAAGATCTTCTAACAGGGATCATAATACTCTAGTGTAGTTTATAGTGGGTGCTAATTCCCACTGGGGTTTTTACCTATTTGGGTTTCCCCGTAACCAAAATTGTGGTGTTGTGTTAAGTGTTCTCATATTGTGTTTATGCTTAATGTTATTCTATACTTAATTGGATAATTAATTGAATCTTGTAGATAACTGATTCACCCCCCCCCCCCTTCTCAGTTATCTCTTGGGACTATTCCTAATAGCTTTTGATATTATTTCTAACCCTAAATATGGTCTTACAGTTTCAAGTTGTTATATGATGACATTTTTAAGGAAATTAATGGAATATATAGATTTTTATAAATATGTGGTAGATAATAACCATGACAAGCCTAGAGATGATATTGAAATGAATTATACTTATACCTCTCGTAGAGTATCTTTTGTTCATAAGGAAAAAATAAATAATCATATCAATTATCTTTCCAATGTATATGTAGCATTGAGGAATAATAATGAATCCTATTCTCACAAAGGTACTTTGGTGCAAGAGGTAAAAGGTAAGAATGTAAGTATTAGTACATGTATCACTTTAGATCATCCTTAATCTCCAAGAACTTATCTTATCCATCAACATATTTTGAGATAAGATGATGTTGTGCATTTTATTCATGATATATCTCATAACATAACATTGAGTGAAGATGAAGCTTTAGATGATAGAAATCCTTCCTAACCTAATAAAGTAGATATGAATAATGGTGATGGGATTAATAATCTCCCTCTGGAGTTAAATACTCCTCTATAAATTCATGCCTTTGAACCTTTTATTTCAAAATGCACTAGAGAAGGTATAGGATTTATTCCCCCTTTCTTACAAATTATATTACCACAAGAAATTAAACCTACATCTCCCTAGGATTGTGTGAATATAGAAACAATAATCTTTTAGAAATTTAAATATGATAAATACATCATATTCCCTTTTTGAAATTTCCAAAGAATCATAAACCTAATAATATTGGTACACATTGCATTTTCAGCACATTTATTATCATTTTATTGCCGGTTTCATTAAGTTTAAACAATTTGTTCAAGATTTATGTGAAAGACATTTTATTCATATTACACCTGACCTCATACTTTTTCTCAATCCAAAAGTAGTGGCTTAGCACTCTCTTAACCTATTATATTGTTCTACACTATGTGACATTGGTATATTTCCTTGTTGGGATCTCTATGTCATGTATGGTGGTAAAATTTCATGTACAAGAATAATATGTTATCAACATAATAGCCTTCTTATTCTTGTTTCTAGGCTTCAAGGGGAAGAATATTTTTTCAATATTCTATCATTCCAAGGATTCTATTTTCCTTGGGAGAGTAGTACCTTTTCTACAAAACTTATATCTTGAATACAATTATTTTTCCTATGTGTGATCTTACCCTTTCTTGGAGGTGTATTTCCTTGAATTAGGACCTCTTCCTTTCTTGAAAGTTTTTTTCTAAATGATCTTTCCTAAGTGTTGAACGTGCATATGTGTTTCTCCTAAGTTTTGAAATTACATCCGTGTTTCTCCTAAGTGTTGAAAGTGCATCCTTGTTTCTCTCTTTGGTAAATGATAAGACCTACTCTTGGGGGAAGATGTATTTGAAAAATTATATTCCTCATTTTATCATGCATCCCTAAAAAGGATACATTTACAATTAATAAAAGATATCTTTCTACAAGTATGTCTTCCTTTCCTTAAAAGAACTATGCCATCTCTAGCTTGGATTGTACGTACATTATTTCTTAAAGGATATATCCTTGGTGATGAAGTTTTTTATCCTTGATCTATTCCTTAATAAGTCATCATAGTTTTAACTTTCCATCTTAAGGGGATCATATATGTATCCTTTGTGTTTCTTATTTCAAATGTTTCAATATTTCCTTGTGAACAATGTATTTTTTTGGTTATCCTTATTCAAATGTTGCGGGATTTTTTACAAACAATATGTTTTATTTGGTTATCCTTATTCAAATTTTGTAGTATTTCCTTAAGAAAAACATGATTTATTTGATTTTCCTTATATTATAGGATTTCCATATGATGAGCATGATTTTTTTGTTTATCATTCCCATTATTTTTAGGATGAGTTGACTAACATACACAACTTTCTCGACTATTTGACATAGAATAACTTAATATTTTGTACTATTTTGAGTCTTCATCTTATGTTCACATGGATCACTCAAGATTAAAAAAAAATCCTATAGAATATATGCTCTTTCATGGATTACATAGCATAACATAGTTTGGTAGCTTGTGGAATACATGTTTCCTTTCTCTCTTCCCATGAATCCATAGAATAACACACATTTATAGTTGGTTTGATCATGGATTCTTGTCTTATCACTTTATTAATGATATTTCTCTCTCCATGAAGCCACTTGTACTCTTACAATAATATTCAAATAATGATATTAGTAGTTGAGAAATTTTGATCAAGGTCTCATCAATTGATTGACTTGAAGCCTTTTTTTTAGAACTAACCCTTATGTGTGTCTTTATTTTTCATTTTATTTATTTTCATTTTGAATTTTTTTGTGTGTCCTTTCATTTGATTATATGTGTTAGAATCCTAAGGTTGGTTTTTCCCTTTAACTTAGTGATGTCTTATCTATTTGTAATACGGCCCCTAATTTCTCATGTCTCACTCTCTCTTTCTTTCACTTTACCACAAGTATGCACATAGAAAAATACTCCCACTAAAGTGGGAGATAAATTTATATTCATAATTTGAAACCCTATATAATTAGAACCACTCTTTGTATCCTTTCTGTAATCACCTGAAAATGGACAAGATCAATTAAATGAGAAACCAAGGCAAAAATCAATGCAATTAAATCAAATCAAGCTAACATCAAATATAAATTGCAATCAAGCAATAATTCAAATTTAATTAAAAATCAAAAGCCATAAAATTTATTAAAATTGAATAAATCAAGCTAAATCAATTAATTGTGCAATTAATCTAATTAATTACATAGTTCATTCAAATCAAATCAACCCATTCAAGGGGTACACATGGCTAAACATATTAATTAAATCCTATTTTCCCTCAACTACCAAATGGGAGGAAAATTCATCAACCAATAGGATTTGAGAACCAAGCTCACATGGATCAAGCTCACATCAAATCTCCACACCCATAGGGAGAAATAATCATGTCCACCCATTTTGTCCTCTCGTCCCAAGCTTTCCCAAGCTTTGAGGAAAAAATATTTAAATGGTCTCCAAAGGTGGAACCATGGACTCAACCCTCATCAAACCATGATCAAATCAACTACACCCCCTACCCTTGCCAAAATATATAAAAGCAAGGCATAATTCAATCAATAATCATCCACAATTTTTGAGAAGCATCAAACCTATTGCAATTTTAAGCTAGAAAGGAAAATTTAGAGCTAATTAGTTGTAATTTCTTTTGGAATGATTTTTTTAGCTTTTTTATCATTTCTTTCTCATATTAGGACTGTCACTAGTGAGAGCTTGCTGAGAGCTCATCATTAACATCCCTAATTAGAGAGCCATAGAGTGTTCATTTATCTTTTAAATAGCTTAATTGAATTACATTTGTGGTAATTTAGTTCTTATTGTGATTTATTTGACAAAGCTAACCCTATGAAGGTACTAATCCTAGTACACACTTTTCTTAGTGTTTTTTCTCCTAGCTCTTATCCAAGCCTATTTCTAGCCATTATGCTACAAATCTGATGTCATTTTTTGGCCTGATGATCTAAAACTCTATCCCAAATTAAGGGCACTTGATTCTCACCATGTTCACCTTATTATTGGATGGAAATGGTGAGATTTATTTCCCTTGTTTGGATAATAGAAATTTTAGGTGTCACTGTCCCTCTGATTTGAGCCTAATTTTGAATATGTCAGTGCAGGGTTCTTGCCAATTGTTACTTGATCTCGATGCCTTAATATGACTATTGGAGGTTGAATTAATTTTAAAAATACCTTGATATTATTCTTTCAATTAATTTCCACATCATGAACATTTAATAGGCATAATGTAATCAAGGAAAATATTCATCCACCATATACTTGAAGTATTCTTCAAATCTAATCTTTATGGACTCATAAACTACAAAAATCTTCATCAAAGAATATTTTCATGTTTGATCTCCTTTATGTCTTATCATTTCATGTTCTTGTATAAATACTTGTGATAACATTGAAATATAATTTCATCATCAAACATTGATGCAGTCAAGGTCAGAGGATCCAATTAAGGACTGTCCAAACTTTTAGCCAAACACCAACAATGCAGAATAACACAACACAACATAGATATAGAATCAAAATATTCTTTATTCATCAATAACCAAGCTTACAAGAAACATTTTGAGCTTTAAGGCCTTCTCAGTTATGACCAAATTCATCAACGATTACAATAGTTCAACAAGATCACGCAGGATCCAACACACTTTCTCAGGTAGCCTAGGTCTATAAGACAACAAGACACTGGTAAGCACTCCAAGAAAGATCTAAACTTGTGCTTGTAGGCTACCAAGTAATATTCTTGCGCCTAAGCTCGCAAGCTACTAACTCTTCTACACTTCTTCTACTTCCTTCTACCTTCCCAAATCTTCCCTAAAAAACTACCCAAACACCCTCTTAAATACTACACAACCATAAGTCAACTTTACAAAAAAATAAATCCCAAAACCCAATCAGCTTCCAAAGATTAAAAAAATATTAAGTGAAACATCATTTGGCTCTCAAATAGCCTTCCAATAATTAATTTATCAGGTTGGCATCCAGATCCACATAGGAGAATGCAACATGCTAGATCTAGGTCCCCACATGTCCAACACTCAATCCATAACTCAAGGAGTGCAACCCAAATTAAATGCACCATTCGGCTAAGCCGATTCATCAAAACACACAAGTTGGTCAACAAGAGCACCGAGTGTCAGTAATGAACACTGAGACCTCATCGGTAACCAAGCACTAAGCACTGAACCTTTACCATGACCACTGAGCTTCATCAGTGAAGCGAAATAGACTCTGGTTGAGAACTATCACCAAAGACTGAGAAACTCTAGTCTTCTACAGAGATCACCAGTCAATTAACTGAACTCCACCAGATAGTTATCGAGACTACTAGAACCTTCAAGAACTGAGGATGTTCCTACATCAACCATACATCAATTTCAACAAGCTTGAGGAAATAGTATTTTAAGACACAAATATGGATTTAGAAAGAGCTAGTAGAGATCTATAGAACTAGCTTTTGTAGAGGAAAAAAATTAGGGACAATGGTGATTTTCCTTGACAGTTTCTATCTCTTTTTTTTATGAAGCTTTTGGGGAAGGTTATGAATGAAATATTTTTCTATAAAATATAATTTTTATCTACATTGGAAAATCCTAGATAAGGGAACCCAAAACTGACATTGTCTCCCACTTTTAGGCCTATATTTTAGACATGGGTTTCTCTTCTTCTCTCCTTTCCACATTTTTACTCCATATCTGCATATCTAATTTGAGATATTTTGTGCATGTTAATTATTATAATTTTCACACTTTCAGCCCTAGATCTTGCATTTAATTAAAAACATTCAATACATCATTTCTAAGTCAATCATGAAGTATTAGATTCACCTTGTGCCAAATCCTTTTCAATCAAGTTTGAGATTGAGCCAAGTGGATTCACTCTCCTTGATCTAACTCAAAGGGGAAATAGGCCAATTACCTAATTTGTGTGCATTAACTAGTGAACACCCATTTCCAACAATATTATGTGTACACACACACATGTGCGTATTACTTTATGTCAAAAAAACTAGTACATGATCTATTTACAAAAAAAAACATATGCATTTTCCTATAAATAAAAACATGTTTG
Source organism: Chamaecyparis obtusa (assembly GCA_027943335.1). Taxonomy (NCBI): domain Eukaryota; kingdom Viridiplantae; phylum Streptophyta; class Pinopsida; order Cupressales; family Cupressaceae; genus Chamaecyparis; species Chamaecyparis obtusa. The sequence continues at coordinate 213,080 of BSBK01007505.1, forward strand.
TGTATATAATTTGAATATCACATACATGGTGTTCTAATTACATCCATGTACATGTTTTTAATTCAAATTACATGTATTTTCTTAACATGTATGCATTAAAGCCGGTGCTTAGGCTTGGCAGCTTCATTTTGTTCCAAAACCAATATTTTTTCTTTTAATCTTGTTTATCAATTTCCTTGTCACCAACTTTACATATTACTAAGTGGGTATTTCTAAAATCACCTCCACAATTTCACATGTCTTATAATATTTGTAGCAATTCTTTTTTTGACATTTGAACAACATTAACATACTTATTTTAAATTTGTTTTAGTAATGTTCCTATAGTTCGTAGAGATATATATGTACCATTTTGAATAACCATTGGCCTACTTCTCCAAATTTTAAATAAACTATATATTATTGTTCTACACTTCATTCTTTACAAATTCAAATAAAATTGCACTTTTAGTCATTTTGTGCAAGTTATATGACCCACACAAATTGGTATCGTATTTTCAAGATGTGCCCAATTTGAAAAGTCATTTAAAAAACTTTGCAAAAAATTAGAATAAGATACAAAACTTCTAGTAGTCACTCTTAACTATCTTTCTACTAGAGGGTTTTTCAAAATACTAAATGAAATTATAAATTTTTTGACTCGTACACTAGAAACTATGATATGTTTTTCTAGAAAAAATAAAAACATTTTTGGGTGTTGGAAGGATTTTACCCTATTAATATTATCTATTTTTTAAAAACTTCAGTAGTTTAGAAACCATATTATTATTACTACAACTCTTGTTCTTTTGGTATCTTCAAATTTTAAATGCATGAGTCTCAAATTGCTCCTTAAAGTTTAGGTTTAGTTGATTTCAAAAAAATTGGACACTTTTGACTACCTTTCGTTCACCATCTTAGTGAACATACCCAAGTACATACATACACTCTTATAGGAAGCCAACCACACCAACTTTGAGGATCTATGATAATTACTACTGAAGAGAGGGACCAATTAATATAAGTTAGAGTATATATGCATTGAGAAGAAGAATCTCAACATCCTTAGAAACTTCTTCAATTATGTTCATGAGAAGGAATCAGTCTAGCTCATTCTAAGTATACCACACAAAAAGTTATCATATTTGGAATGACCACACTAGATCACCAAGGAATCCATTCAAGTTGTCAAAAAACCACTAGTACAAGGGGATATTTCCCCTAAGGAAGGATTTCTCAAACACTAAAGTAGGGAAATCATTTCTTGGCTATATTCAATGGTGATAGATTCAAAATAAGAAATATTACACATAAGAGAATCCTCTATGCCACAAAGGTGATTTCTTAGAAGGTATATTTCATAAACCATGAGTGATCTACTATAATAGTATCCAAAAAAACTACTTACCAAATGGTCATCTTGAAGAGAAGGGCTTTAGTTTATGTGAGGTCCTAAAGAAAATACTATTACAAATGTGATTGTCATTGCACCAAAAGATTGACCTATAAATGCCCGATATAACCACTAGACTAATAGAATCCACAAGAGGCAGTTAATCCCTTGTCATGAATCACAAGGGGATTGCTAACCATTTTTCCAAAAATCTCCCTCTCAACTTACCCAAGGGGATTCAAACCTATGACCAAGCTCTAATACCACTTTTTATAAGTTTGATTATTGTTGCACCAAAATATTGACTTGTCAATGCCCAATACAACCAGTAGACTAATACAATCCATAGGAGGCAATTAGTCCCTTATGATGAATCCTAAGGGGATTATTGACCATTTTAACAACAAACACCATTAGAATTCTACCTAGACCAATAAATTTGTCTATCCATTCTAATATGGCACCATATGTATCTACCTTGTGTTATGCCCTGCATACCAGTCCCTTCATTTTGTGTGGAAAAATATCGGGTCCCCCTTTCTTTCTTATTTTGTTTCTCTATGTCCATTGTTGGGACTTTTTTTTGGTTTTTTCCTTCCCCCCTCCAAGGTGTCAAACCTCAGAGTCCACCTTGTTACCAAGAGAAAGCCCAAATCTATGGTTAACAACTTCCCCAACACTTTCAAGTAATTAAGGGGGTCAAATGGCTGAGACCTAGGGAGCGAAGCATTTATTATTTTCTCTAGAATAGTACCCTTATTTGTTGCACCTCCCAGTGGTCTTATACAAGAGAAATTTTGAAGGCTATTTTATTTGCACCAAGTGATTAAGTTATTTTCCTCTCTGTGAAATTTGTTTACTATACACTTTTCACCAAGTGATTAAGTTATTTTGAGCACATTTGTGACCAAGTTTATGAGCAATTTGAATCCATCTTGTGTTGTGAATTTTCATTTTCAAAGTTGGTTTGTAGATGCTTCATTGACCAAAGTTTGTGACTTTCATTTCAAGTAGGCATTTCTCTATATTTTCTTGGTTTTGTTTTAATTTTTCTTTTTGGGTTTCCTTTTTCTTTTTGTCTTTCAGTTTTGTCCTCCTTGTGGGTGTTGCATTTCCCTTTCCTACCTTGTGAGTTGTAGTAGGTGAATAAAGGGGATTTTTCTTGCAAAATTCCTAAACCCTAAACTTAATTTAGGTCCCCTTCTTGGTTAAACTAGGTCATTTTGTTTCTCCACCTAAATTACAGGTGTCAAGTGTTCAACCCTACTAGTTTTGTCCCTTCTCCATTAGGGAGTTTTGTTATTTCCTAGCCCTAATGTATCTGAAGGTGTTGAATTACAGTCATGTAAGTTCTATGTCTAAAAGAATAAGATAGGGTTCTTGGGTTTGTTTTTTCCTTGCCCTAAATTTGCACCTTTGTCTACATTTTGGTTTTAAGTGAAATTTTACCTTCCGAATTTATATGTTTTGGGAATCTTTGAATGATCAATGGGTTTTTATTTGTCAAAAAACCCTGGGTAATCCAGGCCATGGAAGGCCACATGTCAAAAACCCACAAATTTGAATTCATTGTGACACTCTTTTATGCACTAGCCATTGTGATTACATAGGAAATAACTTTGGTTCTTGGCTTAGAAATCAATTTCAAGTGGCTAATTCAAAAGAACCCTAGACTTAGCCATTGATGTGAATAGAAAGCTCACATACCTCAAAACCTTGCAATCCCAAAGTCCCCATCATGAGAGTACTAATAGTCACTTGGCATGAAACTTCAAACCTTGGATCTCAGACCTCCTCATCATTACATCTACCATGGTAACCAAATAATCCTTCCCTAAAAATGTCTTCCACAATCCTTGGTGCCAAAATATTGAGTATTCTAAACTTTGGGTTCCAAGGATCCTTTTGCACTACAATAAATTGTTAAACATAATCATGAACACATATCCTCAAATCCTGAAGTCTGAGATCACTTTAAACTATATGATAATGCATCTTGTTTAATTTAATATCTTGTATACTAATGATGGTCCAGTTTTATAGGATAACAAGTATTCAAATGGCTTCATCATCATCATAGGAAGTGGAGCCAAGAACATCTACCTCCACCCCTATTGGAAGGGGAAAAAAAAGTTGAATGGGAGTTATAGAAGTTACCTCTCACAATGAAGTATTAGGTAGATGACTTCCTTTAGGCCTCTGGAGTGGACAATACACTCTAGGAGATCATACACACCGATATCAGTAAATGGAGCAAGTTAGTGACTATAAGAAAGAAAATCAAAGCTTATAAATAGTGTAATGAAGATTTATCTGTGTCTCTATCCTAGGGTAGATTGATACAAGTTACATATTTCCTAATGTCCCTGCATTTCCCAGAATTGATCCTCATGCTAGAAAATTACTAAAATGCACCCATGCACTTTGTCTACCATCCTAATAGAGAGCCTATTGCTACTTTTGATCTAGATACTATTGCACTCACTTTCTGCATCCTCTTGAGGAAAAGTGCCTTTGTATTATCTAAAGATCAGAGACAGAAGGAGAACTATGTAATTGAGAATAATTCCAAGTGGAATCTAAATAAGCATTGGTTGAGGAATCCATGACAGGATGTGCTAAAGATGGTATCCAGTGTCTCAAGGTCCAAGTTCATTTTTCCCATCAAGGGGTTTATCATTTTCCTTTGTCGAGTCTTTTGCGAGGAGCATGCCAAAGAGTACTTTCCCTAGATGCATTAATTTTTATACAAAATGACCATGGAGAAGGTCTATTTTGATTAGTCAAATATTATTTTTTATCACATCAATTGGTAGATTTAGGAACTCAAGGTCACTTGAAGGTTCTCCATGACATCCTATGTGGTCTGGGTCACTGCTCACTGAGCTCAAAGATTCACAGGAATAATGTAATGCCCCACCAGGGAATTCGGGAGATATTAACCTAAAAGAAGAAGAATTTTTTTCTTGAGTGTTTACAAAAAATAATGAATAAACAAGTAGAAGTAAAAAAATAAGTCCATAAGTACACATAAACATAAACATAATCTCAATTTCATATTACACATCTCAAGGGTTCCTTGACGTAGAAACTACACATTTATACAATTACAATAATATTCTAAATCATCTACATATTATATCAGAAATATATCTAAATAATGAATTATACATAATCTCCAACATCCACTACACAAGTCACAAGATATATAGTTATAATTGAATACAATGCACAAATTAGAGAAGTACAAGAATAAGAATAAGTCTCCGAGAAGATAGGATATAAAGAAACTGCAACAATGATCATCTAGCACTAGAAGAGGGACATTTGGATTCTCAAATGGTAAAATAATCACTACCTCCTGACCTTGTGAAAACTTGTAGTTCCACTCCCACTTTGTTGAGGAGATAATATCATATCTCACTTACATAACAATACCAAACCATTCAAGTAAAACTAAGAAAGGATCCTAGAAGTTCCTATCTCAAGGGTACATCTCAAAATCAAAGGTACACATACTAATCCAGAGGCAACCAATACCTGTAGGAAACCTAAGATGAAATTAGGGAAGTGTAATCACATATGTGAACCCCTTGGAATGATCTCACTAGGCTCTGACTCCCAAGTGTGGTCATATGCGGAACCTGAGATCCTCTCATGTAGATAAGGATAACCAATCATGCCAAACTCACCATCACTACTAGATGGGAAAGCATCTTCTCCTTCTCCCATCCTTAGCCCATACTAGCACTCAAGGCATGGGCAAGGAAACCATTATCTTATTAATTCATTTTAACCTCATTTAATTTATATTATCACTTGATTAAGTAATGTACTAAGGATACACAAGTAGCCACTTCTAGGCTCTGGTACCTCCAAAGTAAGCCACTTCCCTTTTAACACCTAGATAACCTACCCTAGGTTCCAAATCTCAAAAGCCATAACTCAAGGTCATCATAAATCATAATTTCCAAATCTTGTTCCAAAGAATAACAAGAACACATAATAAGAATTTCCATCATAAAAATCCATTCCAAAAGGCTAGGTTACAACAAGATCAACTTCCATGGAAGTATGCAAGGCAAGAAAAATAAACACAACCCTAACCCCGCCTCTGATAACAATCTTAATAGGCTGACGTAAAAGAGTCCCTTCTAACCAAGAATGTAGAAGGAATAAACTAGAGATGGAATAGAATTTAATGAATAAACTAATTTGTAAAGTTCTAGTACAAAAATTTATCTATTAAATAATCACTAACAAACTATAATTAATCTATTAAATAAATTAATCCTAGGATTAAAATTACTAAAGTCACTACAATTTCATAAGTCTAATAAAAAATAATCAATTGAATTATCCAATTTCATTTTATTTAGAAAACAGAAATATCCATCAAAATAACGATGCCATAAATAAATCATTCCCATTAAAAAGCTAACAGAATTAAATATATGTAAATAATTAACCAAACTATATATATATATATCATAATTATATATATATATATGATTAACAATTATATGTATTCTATATATATAAATAAATATATATTTAATAGTTTATTATTATTATAATATTTGTATTTAATATTGAATTTTTATTATTATTTATGTATTATTATTATTATTTTTAATAAAAAATATTTTTTTAGAAAAATGAACACAAGAGACACCAGATTTACCGTGGAAACCCAATATGGGAAAAACCACCAATGCAACTAGTTACTATTTTTCACTCTTCTGAAGTGATGCCCGGTTAGAAGCCAACCCGGTAACAAAACACACTGTTAGGTGTGACCTTGTTAGAGGATTTAATCACCCTGCTAGGAGTGGCCTTGTAAGAGGTCTTGAAACAATTCAATAGAACTGTCACCTTGTTAGAGGATTTACAAAATGGTTGTTAAACCAACTCGGTTAAGAGATTTTGATATCACTACTACAATTGTAAGAGAGTAACAATGAAATGACCTACAATTGAATTGCTGATTATAGATCTCTGTTCTACTTCACTAGATCCTTACTGATCAAATAAATCTTTGCTACTCCTCAAGGATATCTAACCATCCTTCAAAATTCACACATACCTTTCTTCAAAATGATTTCTGCATGTTGTATATCTTATTCACCACTTGACCTTCTATATATATATACCATTCTAATTAACATTTAGATTGTCAAGTCGGCACTAATAATTATTACAACAGTCAACTGGGATAAACAAACTGTAATAACAAAATCCTTTGAAGGGCCGACCTTGCTCGGTAAACATTAATCCTGAAAAAGATTTCCTTCAGTGACCGAGTGAACTCGGTAACCACAATGAATTATGCAACATCCTTCGGAGACCGAGAGAGCTTGGTAACCACTAATTTTCCTTCGATAACCGAGGAGGCTCGGTTAACACTATTTTCTATCATGTTTCCTTTTCACACCTGAGAGATCTCGGTAGACACTAAAAACTGCCTAGCTGATCGGCTGAGCTCTGTAGACACTGAGAATGATAATTGATATGACATTTGTGTGACATCAAAGACAACACATAGCTAATCCAATAATGTCCTTCAGACAATTGTATCCAACAATCTCCCTCTTTGGCATTGATGGCAACACAACATGTCACAGCACAATGAAATTTCACAGAGAAACCCAGAGTAAGAAACATATCCTTAGCTTCATTCTGATTCCCATCATCTTCAAACTTCTTTCTGACTGAGAACTCTCCCTCTTAACTTCTCAAATTATTCTCCTTAGAAATTTCTTGAAATGACAGCAAACTCTCCCTCTTTGACAACACATGCCAAAGATAACTTACATAGTTTCGGTGAATATCAATGTACCTTATGTACTGATTCATATGCAATGATTCTCTGACTATGCTGCATCAACTAATTGATCTTCAACATGTTTTGGTTGATGCATCACTAAAACTTTATTTAGTGAACCTCAGATAGGGGAGTGACCCCTAACTTGCCTCTTAGATACAAGAATGCATCCTTAGGTAGTGGCTTGGTGAATATATCTGCAATTTGTTCTTTTGTATGAATATATTCCAATCTGATTTCCTTGTCCTACACCAATTCTCTGACAAAGTGATATTTTATAGCAATGTGCTTGGTTTTGGAATGCATTACTGGATTCTTTGAAATATTTATTGCACTTATAATGTCACAAAACATAACAACTGGTTCTTTGATCTCAACCTTCATGCCTTCCAAAAACTATTTAAACCATACAATATTAGAGCAGTTTACTGCTGCAGCAACATATTCTACTTCTGCTGTGGATTGGGATGTGCAATTTTGCTTTTTACTAGTCCAAGATACTAACCTCTTGCCAAGGAAGAATGCTCCACCACTTGTACTCTTTCTGTCATCAATGTTTCCTTCCCAATCAGCGTCAGTAAACACTTTTAAATCCAAATTGCCTCCAAATTTATACCACAAGCCATAATCTTCAGTTCCCCTTAAATACCTGAAGATTCTTTTGATTGCCATCATGTGATTTTCTCTGGGTTTAGCTGAGAATCTTGCCAATATACCAATTGCTAAGGCAATATCAGGCCTTATGTGCACTACATACTATAATTTTCCAATCATTTATCTTTATAAGGTCTGATCTACTTCTTTTGAATCATCATCTTTGGTAAGCTTCAGTCTAGTACACATGGGTGTACCAACTGGTTTTGAATCTTCCATACTAAATTTCTTAAGTATTTCCCTAATATATTTAGATTGAGTAATGTAGATACCATTTTTGTTCTGCTGAATCTGAAGTCCAACAAAAAAATTTATCTGACCAAACATAGACATTTCAAATTCTTTGTTCATATGCTTTGAAAATTCTTTGCACTGATCATCATTTCTTGTAAACACAGTATCATCCACAAATATTTCTGCCAAAACAATTTTGTTATCTGATCCTTCTTTGATGTATAAATTACTGTTGTCATTACCTCTTTTGAAATCAATCTGAGTAAGATAGTTATGTAATCTTTCATACCATGCTCTAGGAGCTTGTTTCAGACCATACAATGCTTTGTGTAATTTTCAGACCATATCCCTTTTGTCTGGATCAATAAAACCTTCAGGTTGCTCAATGTAGACTTCTTCCTCAAGAATACCATTGAGAAATGCAGATTTTATATCCATCTGATATACCTTAAATCCTTTATGTGATGCATATGCAAGTAAAGTCCTCACACCTTCTAATCTTGCAACAGGAGCAAAAGTCTCTCCATAATCTATTCCTTCTTCTTGAGAATATCCTTTACATACCAATCTTGCTTTGTTTCTTGATACTTGACCATCTTCATTCAACTTATTTCTAAATACCCATTTTGTCCCAATTACATTTTTATCTTTAGGCCTAGGTACAAGAGTCCATGTCTTATTTTTCTCTATTTTCTCTATTTCTTCATTCATAGCCTCAATCCAACTTTCATTTTCCAATGCATCTTTGACATTTTTAGGTTCAAAATCAGCAAATAAACATGTACCTTTTAGTTTACTTCTTGTCATAGTACCATCTGATTTGTTTCCAATAATCTGATCTGGTGTATGATGCTTCCTGACGTACTTGGCCAATACAAGTTCCTTGCTTCCTGAATGAGTTACATTTTCATCTTCTTCATCTTCAGGTTCAGGTTGCTCGGGCTCAATAGATACTTGCTCGGTAGCTTCAGACTGAGACTTGGTAATTTGTGACTCGGTCTGAACTTCTTCTTGTGACTCAGTTACTATACTGGGCTCGGTAGATGTAGTTTCCTTATTGACAGATGTGTCTAGAAATGTATCAAGTTTGATGTAAACAAATCTTTTGTAATCCTCTGGTTCCTTTTTGCTTTCTTCTTCAGTCTTTTCTGCAAACTCATCAATTCTCACATGTGCACTTTCTATGATTTTATGAGTAGACAAATTTAGACATCTATATGCCTTACTTTTGCAAGAATATCCCAAAAATATTCCTTCATCACTTTTTACATCAAATTTTCCTTTTCTAGATTCTTTTAAGATGTAACATTTACTACCAAATACTTTTAGGTAACTTACATTTGGTTTGTAACCATACCATAGCTCATAAGGAGTCTTGAATGTGTCTTTTCTCAGCTGTACTCGGTTCAAGGTATGAACTACAGTGCTGATAGCTTCCTTCCAGTATTTCATAGCAATGTTCTTTTCAATCATTAGAGTCCTTGCATAGTCCATGATAGATTTGTTCCTTCTTTCAGCTATTCCATTCTACTCAGGAGTTCTCAGGGCTGATACCTATCTTTTGATTCCTCTTTAAATGCAAAAATTATTGAATTCATGGGAGATGAATTCACCACCTCTGTTTGATCTCAAGCATTTTATTCTTTTTCTTGTTTCCTTTTCTACTCTTGCTAAATACCATTTCAACTTCTCAAATGCTTCTGACTTTTCTCTTAAATACATAACAGTCATCATTCTAGAGTAATCATCAACAAAGAGAATAAAGAATTTTTCTCCAGTATAGCTGTCAATTCCAATAGGTCCACATAAATCAGTATGCACAATTTCCAAAATATCTTCAGACTGATAGTTTTTACTTTTAAAACTAGACTTTCCCATTTTACCAATTTGACAATTTTTGCATAGACCAACATCAGGTTTCTTCAAAGTAGGAATACCTCTTACTTTCTTGAATTTTCTTATTTTCATCATGTTATCAAAATTTACATGACATAACCTTTTGTGCCATAACCAACTTTCTTCAATTTGAGCAATAAAACATGAGTATTCACCAAGATCAAGATAAAATAGGTTACCTTTGGTTTCTTTGCCTGATCCTATCAATTTTCCTTTGTCATCCAGTAGTCTTGCTTTGCCATTCATGAATTCAACTTTGAATCCACTATTAATTAGCTATGCTACACTTAGAAGATTATACTTTAGTCCTTCAACCCAATATGCATTATCACATATAAGTTCTTTGGTTAATGAAATTCATCCCTTTCCTTTTATACAACAAGGTTCATTGTTTCCAAACCTTACATTACCACCATCAAAGTTTTCAAAGTGTTCAAACTTAGTCCTATCACTAGTCATATGATGTGAACATCCACTATCTATAATCCATGTATCATTCTTGCTTATATGAAAGATAAGTGCCATCTCATCTTCATCATTATCAGATTCATCTTTTACAGCAATGAAAACAATTTCTTCTTCACTATAATCTGAATCTTTAGCTAAAAAACATGTTTTCTTACCTTTATCCTTGAATGATTTGAAATTCTTCTTTCCATTGTACTTGTAACCTTTCTTCTCATCTTTGCTTTGCTTCTTTGGGCACCTAGCTGCAATATGACCAATTTCTTCACATGAAAAATAGATTAAGGGAGTTTTACCTTTGTATTTTCCTCTGCCTCTTGAATATTTCTTTGCAAGTAATGCTTCAATAACTTCAAGATCACTATCAAAACTTTCCTCTGATTCTTCTTCACTTTCTAATTGAATTTTCTTCCCTTTCTTGTGTGAAAGTGTGGCCTCAAAAGCTGATTCAATATTTTTAGAAGTTGGAACATAGTTGTCATAGTTATCCAGTTCAAAGGCTGTCAATCTTCCAACTAAGGCATCCAAAGTTATATTGTGATTTTCTTCACATCTTCTTTCTTGAATAGTAGAAACTCTTATTGCATAAATAGGAAGTAATGTTTTAAGAACCTTACTTATAATAGTTTCATCATCAATTTTTCCTCCAGAAGCTCTGATTGCACTAACACTTGTCTTGATCTTTTCAACATATTTTGCAATGTTTTCTTCTTCTCTCATTTTCATCTGATCAAACTATCCTCTTAGGCTTTCTTCTTTGGCTCTCTTCACATTGTCATCACCGCCATATATTTTTTTTAGCTTGTTCCACATTTCATGAGCAGTTGTGTAGTCTTTGATTTCATCAAATTCTTCATAGCTAAGAGCTGATGCAATGTCTATCATCATAGTGTTATGGTTCTTCTTCTTTGCAATGTCTTCAACAATTAATGTGCCAGTAGGAACTCTATATTCTTGATCAATATATTTGCATCTTGAATCACCAATGGAAGCCAGATGAAGTCTCATGAGACCTTGCCATGCTGAAAAGTTATTTCTTTTAAGCCTTGGAATTTCTTTTTTGTAAGACATCCTGATCTTAAGCTTAGGTCCTTGAAACCCTTCCTGCAAGCACCAAAAGCTCTGATACCAATTGTTGGAAATATAGATGCAGTAACTAAGAGGGGGGGGGGGGTGAATCAGTTAACCACAAAAATATTACCACTGATCCATTAGATATCTTAATAAATTATTTACTGTTGCCACTCAATAAACATACAGAGAAATGTTGAAACTCGATCTTTGAAGTGTGTAATAATTAAATTGTTCTTAAGCATTAATCACTGATTAACATACATGAATAAAGAAAATAACATGAACACAAGAGACACCAGATTTACCGTGGAAACCCAATATGGGAAAAACCACCAATGTAACTAGTTACTATTTTTCACTCTTCTGAAGTGATGCCCGGTTAGAAGCCAACCCGGTAAAAGGTTACAAAACACACTGTTAGGTGTGACCTTGTTAGAGGATTTAATCACCCTGCTAGGAGTGGCCTTGTAAGAGGTCTTGAAACAATTCAATAGAACTGTCACCTTGTTAGAGGATTTACAAAATAGTTGTTATACCAACTTGGTTAAGAGATTTTGATATCACTACTACAATTTTAAGAGAGTAACAATGCAATGACCTGCAACTGAATTGCTGATTATAGATCTCTGTTCTGCTTCACTAGATCCTTACTGATCAAATAAATCTTTGCTGCTCCTCAAGGATATCTAACCATCCTTCAAAATTCGCACATACCTTTCTTCAAAATGATTTATGCATGCTGTATATCTTATTCACCACTTGACCTTCTATATATATATATACCATTCTAATTAACATTTAGATTGTCAAGTCGGCACTAATAATTATTACAACAGTTGGCTGGGATAAACAAATATAATAAAAAAATCCTTTGAAGGGCCGACCTTGCTCGATAAACATTAATCCTGAAAAGATTTCCTTCGATGACCGAGTGAACTCGGTAACCATAGAGAATTCTGCAACATCCTTCGGAGACCGAGAGAGCTCGATAACCACTAATTTTCCTTCAATAACTGAGGAGGCTCGGTTAACACTATTTTCTGTCCTATTTCCTTTTGACACCTAAGAGATCTCAGTAGACACTAAAAATCACCTAGCTTACCGACTGAGCTCGGTAGACATTGAGAACTGCCTAGCTGACTGACTGAGCTCTATAGACACTAAGAATGATAATTGATATGACATTTGTGTGACATCAAAGACAACACATAGCTAATCCAACAATGTCCTTCAGACAATTGTATCCAACAGTTGTTAGGGTAGCCAAGGGCTTCCATCCGACACCCAATTGTCAGAGCAGCCAAGGCCTGTCATCCGGCTCCCTTGTTGTTGACAGCTCCAACTATCGTGGGTGGGGGATGATGTCCCCACCTACATAATATATATATATATATATATATATATATATATATATATATATATATATATATATATATATATATATATATATATATATATATATATATATATATATATATATATATATACCCTTATTACATTTGTATATATTGTTTTGTCTTTATAAGGGGAATATAGGACCTATCCCTAATCCAAATTCCCAAAATAGAGATCCAAATTGATTAATCACAAAGAAGTGATCAATAGAGAATATGAAGAAAGGAGGAAATCCTATAATTTGCTACAGAAACTATATGTTTAAAATATAAAATCAATAGAAGAAAAATACTAACCTCCAAATAGGGCAAATCTGGAAAATGATGTTTGCACATAGTTTCGAGGAATTCTACAACTTGCTCTAGACTAGAAATACTAAGACACAGAAAACCCAAAAAAAATTTGTCTTTTTGAGGTCAGGTCGACTTTGACCTAGATAGCAGGGCACAATCTTACCCCTCACTTAAGGTCATCCCTGACCTGAAACAGCTCTGACAAAAATTCTGTTGGTGGATCTTGGAAGTTTTTTGAAAAGGGTATCCAGATCTAAACTTCAATTCACTGTCCTGTACCTTTACCTACAAGAAAAATGGTTTTTGTTGTTTTAATGGGGGGTTTCCCTTGGTTAAACCCCAGTTTGGAATCAACCTTGAAATGTAATTGAAATTGCAATATGTATAAACAAAGTAAATGGAACTATTCACCTTACTTATGTTGAAATCCTTGTGGAGGATTTGAATCCTTGAATCCAAAAGTATGGATGCTCCAAATGAATGTAGGAATGTATGTAGGATGTATCAAATCAATGTCATTATATATTCAATACCAATCTTAAATGGATCTTATCATAGGAAGAGACTTGGATGAATGTGGATGGAGAAATCTTCAACAAGAGGACTCCATAGAGATTGAATCCTTCAATGGCTAACAATGGATCTCCTTGATGAATACTTGAATGCTTGAATGCTTGAAGATGAATGAATTTTTTGTTTCTTTCCTTCTCCTTCTTGCTTTCTTTCACTTGAGAGCTAGATATCTTGATCATGAAATTTCTTGATTGTGGATGTGAAAATGAAAGAGGAAGGCTCCTTTTTATAGTGATCTAGGGCACAAACTTTTAGAGAAGGCTGACATTGGAGAATTAAATCCCAACTAACATTAACCCCTAGAAATGGACCTAGATTAAATCAAATTTAAGAGTTTACCATTCTAAAACTCAAAACAGTCGACCCGAAAGTGGGAAAATAAAACTTTCTGAAGGTCGACATCCTGAAACTCCTGAAACTTGAAAATTGGACTCAGGGTCAGGGTCGAGGTCAACTCTATCCTAGATCAAGGTTGAGGTTGACTTTGACCTAGGTTAGGGTCAAGGTTGAACTTGACCCATCAGGTCATCCTTGACCCAAAAAGTCAAAATCTTTAATTTCTTAGAGAAAGTTGTTAGAAAGAGGCTGGAAATAGGGGGATAGAAGTAGAATAAGGGGAAATAACCAGAACCATGCAAAGACCCAATCAAGGCACTTGACATGATCCCAGACCACTTACTCAAAGGGCTAAATGTTCTTATCATGGAAGTGCTTCCATTTTAAGATGATACATTAAGCCCCCACTTTAGCAAGAGTATGGACTCAATGCAAACTCTTAGTAAAGGAGATCATAATGAAAAGATAATCTTATTAAAATCAAAGGGACAAAGAAATCCTCAATCCCCCAGGGACTCAAGTCTTTATCAACTCCAAGATCACAATAAGAGATACATCTCTAGAAAAGAGAGAGAAGAGGGTGAGATTATCTCACCCAATGAGAAATTATGTCCCATTGTGAACCACATAAGGAAACAATGTAACCAGAAAGATGGAATTGAACCACCTAGTAAATATGGCTACTCACTAGTCAACCCATCAAGGATTCACCCTTAGGAATATTCTATTCTAGAAGAGTAAACCCAAAAACAAAAGAGATCCATTCTTAAGGACACCTTCAACCTTAAGGGATCAAAAATTTGAAACTAGAGCGATCAAGAGATCCTAAATAAAAATTCATGCTTTAAGGATTAGTCACTAATCCATAAATCGAGAAAAGTATCTTGAAAAATAATATATATATATTGAAAAGTGCGTGTGTGCAATAGGTGAGCAGAGCATATGCCCCCACATTAAATTCATTGCTAACACTTTAATAGGAGTAATGGCTTTAATAGAAACATAAACAACTCCACTTATTATGTTTCCACTAAGAGATGCCCCTGGATGAAGACAAATCAAGGGAAATATCATAGAAACATATAGAGAACACAGAAGGGATCTACCTACCATGGGGTCAATATGATCATAAGAAAATATATAAATGATATTATTGCAAATGAATTGACATCATTCCCCAAAGAAAGTAGAACTACAATCAAAATGGAGGAAAGATCACATAAGAGTTACGAAGAAGAATCTCTTCAGACCATGACCTAGAGACCAAAAAGAATCAGTACTATCAAGTCATGGATCCAAGAAGATTACACAAGGAAATATTTACAAGCAATAGCACAAGTACAATATAACATGAAACAACATATAGAAGAATAAAGATACATATAGAAGAATTGTACAATAGCTTCGATTCCTTTATCACCTTGTACCAAAAAAGTAACAAGGGTCGTATAAAAGAATCTAACAACATTTAGCAAACACATTACGGGAGAAGCACAGTACAACTGGAAAACACACAACAAAGCTACCATAAAGGATAAGTTGATCAAGCATGCTACCTACTCTCCCTATCTCATTCTATATCATTTAGGGAAGGTGGGTAACTCACAAGAGGGACTATATCCAACATAGTAGGAATGATAGCTAGTTCCAAACAAGGATCCTCTTGAGAATCATAATGTTTGATAGTAGGTGTAAGTGTTAATTGTGATGAAAGCATATTAGGTAAATTAATGTCAATGTCAATAGTCTCATATTCATCATTAACATCATCAAGAGTATCTTCTTCAT
Organism: Chamaecyparis obtusa; assembly: GCA_027943335.1. NCBI lineage: Eukaryota > Viridiplantae > Streptophyta > Pinopsida > Cupressales > Cupressaceae > Chamaecyparis > Chamaecyparis obtusa. Next base: position 228,984 of record BSBK01007505.1, read on the forward strand.
CTAGAGTAATCAATATAGGTTCTAAGATATGAATTGGATCATCATAATCTTGCATTTTAACAACATTATTAGCAACAACTTCTAACACATCATGCATAGGCTTATCAAAAGAAGGTAAAGATTTTTGAAGAATAGAATTATGAGCTTTATCTTGAGCATGACACTTCTTGCGATGTTCATTAGCAAATTGATTACATTTTTCCTTACTTGAAATATGTTGAGAACTAGGAGGAACAACCACTAGATCCTTCACAAGTTCTATAGGAGGATTAGTAGGTTTATCAGTAGATGGACAAGCAACACTAGGAACTTGATTAACACAAATAGAAACCATAGATAAAGGAGGTATGGAAGGTGTATGCAAAAGACCACAATTAAGATCTATGGGAGGTATTCTTAACTCAAGAATCTTACGATGCTTATAGGTTTGATATGAGTGGAAAATATTATCAGGTCGAGAAGGACATGAATTAGGTAATGAAGGCCAAGAGAAGTCAAGAGTAGTGCAATCCCTAGGCCTAGAAGGTTGATATAAACTATGTTTAACCATCTTCACTTCTTCATCATGAACAAATTTAAGATATGTATGGTTAGGTGAAGCAACAATGTGCATGGCATTTAACCATGGAAAACCAAGCTTAACTTGAAACTAATAAGAAGTAAGAACAACAACAAAGGTAGTGTTCACAATTTTACCACAAAGTTCAACCAGAAAGTTAATAGAACCAAATGATGGATAAAGAAAACCATTACAAGTTTGAATCCACACATCCAATGTATCATAAGAATCACATTGCAAGTTTTTTGTAAAAAGATTTTCTTCAGTAATAACATTGACTAAGAATGTAGGATCAACAAGACAACCACGAGTAGGTATTTGAGAAATCCTAGCATAAATGTAAAGGGGACCATCAGGAGCCTTAATAGTCTCAGAATCATCAAAGGTAATCAAAAGTTCCCAAGGTTGTTTATTCTTAGGTTGTTTTCAAGGTTTAGGCTGAATTTTCAATTTAGGTTGTAGTTTTGGTATAGGTTGAGATTGAACTTGAGATTGAAGCTGAGGTTGAGGCTGAGGTGGAGATATAGATTGAACAACATGCTCCACTTGATTAACAATGTGATTAAGATCATCCATCTTTGAATCATAAACAATATTCATAGAAGATGGCTGAGCAATGGTATTAGTATCATGTGTAGGTAAATGATTCGTATAGATATGAAGATTTTGATTAGGAGGAGAAATAGATTTGTTCCCACTACCATCAAGATTATTAACAGATAAGGCATTAGAGTCAATTAAGTCTTGAACCTTATATTTTAAAGAATAATATTTCTCAGTATCATGACCATTATGATGATGATATTGAAAAAAAGCTTTAGGATCAAAGGATTTAGGTGCAATTGTAGCAAGTAAAAGAGGTCGAATAGGAGGTAAAGAAATCATATTAGCAGTTAACAACCTATTCATAATAGAATGTAAACATTTAGAAAGAGTAAACATATGATTTAATTGAAAAGAAATGGATATAGAAGTGGCATTATGTGATGCAAAAATCACTTGATCAACAATCGCATTCTCTTGTTTGTTTATTTTGACATAGTTGTTGAATTTTTGAAATTTGTTTGGATTAGGAGCAACATCACTCTTATCAACTAGAACAGGAGCCATTGGAGTTTTTCTCTAAAATTGACTCACTTGTAGTTGATAATGATGAAGCACTACACAAAGTTGTTGAAAAGAGGTAAATTTAGTAAGCAGAATCTTATCTCTAATATCCTTTTGCAAATTTGAAATAAACATACATTGAATATCAATATCAAGAACAGGATAGGAAATCTGAGCATGTAAATGCTTAAATCTACCAATAAATTCAGTCAATTTTTCCTTAGCACTTTGTTTACAATGCATCAAATCAGTCAAGGATACTTGTAGACCAATGTTATTTTGAAATTGTTGAATAAAAGCATTGGCAAGCTGTGGAAATGAATCAATAGAATAAGGAGGCAAGGAACAATACCATTGTAAAGCCTTGTCATGAAAAGTTCTAGCAAACAACTTGGCTAAAATCCTATGGTCACGAGCATAATCACTACAAAGGATTTGAAATGTTTTAACATGATGAACAGGGTCTCCTTTTCTGTTATAATTCTCAAGATGAGGCATATCAACTTACTGAGGAATAGGAGTATGAATGATGTATAGGGACAAAGGACTTCCCATATTACATGTAGGAATACTAAACTTGTTTTGAGTCAAGGATGAAAGTTGTTTTTGTAAGGATGACACAGTTTGAGCCAAACTGATGATTTTTAAATCATTAGAGGAAATAGGAGTAGCAACATTAGAAACACTAGATAAAGTGTATGAAGCTACAGGAATGGAAGACACAACTAGAGGAACACTTGGAAATATAGTTGGAAAAGGGTTAGAATAAGTAAAAGGAACATTATGATAAGAAGATTGTGATGTAGGAAGGGATATGGGAGGAACACTCATAGGAATAGAGGGAACCATCACAGTCACCAAAGGAGTATAGGTAGAAATACTAGATAAAGGAACAGAAGAAGGTTCTATACTAGTCACCAGAGGAATCAACCCTAAATCTTTCTTGAGCTAAAGGTTTAACATTTGAATGCATAAGATAAGTAATACCATGCAAGAGATTAACACCTTGATCACTATCATGAAGAACTTTCTTAAGAGCCTCTATAGCTTGAATGGAATCTTTATTATGGTTTTCTTGAATAAGCCAATTACCCATTTTATCAAGTTTAGATGAAAGTTTTTGGACTTGTTCAGGAGGAAATCTTAAAGCATCATCCTCATCATGAGATGAGTGAGAAGATTTTTTCTCCATAATAGGATTGGAATCATGAATAATCAAATTGTCATCCGGGATCCTAAGGAAAGGAGAGGAAGATTCAGGATTAAAGGCACCCGTGAGTCTACAACTTCCTCTAACTGGAATGTTATAAGTAGAACTAGAGGTAGTAAAGCTCATATACCAATGCAACACAAATGAACTAAACTAAGAACATAAAAAGCATAAACAAATGAATATTTTTGTATTTTAAAGAGATTTTTGCAATTTTTTTGTATTTTTGAAATAGAAAGGAGCATAAAAGATTTAACATACAAGGAAAATGTAACACCAAAAATATATAAATGGAAATCTAACACGATAAACACAATAGGGCATCTAATTCCACAAAAGAAAAGTGGGTAAGCGTGTCGGGTTCACCAAAATGTAAAGGTGTGGATAAATATGTAGGAGATCTATCTTTACCCTTATTACATTTGTATATATTGTTGTGTCTTTGTAAGGGGAATATAGGACCTATCCCTAATCCAAATTCCCAAAATAGAGATCCAAATTGATTAATCACAAAGAAGTGATCAATGCACAAATGAATCAAACAATGGAGAATATGAAGAAAGGAGGAAAGGAGGAAATCCTATAATTCGCTATAGAAACTATATGCATGAAATCTTAAATGAATAGAAGAAAAATACTAACCTCCAAATAGGGTAAATTTGGAAAATGTTGATTCCTGATGTCTGTGCACAGTTTCAGGGAATTCTGCAACTTGCTCTGGACTGGAAATACTAAGATAGAGAAAACCAAAAAAAAATTTGTCTTTTTGAGGTTAGGTTGACTTTGACCCAAATAGGGGAGCACAATCTTACCCCATGGCACCATCTTATCCCTCACTGAAGGTCATCCCTAATGTGAAATAGCTCCGATAGAAATTTTGTTCACAGATTTTAGAAGTTCACCGAAAAGGGTATCCAGATCTAAACTTCAATTCATTGTCCTATACCTGTACCTGCAAGAAAAATAGTTTTTTTTGTTTGGATGGGGGGTTTTCCTTGGTCAAACCCTAGTTTAGAATCAAATTTGAAATGTAATTGAAATTGTAATATGTATAAACAAAGTAAATGGAACTATTCACCTTGCTTATGTTAAAATCCTTGTGAAGGATTTGAATCCTTGAATCCACAAGTATGGATGCTCCAAATGAATGTAGGAATGTATGTAGGATGTCTCAAATCAATGGCATTAGATCTTCAACATCGATCTTGAATGGATCTTAGCATAGGAAGAGACTTGGATGAATGTGGATGGAGAAATCTTCAATAAGAGGGCTCCATAGAGATGGAATCCTTCAATGGCTAACAATGGATCTCCTTGATGAATACTTGAATACTTGAATGCTTGAATGCTTGAAGATGAATGAATGCTTTCTTTCTTTCCTTCTCCTTCTTGCTTTCTTGCACTTGAGAGCTAGATGTCTTGATCATGAAATTGCTTGATTATGGATGTGAAAATGAAAGAGGAATGCTCCCTTTTATAGTGATCTAGGGCACAAACTTCTAGAGAAGGCTGACATTGGAGAAGTAAATCCCAATTAACCTCAACCACTAGAAATAGATCTATATTAAATTCAATTTAAGAGTTTACCATTCTGAAACCCGAAACAAGCGACCCAGAAGCGGGAAAATAAAATTTTCTGAAGCCCGACATCCTGAAACTCCTGAAACTTGAAAATTGGACCTGGGTTCAGGGTTGATGTTGAATCTTCCCTAGGTCAGGGTCGAGGTCAAATTTGACCTAGGTTAGGGTCGAGGTCGACCTTGACCCAGAAAGTCAAAATCCTTAGTTTCTCAAAGAAAGTTGTCAGAAAGAGGCTAGAAATAGAGGGAGAGAAGTAGAACAGTGGGGAAACAACTAGATCCATGCAAAGACCCAATCAAGGTGCTTGACATGACCCTAGACCACTTACTCAGAGGGCTAAATGTTATTATCATGGAAGTGCTTCTATTTTAAGATGATACATACATACATACATACATACATACATACATATATATATATATATATCTTTTTTTATTTTCTCTTTTCTTTAAAGAAAATTTCTAACAAATTATATTTTTGTCTATACCTGATTCCAGCAAGGTACATTTGTTTAAAATTAAAATATGAAAATACACGTATATGTATATATGCAATATATATATATATATATATATATATATATATATATATATTTATTTATTTATTTATTTATTTATTTATTTATTTATTTATTTATTTATTTATTTATTTATGAATATCATAGGGTGGATTTTTAAAAAAACCACAAAGATGTATATACATACATATATATAACACAAAAATTGAGAGCTTAATTTTTTTGATTTAATCTAAGTATTTTCTACAATCAACTAATAATTCATTTTCTAGTGTTTACTTTAATAATTCCTCCGAACCCTTATCAAATCTAAATTTTCTAAAATGATATTTTGTAGATTTTCAACCTATCGTTTACCAGTACAATTTCTTTCATAGAATTTGACAAAGATAATTTTACATACAATAATATTCTAAATTTTAACAATACTATCAACTCAAACCCTAATTGAATTTAAATCAAAATTGAATTCTGAAATTCATACAAACACCAAATTTCCTACAATTAATTTCCATAATTTCATTATGAAATGAAATCACAAAACAATCAATAGTAGCCAAATCTGATAGGCGTGAAGAAGACAATCTTTCAGAAATACCAGAATTAACACTATGAGGGTTTCTAAATCCTACCTCAAACGACCAGATGAAGAAATATGGTGAAGACTAGAAACATAGAAAATCCAAGATTTCATAGAAAATTCCTCCAATTCGAATCCTTCACCCAAATCTTCAAACCTATTTGTTCAGAATAATGGCCAAGCCTTTCCAATATAGGAATTGAACTCAACATTCCAATGCTAGAACTCAACTCAACTCAACAGCCTTGTTTTCATCAACTCTATAATTCCCTCAATTTCAATTTGTAACTCAAGTATTTTTTCCTTCCTTGTTTCTATCAACTCCCTTAACTCTCAATTAATTAATCTTTTATTGATTTATTATAATTTATTTGTGTAACTAAATTGTATTTAAATTAAAATAAATTAATATTATTTAGTCTAATATTATTTTCTACAAGATAATTTATTTTTAATTAATAATTATCTTTTATTTGAAAACATGAGTTTGATAATTAATTAAATCTTTAAGATAGTGTATTTAATTAATCTTCATTAATTAAATACTTTTATTTCCACAAATAAGCTCTTAATCAAATCTCCAAATTTAATACATGTATCTAATTAATTTCTACTAATTAAATACTTCCACATTTAAAATAACTATATATATCAAGCTCTAATTTATTTAAATCACATAATTATTCTAAACAAAATATTTAATTATAACAACATATCAACCAACCAGAAATCAACTAAACTAATAAAACCATAACCATAAGCAATGACAAGGATTGAGACATCGTGTGGATCCTGCAAGCAAGTAACTATGACTCTGTCCCTCAACCATATCAAACATGTCAAACAAGAAAGTAAAAGAATACATGACAACCATACATGTGCAAGTATGGGGTAAGTACAATCATAACCATAAATATCATTTTAAACATGTAAATAATCATCATCAAAATAACTAACAACATCTAATTGCAAATATATAATATCCATAATTATTCAATCATCAAATCACCATGTAATTTCATACATCCAAAACCACATAATAACTGAAATAATCAACCCACACATAAAATTGGCCTAAAAGAGTTTGGCAATGTAAAACTAAAAAGAAAACTATGGGTGTGAATTACAGATTAACACGGAAGGAAGGCTCGGTGATGAACCAAAATAGGCCCTTGCAATTGATCATTTTCCTAAATTTCTCCTGGAATAATTTTCTAAGGTGGACTATAGAATCAATGATGTCTTTGTATATAACATAATAATGTCCCTAACAAGTGATGTTAGGTACCACCTATCTTAGAATACAAAGGCTCTTGTGGAATCATGGGGAAGTTATTTCATTTAGTTCTGGTAGCACTCATACATTTACATGGTTGGATTTTCAAGGAGTTTTTTTATGTTTCCCCACCACTAAAATGACCTAATAGTGTTGATGGAGTGTTTCTAGAAAATTTTGGATGTCCATCAACTTTTTAGCACAAAGAAGGTGATTATGGTGGTGTCTTTCCCAATAAGTTCTAGGGATTACACTTATTCCCTTTCCATCACCAAAGAGGATGAGATAGAGCTAAATTATCTCAACTTACAGTCCTTCTACATACAATGATATGATTTTGATCCCAGAGGTCAGATAGAGAGGATTATACCCCAATATGAAGAGCCTCACTTCCACTCTTTGGAAGATTTTTTGGCTAATTGCCAAGATGATTTTGAAGTTCACCAACATCTATATTACCAGCTCACTAAAGGCCAAATGGAAGCCTTTAAACTCTAGGTGCTCCATAAAAATTTTACTAACAAGGACCGCATTGAGGACTCGAAGTTCAAGGAAAGAGGGATAGATAAGAAGAAACCCCCTCCAATACATTTGGATACCCCCTAGATTTTTGACATTGAGGATGTAACTAAAGAGGTGGTCAAATAGACTCATGCTTATTTGGACCTATATTTCCCAGAGAGCCATCACCTTTCCCCCATGACTCAACCATACCAATGTGAACGTAGAGAAAAGAAGGTTGGCAAGTCATCGTCCTAGTTCAATCCCCTCAAGACCTACCCCATTAAACATATATTTGAACAACTTGGGGAACATGTTGATAAGTCTCAAAAGATTGATTATATAGCTCACAAGTAGGAGTGACCTTCTTCCTAGGTGAAACACCACTACATGTCACTACCCCATCCCATGAGGAAATTTCACCCTATGTCATTCCTTTATCAAGCCTCTCGAACATAAATGTTGTAGAAGGTGAGGAGTAGGAGTAAGAGGTGGGTGTTCCCCTATAGCATCTAAAAAAGAGAAAGAAGAAAAAGAGAAAATGATTCATGGGTTACTCTTCACCAAATCTTGAATATGGGTAGCCTGAAGATAATTCTCAATCACCAAAGGTCAAAGAAAAATTTAATCAGTGAGCATCTAAGCCACTTCCCAAGATTGTCAACTTGGACAATCCCTCCATGGTGGACCCAAATGAGGTCCTAACTAATGAAGATCTGGATCACCTCTTCCAAGAAGTGGAAGAAAAGAATAAGGTGGAGGAGAAGGCTATGATAGACAAAGAAATACTCTATAAAGAAGAGAAGCATGTATGGGATGAAAAGGAAGCTAAATAGAAATAAGAGGTTGAGGACCATGCCCACAAAGAGGAATAATCTCATCTCAAGAAAGAAAAAGATATTAAGAAAATAAGAAAGGAAGATGAGAAGTGGAAGAAAGGAGAATAAAATAAAAGCACCAATGAAGATGTGTGTTGTTGCACTTTAGAAACCATAGAAAAAATAAAGAAGAAAGAAGAAAGAGAAGAAAGAAGAAGTGTAGAAAAGGGATGAGGATAAAAATTCAAGTATAGGGGTAGTCTAAACTTTGGGAATAACCATACCCCCTCCATCAAGAACTCCTCCTAACACTCGTGCAAGAACAAAACCTGATCCTTCTCACTCTAAACCCAAGCCAAGTAACAAAACCTTAGTCGGATCCATAGATAGATACTCAAACATGTTGGATTACAGAGAGGGGGTTAATCAGTAATCCTTGATTATCTGTACCTTAAAAAAATTTCTCTGATTAACTCAGTTATACACAGTTCAATATTTTTTGATGAATAGAGGCCTTCACTATTAATAGAAATATTAAAGTACAATATTCACAAAAAAGGGCCAGGGGAAATAATCACCCTGCAAGTTCACACGACACTTACACTGAAAACAAACAAGTATTCATTCAAAAAAACTATAAAACTAGAAACCCTCAGACTATGAGAGTAGTACCAGAAGAGTGAGGAGGATCTTTGTCATCCAGATTTCCCTAGACATTGGGCCTAGGAGTCTGATCAGGAATGGCCTAGCCATCTTCTGGATCTTCTTTTTCAACTTCTCCTTCCTCCCGCCTGGGCGAGATAGCCAGTGCCAGGTGAGGGAACTTTCCCTAATTATCAAGAGTAGAGGCCAAAGGCTAAGAAAAAGCAGTAGCAGTGGAATCAAGCACAAGAGGCCACCCAGAGCCTGCATCCCTCTGAGGAGCAGGGGAGGTGGAGCGGTGATGCCATTACTGTGGAGTCCTGGAGTGTCTGGCAGAGGAGCTCTAGCTATGACGTCGGCCACTGGGCATCGTACGGTCAACTAAGAGAGAATCTGGAGGCACCTAGGAAATAGTGCAAGGGGCATTGCCCCAATTCTGGAGAAACTCCTATAAGTGGGCAGCCTCCAGGGCCACCTTGTCAGCTTGCACCTGGATCTGCATCATTACATTGTTACAAATACAAGCTTTATCAAAAAGAGAAACATGATTATCCAAACAATTGTGAGAAAAAAGCACAGTGTTTCTATCTTTCCACAGAGTAAACAAAATTTCCAGCCTAAAAGTATGCCATATCTAGGTGAACTGGGAAGGCATTCTGGGAGAGTCACCAAGAAGAGCCATATGCCAAGAAAAGGGCTCTGGCTTGAAGGGAGCAAAAAATTCATGAATCCAACTCCAGTAGTTTTGAGCATGATGAAAAAACCAAAAAATATGCATGAGCATCTCTGAGCGACCACAAAAAGGGCATTTAGGGTTAGGAACCCCCATATACCTGAGTCTAGCTCCCAAGGGTAAGCCTTGGTATAAAAAACACTAGGCAAAATGACCAATTTTAGGCTCAGTAACAGCATCCCAAATAGTGTGAAATCTCCAACCCTAGCTCTTCTAAGAAGAGGAAAGATGCCAATAGTGGTTGAGAGAGTCAATCATGGGCAAATGAGGCATAAGCCAAGAATACCCAAGCTTAGGCTTGTAACTAGTGAATGGAGTGGTAGGATACCACTTCCAGTCTTTCCACCATGGTTTGATGGACTGAATTCCCAACTTGTGCAAGAGGTCAGGTGGAATGGTAGAAACCAGCAAGTCAAAAGTCTAATGATCTAGGTGGATGAGCCGAAACTAAACTCAGAGATCATCCTAGGATTGGAGACTCATAGTGGCTCTAGAGAAAAAATCCTTGGGGGTTTGAATGCCATGCTTGTGAAATTGAAGAGCACTAACCCCTTGAATTCTGGTAAGAGGAATCCCTTGCTGGGCAAAAAGAGTGAGACCACCAAATGTTCTACTGGTTGAAAGAAAGACCATCTCGAAATCCATTCCCAGCCCACCAAAGCCAAGGCTTGACAAACTCCCAAGCTTTCCAAATACTTTTGGTGACAAAAGTACCCTGGATCTAGATAGGCTCCCTCATAACTAGTAGGGTTTGAAAGCCAATCCCTTTCTAGGAAAGCTTGTGAAGAGGAAAGCCTAAGGAAATGCAGTGATGAAGCAAAATTTTCTAGGATTCATCACCTATGAGGCACCGCACAACCCACTTGGCACAAAGGGCATGCCCTTGCTTTTGGGTATCAATTAATCCAAGCCTGCCAAAGGACTTTAGAAGGCAAAAAAAGTCCTAGGAAACTCTATGAAATCCCTGGTGATGAATGCTAGAGGCCCACAGAAAATCTCGAAGAAGTTTCTCGAGCCATTTGTAGGAGGCTTTGGAAGGGGCCCAATAAGAGGAGTGATAAACATGTATAATAGCCAAAACTTTGGAGTAGATATGGAATTTTCCTATGAGGGAGAGCGGCTTCATGATCTAGTAGGTAAGTTTTTTTCCAATCTTAGTAAGCACTGCATTCCATAGATCAGTAGGATTGCCTTGAAAAGAAAAGGGAATGCCCAAGAACTAAAATATCTCCCCATGTTGAATTCTTGTCCAGCCAAATTGAGAAAGCCAGGGAGGCTCAGGAAGAGCCAACTATCTATAACAAAGGGTTTTGTGCCACTAGATGGCTGAGCTAGAAGCCAAGCAAAAAGTGTCTAAACACTGCAAGGCTACCTTGATATTCTCTTCATCCTCCGCCAGAGTGAGGAAGGAATCATCGGTGAAATGGCCATTGAAAAGCTATTGAGAGGAATTCGGCAAGGAGATTCCCCTAATAGTTCCCATGGAAATGGAGTGAGCAAGTAGATAGCCAAACCCTTTGATCGCTAACACATAAAGAGCAAGAGCCAGTGGGAAACCCTACCAAATGGAATGAAAAAGCCCAAAGGTGGAAGACTGGTGGCCATTGATGGTAATGTAGGCAAAGGCATTATTGAAGAGCATCTTCATAGATTGAAGAAATCTTGGGCCGAAACCCATAGCATGAAGCGTCACAAGGATAAAATGCCATTCGATACAATCATAAGCTTTAGCAAAATCAATTTTGAGAAAAGGGCTTTTTGGTGAGACTTACGAGCCCATTCCATACCTTCCTAAATAGAAATGATGTTGTCAAGAATAAATCTTGACTTAATAAACCTTGTTTTCTCAGGCCGGACAATTTGCGGAAGCATGTGTTGGATCTTGTGAGCTAGAACTTTCGCAATGATCTTGTATGAGACATTGAGCAAAGTGATGGGCTACCAGTTACAAATCTCCTCAGGATCCCCTACTTTGGGAATCAACTTGATATTCCCCTAGTTAATGATATCCCCAAGAGATTTGGTATGAAAGGCTTCTAGGTAAACCTAGTGGAGATCTAGACCAATGGCATCCCAAAGGGTTTTGTAAAACTCATAGGGAAAGCCATCACAACTAGGGGCTTTATCATCAGCCATGGAAAACATAGCTTCATGAAGATCCTGCAAGGAAAGCAGTTGGTCAAAAAAGACCCACTGAGCAAGGGAGATAGACTAAGGAACCATCGTGATGCAATCCATGAGAGCTTTCTCATTGGTAGGGGAGTGGCCCTAAATAGCAAAGACTTGTTCATAGTGATGAAAAAAGGCTTGCAAAACATCACGAAGCTCCGTGAAAAGGGAATGACCTTCTCGGATTCTAGCTATGCCCATACTAGTATGTCAAGGATGGAAGGCAGTAAAAAATTCTTTAGAGACTTGGTCTCCAACCTTTAACCAGTGCAGCTGAGCTTTGATCTGAGCTCCTCTGGAAGCATGGTTGTTAGCCACTTGCTTCTGGTGGCATAACTTGGCTAGATTGATTTGCAACTCTTGATTGAACAAGTCCTAAGCTAAAGCTTTGGTGGCAACACGCAAAGCTTTGGTGTTGACATCACAAGCTTTGTGATGATAGTTGGCCAATTTCCTACCATAAATGCATAGGAAATGAGTCGTATGCCTGATGGTGTCATTCCACCATTGAATCCAACCTGTCAAGTGGGTGGGTCTAGGCTCCAAGTTCCAAACCTGATGAATGTGGGCCACAGTGGAAGGATGATGAAGGATAGAAGTATTAAAGTAGAATTGCATGGTGGAAGGCCTAGCCTTAGCTATCTACCAAAAAACATTAAATTGGATGGGAAAGTGGTCTAACAAGGTCACATCAACAAGAGGAGTGATAGGTAAGGCTTGCTTTTTAGAGAAGGAAAAAAAAGATTGAGCTAAGATCATGGCACAATCAAGCCTTTTATGAATTCTATCAGAAGAAGCCCTATAATTAGACCAAGTGTGCCAGGCCCCATCAGAATGGTGGAAGACCACATTGGGATCAAAAAGCCCTAATTTATTACGCATGCAGTTCCAAGCTTCTCTTTCACAAGCTGTCCATTGAAATGGTATGAAACCATCCTTATCAAATGCCATCTCCACCATATTGAAGTCACCACAAACAACCCAGGTTGTAGGTGGTAGAGAATCTGCAAGCCAACACCGCAGGTGAGATCTTTCAATAGCATCATTGGGAGCATAAACATTAGCTATGCCAAAGGAATGATTCTCAATGATGAAAGTGACCCAAACCACTTGTTGCATGGGATCATAACCATGGCTAACCAGCAAGGAATGCCAACGAGGAGAGATGAGAGTAACAACTCCACCTCGGCCAGCCTCATGTTGAGAACAAAGAGCAAGGCTCTTAGGCCAAATAACTTTACAAGCAACATCAAGCACAAAACCAGAAATCTTAACTTCCTAGAGGCATAAAACATCCAAATGATAGAAATGCTTATGGAAATCCCTGACAGAATATTTTCTGTGTAGGTCTGTCAACCCACGAACATTCCATGAGATGTACTTTATGGAATAACAATGTTGTCCATTCCATCCTCATCCCCAAGGGAGTCAAAACTATTAGAAAAATATCCTGGGGAAAAACTAGACCCAGGAAAATCTAGAGAAATATTACACCACTTGTCTTGCATGCCATTGAATTTAGTCTCAGCGTGCCCAGAAGGACTATGAGAGCGGCAGAAAGAGCTGGAAGAAACAATTTTGGCAGCCATCGAAGGCATGCTAGCTGTAGGAGTGGAAGTTTGGGTGGTGGAAACATTTTTCCCCTACTCAACAGGGTTTGAAACTTTGATAACAGGGGTTTCCAAAAAAACCATGTTATCAGAGGGTGGCAGATGGGAGGCAGGAGCCAAAACAAGCTGCTTGTGGGGCTTGTTATGGTGACTGACAGTGACCCATTCATCTTTTTTTCCATCTTCTTTCTTGCCAGCCTCAACTGGCTGTAAACTAGCATCCTTAGGAGGAGGCTTGGTATGAGGCACTGCCAAAGGGTAGTCCTTAATCTTATGCCCTGTGGATTGACACCGATAGCAAGTATTGGAAAGATTAAGATAGAGCACCTTTTGGGTGAAGGTGGTATCACCAACTCGAATCTCTATGGATTCTTTGAGATCCCTAGAAAGGTCAACCTCAACACAGAGCCTCTTGTGAGGGCACATATTAATAAAATGGTCATGCTTGAAACATATAACCCTACCGAGCTTCTGTGCTATGGCTTGCATGAAAGGCCAACAAGGTAAGGGAAGACTAGAGAACTTGACCCACACTGGGACCTTGAGCTTCTTGTCATCTGAGATAGAGAAGTCACGAGACCAGCATTGGAAAATTAATAGCAAGCCCTTGATATTCCAGGGACCTTTGGCAAAGATAGCATCCACATGGGAGGGGTTAGAAAAGAGAAAAAGAAAAAAGATTTTGGTAAGGCTCTAAATGCCTTCCAAGTGAATTCCATGAGGAGTCCAGTTCTTTGCAACCCAGTCCTTAAGAACATGTTCAGGGGGGTTTTGACCCAGAAAATAGCCAATCAGGGTGTGCAATTCAAGCCAAGTGCATGCATCATTAAATTCATTAATGGGTAAAACAATATCAGGATAGGCCATACCTCGTGGAATACTTTGGGTACAAACTTGTGGGGGCATTTGCTTGGCGGCACCATTGCTATCTAAAACCACACCAGCACCAACATCAACTTCTTGGTGGGAAGTGGCTAGAGCCATATATATTAGGCTATTTCTCATAATAACTGTGGTATGTGTGAAGGACGAAAATGCAGAAATGGACGCAAGGTGGAAAAACCCTAGTAGAGAATAGAGTGACAAAAGCAAGAATATCTCATGCATCATAGTTCAATATTTACCAACAATAGTAAATAAAATTTATCAATCACAATAATCATTCAACACATATAACACTGGTATTTAATGTGGAAGCCCAACTTTTGTAAAAACCACTATGGGAATTGTCACCCACTAAAGAAATACTCTTCTAAAGTACATTCGATTAAGATCCAATCTGGTTAAAGATTACAATGCACACTATCAAGTGTGACCCGATCAATGGATTTACCCCAGCTCTGTTAGGATCTTCACCCTGTTAGGAGTGGCCTAGTTAAAGGGCTTCAAACACTCTTTAGAATGTTACCTTTTTCAAGGATTTTACAATAAGATTGTTAATTCCACTCGGTTAAGAGATTTTATACTAAAAATGTTAATAAGTAATAATAGATAGATTGACCTATAAATTCACAACTATCCATTTCATAATTAGATCCTTTGTGCACTCTTTATCTTCACTTCAATCATTCACTTTCCACTAGCTTCAACACTTCATCAAATTCTACTTTTCCACTTAGAATCTATCTTTTCCTTCTCCACTACATCAGTCGGTGACTCTTCAACTCTTCACTTTGCCATCCATTTGTCCATCCAACATCATCCTTTATATAGACCTTGTTTTTCTAGTTAATCTCCCCTATTACATTTTCTTTTGATCAATCTCAGTCGTCTAATTAATTTCACAAACTTTATTCATTGAATCTAGATCTCAATAACATGTTTTATCATCACCTTGGAACTTGAACTTTCTTGAAACTTGTTCCTTCTCTTTTTGTTATAGATCATCCTCTTGAATTTTCTTTTATATAGATCTCTCTAACTAACTCTTCATCATCATCAAAATCTTCCATCTCATCATAGTTCAACATTAAATGTCATTCTCATCCTTGTATTTAATTTATGTCCCTTGCTTGATGTTCTCCAACTAAATTCTGGTTAACTTTGCTTGGTGACTAAAACCTTCCACTTGGTGACTTGAATTCCTCTCACTTTACCAAAACATTCATTTTCTTTTACCAAATGACCTTTCCTTCTCGGTAGCAAAAACCATTTTTCTTACTGACTTGATTAATCTTCTTTATCGACTTGATATAATTAAATGTTTGGTAGAAAAAAATTATATCAACATAACCTTACCATTGTTAGATCTATATCAGTTTCCCAATTAACTTCTTTATCTTCTCATCATTCCACTTCTTCTTTCTTATCTTTACTCAACTTATATCATACTCTGAATGATATGGCAACACAATATAAATTAGATATCAATTTCTTAGCATCAATGATAAGATAATAAATGATCTAATCATTCTACTATATTTTGTTCTTCTAATCTTGGTTGGCCTTCATCATCATCATAAATTAATAATCTCCCACATCACCATCAGTTATAGTAACAATATCCCTCTTTGGCATTGATGCAAACACACTAACAATATTCATTCTTCAATTGATGATGGAAATAGTTTTTGTCTTGTCTTTGTCATGTACTCCCTCTGAGTTTTATCTTTCCTCTTTTGTTGATCCCCTTATGTAATCATTCTCCCTCTTGGATATCTATCATTCAATGTATCTTATCCATCTATTTTAGTAATCTCTCCCTCTTTCAGCAGAAATATTATCCTTCAATAGATCTTCTTTACTATCCCTCTTTGACAACTTCTTTTTCTAATCTTCTCTCTCAATAATCAATTCTTTTATCTCCCTCTTTGATAATAATGCCAAAGACACATATACTCCTAAAAAAATTTCTCAGATAGTAAATCATACCTCAAATGTATATATTTACCATTACATTACATAAATATCTTTCACAACTTTAGGCTTCACCCAAAGAGTGAACACTAGCATCAAATCACAAAATAGATAGTCTAATAAGTTACTGAATTGATGTAGCATGCATCTTGCCTTAGTAAATATTGGATAGGGTAAGATTCCCTAAATTACCTCAAAGATACTCAAAATAATCCTTCAGTAGTGGTTTGGCAATTATATCAGCTATTTGTTCCTTTTAATTCACATACTCCAATATCACATGCTTGTCTTGTACTTGTTCTTTCAAGTAATGATACTTGATAGAAATGTTCTTTGTCTTTGAATGCATCATTGGATTCTTTGATATGTTAATAGAACTTGTTTTATCATAGTAAATAGTAATAGGATCAGTAATCTCTTCTTTCATACCTTCAAGTAATTGTTTGATCCACACTATGTTTGAACAATTCATAGTTGCAGCAACATACTCCGGTTTAGCAGTAGACTATGAAATACAAATTTGTTTCTTGCTTAACCATGTCACTAGCCTTTCTCCTAGAAATAAAGTGCCACCACTTATGCTTTTCCGGTCATCAACATTACCTTGAGATCAAAATATTCATTCTTCTTGTACCATAATTCATAGTCCTTTGTTCCTTTTAGATATCTAAATATCATTTTAACTACACACAAGTGTGTATCCTTTGGGTTGGCATAAAACCTTGCAAAAATCCAAACATCATGAGAAATATCAGGTCTTCTATGAACAACATACTATAACTTACCAATCATGGATTAGTAAAGTATTGCATTCACTTAATTTGTCTCATCTTCCTTTGATAATTTACAACCAATAGCCATCGGTGTTCGAACAAGTTTTGATTCTTCCATATTGAATGCCAATAAGATCTTCTTAATATATTTTGATTGTGTGATGTAGATCCCATCTTTATCTTATTTAATTTGAAGTCCAATAAAGATTTTAATCTCTCCTATCATAGACATCTCAAATTCCTTTCTCATCTCTTTAGTAAATGGTTTAGACATTATTTCATTTCCTCCAAATATGATATCATCAAAAAATGTTTCATCAATCAAAATCTTATCATTACTCTCACATTTCAACTGCAAATCGTTGTTGTCACTTTTCCTTTAAAATCCCATCTTGATTAGATATGAGTGTAATATTTCATACCATGCTCAGGGATCTTTCTTCAAACCATATAAATCCTTGTGTAGTTTTCATACCATATCCTTGTTAGAATTCTCAACAAATCCATCAGGTTGTTCAATGTAAACTTCTTCTTCAAGAATTCCATTCAAAAATGCAAACTTAACATCCATCTGATAAACTTTGAATCCTTTATAGGCAGCAAATGCTATTGAAATTCTTAATCCTTATAATCTAACAACAAGGGAAAATGTCTCACCATAATCAATACCTTCTACTTGTCCATACCCTTTGTAGACTAATCTTTCCTTGTTTCTAATCACATCTCCTTTCTCATTGATTTTATTCCTAAAAATCCACTTTGTTCCAATCACATTCTTATCCTTGGGTCTTGGTACTAGTGACCAAGTGTTGTTCTTTTCAATTTGATCAATTTCTTCTTTCATTGCACTAACCTAGTCTTCATTCTCTAGTGCATCCTTGACTAGTCTTGGGTCAAACTCAGAAATAAGACATGTATTATCTCTCAACTTACTTCTTGTCATAACTCATGCATTCTTATCTCCAATAATTTTTCTCTATGAATGGTGTCTTTCTGGGTACTTTTCTAATACATTCTTAGTAGATTGTTCATCAGTATTTTCATCTCTCAATGGAGGCTCAACTTGCTCTTCATTTGCTTGTTGTTGCAGCTCAAGTGTAGTTCCTAAAATTCCATCATGTACATACACAAATCTTTGATAATCTTCTAGTTCATTTTTTCTATCTTCTTCATTGCTTTCTGCAAATTCATCAATCCTCACATTTCACTCTCCATGATTTTGTTAGTAGACTTGATCAAACATTTATATGCTTTTCTCTTTGATGACTATCCTAGGAATATACCTTCATCACCTTTATAATCTAAATTTCCATTTCTAGCATCTTTCAGTATGTAACACCTACTTCCAAAAATGTTAAAGTAGCTAACATTTGGTGTATGCCCATACCAGTGTTTATAAGGTGTCTTTTTGTGTCTTTCTTCAATTGTACTCAATTGAGAGTGTAGACAACAGTACTAATGGCTTCTCTCCAAAATTTTTGTGCAACCTTTTCATCAATTAATAATGTTCTAGCACAATTACCTATTGATATGTTCCTTCTTTCAGATATGCCATTTTGTTGTGGAGTCCTTGGTGTAGATACTTGTCTTTTGATTCCATTCTTATTCTAGAAGAAATTAAATTCAGCAGAGATAAATTCACCTCCTCTATCAGATCTTAAAAATTTTAGTTTCTTACCTGTTTCCATTTCAACTCTAGCTTTTTACCATTTGAACATTAGGAATGCATCAAACTTTTCTTTTAAAAACATTACTGACATCATTCTTGAGTAGTTATCAACAAAAAAAATGAAATACCAATTTCCATAATAACTTTGAATGCTCATAGGGCCACAAAGATCAATAAGAATTAATTCCAAAATACCAGTTGATGAATAAGACTTGCTTGAGAAACTTGATTTAGTCATCTTACTGATCTAACATTCCTTACACATCACTTTGTCAAGCTTGCTTAATTTTGGTAGATCTCTGACTCTATTCTTCATACTTACTTTGATCATGTTATCAAAATTTACATGATAGAGTCTTTTATGCCACAACTATACATCCTCAACTTTAACAAATAAGAAATTATTTGTATCAGTATCCAGGTAGAATAAGTTACCTTTTGATTAGTCAATGGTTCCAATTGAATCTCCAATAGCACCATAAATCATCACTTTTTTGTTTTGAAACTATAGCGAGTGGCTAGTGTTTTTCAATTGTGAAACACTCAACAAGTTGTAGTTTAGTCCTTGAACCAAATAATTATTATCACATTTCATCTTTTCATTCAATATAATAGATCTTTTACCTTTAATAAGACATGGAGCATCATTGTCAAATCTAACAAATCCTCCATCATACTCTTCTAGGTTGTTAAGCTTATCAATATCACTAGTCATATGGTGTGAACATCCACTATCTATTATCCATGGGTCATTTTTGCTAACATGAGAAATAAGGGATCTTTCATCTTCATATTTATCTTCTTCTGAATCATCTTTCATAGGAACATAGACCGCTTCAAAACTTTCTTCAATTTCATCAAATTCATCATCGGTAACTCCTTCCTCAGCTAGGTAACAAGACTTCTTTCCTTTGTTCTTGTAGTCTCTAAATATTCATTGTCAGTTTTCCTTCTTATCACTTTTTTCATTCTTGTCATTATCTAGACATCTAGATGCAATGTGACCAATCTTTCTTCAATTAAAATATTTTAGGGGTAATTTACCTTTATACTTTCCTTTACCTCTCGGTAGCCTTCTATATCATCTGAAAGTGGAAGCACTTCCATTTAGAATAGGTTTAGCCCTCCAAGTAAGTGGTTTGGGGTCATGTCAGATGCCATGTTGGATCTCTGGATTGATTTTGGATTTTTCCCCATGTTCTGCCCTTCTCTCCACCTGTTTCCAACCTTTTTATGGTACCTTATCCTGAGGATCTGAGATCTTTGACCTCAGGGTCAAGGTTGACCTCGACCTTGACCTAGGTTAGAGTCAACCTTGACCCTAACCCTACGTCTAGATTTCAAATTCCAAAAGTTTCTGGATGTTAGGTTTTTGGAAATTTTATTCTCCCACTTCCAAGTCCATTGTTTCGGGCTTCAAACTGGTAAACTCTTAAATGATATTTAATTTAGGTTCACTTCCAAGAGTAAAGGCTTAAATTGGAATTTAATTCTCCTTTGTCAGTCTCTCTAGAATTTTGTGCCCTAACTTGTATAAAAGCAAGCCTTCCTCTCTCATTTCAATCATCCACGATCATCCACTTTTTCATATCTCCATCAAGTGTCAAAAATCATCAAGCAAGGTCAAGAAAGAATTCTCAATCAAGGAAGCATTCAAGCCATCATCTACATTCAAGAATTCAATTTCTTCATTGAAGATCAAGGGTTCAAGCTTTCAAATCTTTTGGAGGAATTTGGTTCAAGCATTCAAGATTCATCATTCAAACCCTTGATCTATCAATCATGGTAGTGTGATCGTCCTTAAAAATCCTTTGTTCATCTTCAAGATCTATCCATTCTCCCTTCAAGGTGGATTCCAAGCATACAATCATGGAGGTTTTGATTTACATTTGTTAGTGTTGAGTCCAAGCTTTCATGTCAACATACTTGTTTACATTTCAAATACAATTGCATATCTATTGAATATCATAACTTTGTTATTAGATCTACTTCTACTACTTGCTAGCATTCCCTATTTCAATTATATTTTTTAAAGGTTGCTTCCAAACCGGGGTTTGACAAAGGAAAACCCCTCATCCAACAAACAAAACCCATTTTCTTACAGATCCAAGTACGGGACAGTGAATTTCATTATAGATCTGAGTACCCTTTTTGGCGAACTTCTAGGATCCATGAACATAATTTATGTCAGAGCAGTGTAGGTCAAGGTCAAATTTTTGGGGTCAGATTGTGCCCTGGGGTAAGATCTTACCCCTGTCTTGGGTCAAGGTCGACCTTGCTTAGAAAGACAAAAGATTTCTGGGTTTTCTTTATTTGTGTATTTCCAGGCCAGATCTGGTTGCAAAATTTTTGAAAATTGTACACAGACACTAGAAAATAGTGATTTTTGAATCTTCTCCTCATCAAGATAAGTATTTATGTTTTATTAAGTTTTTTGTCCATAAAATTTTCCATACACTTTGCATATTTTATCTTACATTTTTCATCCTTACATCTCTTAGCCATAATCTCCCTTTTCATACATTACACCTTGCCAGTAGTGCTTCCAATTCTTCTTTCTCTTTATCTTCACTTTTTATACTGTCATAGTCACTTCCACATGAACTATTGTGATTCTCTCTTTCTTTTCTTAAACTTCCAATGGTTAGATATGACTTAAAAGCTATTTCAATATTTGGTATACTATTATCATAGTTACTAAGTTCAAATGTAGATAGCTTACCAATTAAGCCATCAAGAGTAATAATGTTATTCAGTATGGATCTTAGTTATTTAATAGAAGATACTCGAATAGAATACTTAGATGAAAGGGTTCTGAGAATTTTTCTTACCACTTCTTCACTAGTCAGTGTTCCACCAACACCTTTGATAGAACTCACCACTTCTTTTATTCTAAACTATATTGAGAAATGATCTCTTCATCTTTCATTCTCATCTCATCAAATTTTCCTCTCATACTGTAAACCATTTCCTTTTGTACATGCTAATCTCCTCCATAAACTAGTGCAAGTTTGTCCCACATCTATTTTGTAGTAATACAGTCCTTGATTTCATTGAATTTAGAATAATTCAAGGAAGAGAAAATTTTAATCATTATCAAGTTATGCTCCTTTTCTCTCACCTAATCAAGTGTCATTGGTCCAAGAGGTTGTGGAGTGTATTCAAAATCCAAATGATTAAGTGTCGAGTCTCCAATCCTAGATAGGTACATTCTCATCCTTATTTTCTATGTAGATAAACTCTCTTTGTTCATCTTAGGTACTTCTATTGTATACATCTTTTACTCAATTATATCAAACTTATCCCTTTAGAGTACTTATCTTTGATACCAATTGTTTTCTTATGGAGAGGGGGGGTGAATCAATAATCATTGATTCTTGGTGAATATTGTATACAGTACAATATTTACCAACAATAGTAAATAAACTTTATCAATCACAATAATCATTCAAAACATATAACACTAGTATTTAATTTGGAAACCTAGCTTTGGGAAAAACCACTATGGGAATTGTCACCCACTAAAGAATTACTCTTTTGAAGTACACTCGATTAAGAGCCAACCCAGTTAAAGATTACAATGAAAATTGTCAAGTGTGACTAGGTCAAGGTATTTACCTCAAATTTGTTAGGATCTTCACCCTATTAGGAGTGGCTTGGTCAAAGGGCTTCAAACACTCTTTAGAATGTTACCTTTTGCAAGGATTTTATAATAACACTATTAAGTCCGCTTGGTTAAGGTATTTTTTTCTACAAATGTTAATAAGAAATAGTAGATAAATTGACCTATAAATTAACAACTATCCTTTTGATAATAAAATCTTTTTTTTTCTCTTTATCTTCACTTCAATCCTTCACTTTCCACTAGCTTCAACACTTCATCAAATTCTACTTTTTCACTTAGAATCTATCTTTTCCTCCTTCACTACATCATTCAATGGCTCTTCAAATCTTTACTTTTCCAACCATTTTTCCATACAACATCATCCTTTATATAGACCTTTTTTTTCTAGTTAATCATCTCTATGACATTTTATTTTTATCAATCTCAGTTGTCCAATTCATTTCACACACTTTATTCATTGAATTTGGATCTCAACAATACATTTTACCATCACCTTGGAAATTGAACTTTCTTGAAATTTGTTTCTTCCCTTTTTGTCATTTAGATCTTGTCATAGATCATCATCTTGAATTTATTTGTCTATAGATCTCTCTAACTAACTCTTCCTCATCGTTAGAATCTTCCAGCTCATCATAGCTCAACATTAAATGTCATTCTCATCCTTGTATTTAATTTTTGTCCCTTGCTCAGTGTTCTCCAACTTAATTTTTGTCCCTTGCTCAGTGACTAAAACCTTCTTCTTGGTGCCTTGACTTCCTCTCACTTTACTGAAACATTCCTTTGCTTTTACTGAATTACCTTTCCCGCTTGGTAGCCAAAACATTTTTGCTTAACAACTTGATATAATCAAATGTTAGGTAAAAAAAACTATATCAACATAACCTTACCATTGTCTAATTTGTATCAATTGTATAATCAAGTTCTTCATCTTCTTATCATTCCACTTCTTCTTCATCTTAGCTTTACTCAACTTATATCATACTTCAATTGATATGGAAACACAATATAAATCAGATATCAATTGTTTGACATCAATAACAAGATAATACATGATCTAATCATTCTACTATCTTTTGTTCTAATATTTGTTGGTCTTCATCATCATTACCACTTAAAAATATACCACATCACCATCAGTTATATTAAAAAAGCATCACAAGAGGCTCCAATAATAATAGGGCTCAAAGATCCTTCATGTGATGCAACACCAGTCCCGTCAAGGGAAGAACATGAGTATAGGATGCAAGGGAACCCCTTAGAAATTAGGGATGTGAATGATGATATTTTGGGTCCATCAACATGGTTGATGATGTGGAAGACAAATTAGTCTAGCGATGTGCCAGCTCTACCATCGCTTGTCACATTAATGAAGGAATTGTTAGTCCTACCAGAAAATAAGTCTAAAAGGACACATGTAATTCATGCCAGAAGAAGTATAGATCAAGGAGAGGTAATTTCCACCACTTCATTTCCACCCAAGGGAAGGAATGAGTCCAATGTTGGATTTTAGTTTTACATAATTAGTGAGATTCCCCTCGAAAAAAGGAACACAAATGGAAAACTAATAGCCCTAGATGAAGTGAACCATGCAATAAATGAGAGGTATGAGAAAGAGAACATGAAAATAAAAGTTTCCCAAGTCTTAGAGGCATAATTTTAGGAGCTCCTATCAGGGCTTGCATCATTTATTACTATGATGATGTCAAAGGAATCTACCTTAGAGCTACTACCACATGGTGAGATATATTCACTATGGAAGACAAAGAAGAAAGTGCTAGTGGTGAATGACTAGTTCATTGAGTAGCTAAATATAGCATGAGGATTTACTGTAGAGTCCCTCCTAGATTGTTTTCATGCCACAAGTGTAGTTTTTCAATTAGAAGAATACAAAAAATTATGGGATTTTGATACCACCTAGTTTGAAGGATATAAGGATGTTATGGGTGACATGTCTAAGCTTGAGAAAGATGCATTGAATGAGCCTAGTGTACTAGGGGATGAGACTACATATTTTTTGAAACTCATTTATTGATAATTGGGAATTTGGATTGAATTTTTGAATAAAGCACTCAAGTCCACCTAAATTCTCTCCACCACCCTTCAACAGTATGCCTAGTAATATTTTTTATTTGTTTTGTCCACTATGGTAGCAGTACCTAAAGGGGTCAAAGGGTTCACACGTGTGGATTCTTTGTTGGCCCAAGTTGATGAATAGGTAGAAGCTAAGTATAAATCGCCCCATGGTTTTAATGGAGGCATAATGAAGGAATTCAAAAACTTTGTAATAAAAACATATGATGCCTCAAAGGTTGCAATGAAGTTGAAATATGTTGTTAAGGAGGCTCAATAATAGTTAGAGGAAGATAAGGCCTACCTCACATGTATGAAGGATATAAATGAAGAAAATATTAGTGAATCAATTAAGGCTTAAAATAAATATCAGGTAGGTCTATCCTCTAGCTAGTGTGTTCCCTCGTTCCTTCCCTCACCTTTCTTTTATTCAATACTGGTTTCTCCCAGGCCTCAGAATCCTAGATCTTGACATGTTTATAGTATGGAATTATTTTAATCTTTTTATAATTTTAGTGGTGTGGATTGATGTATCCTTGTGGAACTAACCCATCACCATCCAATAATCTAACAATTATATTGTGTTAGAATTATGGCAAGTAATTTTTGACATTCAAGTGTGTGGATTAACTTGAATTGATTATGGGTACCTTTTTCACTTCCTAAGTCATCGATCTAGCATTAAAGGCTTAAGAGCATAGTGAATACTTTCATATCAGACACTGGATTTTTATTCATGATATGAGATGATAAAGTACTGATAGATTTTAAAAATTAGAGCTTGCATGCATGAATGAACTAGTTCTCAGGATTTGACCCTTTAAATCTCTCTCCCCTTCCCTCTTTCCCACTTATTTATATCCCCTTTTAGATTTGTACTTCTGCATTTGTACATATATGGAAATATCCATACATAGATTTGAATAATTATAGATAGTTGTAAATGACTATAAATATCAATCAAGCAAGGTAGATAAGGTTAGGGTTTTTAAAAAAGGAAGTCAGTACTTTTTCTATAAATCTTCCATGAATATGTAGATTTAGGTCATTTTTAAGAGTTTGCAAAGTTTATGATGTTCATGCTCATAAGGTGATAGTGATAGTTAGCTATCCCACTCCATCCTAGACCTTATGAGAATAGATAGTTCCTAAAATAATCTTACTTTCTTTCCATTTCTAGTTAGAAGTTGATGATCTACAAAGATTTTATGAAACAAACCAATGAAGGCTAGATTTTGCACCCATAAATAGAATCAAGGACATGTTCTTAAAATTCATACTTTGGCTTTTCATTCTAGTTATCAGTAACTTTGTATCATTTTGTTTTTTGATTATGTCCTTTACTCAAGAAGTCATCATTTTATCAATGGAAATAGTATTTTTGGAATGAATCTCTTCATTTTCTTTAACATATTTGTGGTCACTAACTATGTATGTTTGAAGTAAGTTCTTTATCTGGTCTTGAGTGTTTTTTATGGTTTTATTTTCAAAGTGATTATAGGTAGATTCTTTCTTGATACCTTGTTTGATATTTTTTTATTTTTTTTTGTACTCTAATCATTTCTCATAGGAATATCCTATGGTTTGTGTTTGAACCTTGCCATAACTAGCAATCCCCTTGAACAAATAGTCACTTTCCCAAATCATTCATTTCAATGTCATCATGACCAAAATACCAGGAGCTGGAGAGTCAAGGGGAATTCATTCCCCGATAACCTTTTTCAGGAGGAGTTCGCCAATGCACTCACATCTAGTGACACCTCATCTCTATTGCATAGCCTTTCAAAAAATATGTGTCAACATAAGTTGGCACTAGAAAGAGATCCTGAAGGATCTTACCAGACCCCCACTAATTCCTCCTTGAGTAACCTTCATAGCTGAGAACTCTTGCATTTAGGTATTTTTCCCTAGGCCATTTTGAGAGAATCCTTAGATCAACCCCTAATCTAGGAGAACTTGTTGAACTTGGACCTTTTGTTCAATCTAAAAGGACTGCTAAGAAAGATAAGGCTTTGACCTCTGGTCAAAGGCCCACTAATTCAATGATCTCATTTTCTCATCCTTTTTTTCAACCAAGTGTGAGAAAAACCTCATAATAGATCCTAGACATACATAGCCTTCCACCAATGGAAATGTATTTTAATCAAGATCATTCCCCACTAGGGAGCATTTAGGGAGGAATACATGCTATTTCTTCTCACCTAGAAAATATCTTCCCTAAATATGATAATCTTTGAGTCATAACTACTAAAGAACATTTGCATGCCTTTAAGGATACCTTGGTTTACCATAACATCCAACATGAGGATGTTGTGTGTGGAATCTTCTCACTTTTACTAGTGGAAAACAAGATTAACTAGTACCTCTCCATGCCCACCAATTCCATTCATAGCTGGAAGGAGATGGAGGATTCCCTCTTGATGCACTTCCAAGTCCATTTTGAACTAGCCATAGTGTGCAATCAGTTCACTTCCCTGCATAGGGATAAATATGAACCCCTAACCATCTTCAATAGACAATTTCAATGGGCATACAAACACCTAGTTAGTCCTTTCATTGCTACTATCTCGATTTTGATATAAACATGCTTGATCCTTCAGTCACAACCATGATATTACAAACCATCCTGGACACTGATAGGGATACACAGGTCAATTTTTACTCCCTATCCCTTAATCTCACCAAGAGATTTAAACAAACCATTGGTGGCATCAAGTACAATTTACCTTTCAACACAAAACCTAGTGGATATCTACAAATGAGGGTATAATTTGAACACTATAATGGGTGCCCCAAAAATGAGTCCAATACTGTAATATGTGTACAATAACGTGGCACGCCAAAACCCAACCCTCACATATACCAAGTCTCAAAACTAGGGAAACACTCCTCAGATACCTAGAAGTTCTTTCTTCCACCTAGAATCCCATGTCAGACCCCAACATCCCTTGGCTAATGCTACAGAAAAAACCCAAGTGAAACATAAACCCCCTTTGATCAAGTGAATCACTTAATTGTGGAGGTTTATGCACTGAATAAAGTGTTCTCCCAAGTTAGTTTTGAGATAGGATAGATGAATTTAGGTTCCTCGGGTTCTCAAAACCCCGGTCCTTCACATCAACAAGGAAATATCTATCAAGAGTAGTATAAATATAACAACAACAACAACCCCAATTACAATAAGAATAATTAATTCTATAACAAATTTTAGTGGAACACCACTCCCAATAATGGTAGGGTAACTTCCAACCAACCCAAAACTCCTGGGAATATAAACCATGCTCATTCTACCAACATATAAAAATTTCACCCATTTCCCAACTAGTGGATGCTACATGATACAAATGCTCATTCTAAGGTGAATTCTCTAATGATGGAGAAGGCCATCAAAATATAACAAGATAATAATTAGGCCTCTCTAGCCTTTGTATGTGAAACCCTTTTCTTTGGAAAAGACAATGATGATGAAGAAAATGAGAAAAATATTGGAAGACTTTTCCATGAAGATCCCTATGGGTATAAGGATAATATTCTTTAGAATAGATGAAATCCTTAAAACACTCTAGTTATAATAAGGGACCCTTAAATACCTCAATGCCACCTAATAATTTTCCTCCCCCATATCCCAATTCCAACAATAACCTACCTCTACCCTAGGGTTCAATGTTTTATTCTTCATGAAATGACACTACGAAGGGCCATGTGACTCCTAAAGGTAAATTTGATGTCACTAGGGTGATGGAGGATACTAGTACCACCATCACTCTCATGGAGGTATTGTGTAGTTGTTCAAAATAGAAGAAAGCTCTCATGAAACACCTTGAACACATTGAACCCCATCTCCCTGAAGAAAAGACTATCACTTTTGAAGATTCCAATCTAGCTCTCTTATGAGGTAATACAGAACATCCTCCTTTCCTTCTTAGTTTGAACATTTATAGGAATAACTTACACAATTTCTTAGTTTACTTTGGAGCCTCAAGGATTATCATACCTATGTCCATATGAAACAAACTTTGATTAACTCCAATAAAGAAAAATGGTGCATTAGTTTATCTTGAAAAACCCCAGGTCAAGATGGTAGGAGAGATTGAAAATATCAAAATCTATCTCACCTCTAAAACCTTTCATGTCTAGTGTCATCAAAATCCAAGAGGTTTACATTCCCAAAATGTAAGGGATATTGCTAAGCCAGAACTGGTCTAAATCCCGTAATAAGTACATTTCTACTAACTTCTCCCACTTATGGATGTCATGGAGAGGGGAAACTAATTAAATCAAGGTCATAAGTTAGCCCAAGGTGAAACAAATTGTCACAAAGTATGGGAAAATTAATTTTCTTATTCCCAAATTGAACCCAGACTCTACAGAGCTAAGGAGGTCCTAACCTTAGAGTTCATCTTGGGAGATCCTACCTCCCCAAGTCATTATCACTCAGAGAACTTAGGACCTTTTCCTATGGTTAAACCATGATATCCAAACTCTAGGAATGAATGCATCCTCATCCACCCTCCTTTTTAACCAATGGTGTCGACTGCACTATGACAGTCACTCTAATCTTGAATGCAATTTGTGTCTTTCCATTACTACCAATCTATTACCCCCCAATGGAGGAAAAAGTTGAGAAAATTCAATCTCAATAACCAATCAACCAACCAATGCAAGAGACTAGGTGGATGACTCTATAAGAATCCCTAATATCTCCTCCCATTAAAACTATTACTGATCCTTTGACTCTTGTCCTATAAATCCTATCATTACTTTTTATCCTGATGCCTGATATTCCTTTTCTCATTGCTCCTCCCCCAGAAATAAATTCTAAAAAAATGATGATATTTGGACCCTAAATTTTGATGGTTCTTGGTCCAAACAAGGAAATGGGGAAGGTGTGGAATTGATAAACCCCCAATAAAAACACTTCCTCTCCTCTTACCACCTCCAATTTTGATTTACAAAAAACATCATCGAATATGAAGCCTTAGTTTTAGGCCTCCTATTCGCCCTTAGAAAATGAGACATCATATTTTTTGCACGTGGTGACTCGGAGATGATAGTTAAGTAAGTCTAAAGTTAGTAGACATGCCATGATAAATGACTCATGGAATATTTCAATAGGGTGTGGAGGTTAATAAAGGACTTCGATTCTTTTTGGATTAAGGAGATTCCTCAAAAACTGAACTATGTTCCAAACATCCTTGTTGTGACCACTAGTACCTTGGAAACCATGGTAGGCTCACATATTCAATTATTTTTTGTGTAAATAGTCCTAGTTCCATCAATCTCATATAATATTACCCACTTCTAGGTCTTTGAAGATGATATACACATCCTTTCCTTTCTAGCTAATACAAGTGTCTTCGATGACCAAATCATTGAGGAGGAAGACCATGATGATGCTAGACAAGAGGATGAGAAAGATGGAATCCTTGACCTTCCCACTAATACCATCCCTAAGGTGATGGTATCCCTAGAATGCATCTTCGAATCGAACCCCTGGGTTAAAGATAAACTTACCCAACCTTCAGATGGGAGAATTTATGAGAAGGTGAATCTAGGATCAAAGGGAGAAGAAAGAAATGTTTACATAGGCACATCTTGTTCTCCCCAAGAAAGGGAAATATCCTCTCAATTATTCAAGAATATCTAGATGTTATCACATGGGGATATGAGGATCTCAAAACCTATGATACGTCCATCATGACCCACACAATACCTTGCAAGCCTAATGTCAAACCTTTTAGGAAGAAACAAAGGCTTGTAAACTCCTTGATCAAACCTTTGATTTACTAATAGGTAAAAAATATTTTATCCATAAGGATAATCTTCCCAATTAGACATACCACTTGGGTGGCCAATTTGGTCCCCATTCAAAAGAAAAATGGGGAGATACAATTATGTGTAGATTTCTAAAACCTGAACAAGGCTTCATAGAAAGATAACCACCCCTTACTCTCATTGGATGAAATACTCCAAATAGTGAATGGATCTCAAATGATGTCTTTCCTGGATGATTACTTCAGCTATAACCAAATCATGGTAAAATATAAAGACCAGTTTAAGACTTCCCTCATGATCAAGTGGGGCACATTCACATATAGAAGAATTACCTTTGGTATTATCAACATTGGGGTCACATTCCAGAAGGCCGTGGATATAGCATTTGAGGAGTTGGTGAACAAATGTATCACCATCTACATGCATAATTTGATAGTTTTCTCTCAAGACATGCATGAACATGCCACCAACTTAGCATGGATTTATGAGACATGTCGCACTTATGGGATTTTCCTCAACCCTAAACAATGCATATTTGGGGTCAGTGAGGGGAAACTAATTGAACATATAATCTCTAAGAAAACAATTTTGATTAACTCAAAGAGAGTGGATGCACTGTTTAAATTCAAAATTCTTGGTACTAAGAAAGAAATGTGATCTTTCTTTGGTAACATTAAATTTTTGCAGTGTTTTATCATTAGGTTTTCCGAGGTAGTAAAGCCTCTAAATGATATGATGAAAAAGGATTCCAAGATTGAGTGGGGTCAAAAAGCTAAAGAAGTGTTTGTCCAAATGAAGAATGCCATAGTGGAAGCACAAGTTCTCACAAGTACTCCCCTTTTACATATACTCTTTTGTTTCTTCACATTCTGCTCTAGTCGTATTAACTCAAAAGATAGAAGGGGATAAGAAGTCAATCACTTTCATGAGCTCCTCCTTTAAGAATGTTGAAGTTTGGCACTCAGCCCTTGAAAAAATTCCTTCACCCTAGCTAGAGCTATAAATTGTTTTAGGAAGTATATCCTCATAATTAAGGTGCATGCCATTGTACCTGATCAAGTTGTTAAATCCTTACTCCTATAGATAAATATTTGGAGAACATCAGGGTAAATGGATGGCTATTCTCCAAGAAAAAAACCTTGAAATGTAACCCATTAAACTCATTTGTGGAAAAGGTCTATCTCAGACCATGGTCGATGTGGATCCCATGATCGAATGCCAACAATACACGGTTGAGTATTTTAGTCAAGAACCATGGTATGCTGATTTGGTGTACCTTATGCTAAACAAAAATTTCCCTAAAGGACTCACCCCTACCAAATGTCAAGTACTCAAGTTTAAGAGTGCTCATTTTATGTTAAAAGAATGGAACTTTGTTATGTAAAAAATTTGAAGGCATCTATCTTCAATTTATTGATCACAAAAATGCCTAGAGGATGGTTGAGGAGTTTCATTGACAATTTAAAATAGGGTATGGCTCTATAGATGCCAATGCCCATTAGATCCTTTAGGATATAGACTATTGACCCCAAATCTTCAAGGACATCCATGGGCATGTAAGGAGTTTTCACACTTTCCAAACATATACTCCTCTAGAGAAGAATCTTACAATGCCTTTTCAACCAATCTATTAAGTAAGACCCTTCATCCGATGAATATTAGGTTTCATTGGGGTAATCAACCTCAACTCATCCATCGGTCATCAACATATACTCCTCATGAATGAATATTGTGCCTAGTGGACCAAAGCCATACCGTGCAAATGCAATGCCATGAATGTAGTTATTCAATTATTGGAAGAAAAAATCACCACCCAATTTAGAATTCCCTTTTCCTTGGTGTGTGATAATGGTTCAGCATTTTCCTCAGGCCATCTTATACATTGGGCTTACCAATACAAGTTTACCCTAAAATTTGTAAACAATTACTATCCTCCAGGTAATGAATTAGAAGAATCTACTAACAAGAAGCTCCATGAGGTTATCAAACAATTGTTATTAAACAACCCTTGATATTGGCACCAAAAGCTAAAGCATTTCCTTTGAGTTGATTGTACATGTGTTAAGGCTTCTCTCAAGAGATAAATAATTTCCTTTGAATTTATTGTACATGTGTTAAGGCTTCTCTCAAGAGCTAAAGCATTTCCTTTGAGTTTATTATGCACAGGTTAAGGCTTATCTCAATACTTACCCATATTTCCTTGTGTATGGCCTGAACCATTTTTTTGTGATAAACCTAAGGATATCCATCTTGAAATTTATGCAAGAGTTTGATAATATGGAAAAAAATGTGAATTTTCACCTCATAAACCTCCTCTCATTAGAGGAGAAGAGGGATAACACCCTTGAACACTTTTCCAAACATCAAGCCATATTCAAGCGTTGATTTTCCAAATGAGCTCAGTACAAGGCCTTTCAAATTTTAGACCTAGTCCTCCTATGGGATAATGAAAGAACTCAAATTTTCAAAGGCTCTGGCTTGGTCCTTACTAGATCACCAAAATCTATGGATCTAATAGTTATCATATCAATTCCCTAACTAGAGAACCAGACTCATTTCCCATCACTAGGAAGTTCCTGAAACACTATTTCAAATAAGATCTGAATATGGTACCCTATATTTTATGTATTTTTATGTTTCTTTGTGTATAGTCTCTTGGTGCTTTCATTATTTCTTTGTATGTTTTTTCATAGTTCCTTATTGTTAGTGCATCTTCTCTTTCTTTTCCTTTTTAGGTTTTCTTTTGTTTCCTTTTGTGGTTCTTTTCTTTTCCTATAGGGTTTAGTATTCTTGACATAATGATAAATCACCTATGAGGAGACTTGCCTTCTACATTTTTGAAGTCTGATTTTAGCTAACCAACTATAATGCATAGTCTCACTTTCATTTAAGATATTCAAAAAAAATGGGGGATGATGATGACAAGTTGGCTTTGAGTGATGCAGGAGCATCTCGAGTCCTTGGCAATCCTATATCACCAAAAATAAGTTTGATTTTTTTGTGTTGCTTAGTTCCTTCTTTGACCAAGCTGGCTTGATAGTTGCTTGATTTCTTCTTTAACCAAATTGGTTGATTATTTTCCTAGCACTTGGTTATCCTTTCTTACCGAGTAGTTTATTTTGGTTTTCTATTGAGGCTGACTTGTGCATTTAATTTTTTTCGTAGAGTTAATATTGTTATCGATCATTGGGAAGCATGTGGACCTAGAACTAGTTGTTCCTTATATTAATGATGGATTTGAAGGCCAAGTTGTTTTGGTAACCTCTTGTATAAATGTAGTTGTTGGTTGTAGATTTAGGGAATCATTTTTTAGGAGGTAGTTGGTAGAGGTATCAGTTTAGAAGTTGGAAGATAGTTTTTGAAGCCTCACATGTTGGAGGACTGTTGTAATTGAATTTAATGTTTTGGCCCTAACCGAGAAGGCCTTATAGCTTAACATGTATGAATCAATTGATAAAATATAAGTATCTATTCTTCATTCTCTCTCACTTTTTGTTTAATTTCTTCTATGTGTGATATCTGGAAGGGAGATTTGGATTAGGGTGTTCCTTTGTCCCCTCTTCTTTATCTACCTTGTATCAGGTGGTATCAGAGAAAAGGTTGAGATCTAGTTCTAGATTTGTGAATCTAGGTTGAGGGTTCCTTCTTGTTAAACCTTATTTGATATTGGTTGTGGGGTAGGAGATTGTGATCTAGCCTATAATTGCAGAGGGTTTCAAGATGGTTCATGGAAGGCAAGATGCAGATCCAGGATTGGTAGACATGTTGAGACAACTTGCTGCTAGGTTAGAAATTGTTGAGATGGTCCAACAAATAGGAATACATCTTGAAGATGTTAGTGATGAAGAAATTGAAGAAGAACAAGGTGATGCAGAACCTACACGTATGATGGATCAGGGTGAGGAAAGATTATTGAAGGCTTTAAAAAACCTAAATTCTACACCACATTTTAATCCTCTTGAATACAATGGAAACCTAGATTCAAATGAGTTGGTGGATTGGATCACTGAGATGGAGAAGTATTTTGAGTATGAAAATGTCACTAAGGAAAAGAAGGTAAAGATTGCAAGCACAAAGTTGAAGAGTCATGCATCCTTGTGGTGGCAGCATCTACAATTGGATAGAAAAAAGAAAGGAAAAGAAAAAATTAAAGTATGGAATAAGATGGTAAATAAGTTGAAAGGAAAGTTTTGACCATGTGATTATTAGATTAACCTAGTTAGGCGAATGCAAAGTTTGAGGTAGAAAGATATCTCAGTAAAAGATTATACTGAGAAATTTTGTAGATTAGCTAATAGATCTGGACATGATGAAGATGAAGTGGAAATAATTTCTAGGTACTTGAATGGGTTGAGAGTTTCCATCCAAGAAGAAATTAGTTTGGTTAAGTTGGAAAATATTGAAGAAGCCTATCAATTTGCCTTGAAAGTTGAGGAGAAATTGAACAAAAGACATGATCAAAGACAAAGAAGAAGAGGTGGTAAATTCCCTAGAGGAAGAGTTAGATCTTATGGTGAAAATAATAGATCTGATCAAGACAAGACAAATCTGGATAAAGGCACGACCGAGTGGAAAGGTGAAATTTTGGCTAGAGGAAGAGGAAATAACTACCAAGGTGGTTATAGTAGAGGTGGATTCTGAGAAACTTGTTACAATTGTGGAGAAGGACATAGGTCATTTGAGTGTACACATGCAAGTAAGAAGGTCGGTAGTAGTAGAAATACTTTGGTGCAAGAAGACTCACTGAATGAACCTAAGAAGGAAAAAACTTGATGCTCAAGAGAACACTTTGGATTAAAAGTAATAAGGAAGATCTGGTAAGGAAAAGTTTTTTCAAGACTACATGTAGAGTTTCTAATGAAGTGTGGAAGGTAATCATTGATATTGGAAGCTTGGAGAATTTTGCATCTGAGGAAATGGTTACAAAGCTGCAGTTGGAAAGGTTGAAACACCTGAAGCCCTATCAAATTTCATGGATCAAGGATGAGCATACACTCTTGGTAAGTAAGCAATGTTATGTAAATTTGAAAATTGGAAAGTACTATGATAAGGTGTTATGTGATATCATGCCTATGGATTGTTGTCATATTTTGTTGGGTAGACCTTGGCAATATGATAGACATGCTATATATGATGGAAGATTGCATAAATATACTATTTGGGCTGATGGGAGAAAGAAAATCTTGTTACCTTTGATTGAAGAACCTATTAGTAGTGTTTTTACATCTATGAAAGTTTTCTTGATGGAAGGAAGAAATTTTGTTAAGGATCTTAAGAAGAATGATGTATGTTTTGTTGTGATTCCTAACAAACTAAGTGAGAAAATAGTGGATAGTGTAATACCCCAAAAATGGGCTATAAGTTCATTAATCTCCTACATCTTCAATTCGAATGAAATCGACATCAAAGTCCTAATCTAAGCACATCTAAACATCATCGAATCATAATTGATTATCTTAAATTCTGCATCGGGGAATATTCTTAGTATTATTCTTAATCATCATAATTATCTTTAATTTTATAATTATTTGGCAATAAATCACATTTATCCTAAAGTTTGATTAATTGAATATTTTCATATTTAATTAATTAGATTTAATATCTTGCCACTTAATTGTGTAATTAAATTTAATTCTATCTATTATTAATTGTATTATTTAATTTTGACAATAAATCCAAATATCCTATGAATAATTGATTAAATTTTTATTTAATTAATTAAAGCAAGTTGTCATTATTTAATAATATAGTTTTTAATAAAAATTTGATTAAATAATTGATTAACCCATAAATCAATTATTTTATTTTTAAAAGCAGTTAAGTTGGAAATAAATCACTTTATTATTAAATTAATTCATAAATAAAACATGCACAATCATAAAAGCAGACAACTGTCAATTATCAATTAAAGCTAAACTCTATTTTGAGTTAAAGCTTAGCTTTTGCATATTTTTGTGACTTAATTATCTGTTATTATCAGATAACTCAAAAATCAACCTGAGTTATTTGAGTGATTTATGGCTTTTATCCATGCACCTCCAAAGCCCTGGATTTCTATAAAAACAAGGCTTTAGCTCATCTCTCAATCATCTCTCAAATTTGCATCCAAGCATCTCATATTTCTACACAATCACGCTGGAGAATTGGAGGCTGAGGAATCAACTTGCAAATTCAAAGCTTTGTGAGATCAATTTCAATTGCATAGTTTTTATATCTTAGCATAGAATTTCATAGTTTTCATATCATTGTTAGATTAGCATTGCATATCAATTTTCAATAGCATTCATAGCATATCAATTTCATCTAGCATAGATTTCATATCAGATTAATCATTCTTATTGCATAGAAAATCCAAAAAAATAGCTTAATTGCATTCAATCTCATATCTAGATCAATTGCATTCAAATCCTTCATTTAGGTGTCGTCTAGGTCA
The DNA here is from genome assembly GCA_027943335.1 of Chamaecyparis obtusa. Classification (NCBI taxonomy): domain Eukaryota; kingdom Viridiplantae; phylum Streptophyta; class Pinopsida; order Cupressales; family Cupressaceae; genus Chamaecyparis; species Chamaecyparis obtusa. The sequence goes on from BSBK01007505.1 coordinate 265,488, forward strand.
CTAATCTCGATAACAATCTGAGAACATCAATCTCGCACCTATTAGAAGGCAGTAAATCACTTGGTTAGATAGCTTTCAATTTTACACGATTTTGATTATCACTAACCTCTAATGTTTTACTGAAGTGTTGTGTTTACAGATCAGGTACAATTTTCACACACACAGATAGCATCCCTGAAGAGATTGATAAGATACTCACCAACTACAAAGAGATCATTTTTTATAATGTACATGATGGTTTACCATCAAAGATAAGTATTGATCATTCCATGGATCTAATCCGTGGAGCTAGTTTACTAAATAAGGAAGCACATCTGTTGACACCTACCAAGAATTAGGAATTGAACTGACAGATCCAAGAATTATTGCAGAAATATTTGATCCAAGAAATTTTGAGTCCTTGTGGAGTACCAGTTGTATTGGCACCTAAGAAGAATGGAGACTGGCGAATGTGTACCGATTCCAGAGAAATCAACAAGATAATAGTGAAATATAGGTTTTTTATACCAAGAATGGATGACATAATGGATAGTTTGACTAGAGAAAAGTATTTTACCAAAATTGATTTGAAAAGTGGATATCATAAAATCAGAATTAGAGAAGAAGATTTCCTTTAAGACAAGAGAAGGTTTGTATGAGTGGTTGGTTATGCCTTTTGGTTTAACTAATGCATCGAGTACTTTTATGAGATTGATGAATAAAGTTTTGAAGAAATTCTTAGGTAAATTTGTGATTGTATACCTAGATGATATTCTAATATTTAGTAAGAGTAGAGAAGAGCATTTGTTGCATGTTGAACAAGTATTGCAAAGATTGAAAGAAGAAAATTTGTTCATTAACCTCAAAAAGTGTTCTTTCATGAAAGAGGAGATTGTGTATTTGGGATTTGTGATTTTAGCTAATGGTTTGAAAATGGATCTTGAAAAGGTTGAAGCTATTTTGAATTGGCCTACACCTAAGAATGATAGTGAGGTAAGATCATTTCATGGTTTAGCAAGTTTTTACCAAAAGTTCACTAAGAATTTCAATTCAATTTGTAATGCTATGACTTAGACTATGAGAGGAGATAAAAGAGAGTTTAAGTGGGCACATGGAGTTGATAAAAGTTTTGAGACTCTAAAGAAGGAGGTTGTTGAGTTTCCTGTGTTAGCATTGCCTAATTTCAATAAGGTATTTCAAGTTGAATGTGATGCAAGTGGTAGTGCAATAGGAGCTGTGTTGAGTCAAGAAGGTAAACCTGTTGCTTTCTTTAGTGAGAAGTTGAATGATGCAGAAAGGAAATATTTTGTGTATGATCAAGAGTTCTATGCTATTTTTCAAGCCCTAAAGAAATGGAGACATTATTTGATAGTGAGTGAATTTGTGTTGTATATTGATCATAAGGCTTTACAATATCTGGATAGTCAGAATAATTTGAATCAGAGACATATGAAATGGGCTGAATATTTGCAGAGTCATACATTTGTGATCAAAGATAAAAGTGGAGTCACTAACCGAGTTGTTGATGCATTGAGTAGAAGAAGATCTTTGATGACCGAGATGAGAATTGAATTTCTTGGTTTTGATTACATGAAAAGATTGTATGAAACTGATCCTAATTTTTCTAAGTTGTTGAAGAAGTTTAGACCACCTATTCAAGATCAACTACGTACTAAATGGGAAGACTATTTCATTCAAGAAGGTATGTTCTTTAAAGGTATTCAGTTGTGTATACCAAGAGGATCAATGAGAACTAATTTGATAAAGGATAAACATAGTAGTGGTTTGGTTGAACATTTTGGTATTGACAAGACATTGAATTTTCTTAAGGAGAAATAATTTTGGCCATATTTGTATAAGGATGTTCAAAAATTTGTGAAAAGTTGTGGAATTTATCAAGTAGAAAAGGGATTAAGTCAGAATATAGGATTGTATATACTGATTTCTATTCCAGAGAAACCTTGGATTGATATTAGTATGGATTTTGTTCTTGGCTTACTGAAGATAGTAAGAGGTAATGATTGATATCATCTCTGACCAAGATAGTAAATTTGTTGGATACTTTTGGAAGACTCTTTGGAAAAAGTTGGGCATCAAGTTAAGGTATTGTTCTACATTTCACCCACAGAATGATGGATAGATTGAGGTTGTGAATAGAAGATTGGATAATCTTTTGAGATGTTTAGTTGGAGATAAATTGAGTAATTGGGATTCTATGTTGGCACAAGTAGAGTTTGCATATAATAATTCAGTGAATAGGAGTACTGGAAAAACACCTTTTGAGATTGTTAATGGCATACAACCAAGAGGTATATTAGATTTGAAGGATATTGCTGGTGAAGAAAAGAGAAGTTTTGAAGGAGTAGTAAAACATAAGTTAGAGAATGGTAATCAAAAATATAAAGACAGAGCAGATAGATCAAGAAGACATAAGACTTTTGCAGTTGGGGATGAATTAATGGTACACTTGAACAAAGGCATATTTCCTGTTGGAACATATGGGAAGCTGAAAATGAACAAATTTGGTCTGTGCATGATATTGAGGATATTTGATAGTGGAAATGCTTATGAGATTTACTTACCTCATGACATGGATATATCACCTATATTCAACATTGCAAATTTGTATGAGTACCATGAATCAAATGAAGAACTGACAGTACTGAATGATTATCCTAAGAGACAGACAAAAGAATTTTAGCAGATTTTGGAACGTAGAGTTGGAAGAATCACAAGAGGAAAACAACATATGGAATATCTAGTAAAGTGGAAGAATAGACTATTAGAATAAATGAGAGGGGGGTGAATCAGTTAATCACTATCCCAATACAAAATGTATAATCCAAAAACAAATACTTCAACTTCTGCTACTCGGTAACTTAAAATACTTTACTATATGTGCATTTATCGATTACCATTCTAAAACATATAGTAGTTACTGATAAAATCAAATATGAAACATGTAAATATGACATCAAACAAATATCACAATCAACACATAACATAAGAGATTTAACGTGGAAACCATGTGAAGGGAAAAACCACTTGGGACCGGCAACCCAAAAATATTCACTCTTCTGAAGTGAGGTTGGTGAACACCCAACCCTGTTAAAGGTTACAAACACACTGTTAGGTGTGACCTTGTTAGAGGATTTAAGACCGACAGTTATCGTCCAACCAGCAGTCACTCTGGGGTTGACAGGATAACAATGTTCATTCTATTAATGATACATAATAAGACTTTCTTAGTCCACCTGGTTAAGAGATTTGACTATGTACAATGGTTAAATATCTAACAGTAGGTGATCTAATCTATTACAACTTCAATTGTAGATATATAGATCAATATTCAGCTCATACAAATCTTTCTGATTAATGTAACATTTCTGATTCAACAATATATCAACTTACTATTCGTCGGTAATTACTCTTTGTCACTTGGTAATGCTCTACAGTAGGGTTCTCCTTAACTAGTATGATCAGAATGCATGAAAACTTGTTCATGTGATGATTCTACAGTTTCCTTTTCTTTCGGCATCACACTCACTTATGAAATCTTCAGTCTCTTATATAGACATGTAAACTATTTTCTTCTGCTCCATCAGATTTTGCCGCTTAATCACATCCACTAATTTTTCCCCTTAAACATACCTCAGCACTTGTGTCAATAACACATTTGATTCTCATCCTTTAGATCTTTCCTAAATTTTGTTAGCCGTCGATCTGTGTAACAAACTTTATCTATTACCTTGAAATCATACACTTTCCAGCTCATCAATTCTTATCTGCTAAACTAGTCATTTAATTCATTTTTTTCTTCTCAGTTAACAAAGAAATGTGTCAGTGAACACAAGCTCGGTTTATATTGTTCGGTATACACTACACTCCGTTGGTGTATACTGAAATGCTTCATTAATTGACAACACTGCTTTGTGTCTTTCATCTCTTTTCCTCATCATAGATGAATGCAACATAATCAAGTCAATATCATAAGGTCATAGACTCATCAACAAGTTACTCAAAGTATTCCTTATCCTCATCTGTCATATCCATCTTCCTCATGTAGATATTTATGTTCTTCATCTCTTTCACTCCTTTTCTATAGATGTTTCAGTATAGTAACTTACAAGATAAGTGTTGTCAAACTAGTTGACATCAATTACAACATAATACTGATTTAATCATCTTACATATCTAATCAATCAGCTTAGTGATCTTGAATCATAGTTACTTCAATCAGGTTCTAAATCAGTTGTAGTTCATCAATCTCTCCCTTTGGCATTGATGGCAACTCAAGTAATATGAAATATACCATACCCATACCAAACATGTATTCTACAACTCTATGAACAAATGTTGTACAAGCTTTCCCTAGCTTAATATGTTTAATCACTACGTTACTCAATAGCATTACAAAATATAGCAGCTTTGTCAATTTGCAAATATGATCTTTTCAACTTTCAGATTCCTTCTTCTATTCTTAGTAACTGATCTTCAGTGCTCTCCCTTTCTTTCAGATTATCTCTCCCTTAGATAGTTCTCATCGGTGCATATTGTTTCATATTGTTTATCTCTCCCTTTAACAACAATTCCAAAGAAACAAACAAATAAATAACTCTTCAGTAGCCAAGTAACTCTCTGTTGTCCAATGCATACTCTGTATCTCTGTATACTAATATGCCAATCTGTTCTAGTACTTTTCATAGCTTTAGACATGATCCAAAGTGTGAACTATGCTACATCAACATGTATGATCTTCTAATAAGATTAAGATTATGCAACATCTAGATCACCTTAGTGACCGGTAGACAAGGGATAGACCCCTAGTCTAGTCCTCAAGTACTCAAATTTATCCTTCAGTAGAGCCTTTGTAAATATATCTGCAAGTTGTTCTTTTGATGTAACAAACTGTAGCTTAACTTGCTTCTCCTATACTTGTTCTCTCAAGTAGTGATACTTAATTGATATATGCTTTGTCTTAGAGTGCATCACTAGATTCTTTGAAATGTTAATTGCACTGGTGTTATCACAGTATATAATCACTAGCTCAGTGATTATCTCATTCATACCTTCCAAAACTTTCTTAATATATGCAATATTTGAATAGTTTGTAGCATCATCAACATACTCTTCTTTGGTTTTAGACTAAGAAATGCAAGCTTGTTTCTTACTTGTCCAAGTAACAAGTCTTTCACAAAAGAAAAATGCTCCTCTGATGGTACTTTTTATGTCATCCACATTTCCAGCCCAATCAGCATCAGTGTATACCTTCAGTTCAAACTTGCCTTCCTTAGGATACCATAGTCCATAATCCTCTATTTTCTTCAAGTATCTTAAGATTCTTTTAGTAGAAATCATGTATGATTCTCTAGGATTAGCAGAAAATCTAGCAACTATTCCCACAACATGTGCTATGTCTGGTCTACTGTGAACTACATACATTAACTTACCAATCATTGATTGGTACAATGTCTAGTTCACCTCTATAGTTTCATCTTCTTTAGTTATTTTACATCCAGTAGCCATCAATGTTCCCACAGGTTTAGCATCTTCCATGCCAAATGTTTTCAATACTTCTTTGATATATTTTAATTGTGAGATGAATATCCCATCACTCTGCTGAATCACTTGTAGTCCTAGAAAGAACTTAATCTCTCTGAACATAGACATCTCAGATTCATTCCTCATTTCATCAGCAAAGGCTTTACATATGTGATCTTGACCTCCAAAAATAATATCATCCACAAATATCTCAGCAAAAGAATAGTATCATCGGTATCTCCTTTCATATACAAATTATTGTTCTCACTTGTTCTTACAAATCCTATACTTAACAAATAAGTATGCAACCTTTCATACCAAGCTCTTGGTGCTTGATTCAAACCATATAAATCTTTATATAATCTACATACCATGTCTTTGTTTTCTGGATCAACGAACCCTTTAGGTTGTTCTATGTAGACTTCTTCTTCAAGTATTCCATTCATAAATGTTGACTTGACATCCATTTGATAAAATTTGAATTTCTTGTGTGTAGAATATGCAAGTAGCATTCTAATACCTTCTAATCTAGCAACAGGTGCAAATGTTTCACTATAATTAATGCCTTCCTCTTGTGCATATCTTTTGCATACCAATCTAGCCTTGTTTCTTGTTACTTCACCATTTTCATTCAGCTTGTTCCTAAATATCCATTTAGTACTGATAATATTCTTATCTTTAGGTCGGGGTACTAAACTCCAAGTTTTGTTCTTCTCTATCTATTCTATTTCTTCTTTCATTGCATTAGTCCATTCATCATTCTCTAATGCAACTTTTACATTTTTAGGTTCATAATCACAAACTAGACATGTACCTTGTCTTGCTTTACTCCTTATTTGCATGCCAGCTTGTTTGTCTCCAATAATTTTTGTCTCAAGATGATGTCTTCTAAAAAATCTCACCAGTACTCTATCTCTTCTTTCTTTTTCATCCTATGCAGGTTCATTTTCTTGCTCGGTAGGTCCATCCTTCTCGTCGATTTCTCTTCCCTGTTGTTCGGTATTGTTTTCCTATTGACCAGTTATCATAGGCTGCAACTTCGGTGAATACTCTGGTTGTTCAATGTAAGTGAATCTATCATAGTCTTTCAGTTCCTTTGTACTTTCCTCTGTGTTCTTTTCATCAAAATCATCAACTTAGACATTAGTACTTTCAATCATTTTATTTGTAACCTTGTTAAGACATTTATATTCTTTACTTTTAGTGGAATATCTAGAAATATCCCTTCATCACCTTTTGAGTCAAATTTACCATTTCTCTCATCCTTCATAATAAAGCATTTACTTCTAAAAATCTTGAAATAACTTACAGTTGGTTTGTGTCCAAACCACAACTCATAGGGTGTCTTGTTGGTGTCCTTCTTCAGTTGAACTCGGTTATGAGCATAGACTACAGTGCTGACAACTTCTCTCCAATATGTCTGGGCAACATTCTTTTGCAAGATTAGTGTCCTAGCATAGTCAACTATTGACCTATTCCTTCTTTCAGCAATGCCATTTTGTTGAGGTGTCCTCGGTGCAGAGACCTGTCTTTTAATGCCATTCTCATTATAGAAATTAGTAAATTCATCAGAGATAAATTCACCTCCTCTATCAGATCTTAGGCATTTCAATTCCTTACCAGTCTCTTTTTCTACCTTAGCTTTATACAACTTAAACATCTTAAATGCTTCAAATTTTTCTTTTAGAAACATAACAGTCATCAATCTAGTATAGTCATCAACAAAAAGAATAAAGTATCTATCACCATAATGTTGGAAATTTAATTGAAACAATTGTTGTATTGTCATTGATGTCAAACCTTAATTGGTAAGATTGTTGCTACTTAAGAAAGTACTATATCTATTTGAGTGTTGCTAAGGGGCTAAGAAAGGTTGGTAACAATAGCACCTAGGGAAAGATCGAGTTATCTTGATACTACAAATTTTACTTGACTATGTTGCACTATGATGAGATAATGTATTGTTTATATTAGTAAGACTAAAGACTAAAATGGTAGGCTTAACCGAGCAAAGAATGGAAAAATCATGTTTAAGCCGAGTGATGTTAGTGTCGACCAAGTTAGTATATGCTGAGAAAAATTCTAGTTTCGACCGAGCATCAGTAAATTGTCGAGGAAGACAGTGTAAGCCAAGGAAACAGTTTTAGTAATGACCAAGCTTTCTACATGAAGACCAAGTGAACAATCATAGTATTGACCGAGCATTCGCAATTTTATATTTGAAGAGAATTTAATTTTGGAGCTGACATTGTTGAATTCTTGGATTATGTAAAATGTGTTGACTTTATTTATTGATTGTTTGGAAGCATTAAATGCACTGTAAAATGTTTTATTGTAAATCTTTAAGAGATTTGAGATGATTCTAGAAAAGGAGTCGAAGAACATGAAGTGGGTAGATTCAATGAATCTGACCTAACCTTAAGATCTACGATTGAGATTGAGTGGCAAAAGATGAGTTAACCTAATTGTGGAAAATATAAGGGAACCTAAACATTTTGATATGTATGTACATGGTGAACAGAAAATGCTGGAAGAGGAAAGTTTTATTGACTGAATAAGCAAAAAAGGCTGAAGGAAAAGTGTGGTGATTGCTTGAACAAAAGTTTCGAGCAGATCAGAGATGGAAATGGAAAAGTTTCAAAGTTAGTAAACCAGCATTAGTGTACAGAATCAGATCTAATATCTACAAAGTGAGTTGTATATTTTTTAGATAATGCTACTGCTACTTTCTAACCATTGTAATAGTCAAAATCCTTTTAATAGAGGTTGACCTAACAGCCATATGTTAAATCCTTTGAACAAGGTTGCATCTAATGGAGTGTATTTAAGTCCTATGACTAGGCTCACTTTTAATAGGGTGATTGAAATCCTTTAACTGGGTCACACCTGACAGTGTGTATTGTAACCTTTGACAGGGTTGGCTTTTTACCGAGCTCACTTTAGAAGAGTGAAAATAATAGTAGCATGTTAAAAAGTGGTTTTTCCCAAATTGGGTTTTCACTATAAATCCTAGTGTTAATACTTGTGTGAATGTTTAGATATGAACATTACTATGTTTTGCAAGTTAAGTTATAGCTAGGTAGTGGACTGCATTGTTAGATGTTTCTATTATTGAATTAGTGATGACCAAGTTTATTTTGGTTTTGGATCTGATTTAAGGATAAGTTTTTGAGATTGTTTTATACATCAGGACCTGAGAACAACTGATTCACCCCCCCTCTCTATTGTTCTAAATGATATTAACACATAATAACTTTGAGTTCTCATAGGACCACATACGTCGGTATGAACCAACTCAAGTATCTTCTTTGTTGAATAATCCTTTCTTTTGAAACTAGATTTAGTCATTTTCCCTTTTTGACATTCATGATACATAACATGATCCAATTTTGACAAGTTAGGTAGACCTCTAACTCTTTTCCTTTTACTGATCTTAATCATGTTATCAAAGTTCACATGGAATAACCTTTTATGCCACAAGAAAGCATCTTCATTTTTCATCATCAAGCAAGAAGACTCATCAGTATCAAGATAAAATAGATTACCTCTTGATTGTGCTCCAGTTCCAACTAGTCTTCCTCCATCATCAAAGATTTTTACTTTCTTGTTCTCAAAAGCAACTCGGTGACCTGAATTGTTTAGTTGTGCCACACTTAACAATTTATAGTTCATTCCATCTACCCAATAAGCATTATAAAATTTTATCCTATCATTTATCATCAAGGATCATTTACCTCTTACCATACAGGGTGTTTCATTACCCATCTTAATTGATCCTCCATCGTATTCTTCAAGTTGATCAAATTTCTCCTCATCACCAGTCATGTGATGTGTATAGCCACTGTCTATGATCCATGTATTTTTTTTGTTAACTTTAGAGATCAGTGTTATTTCTACATGTTTTTCTTCTTCTTCCTCTGAGTCATCTTTCATAGCAACAAATACAACTTCTACATCATCATCAAAATCAGATTCAAATTCATTATCTTCAGCTATGTAACATACCTTTTTCCCTTTTTCATTACTATCTCGGTTATCTTTGTTGTGTCAATAGCCTCTATTGAATCTTCTCCCATAGCTTCCTTCAGATCGTTCTTTGGTTCTTTCATCATCTTTCTTATGTAGACATCTAGCAGCGATGTGGCCAACCTCTTTATAGTTAAAGAATTCCAAGGGTAGCTTACCTCTATACCTTCCTTTACCTTTGGGTAATCCTCTAGCCATAAGAGCTTCAAGTTCATCAAGCTCATCATCGGTATTATTATCACTATCATTATTCTTATTGTTCCTGCTAGACTTACCAATCTTCAGAGAAGACATGAAAGCAGACTCAACAAATGGTACAACACTATTATCAAAGTTATTCAATTCAAAGGTTGTGAGCTTACCAATCAGATTATCAAGTGTAAGTACATTACCAGATGCAGACCTTGTTTCATGAATAGTGGATATTCTGATTGCGTAAACTGGCAATAAGGTTCTGAGTACTTTGCTTACAACTGTTTCTTCAATAATGACTCCATCAGATGCTCTAATAGCATGTACTACCTCTTTTAGTCTATTTTTTTATTGCACAATATTCTCACCTTCCTTCATCTTCATATCATTGAATCTGCCCCTTAAGCTTTCTACTCTAGCTCTTTTTACATGCACATCTCCACTGTAAACTTGAGAAAGTTTATCCCACATGGCTTTAGCAGTAGTGCAGCTCTTAATGTCTTCAAATTCAGCATCGGTACAGGAAGAAGCAATCTCCATCATAGTAACATTGTGTTCATTCCTATCTTTCAATTGATCAATAGTCAAAGGACCAGTGGTCGGTTCTATATAGCCATTCTCCAACAGTTCTAGTGCAAAATTCCCAATTCCAGATATGTGCAACTTCATCCAACTTTGCCATACTGTGAAGTTCTCTTTGTTCAGGCTTGGCACTTCCCTCTTATACATTTTGAGATCTTTGTACTGAAGTCCTTAAAAATCTATTCTAAGCAACCAAAGCTCTGATACCAATTGTTAGAATAACTGAGAGGGGGGTGAATCAGTTAATCACTATCCCAATACAAAATGTATAATCCAAAAACAAATACTTCAAATTTTGCTACTCGGTAACTTAAAATAATTTTTTGTATATGCATTTATTGATTATCATTCTAAAACATATAGTAGTTACCGATCAAATCAAATATGCAACATGTAAATATGACATCAAAAACATATCACAATCAACACATAACACAAGAGATTTAACATGGAAACCCTGTGAAGGGAAAAACCACCTGGGACCGGCAACTCAAAAATATTCACTCTTATGAAGTGAGGTTAGTGAAGACCCAACCTTGTTAAAGGTTACAAACACACTATTAGGTGTGACCTTGTTAGATGATTTAAGACCAACCATTATCATCCAACCAACAGTCACTCGATTAAGGATAACAATGTTCATTCTATGAATGATACATAATAAGACTTTCTTAGTCCACTCGGTTAAGAGATTTGACTATGTACAATGGTTAAATATGTAAAAATAGGTGATATGATCTATTAAAACTTCAATTGCAGATATATAGATCAATATTCAACTCATACAAATCTTTCTGATTAATGTAACATTTCTGATTCAACAATATATCAACTTATTGTCTGTCGGTAATTAATCTATATCACTCGGTAATGCTCTGTAGTAGGATTCTCCTTAACCAATATGATTAGAATGCATGAAAAATTGTTCACACGATGATTCTATAGTTTCCTTTTCTTTCAGCATCACACTCACTTGTGAAATCTTTAGTCTCTTATATAGACATGTAAACCATTTTCTTCTGCTCCATCAGATTTTGCTGCTTAATCACATCCATTGATTTTTCCTCTTAAACATACCTTAGCACTTGTGTCAATAACACATTTGATTCTCATCCTTTAGATCTTTCTTTAATTTTGTTAGCCATTGATCTGTGTAACAAACTTTATCTGTTACCTCAAAATCATACACTTTCCATCTCATGAATTCTTATCCGCTAAACTAGTCATTTAATTCATTCTGTTCTTCTCGGTTAACAAAGAAATGCATTAGTGAACACAAGCTTGATTTATACTATGCTTGGTATACACTACACTCCATCAGTGTATACTGAAATGCTTCATTAACCGACAACACTGCTTTGTGTCTTTTAGCTCTTTTCCTCATCATAGATGAATGTAACATAATCAAGTCAATATCATAAGGTCATAGACTCATCAACAAGTTACTTAATGTATTCCTTATCCTCATCTATCATATCCATCTTCCTCATGTAGATATTTCTATTCTTCATCTCTTTCACTCCTTTTCTACAAATGTTTTAGTATAGTAACTTACAAGATAAGTGTTCTCAAACTAGTTGACATCAATGACAACATAATATTGATTTAATCATCTTACATATCTAATCAATCATCTCAGTGATCTTAAATCATAGATTCTTCAATCAGGTTCTAAATTAGTTGTAGTTCATCATAGACTGAATGAAGACAGTTCATGGATTCCACAATTTGAGTTGGATTCAACTCGGGTTGTACCTATTTCATGATTTAGAGAATCATTTCAAACAACCCCAGGTGTCTGATGTAGGAGCATCTTGGGTCCTTGGCAATCCTGTGTCACCAAATATAAGTTTGATTTTTTTGTGTTGTTCGGTTCCTTCTTTGACCGAGTTGGCTTAGTAGTTGCTCAGTTTCTTCTTTAACCGAGTTGGTTGGTTATTTTCTTGGCACTCAGTTATCCTTGCTTACCAAGTAGTTTATTTTGGTTTTCTGTTGAGGTTGACTTGTGCATTTAATTATGGTTGCGGAGTTAATATTGGTATTGATCATTGGGAAGTGTGTAGACCTAGATCTGGTCATTCCTTCTATTGATGATGGATCTTAAGGCCAACTTATTTCAGTATCCTCTTGTATAATTGTAGTTGTTGGTTGTAGTTTTAAAGAATTAGTTTTTAGGAGATAGTTGGTAGAGGTATCAGTTTAGAAGTTAGAAGATAGTTTCTGAAGCCTCACATGTTGGAGGACTGTTGTAATTGAATTTAATGTTTTGGCCCTAACTGGGAAGGCCTTACAGCCTAACATGTATGAATCAATTGATGAAATACAAGTATCTATTATGCATTCTCTCTCACTTGTTTAATTTCTTCCGTGTGTGATCTCTACAAGGAGGATTTGGATTAGGGTGTGCATTTGGCCCCTCTTCCTACCATGCCTTACGTCATTAAGTAAGTACTTTCTATCAATTTTTAGGTCCATGAAAAGTGGGCAAGTTACCTAATTCACATCATTCAAAGTGCTCAGTAAGTATTAAAGTCAAGGCTATGACAAGAGGCAGATCGATGGCACATAAAATAAATCTAAGTATAAAGGGTTACAAATTTACCACGGGCCCAAGACTCCTTCTATATCATGACCAAAGTTGATAGGATGGGTGAAAGAAGTATTGACTAAGAGATCAAAATCATCAAAATCTAGTGAAATAAGTACCGCTTGTCCAATTTCAAAAAAAAAGAAAAAGAAAAGAAAATTGTAAAAGTCAAGAAGGATAAATGATATCAAAATCTCATTGCACGGTAACTAGGTTGCATAAAATTTTGGACCAGTAAGAGTGTGTTTCTCTGCCTCTCCCAAGTGGAACAAATAAAGATAAGATGCTCCCTCCATACATCACATACACACACATGACTTTTTCTTGCATTTTTAGAAGTGATATAGATATCTTTTTGGGTGACTTGAAATCTAACCCCACTATATTGAATAAAATTTTAAATGATGGTGACACTATTTGTTTCCTAACCAATAGATTTGGAGCTCTAAAATACACTAGGCATTTTTCCTCAAGAGTTACAATTTTTTATGCCCCACATACCAGTCCCTACATTTTGTGTGGCAAAATGTTAGGTCCCCCTTTTCTTGTTGTTTTGTTTTTCCCTTTCCCTAGTTGGGATTTTTTTGGGGTTTTTGCGTTCCCCCCTCTAGGGTGTCAGACCCTATAGCCCTCCTTGTTACCAAGAGAAAGCACAAATCTATGGTTAATGACTTCCCTAATACTTTCAATTAATTAAGGAGGCCGAATGATTGAGAATCAGAGAGAAGAGGATTTATTATTTTCTCAAAAATCATACATGCATCTAATGCACCTCCCAGTGATCTTATAAAAGGGAACTTTTGAAGGCCATTTTACTCACCAAGCAATTAAGTTTTTTTAACCCTCTGTGAGCCCTTTGAGCACATTTGTGACCAAGTTTTTGAGTTCTTTGAATCCATACCATGTTTTTAATTTGTGTGTTTGAAGTTGGTTTGTAGAGGCTTTCTTGGCTAAAGTTTGTGAATTTTATTTCAGGTAGGCCTTTCTCTCCATTTTCTTGGTTTTGTTTCCATTTTTCTTTTTGTGTTTCCTTTTTCTTTTTGTCTTTCTATTTCCTCGTTCTTGTGGGTGTTTTTGTTCTTTCCTTTCCTACTTTGTGAGTTGTAGTGGATGAATAAAGGGGTTCTTTCCTATGAAGTTCCCCAACCATTAACTTAATTTAGGGCCCCTTCCCAATTCAACTAGGGCATTTTGTTTCTCTTCCCAAGTTGCAGGTGTTAAGAGTTTGACCCTGATAGTTTTGGTCCTTCTCCACTAAGGAATTTTGTTGGTTCATGTCCCTAATGCATTTGAAGGTGTTGAATTTTAGTCATGGCATTTTCGCACATAAAATAATAAGATAGCATTCTTGGGTTTATTTTGTTCTTTCCCCAAATTCATTTCTTTGTCTTCATTTTGATTTTTAAGTACAATTTTAGCTTTTACATTTATGTGTTTTGGGAAACTTCTAATGATCAATAGGCTTTTCTTTGTAAAAAATCCCTAGTTGATATAGGCCATAGCATACCACATGTTACAAACCCACAAAGTTGAATTCGTTGCAACTCTCCACTATGCACTAGATATTATAATTACACGGGTTAAAACTTTTCTTCTTAGCTTACCTATTTCTTTTAGGAAGTCAATTCAAAAGAACCCCATACTTAGTCATTGATATGAATAGAAAACTCACATACCTCAAAAATTGGTTGTCCCAAAGTCCCCATGATGAGAGTACTAAGAGTCACTTGGCAGGAAAAAAATTTCCTCTAATCTCAGGCCTCCTCATCCTTACATCTACCATGGTAACCAAACAATCCTTCCTTTAAAATGTCTTCCTTGATCCTTGGTGCCAAAATATTAAATATTCTAGACTTCAAGTTTTGATATACTTTTGCACTACAATCATTTGTTGAACATAATCACGAAAACAGATCCTTGGGCCTTGAATTATGAGATCACTTTACATTATATGATAAGAAATCTTGTTTAATTTAATATCTTGTATACTGATGATGGTCTGGTTTTTCAAGATAATGATTATTGAAATGGCTTCATTGTCATCACAAAAATTGAAGTCTAAAACATCCACCTCCACCCCTGCTAGAGGGAAAAAAAATTAAATGGAAGTTAGAGAAGTTACCTCTTAGAATGAAGTATAAGGTAGATCATGTCCTCTAGGCCTCCAAGGTGGACAATACACCCTGGGAGATCACATATATTGATATTGGTGAATGGAGCAAGCTGATGACTATTAGAAAAGACATCAAAGTCTAGAAGGAGTGTAATGAAGATGTATCCATGTCTCTATCCTAGGTCATATTGATTCAAGATGGATGCTTTCCAATGTCCCTACAATGCCCAGAGTTGATCCTCATATAGGAATACTACTACAATGCACCCACACACTCCTACTACCTTTTGAATGGAGATCTTATTGCTACTTTGATCCAAATACGATTGCACTCACCTTATGCATCAATGTGAGGAAAAGAACCTTTGTACTATCTAAAGATCAAACTCATAAGGAGTACTATGTATCTAAGAATGATGCCAATTATCATTTGAATAATAATTAGTTGAGGATTCCATGATGGGATGCACTAAAAATGGGAGCCAACATCCTAGGGTTTGAGTTCATATCTTCCATCTGAGGGTTTATCATTTTCATTTATCAAGTCTTTGGCGAGAAGAAATACAAAGAGTAATCCCCCTGGATGTATTAATTTTATACAACATGACCATGAAGAAGGTCTATTTTGACTAGCCAAATATTATTTATGATCACATCGATCATTATTTTCAGCCAGTCAAGATCACCCAAAGGTTATCCATGACATCCTATGTGGTCTAGATCATTGTTCTCAAAGCCCATAGATTCAAGAGGATAACTAAAAAAGGAAGGCTCATTGATGAACCAAAATAGACCCTTGCATGGGAGCATTTCCCCAAGTTTCTCCTAGAATAATTTTTCAAGGCGTACTCTAGATTCAATGATGTCTCTTCATATAATAGAATAACAATGCTCATGGGTGACATTGGGTACTACCTATCTCAGAATGCAATGGCTATTGCGGAATCATGGGGAAGTTATTTCATTCAATTTTGGTAGCACTCATACATTTGTGTGGTTATATTTTCAAGGAGTATTTTCCTACTTCCCCACCACTGCAATGACTGGACAACACTGATGGATTTTTGTCAAGAAATTTTGGATGTCTATCAGCTTTTTCGTGTAAAGAAGGTGACAATGTTTTCTTTCCCAATAAGTTTTGGGGATTACACTTATTCCCTTTCTACTTCTAAAGAGGGCAAGATAGATCCAAAGAGTCACAACTTGTATCCCTTCTACCTACAGTGCCATGATTTTGATCCCAGCGGATAGATAGAGAGGATGATGCTCTGATATAAAAAGCCTCACTTCTACTCCTTGAAATATTTTTGAGCTAATTTCCAGGATGATTTTAAATTTTTTCCGTGTTAGTATTCCAAGCTCACTAAAGGCCAAATGGAATCCTTTAGACTCTAGATGTTCCCTAAAAAGTTTACTGACAATGACCTCATTGAGGACCTGAAGTTCAAATAAAAAGGGATAGATAAGAAGAAACTCCCTCTTGTGGACTGGGACACCCTAGAGATTTTTTATGATTAGGAAGTAACTAAAGAGGTGGTGGAATGAGGTCATTTTTATTTTTATTTAGTTTTCCCATAGATCTATCACCTCACCCCCATGAATCATTTGTACCAATATGAACACAAAGGAAAGAAGAAGGTTAGTGATTTATTAGCCTGGTCCAATCCCCTCGAGACCTACCCAACTAGAAATATATATGAGAAACTCAGGGAATAGGTGGATAATTGTCAAAATCTTTCTTTCAAAACACATGCAAGAGTGACCTTTGGACCAAGTATAAAACCACTACACACTACCTTCCAATCCCATGAGGAATTTTCTACCTTGGTCATTCCTTTTTCAGGTCTCCCAAACATCAAAATTTTAGAAGGTGAGGAGTCTGAGGTAGAGATGGACTTTCTTATGCGACGTCTAAAGAAGAGAAAGAAGTAAAATAGAACATGATTCATGGAGGACTTGACACTAGATCTTGAAGCTTGACAGTCTGAAGATAATCCTTAGTTTCCAAGGTTCAAAGAACAAGTCAATCAACCAATGTTTGAGCCACTTCCCAACATCATCAACTTGGATGATCCCTCCATGGTGGAACCAAATGAGGTCCTAACTACCAAAGATTAGGATCACCTATTCCAAGAAGTGGAAGAAAAGAAGAAGGCAGAGGAGAAGGCTAGGGAAGAAAAGGAAAAACTATGTAAGAAAGAGGAGCAGGAACACATTGAAAAGGAAGTTGAACAGAAAAAAGAGACCAAGGACCATTCCCATCAAGAGGAAGAATCTCATCTCAAGGAAGAAGAAGAAGAGACAAAGAAAATGAGAAAGGAAGATGAGTAGTGGAAGAAAGGAGAAGTAGATAAAAGCATCGATGAAGATACATGTCGTCGCATTGTAGAAGCCAAAGAAAGAAGAAAGAAGAAATAAGAGGAAGAGAAGAAAATGGCTGAAGAATAATTGAGTAAAGAGGTAACTGAACCTTTGAGAACAATTGTATCCCCTCCATCAAGATCTCCTCCTGACACTCTTGCAAGAACAACACTCGATCCTTTTCTCACTCCAAATCTGAACCAAGTAACAAACCTGTGAATAATTTCTTTCTTGATGAAAAACTCATTTTTATCTTAGTAAATAATATATGGTTTGTAGACATTGAAAATTATTTGGTCATGTACAAATTTCCTTCACATTTTTCTCCAAGGAAATATCAAAATCTCATTGGCCTCAATTACCAATACATATGGATCAATGTGTTTCTCTTTTGTAATATAATTGATAATATCATGCATCATTGTGTAGATGAATATGATTTCTTTGATATAATCCTCGTGTGTCTTCCTAAAACTTTTGGTGTTGCCAATAAAATCCTTACTAAAAGATATTATTGGCCTATAATCTACAAAAAATGAAAAAGATATTTTTAACATTGTGATAAGTATCAACACATGGGTCATTACACACATTCAAATATTTACCTCTACATCCTTGATTATTCATTGAACAATTTCAGAAATGGGCTCTTTATTTTGTTTGATCAGTTAATTCTAGCTCCAAAAATAAGGAATGTACCTTGGTTTGTATAGATTATGTTACTAAGTGGGTGGAGGTTGAGGCATTGGAACATGCTAGCAACATTAAAGGTGTTTAATTTTTGTATTCTGTGATTTTCACTAACTTTGGTGTTCCACAAGAAATTTTTACAAATCAAGGGCCACAATTTATTAGAACTCACTTTTTCTTTAGTGCATGAATATGACATATAACATTGGACTTCTTCACCCTACCATCCTCAAGACAATGTACAAGTTGAAGTTACTAATCAAGAGCTCAAGAACATCATTACTAAAATGTTTGAACTCCAAAAGAAAGATTTGGTATCCAAGCTCTCTAAAGTACTATGGGAATATCACACAACATGGAAGACTAACATAGGTATCACCTTGTATGATCTTTTTTATGGTAAGAAAGAAGTAGTACCCATTGATTTTGAAGTAAATACTCTTTATACCACTCTTTATATTTGCATGAGTCTAACTAGTTCTTAGAAAGTTTAAATTACACAATTCCATTCTTTGGATGAACTTTGGAAAAAATATCTTCTTCATGCTAAATTTGTTTATAAATAGTTTTAGCTATGGAATGATCATTTCATTCAACAATAGTCATTTCAATGGGAGATTGACCACTACTCTATGACTCTAGGCTTGAATATTTTAAGGGTAAGTTTCATACTCAATGGCTAGGCCCTTATGACATAGAGGTTTTCTATGACAATGGTGTAGTTAAATTACATGCTATTGACTTTGACTAAATAGACCTTGTTCTTAATGGTTATCACTTGAAATTGTATAAGTGACCTCTTTCTAAGGAATATTTTACCTCCAATGTAACAAAGGACCTCACGATTATTAGGCCCAAAAGGAGGAAAGATAAACTGAGAGGGGGGTGAATCAATTGTGTACACCTAATTATTTTTTATGCAGAGCCCTCTACTATCCCCTAAAGTAACCCAGGTTAACTTAAGGATTCTACAAGTGTCTTGGAACTCGCTCAAGGAGTTAGTCTCAACTCAAGGGTCAAATAGAGTTCTTTGACTTTAGACAACCAACACCTCAAAATTTTTGAATAAAATCACTTTCTTTGACCTCTTATTCCAACTTTTCTTCAAACCATACATCCACTCAAGGATTCACTATCTAGGTTTCCCAATGCACCTAGAGCCTCCAATATGTCAAATCATCAAGTAATTCTTCTACATTAATTCTACCACCATAGAACACCTTAGCATGATCAATATTCCATGTTTCACTAGCCCTCCAAGTCTGGTCAAATGATCTTCCACCCAACTCACACCATTATCCTTCTAGGCTTGTAGCCCTCACCAGTCACTAAATTCCCCTTTTCTCCAAACCTTCCAAAATAACTCAAGAAAATATTTATTGTTTTAGATACCCTTTTAGGTTCTATAAATCCTACCCAAATCCAAAGGTAGACTCCTTTGGACCATATACTAGATCCAATACCCTAGCAACCCCCAACTAGGCCTAATTCACCCCCATTAACAAAGAAACGTATAGAAATACTCATCCTATTGACTCCCAACCAAGGAAAGTCTTCAATAAGGATAAGAATCATCAGATTCTCAATATTTTAAAGTCTCAACACCTACCCATTCTTCTAGCCGCCAAACCCTCACCTCTAGGGTCATTCAACTAGGGCCTATTTAAAAGAACCCTTTCAACCTCCTCCAAAGAAATCTAGTTGCTCGCAAACATCAATATGGATCCCCACAATAATAATCCATCACCAAATACCTCCATTATTAAGGTAATTCATTCCCATAGTGACTGGTGGAAAAATAGGGCACTCTTCACACAACAATCTCCTTCATTGTACTCACAAGGAACACCATACTTCATATCCTTGCATACAAACACTAAAATAAAAGGATATAACACATATTTTATCCCTCCCAACAATTACATTTTTCACAGGGGTGGGAGATTCAATCCTTCTAAGGAGACTTCAATCCCAAATGTTGACTGTAACCCAAAAACCCAATCACAGTCCAAATGCTAGTCAATTTGTTGGCTTAATGACAATCAAAAACACTAAAATAATTGCATAATAATGTAAACACAACACAAGGAAATGTCTTTACTTCACCATCCAATCCAAGTCACATTTATTTAGCCATTTAGATTTACTGGTCTCATGACTGTACCCATGGGACAATGTATTAGACTGGAGAGAAAATGTTGTTGTTTATTGCTTCAATCCATTACAAAAATAGTTTTATACACATACAACTCCACACCTTCTTTCCACTCACGTGGATCTAAAAATATATAAATAGACTCCTAAACTCCTAAAAACTGACTTCCACTCATCAAACTATCTAAAATTGTTCCATAATAGTCTTAAACCGATTGTCAAAACAAAATATGATTAAATAGTATTGTCAAGTTGACAACAAATATTTTCAAATCAAAAAAATGACTCTAATAACCCTCCTAGGACTTTAAAAAGGTTTCAAAACAACCTTATTAACCCACACTAACCCATAACCCCTAGATGACATTTCTAGGCCATAATTGCATGAATGCAATTTTACAACTTTTTCAGCATCTTTGCACTTTTGAGTGCATTTACATATTTAATGGAAGTAATGGACATATTCCAACTATAGATATCCTTATAGGTCCTTTACCTTTACATAAGTCCTTGGATCAACCAAGTGACCCCAAGGGTACAACATTAACCATTATGTCATTCAATGGATTACATTACATCTTTTGTGACCATATCACCAAATGATCAACATTATTAAAAAGAACATATAAATATCAACAAATGACCAAATATGGTCTCATTACAATCAAATGACAAGTTGGACATTTTTTTCCTTCCATTCCTTCCAAGGTCTTCCAATGACCCTGGTGTACCTCCATGGCTTTACCCTTGACCTTGGTGCTCCTGCACCATACTCCTCAACTTTGAAAATGCTCCAAGTCCTCTTGGAAAGTCCTATAAAAGAAACCTCAAAAAATGTATCTCCATGTCCTTTAAGTTCTCTTTTGCATGTGTACTGTGTCCCTTGATGCCCCATGCTCTCTTGGCTCCTAGAATTCCTTGTGAGTATACCTTATACCTTACCAGGCCTATCCATGCTTGAATCTATTGTCCACAACTATTTCCCATTTTCTCATATACTTCCTTGAAGTTTACATCATGTGCTTTCTTCCTACATCATCTTTTCTTCCTCTCGTCCTTAATATCTAGTGACCAAATCAAGAGAAAGAATAAGTAATAACATAATCCTACCACCTTGTGACTCTTACAAAACCTTAGCAACTTCACCATGCTAGAAATCTCCACCACAATAGGATACACCTACAATAAAATCAGACTTAGCACCCAAAAATAATGTATTACTTTTACATTATATGTGAGCCCCATGCTTGGAGTGCACATGCTTGGATTAGTTTTCTCTTGACCCTTCACTACCATTATGTCCTCATCCTCAGTTTTTACATGCTCGGACACCTCTTCTCCTGTCAGAAACTTCTCATCAACATCATTCCATATATCATGGCAGTTCACCATTCCCTTGGTGGTGATCTTGTCAATCTCATCCTTGACTATCCTAGTGAAAAAAAGTTTCCCAATCTTCAATGGACACAAGATAGTTCCAATCAATATCATCCCTTCCTCTTCAAACCTTGGTTCTCTTCTATTTGCATTAGCATCTTCATTCTTGACCTTTGTTCTAATCTTTTGAGCCTCTCTACCGTGATATTCACCACTCTCTTTGAATCCTATGTGTTGCATCCTTCCTTCTTGTCCTTAAGATGGACCACTTACATAAGCCTCAACATTTTAATCTTCATTCTTAATGACTTCTTGCTCCAAAGCACAATCATTGTTCCTCAAAAAAGTCTGCATTTTCTCTTTGTCTTCATGTTTTCTATGCCTCAGGAACTCTCTTCTTCCCATCAATTTGACATTCCCATGTTGTCTCATCATCCTTTAGTGAACTCATCACAAACTTTTTCCTATTTTTTTAATAGCATATGTATTTTCTTTGCCATCATATAGGGCTTTAACATCAACTTTCAATACTCTACCCAAGATTATATGACAATCATTCAAAGGCATAATGTCACATAAAATAGTATCAAAATATGAACCGATGTTGAAGGAAACATATGCTTGTTCCTTTAACATCAATCCATTGATCATTTATTAGCCCATATACTTTGTAAGGTGTATTATGTACTATCTTTTCCAAGTTCAAGTTGCAAACCATCTCATTTGAAACAATATTAGTAAGAGAACCACTAGAAATAACCACCTTGCATATCTTACCTTTTCATTTTCATTGTGTCTTGAATATGGATGACCTTGTATCCAAATTTTCTTCCATGATGATCACCATACCTTCTATCAATCCTCTTCAATCAGAAACCTCTGAACTCACCTTCAATCCAAGATCTATCCAACATAGAATCACCATGTTGGAACACTCCTGGAGGATGATTCAACTCCAACTATCAACAAAGGACTCCAGGTCTTCAAAATCTCATATCTTCTTCACCCAAACCTATACCTTTTTTGGGGCTCTGATACCACTTGATGCAGAGCCCTCTACTATCTCGTAAATGAACCCAACTCAACTTAAGGATTCTACAAGTTTCTTGGAACTCACTCAAGGAGTTAGTCTCAACTCAAGGGTCAAATAGAGTGCTCTGACTTTAGACAACTAACACCTTAGACATTTTCAACAAACTCACTTCCTTTGACCTCTTATTCCAACTTCTCTTGAAACCATACATACACTCAAAGATTCACTATCTAGGCTTCCCAATGCACCTAGAGCCTCCAATATGTCAAACCATCAATTAAGTCTTCCACCTTCTTTCTACCACCATAGAACACCTTAACATGATCAATATGACATGTTCCACCATCCATCTAAGTCTGGTCAAATGATCTTCCACCCAACTCACACCATTATCCTTCTAGGCTTGTAGCCCTCACTAGTCACTAAATTCCCCTTTTCTCCAAATCTTCCCAAACAATTCAAGAAACTCTTTATTGTTTCAGATACCCTTTTGGGTTCTATAAATCTTATCAAAATCCCAAGGTAGACTCCTTTGGACCATATGCTAGATCCAATACCCTAGCAACCCCCAACTACACCTAATTCACCCCCATTAAATAAGAAACATTTAGAAATACTCGTCCCATTGACTCTCAACTAAGGAAAATATACAATAAGGCTAAGAAACATCAGATTCCCAAGATTTTAAGGTCTCAACACCTACCCATTCTTCTAGCCGCCAAACCCTCACCTATAGGGTCATTCAACTAGGGCTTGTTCAAAAGAACCCTTGCAACCTCCTCCAAAGAAATCAAGTTTCTCCCACACATAAATATGGATCCCTAAAACAATAATCCAACACCAAATACCTCCATCCTTAAGGGCATTCATTCCCATAGTGACTAGTGCCAAAACATGGCACTCTTCACATAGCAATCTCCTTCATTCAATGATATTTCCAACACCATACTTTATATCCCTACATACAAACACTAAAATACAAGGATATAATACATATTTGACCCCTCCCACCAATTTCATTTATCACAGAGTTGGGAGAGTCAATCCTTCTAAGGAGACTTCAATCCCAAATGCTGACTGCAACCCAAAAACCTAGTCATAGTCCAAATGCCAGTCAATTTTTTGGCTTAATAACAATCAAAAACACTAAAATAATTGCATAATAATGTAAACACAACAAAAGGAAATGTATTTACTTCACCATCCAATCCAAGTCATGTTTATTTAGTCATTTAGATTTACTAGTCTCATGATTGTACCCATGAGATAGAGCATTGGACTACAGAGAAAATATTGTTGTTTATTGCTTCAATCCATTAAAAAAATATTTTTTAACACATCCAAATCCACACCTTCTTTCCACTCACGTGGATATACCAATAAATTAGACTCCTAAACTCCTAAAAACTGACTCCCACTAATCAAACTATCTAAAACTATTCCATAACAGTCTGAAACCGACTGTCAAAACAAAATATGATTAAATAGTGTTGTCAAGTTGACAACCAATGTTGTCAATTTGACAACATGACTCTAATACCCCTCCTAGGACTTTCAAAATGTTTCAAAACAACATTATTAACCCACACTAACCCATAACCCTTAGATGAGGTTTATAGGCCATAATTGCATGAATGCAATTTTACATCTTTTTTGGCATCTTTGCACTTTTGAGTGCATTTACATATTTAATGGAATTAATGGCCACATTCCAACTATAGATATCCTTATATGTCCTTGACCTTTATGTAAGTCCTTGGATCAACCAAGTGACCCCAAGGTTACATCATTAACCCTTATGCCATTCAATGGCTTACATTACATCTTTTGTGACCATATCACCAAATGATTGACATCATTACAAAGAACATATAAATATCATCAAATGACTAAATATGGTCTCATTATAATCAAATGACCAGTTGGATATGTTTTTCCTTCCATTCTTTCCAAGTTCTTCCAATGACCCTAGTGTACCTCTATGTCTTTACCCTTGACCTTGGTGCTCCTGCACCAATTTTAATTCCACTTTAGCTACTTATATCTGAAGATAAACAATAATGCAAGATCCACAACATATAACATAGAACACCAAGATTTGTTTTATGGGAAACCTAGTTAAGACAAAACCTTGGTGGGATTCAATCCCACAAGATGAATGTACTCTACTAAAATTACTTCACAGTTAAGAGAAAATAGAGAACAAATGATGCACTTGCAACCATAGGCTTACAACCCAATCTACATGCTCACTACCTAGAGCTCACTGCTCACAATACAATCTCAGATCTGGCCCTCTGTTAGGTTCATTAATCTATCTTCAATTATAAAAGGGTGGACATATAGTCCATTATAACTTAAATGAAAAATAAGATCTCCCATGCCAAAATAGTTCCAATGAAGTACAAACTCTGCCTTAGGTGAAGAATGCAAATACTAGCATCTCTCTCTCTCTCTCTCTCTCTCTCTCTCTCTCTCTCACACACACACACACACACACACACACACATAATTAAAAAATGATCTCTCATTTATACCAATTACAAAGAATAATCAACCACTAGGTTGGCTAATACCTATTACAATAAAAGATATAAACATTATTCTCAATATCCAATGTGATCCAAATCAAGTTAGTGAAGACTTAGATAGGACCCAAATCTTCAACCACAAACACAATTATGTGTCACCAAGGAATCATCAAGAATCGCAATACATTACTCCATCAAGTCAGCTAGGACCTAAATGAAGAAACACCAACACGCTACAAAAATAGAAAATTTGATCACCTTAATCAATGAAGACCAATAGAAAAATCATCACATGATCAAACAACACCAACAAGAATCATGAATACCATCTAGAACCTTTGCATCATCTTCAATACAAAATCTAAAGTCATCTTTATCTCTAATTAATAAGAACACTAAAATATTGAACTTTGTCATAACAAAAGATAGCTTGTTGTACTCTAAGTCATGAACAACACTAGTTGCAAACACAATGATAAGGTAAAATGTAACCACCAACTTCACAACCTCTAAAACATATAATCTAAGACATACCAAACCAAATACTCATCCACTATATATAGGAACACTATAACATCAGCAACCAACAACTCAATCATAATTTACTCTAACTATCATCCAAACTTCTATGAGCCCTTGTAGATCAAATAAAAACACCTCTTAACAGTACCTCATGATCGCAACTCAATAGCTTCAACATATCACTTGATCAACTGAAATCCTCTTCACTGAACATATTAAACACAATGTTTGAAATAGCAACTAGTATGTTGATATCAATGATAAAACATTAATGTTAGCACACCCAAATACCAAACTCTGACATGCTCAAAAATATTCCAAAAAAATTATTATCCCAAGGTCATGTGCCTCTTTTGAAACTCTTAAAAAAATTTTAAAATGTAATAAAAGATCTAACAATGAAAACCTTAATGCATTGTTGGCTAGTTACTATCTGAAGACCAAAATTTTAGCAAGTATTAACTATAAAATAAATCTAGATATGAAAAATAGTTTACTTAGCATGTCTAGGAAGTGTTAGGTTGAAAATAACATGAGTGGTGGCCACATATCATTATCAAGATTTGAGAAAAAAAAGAGAGACAAGGACAAAGAAGTGAGCAGGACAACCGCAAATAACTTTTCACTTCTGAAAATCATCCCTCTTTTGGTGTTGATGTTCTTTCTTTGAATAGCCTGTATCACATTTTTTATTCTATACTAATTCTTGTCATTATTTTTACATGCGCCTTCATGTCACCAATTTCTAGGAAGTTTTTTATAGATAACATAGTCAACCATAGTCAACAACTTCTAGCTGATCTCTCATTGTGACCATCACACATCAATAGGTTTGAGTTCATTTATTTTTCCACATGTGTCTTTATGACATTGTTGTTATGGTTTATGGATACTACTAGTGTGGTACTTGATGCCTTTTTTTTTAAAGGGGTGTCAGATATATACTTCTCTCTCCATGATCTCTTCACATGTGCCTTTCACCTAGCACTTAATATCTAGTGATTTTTACCTTTCTTGGTTACATCACCTTTTCTCCCACATTTGTGTAGGTGAATCCAAAATGATCACATCGACATGTACATGATACCTAAGCTTGGATCCACCTTGAATTCTATTCTTCCATACAAAACTGGTATTTGTCTTATTCTTTTACTTTATTTAATATCTTTGTTTTATTTTAAGAATGGTGATATGCTTCATGGACGGGTCAACTACTAAGGTACTCGTACATTAGAACTTTCCACTTTCCATTTCCATATTTATTATGATACTTACTAATAATCACCATCATAACCATTATTACCCTGTACAATGCATTAACATCCATAATTATCCCATTCTAAACCTCTTGCAAATTAAACCAATCTACTAAAACCATTTACCAGTCTTTTATTTCATATTTTTTGCCAAAACCATTCTCTAAAATCTCCTCCCCATTAATAATAGTTTTTGCATGTATTAAAGTGGGTTGGGAAGCTATTTTGGAAAATTTTTGGTAGAGTAATAGTAGGATACTTTATTCCCTAACATGAAACCCCATCTCTTAATGAATTGCAAGCTCCAATTTATAAAGAGGCATCACAAGGTCTTCACTTAAGAGGCCATACAATATCATGTGAATTCATATTTGGGGGTTTTAAATGGGGAAAAAATGTGGTAATATATTTCCTAAATAGGGGGAAGGGAGTGTTTTTGGGATGGGGGATAGGGGTTTATTTAGGAAAATGAGTTTGGAGAGTATTGGGTGGGTATTGGAGGGGGATGACAAAAAAGGAGTTTGGGGCAATATTTTTTGAAACTAGGGGAATCTAGTATGCCACAATTGCACATGTTTTGATTCAAGTTCACTAATTGAAGCCCTCGTGAGAATCATACAAAGTTTTCAAACATGAGCATTGGGATTATTATTTCACAAAACTAAGGGGCTATGATGAAAGAGTTTCTCAAGAACAAGAAGTGGTTTTGGATTTAGCTATCTTAGTCATAATGGAAATCATCATTGAAGTTTCTAGGTTACCATTAATAGGGGATAAGTGATACTCCTATAGATTAATTTTGTTGTCATTAGTTATGATTAAGTCATATTGATTGTCAAAGTCATTCAGTAATGAAGGAAAGTTGAGTCGGTATGAGAAATAAGCTAGTCAATAAAAGGGAATAAAGGAAAGACAATTTTAGGTAAGGCAAAGGAAGTCAAGATACCGAGTAAGGAAAACTAAGCACCAAGCACCAAGTTGTATTGAGTTACAATGTCTACCAAACTAAGAGATGATATAGTTACCAAGCAAGAGGAAAATGTATTACCAAGCATGATAGGCCAACACAAGGAGAATATATAGATACATTGAATCTAGACATCAAGAAGAAAATGGTTTAAAAATCTTGAGGAGATTGTCTCATAGAGAATTGGATATTTAAATATTATGATTATGTATGATTACAACGTGAGGTTTACAAATGAGAATTAAATGTGAATATGCATTGGAGGAGTAACCAATACTAGCACCGCTTAAGGAGATGATTCTATAACATTTCCATTGCTTCTAGAATTACGTATAAAATGGATCTAAGTGATAATATCAATATGTATGAAATGAATGTAGTGTGCAGATGTCAAGGAGAGATTGCAGAAAGAAGGTGATGAGTAGAGAAGCTACCAAGTTATAGAGTAGTAAAAAGAAGAGTATGAATGTGATTTAGAGTTGAATCTACTAAGTAAAGATTTGATATTGTGAGTGAAGCATAGTCTAAGGTAAACATGTATTGAGAATATTGAGTTTGATAAGCATAATATTGATGCAAGTATGACAGACATTTTATGTATTGGTTTAGTGTATAAATAGAATTGTAAAGTCTTTTAACTGAGCAGATCCTAACAGATCTTATTTTTTTAAATCCTTTAAAAGGGTATAGTTCTTAGATTAGAATTATAAAATCCTTTAGCAAGGTAGACTTAATTGGTCTGTAAACTCTTAACAAGGTTAATACTCTTAACAAGGTAAGCTATCATAAATAGATAATATTGTAACTCTAACCAAGCTGACTTTTTATTGTAGTAGTGAAGTTAACCACTTAAGAGGAAAGATCTGGAGACATGGATAGTTATAGGTATGAAAAGGTGATTGATAACTTGCACATGGAACTGAGGTATGCAAATGACCAGATTGATGAACTATATAGGAAATTGGAGCATTCACTCAAAAAGAGAAAGGAGCTTGCACATCAATTGAAGGACACACAAGATTAGGTTGAAGAAATTGAAGAATTATTAGAGGGAAGCATGTCTGATGGATCTGAAGCTTCCATATCAAAACTAACTAAGAAGAACAAAAACCTAAGTGATCAGGTAAAAGAACTAAAAAAAGAACAAGAATCTCAATCGGTAAGAGTGTGTGAAATCCTAGAACAAAAGAGAAAAGATGAAGATGTCAAAAAAATGGTCGAAGATGCGAGAATATAAATGAATGCAAGGTTAAATGAGAATAGTGTGGAAATACATAGGTTGATGCATAATCACTACAACATGCCATATCAACTAGTCATTTTTAATTAGGAGATGGAAAGGAAATTTGAAGAGATTGGTAGACTAAGATCTGAGAATGAACATATGAGGAATGAACTGAGATCTAAAAAGGATGTTAATGAAGTATTGAAAAGGAATGAAGAAACATTGAGGATATTGGATGAACAACTAAGAGGTCAAAGACAACCGAGAGATGCTTCTGGACTTGGATTCAATGCAAACAATACTACTGAGAAGGGTGAATCCTCTAAAAAAGTAGCCAATTGAGATAATGCTACTATCCCACCGAAGACAAATAAGCCCACTTGTTATTATTGTGGGAAAGTGGGTCACACAACTAATGTTTGCAAAAGAAAAAGAGGTAATCTGCCAAGTATTCCTAGATTTAATGGTTATTGTTACAATTACAATAAGTATTGTCACAAAGAATTTGAGTGTAGATCAAGGTGTTGGTTCTTGATAAGGACTTTACACTCAAAGAGACACCGATATGCCTATGATGGATATTAAGGATTGGTTAGTTCCAAATGTGGGCAATCTATAGGCAATCGGACCAACTATAGGGATGGATTTTCCCTCTTCTGCTTCTGGCTCTGTGAAACCAAGGCGGGTACACCTGATCCAATAGTATTAACTCTGACTGATAGTTCTAACTCTGCCCCTTATTTATTTATTGAATATTTCAACAGATGATTACAGTGAGAGAATACTAAACAAGAACCTATTGTTCATTGATCCTCCATCACTGGGTAGGACAATACATAAATGTAAATGAAAGTAAAAACTGGTATTGATTTAATGCTTTCTTGCAGAGTGTAAACAATCATGCAACACATGTAACAGCACAAGGGATACTAGCTTATGATCAGTGCCTTATCCATTGGGCATTATACCTGAAGCAGACATGAAATACAAGAACAACTACTAGATTCATCTGAGAAACCAAGCCATAAACATAGTCAAACATCTCTTACACTGCTTGTAGATATCCTTCTTGATTGAACCAAATAAATCTATGATTCACTCAGAGGCTTTTAACCTAATCCTAGATCAGGGCTGAGAGACAAAACACATACACCAGTAACCTAATGCAATGAGTTAGAAAACTCAAAATTCATCAAGAACAACTAAAGGAGAGATCCAAGAATGAGAAACTATATTAAGTATGTGGGTTCAAATCCCTGTATTACAAACTGATTCAGTGATACCATAGACAATATACAAAAGATACATAAGTTTTATTCCTAGTATTGATATAGAAGCAAAAATGTTACAACCTGGACTGACGATACACACTTGTCTTTTTAGCTTCCTGTGTCAAGAATTTCCAGCCAGCCCCCTAAAATGATTACAAAATTCCCTTTATACCAGGGTTACAATGCAAGCACGATCATTTCAAAATCAAAATTTCAAAATCACCTAACCCCACCGAGAAATAAACATAGACATGACAAGGGTCAAGCCACAAAAATTAACAATCCATTCTGCCCACTCCAGCTGCTCAAAAAATGAATTTTGGTACCTCCTGCCACAGAAAACACTCAGCAATTTCAAACGGTCACATGCATTGCACGGGCTTTAAGCCTTTTAACCATTTGCCCCTAGTCGCACAATTCTGCAGTCACAATTCACCGCCACAGGAATTCAGGCTCCAAATTATGCTTGGTCGCATGATCGCAAGCCATGGAAATGGCCCTTGCAATCATGCGACCGCGGTCTCCTAACCACAGCCAACGGTTGGTCCAAAAACCTTGCAAAATCCTCGGCCATCACACCAGCAAGCAGCCAATAAAAAATGAGCATGTCAGCAAGACTGGCATCACGGGCCCACCTCAGAATTCCACAACCATGACATTTGACAGTTAGTCACATGATCACATAGCCCAGGAATAGGCTATGCGAACATGCAATAACCGCAATCTGTTACCTCCGCATAATCACCACCGCTAAGCCTGGCGGTTAGTCGCATGATCGCATAGCCTTGAAAAAGGCTATGAGATCATGCGACAAACCATCACTTACCATGCTTCAGCCCTGCCAACAACCGCCACTCCTTAAACTTGGGCCCACCATACGCCACATGTCACGCCACTACTCGCTACAACCACCGAGTCACACCTACCACAGGACCCACCTACAAACACTTGGCCACCTAGCACACTGGCACCAATCGAAACAAAGCATGTCACCATCTGCCATCAGGCCCCAACACCATGTGGCACTCGGTCGCATGATCACATAGCCAAAAATTGGGCTATGCGATCATGCGACAACCAACCAAAGGCCACCACGTAACCACCTCTGGGACCATGGAACTGCAACCACCACCTTTCTGCCAACGTGCCCCAAGGACATGTGGCAAGTGGTCACATGATTGCATGTCAGAAAAGTCTAACATGCGGCCATGTGACAACCAATCACATTGCAACTTTGAAGACCCGGGCCCACCATCCAGTTGGACTTGTGCAGTTGAGGGAACGTCAGCAAACATGGAACTAGTGCAAGGTTGAAAACAATGTAGGTTATCGGTAAAAGATCAAAAACATCATGGATTTTTGAAAACACTGTGGGTTTTTGACACTGTGGTAGATTTTGACAATTTCCTGCAAACCTTGAAATTTGAATAACTTTTTGGATTTTATGATTCAGCAAGTGCAAATTGGACCAGAGCTTGTTGACAACACAAGGAACACAGGGCAGGATACAAACCATGAAACAAAAAGGATTTGCTTCACATATTAAAACAAGTGACTCCAAGCATGATAGGACACTTCAGAAAAACTTGTAGGGAAGAGGCCATTTACAAAGGATTTTTGCTATGACAGAAAAAAGGCCTAACAGTGGCTCTAGTTAGGGATGCATGTCTCTTGTAGGCATGGAAAGAATTCAAAATCACTGGGAGAGCAGACCACACCCAGACAAAAATAGGGAACACAAAAAATACAGGGAACAAGAAAGAAAAAGCACACAACAAGAAAGGAAGAGATATTTACAAAGTGTACATTTTTACAAAAACCTGCAGCAACAAACATGAGTTAATTCCTGCCTCTGTCAAAAATCTGATTTTCATTTCTTCCTCCATGAGGAACACCAAACATTTTGTTTTTATTTGTCTCCATAGGCCTGTCAACATGTTCAACCAGCAAATCAGGAAGAACAAAGAAGCTTTCTTCATAGTGCATGTAAAAACTCTCGGCACTCTCTTCTCCTTGCTCACTATGAAGAAACAAATCAGTATACCCATGAACAACACCATCAGATAAGAACCTACTCTTCTTCATTGATTCATGTATGCCATCAATTGGAAACACAAAGAACTCATACTCTGCCCGTTGAAAGGCCTCATCTAGACCCTGTCTTTGCATTTCCCCGTGTGCAACCGACTGGACCTCAAATGAAAAGTCAGATTGATACCCATAGCTGGAAAATGGGCATCTTGATTCAACTGAATCTGAGACCTCCACATGTTCTTCAAACAGAGGATTGATTATTCCATGCAATGCACCATGCTGAACATCATGACATAAAATGGGCTGATAATCAAATTCTTCATCATATAAAGCATTAGAAAACACTTTAAAATTAGCACCCATCTCAACCTCATGGAAACCCACAGCACATGAAAAAAAATTAGAACCATATGAAGATTCACTGATATCACATTCAAACACCACTTCCTTGTCTTCATACTCCTCACTAAAGGAGTGTTCACTTCCACCATTACTCTCTTCCTCCCATGCCCCATCTGATTCACATGAGGACACATGAGCATCACTGCCTTCATCATCCTCACCTGAATAGCCACTAAAATCATATTCAGACATTTCTGAATAAATGAAAGATCCTACACACCTTGACCCTGATTCCTGCTCACTGCCACAATTTGAATACTCCTCTGACAAAGACTCATCAGAAGAAGTACCCTCAGCACTAGAAATGGATTGCTCTGGAATACAACATTCATTCCCCTTTTGCTGACGGTCTCTTTGCAACCTTTTCCATTCATCATCATCAGCAAACTCCTCCAAGAACAACCACTTAAACTCAGTCAAAGAAGAAATGCATTTTGGGGGTAGATTTAGATACCAATTAGATGCAACTCCCTTGAGGGATCTCCCAAAAAACATCATGCTCACATCCTCATCCAAAATATGATATTCTATAATGAATCTATAGAATGCTAGGACATGTCTGACTGCTAAATCAAACTTACAATCAAAGGCAAGAATCAAACCCAAAAGCTCACTAGGAAAAGAGTGAGGGGACTTTGGAAGAGCATAGCTCAGAGGTATATCCAACTTGAGGAAACCAAGCAGCCTAGATTGACTTTTCCCTTGATTTTCCATTTGATTTAATGCAAGATGAGAGCCACTCATCTTATTTCAGTCTTCTCTTTATACTAGCACTAAATACTTGATAGGGAAACATTATGATCATAAATACCTGGAAGTTTTGCAGCAGAAAACTTTGTTGACTGGAAGGCAGGGCAGATCTTTGAGCTCACCATGGAACTCCATCAGATTTTGTAATGTAGAGCTGCTCCCAACCAATATAAAACTCCAAGTAACTCACTGTTTATCAGAAGGAACACTGATCAAACAGAGACAAATCAGAGCCGCCACTCACAACTAGGAAGACAATCTTCAATGGTTATTGTAACAACTGCAATAGATATGGTCACAATTCTGAAGAATGAAGGTCACAAAGAAAGAATGTGAAATGGGTCCCTAACCAATAGAATACTACAAATAACCAACAAGGATCAACTATACCATGGGACTAAAATACAAGAATTACTTGTATTACATGTGGTAGATTTGGTGACATTTCTACCAATTGCATTTTGATGCATGGAAGGAACAATAGAAGATCATGGAGGAACTCTAGAATGACTTGTTTTCATTATCACAAGGTTGGTCACCTAGTGAAAGAGTGTAGGTACCAAGGCAAAGCCCCAACCAAGGAAAAACCAAGTGAAAATTCTCAACTTAATGTTGATGAGATAATAGATCAGATGAATAGAATGTTGGAAATATAATATGGGAAAGTATCTAGGAAAGTGAGATACTGAGAGGGGGGTGAATCAGTTATCCACAATACTTTTATACTTTGAAACTAATTCCACATGCATGCCATAAACATAAATTTCAATACTGAAATGAATCTAGCATTCTAATTTCATGCATCAAATGAAACACATAACACAAAATTTGGTAACCCAGAAACCCTTGAAAGGTAAAACTAGGGTGGGGATGACACCCACAAATCTTCACTACTACAGTATTAAAGTGTGCCTATTAGGGCTACAATTTTTTGATAACTTCACATGATATACCTTGTGAGGAGTCTTCTCTATTAATATCTTACAGACTTATACAATCTACCTTCATTAAAGGATTTAAAACTTATAGCTAAGTAAACACTTGATTAAGAGATTTATAAAGACCTGTTAGGATCACTCTGTTAAGAGATTTACCCTAATTCACTTGCTACAATGTATCAATACCAAATCCTTCAGTTTTCACTATAAATGTTGATTACAGATCTCCTCTTTACAATACTTATCTGATCTCAAAATGAAATGTATCTTTGTTTTTTCCTTCACTA
Organism: Chamaecyparis obtusa; assembly: GCA_027943335.1. Taxonomy (NCBI): domain Eukaryota; kingdom Viridiplantae; phylum Streptophyta; class Pinopsida; order Cupressales; family Cupressaceae; genus Chamaecyparis; species Chamaecyparis obtusa. The sequence goes on from BSBK01007505.1 coordinate 300,306, forward strand.
CTTTGATCGATCACTCTACCTGATCTTTGCATCTAACAATCAAAATAGTGCTTTGTTCCTCATACAAGAGATCTTATCTATTACTACATTTAGGGTTTTGATATCACCTCATAGAAACATTTGATCAAGCTTCTAGATCAAGATCAACAATCTAGATTCATCACTTATGTCACTTAAGCATTCCCTTTTTTCTAATAGGTTGCATGGCTTCCATAGGGATTAATGATAAGAAATAAAAAGCGTAATCAACTCCTTTATTCTCTCAACAATAATTAAATCTTGGATAGAAGTTAGCCAAAATGGTTTACCTAGGTGTTTGTGCCATTACAAACACATATGTCAAAATTGGCTTGCTTGGCATATCAAGTCTCTGATTCTCAATCAAAACTATGCTCCATATATTGGTTCTTGGCACTGACTCTTCTATACAACTTGGCATAAACTGCTCGATAACTACTGAAGTACTCAGCGACCTCAGACTTGCTCAGCAGTGACTAATGCTTGGTAACTATACAAGTCTATACATGACTCGGTCTTAATAAGATGGCTCGGTCACAGTGATGACCAACCAACATTTCCTTGAAATGACTAAGTGTTAGACACTAATAGACAATATAACATAGGGATCAACAATCTCCCCCTTTTGCATTAGTGGCAAAAACACTTTATCATGAATTTTACATTGTATAACCAAAATAGTACTTAGTACTTTGAGTACTCCCCCTAATACTTTGACTCGGTCTTCAAAATATTTTACTATATATACATGAACTTTGACGTAATAAATATACATTTACATTATAAAATAGTATGCCATACCTTTCTATTCTATATCTTTGTAGTATACATGAGTACATGACTCATTTCCTCCTTGTACCATGATATATCTACTATTTCCCCCTTGTTTTTGTCACTTAGAGATGATGGGGTGTAGGGGTAAGAAAATACTTGTCCAAAAATGGTTTCTAGAGCTGCATAATCATTTCTAAGGTATTATCCCATCTTGATCTCATAAACTCCAAAATCGGTATCTTGATCTGTATCTAGGCAGCTAGATCAACCAAACTCTCGGTAATAGAGAGATGAAGATCTCTCTATACTAACTCTTTTTCTGACACCAATTCTCTCTGCATAACCTCCATTTGAGGTGTTAACATTTTTTTTATTGAGATTAATTTGGCTCTTATTCTTCCATCATTAGCCATCAGCTTGACTAATCTTCCTTGTGCATGAATTAGTTGTGTGAAATGAATGGAGCTTGAACTTGCATCCATGCCCAGTGACTGTCCAGTAGACTTCATGTCTACTTGCATCTTGTCAATCATTTCTTGATTTTCCTTAGTGAATGTTTCTACATTTCATAGTTTCTTGTACAAGGAATGAACATTCTATAAAACCTCTTCTAAGTTATTCACTAGATCAGAAATTTCTACCTATTTGACTACTATCTCAGTTGAGAGCCTTTCAAGTATCTTTGTCTCAAACTTTCTTTCTGACCACTGCATTAGATTTTCATTAGCTTCACTTTCATCACTATTCACCTTTTTAACAATATGAACCAATTTTTCTAGAATAGGTGAAGTCTCATTCACATCATCACACTTAAAAGATTTTACAAATATAACTTTTATTTCATGAAGTATTTTATTTTTCTGATGTTATCTCCTTAGTTCCTCTTTCTTTCTCTTCTTATTCAAGAGATCTTGCAATATTTGCATTTGTTCATAGGTAAAGTTATTAGCATCCCACTTTAGAATCACTATAACTTCATCTAGTATGACATGTCTGTCAGGAGACTTTTCCTTTTTCTTATGTACTTTCTTCTTTGGTGTGTTTCCACTTGGAAGTTGTACTATGGCTTGGATAGCCTCTTTCTCCTTAGGCTCTAGATGCTCCTTAAGTATTTTCTCCTAACTCTTCTTTTCTTCCTTAACATTAGGTCTTGAAATTACTGTTGTAGACTTATCTGCTTGTTCTTTTAAGCTCTCCTCTCCTTTTCATTTATTGTCTTCCTTGGCAGGTGCATTATTTGTCATTGTTGTTGACTTGTTCTATTCCTCGACACTTGAACTCTATGTGACTTTTTGTTCAACTGTGACTATGTGGGAGCTTGTAGGCTCAAAGTCAATAGTTTATGTAACCTCAATCCTTGTATAATCATGTACCTAGATGAGAACGGGATTGGTACTCGATAGAAAGGGATCTAAGGCTGCCTCGGTAAGAATTTGGATTTTTATTTCTTCCTTAGTAAAGGCATTAATGTTTACTTGTGTGTCCTCAGGGATATCCTCAATAGTGATCACATCCTGTGATCCACTTACTTCTACCTTCTACCTTTCCGCTTCCTTAAGATTCTGAGGCTCATCTGTATCTTCTTTATTATCCAATTCAACCTGGCTATATTTACCTTCACCTTGTTGTACACTCTTATCAACTATTAACCCAAAAATGATCTTCCACATCCATTTTCTTTGTGTGACAACTTCTTCAACATTATGTTTCAAAATGGAGTAAGCCCTTAGCTTAGGTATAAACCTTTTTATTTGTTGCACCATGGATTTTTCTATTTTCTTGGGTGTCAATTCGGGCATGATCTAAGCTAGATTTCCTTCTCTTATCTACCTCTTAGTCATAATATCATACTACCATTTCTAATCAATTTTAGTAAATAGTTCATCAGGGATAAGATTCCCTATTTCTAGAGGTGTCATCTTGAATGTGCATAGCATCTCTAACATAGCCTCTTCAATATTTTCTTTATCAACTATGTTTAATCTTTCAAATTTTATAAAATTGAATCTTACTAATACTAGTGTGCTCTTGATGTTTTGGCATATTTCATCCACACTATTTGGATGTCTATATGATGCCACCTTCAATTTTCTATTATCATCTGTGTCAGTCATTTCTTCATTATCAACCTTCTATAATACTATTTTCCTTCTTGGATTCTTCTTGGGATGACTCAACACAACCCTATTTTGCACTTGTTTCCTTTTTCCCGAGCCCTCCCCTTTAGTGTTCTTTGTTGGCATTTTCCTTTGGGGCTCAAAAGCTATGGTAGTTGAATCTTCCCTAGTTCTCGGTCTTAATGCTATAGGAGGAGTAGGCTTTTCTTTATGTATCTTCATTTTACTAGGCTTAGCAACCATTACCTCCTTTCCCTTCTTTTGAGTTTCTACTTCCTCCTCGTCACTTTCATCAGATTTATTAGACTGGTCTTCATCCTGACCTTGTGTAATCTCAAGAGGTGCATTCTCCTCTTCTCCTCCACCTAGTATTTTCTAAAGATTCTTGACTATTTTATTTCTTTTCCTCTCTAGGGTTGCAAACTTTAACCCCATAGTAATCTTGGACTTAGCTTCTTCATAGTTTCTAAAAGGCTTTTCTTTACTATCAATCTCTTATGCCAACAAAGAAGTTATTGTTGTTGATGTCTCATCTATGTTGACCTCATAGGGAAATGGCCTTAGCCATGCTACCCTAGGCATAACAGCTTGAACATAGGTGTTGTCAATATCCACTAGAAAACATATATCATTGTAGTGTTTTCTACCAGGGATACAAGAATTCTACTTCTCTTCCTCATCTTCTTATTAAATTCAACAAAGTAACTCTCCATCACATTATCAAAATTATCACCTAACTATTGAATAAAATCATTAACTTGTTGAGTCACAGGTCGGTCATGACTCCATAATACATCTCCTATAGTAGTAAAACTATTTTTTACATAAAAGAATAGGAAAACTATCAGGGGACCAAACTTACATATTGAGTTTTTAGCCTTTGTGATTGATGTAAGGTTCTCGAAAAGTTGAGTCAAGTGTAGCTCGACAAGATCATAAGTATGATCTTTCTTCACCATCTTCCACACCTGATCTACTAAAATGCTAGGAACACTGTCCATTCTACTTGAATGATAAAATTTGTGATCTATAACCCTTACCACAAAATCTATCTCAGGATCTATGATTGTAGATATTGCCATTCCTCTTTTATTCCATACTGCTAGTGTGTTAACCTGGATTACCTCTTTGCTTTGGCACCTCATTTTCTTCTTCCCAATAAGAATAGGATAACTGGTGACTTGATGAATCATTTCTTTGGTGATCTTCAACAGCCCATTCTCTAACTATAATTGAATGTTGTGTACTCTACTCAAAATGATCTTAATCCATTCTACTTTGAAGTTGCAAGAGAAATCTAGGGCACACACTAACCCTTTCTCGACAACATGTTGATGCTCCACCTTCAAAATTGTATTACCACACAACCTATTATAAGCTTCCCTTAACTCATTATCACCAATCTCTCCAATCTTGCACATGTAGTATGCACACACATCATGTATCATCAATATTTTTGGTGGAATTGATGATAGGGCTCCTATGAGATCTCCCTTCACCGAGCTTTCTGATACAACTTGTAAATTCTATGGTTTACACGCATCACCCCTTACTAATTGGATGTTTAGAACCTCTTTCCCTTTCTTCCTTACTACTCTAGATGAAGTGGATGCCATTTCTCCAATTTAGGGTTCTAAAGATAAATTTGGGTAGCTTAGTAATACCTTGTTTGGAGAGCCCTTCACAATTTTTTCTAATGGCACGTTGTAAGAATCTTCACAAACTTAACATAGCAAAAATCACTCTTCTCAATCACCTTAGAATCAGTCTACAAATTCTCAAATTGCTGGGTGAAATGAGAATGAACAGTGATATTTCACTTTCTAGACTCAAATGGTCAGATTAGGTTTTCATTGAATGCTCCGTACAATTTGTAGGTGAAATACAGTTATCTTGGCCTTCACATGACAAGTCGGTTACCACATACCCATACTTGGTTGAAAACATGACTCGGTCAATACTTAACACTTTTATTTCAGCTCGGTAGATATAACATCTCGGCTATTACAAGAGCTCAACACATATTGGGTGACTTGGTCACTATAGACATAACTACTAATGCTTAACATCAATTATGCAATTTGACTCTTTTCATAAATCTATCCTAATGCATCTTATCTTATGCAGATATGGAATTTAACATATCAAATGTTAGGAACTAGTGTAAAATACAACATTTGAGAGTTCAGTTCCTTAGATACCTTTTTTCTTAGATAGAAATAGTGTGGTCACCTGATCCATTGGATTGGGTGACCTTAGGTTCACTAGATCCACTACTTCTTTCTTCCTCTTTCTTTCTCCATGTCCTATTCATCTGGTTCCTTATCTATTCAACAGTCTCTTTATTTTTAATTGTTCATTACTCAGTGCTTGTGCTCTACAGTCTCTTTTTATGTGACCAACCTTGTGGCATTTGTTATAGACCATATTTCTACTCATCCAACTTTTGGATTTACCTCTAAAATGTGTCCTTACATATTTTTTTCCAATATGAACATATTCTCCACAATAATAAAAAGTATACCATGTATTGTAATCCCAATTAAATGTGTTACCTTTCCTAGGTGCATTAATCTTCTTATTAGATGTCCACTTTGGTTTTGCATTGGATCTGCATTCTCATGCTCTATTACCATATTTATGATAGTTATAACAATGTCCTTGAAATCTAGGTGTAGTACATGCATTACTAACCTTTGACCTACATTCATGTGCTTGATGTCCATGCTTCTTATAGTTAAAACAATTTCCATTAAATTTGGGTTTAGGATTGGACTTACCATTCTTGCTTCTAGAGATGTTTTTTGTGTTTCCTAGCTCCCCACAATGATGGCATGAAGGTTTTTTGTTCTTTGACTGTGCATTCATCTATTCTCCATTCTTTTATGATTCTCCTTCTTTAGTGGATGGTAGGTTTTCATCATGTCCAAGTCCAGAAGTGCCACTAGATCTTCTTGGTGACCTCAATAGTTCCTCAAAATATTTCACAGCTTTATTTGTCTTGTTTATCCTCTCCTTAAGTTCCTTTTTCAGATCTTAATTCATTCTTTAGTTGATTGTTCTCTAATATCATATTTTTTCTTTCCATGTCTTTCATGTTCAACTCTTGATTTGCAAGTAACAGTTGGTTTACCATGTCCAATTGATTATTTGTTAGCTTTTTCATATAACATGTCCTTTCATCAAGTCTTATAGCCATTTGTCTCTTGTCTTCTTTTGTCATTGTCTTGTCTCCTTCAACTTTCTTTTTCTATTCAATCACTTCACATACTCTTACTGATTGAATTTCCCGTTCTCTCTTTAGACTTATGACATCTTCATTCAGTTTATTGTTTCTTTCTAACAAATCTACTATAGCTGCATCACTTTTAGTGGATTTTCCATTATCAAATAGACCTTTAGTATCCTCTTCTTGATATTGTGTATCATTCAGTTCTCCTCTAGCTGCTTCAAGATGGTGCAATGCAAGCTGGATGTCAATCTTATTATTCTCTATGATCTTTCCCAACTTATAAACCTCCATCTCCAAGACCTTAACTCTCAATTGGTTAGAATTATTCTAGGAGAACAAAGCTCTAATACCAATTGTTGGAAATCTAATATGGGAAAGTGAGATACTAAGAGGGGGGTAGAATTAGTTATCCATAATACTTTTATACTTTGAAACTAATTCCACATGCATGCCATAAACATAAATTTCAATACTGAAATGAATCTAACTTTCTAATTTCATCCATCAAATAAAACACATAACACAAAATTTGGTGACCTAGAAACCCTTGAAAGGTAAAACTAGGGTGGGGATGACAACCAAAAATCTTCACTACTATAGCATTAAAGTGTTCTTGTTAGGCCTACAATGTTTTGATCACTTCAAATGATCTACCCTGTGAGGAATTTACCCTATTAAGAGCTTACAGACTTATACAATCTACCTTGATTAAAGGATTTAAAACTTACATCTAAGTAAGAACATGGTTAAGAGATTTATAAATGCCTGTTAGGACCACTTTGTTAAGAGATTTACCCTAATTCACCTACTAGAATGTATCAGTACATGATCCTTAAGTTTTCACTATAAATTTTGATTATAGATCTCCTCTTTACAATACTTATCTGATCTCAAAATCAAACGTATCTTTCTTATGTCCTTCACTACTATGTTCAGTCACTCTACCTAATCTCTACATCTAACAATCAAAACACTGCTCTCCTCCACATACAAGAGATCTTCTCTATTACTACAATGTAGGGTTTTGATATCACCTTATATAAAAATTTGATCAAGCTTCTAGATCAAGATCAATGATCTAGATTCATCACTTATGTCACTTAAGCATTCCCTTTTTTCTAATAGGTTACATGGCTTACATAGGGATTAATGATAAGAAATATAAAGCATAATCAATTCCTTGATTCTCTCAACAATCATTAAATCTTCCATAGAAGTTGGCCAAAATGGTTTACCTAGGTGATGTGCTATTAAAAATACATATGTCAAAACTGGCTTTCTTAGCATATGAAGCCTTTGATGTTAGGAATAGTCCCAAGAGATAACTGAGAGGGGGGGTGAATCAGTTATCTACAAGTTTCAATTCTTTATCCAATTAAGTATACTTAAACTTTAAACATAAACACAATGAAATAACACTTGAACACAACACCAATAATTTGGTTACAAGGAAACCCAAATAGGTAAAAACCCCGGTGGGAATTAAAACCCACTAATAAATTGAACTAGTGTATAATGATCCTTGTTAGAAGATCTTACAATCCTATTAGGATTTGATCTTTACAATGCTTTTAGTACAGTGACCTGGTCAAAGGTCGGACCTTGTTAGGAGTCTTTTATGATTGACCCTATTAGGGGTGAGGATGCACTGTCCGAGAGCTCACTGCTAAAAGGGGTGAAGGCTGCAACCTTCTAAATAATAGATACACACTATATCTGGATCTTGGTGAATTGTGAGGTAGAATTGATCTCTTGATCAGTTCCAATTAATAGCACACTCTATCTTCTTTGTCACATAGAACTCTTATTGATGGCAGAATACTTTGCACTCTCTACTCTACACTAATCTTTCATCTCCATGCCATACTTCTAGCGATCACAAATGAATGACTATAAGTATCTTTCCTCTAAATGATATAATAAACTCAACCTATTAGAACCACCTTGAAATCATATTAGAGAAACAATAACACTCTCCAATAATATCTTGATTGGCTCTACTAAGCACACAACACAAACTGGGACCTGTCCAAATCAATAAGTGTAGATGCACACTACACATTGTCAGCTCTACTAAATTAACTGATACTTCTCCTAAAGATGAATTACATCATACACTCTTAACCAAACATTCTTAACTCTTCTCCAATCACTAATCCAAGCACACATACCAAAATTATAGGTGCCACTCCTATACCAATATAATCTTTGTCGGCTGTTCTAGATAAACACTGGAAACTGCAATTGGTGAATAGTGAATACATAACTTCACTTCTACTATACATCAGACTCTACATCCATGAATGTAACAACACTAATATGTCTCCATCACATATCCAAATGTGCAAGGCTCCATGATAATTGTACAAACAATCACTCACAGAACACTACCTGTAACTCTGTTAGGAACACTGCTGACACAAGCTGCTATATAACTATCTGTACTAACAATTAACCTCTGCATCCATGATATCATGTTGATAACATGTCCATGCTGCATATATTCAAAGCTTATTGCATAATTCTTCATGCATGCTACTTACCATATATTGTCATCAATGGCAAACATATAGGCAGCACTAGCTTGCTGGCAAATCTCTAGCATCTGATGCTCAGTCAAAACTATCCTCCATATACTGGTGCTCGACATTGAATATTTTATACAACTCGGCATAAACTACTTAGTAACTACTGAAGTACTTGGAAACCTCTGACTTTCTCAGTAGTGACTACTTCTCAGTAACTATACAAGTCTATACATGACTCGGCCTTAATAAGATGGCTCGATCACAGTGATGACCGACCAACATTGCCTTGAAAATGACTGTGCTAGACACTAATAGACAACATAACATAGTGATCAACACAGAACATTGAGGAGAAAGTCTCTAGATGATGGAACTGAACTTGGAACGATTGATGGCACCACATCCTCTGGATCGGGTGAACCTATCTTTACATAATCGGTCAAAGGTATCTGTAGGAGTTGATAACTAAAATTCTATCTTAAATTGTTTCCTAACAGTTGTGCAGAGATCCATATTAGCATATTAAGATGCATTGGATATATGATTGAATTTGATATTTCATATTTTGATTAGTAAGAGTATATTTTATTTTTTTCTATTCAGTGTAGTAGAAGTGTATTTGGTAATCGGTGAAAAGGGAGTCGGTAAAGAGCATTTAATGCAAAAATTATAGCCATTGGAAATCCTAAATGAGGAAAAACTATAAATAGAGATCATGTTATTTTATTTTCACCTTATGTTTTCAAGAGAAGTTGAAGCATTTAGCAAAGATGAGACTACCAAGAGCATTCAAGCAATCATTTGAGAAAATCTAAGCATTGTCAAGCACTTTCAAGGTATTTCTAATATTTTCTCAAGTTATGTTAATGTAATCAAATTTCAATTCAATCAGAACCCTATCAGTTAAAATATTATTTATGTGAATCAATGGCATCCAAAGTACAAAAACCTTTTTTTTGTGGATAAGATTGATCCTGTCAATCCAAAATATAAGCTACCACCAACCATAGAAGTTAAAATAGATAACTCTGGAGCACTATCTTCAATACCATCAAGAGTTATCCTTATTGAATATGTTTGTTCCTTCATACATTACAGGATAGAGAAAATTCACCAAGTGGAGATTGATAAATCTTATAGGAAATTATGTGTTTGCGAGAAGTTGAAAGATGATCATACACATTTGGAGACCAAGGGTTTGGTTCATGCTATGCATGTACCGATAATTTTCAATTAGGAATGGATGAGAATGGTTCTAAGTTGAGTACATGATTAGTTCATGTGGCTTGATGTGCTTGTAAAAATTACAAAATATGTATTACACATTATCACGGGTTATCTGATCAGTGTTAGACCAAGAGCCTACAAGAAAATAGATAAGAACAAACTGTGTGAGCTTACTCAAGATAAACAGGATGATACATATCTAAAATTATCTACTATTGATGATCCTGAGATAAGATTCACATGCAACATGATATCCTATTGAATCTTCTAGTTATCTTGGGTAGACAGTGTGTCTTGTGGAGCTATTGACATAGATTACAATATTGTGAAGAAAGATATGAAGATAGATCTATGTGAGATCTTGTTGAAATAATTTGATAATAATATGAATACAATCAGGAAGGCAAAGAAAAACACACTGAATTTTGGATCATTATTGGTATGCATATTTTTATACTTTCAAAACTTCTTTCCATCAATTGGTGATGTAGTGTGGAATGTAGACAAACCAGTAATTTATCAAATCAATGAGTTTATTCAAAGTTTAGGAGATAAATTTGACATGGTGATGAATGATTATTTTACAAAATTTCAAACTAAGATACATAAGAAGTACATAATTCCACCCCAGTTTGTGGGACAATACAAGGATAATATATATTTTGAAGTGGATACTGATACATGTATAGTAAGATTTTTGGATCGAAGAACCATGTGACTACCACCTATGGACTATAAAATGTATATTGATGCAACATCAATACAAATTAAAGGACTATTAGAGAAACTACTTGACAAAAGAGCCAATCGGTGTGGAACTTATAAGGAAGTCAAGAACAAAATCAAGCTAGGTATATTTATACCTAAGGCCATAAGGAAAACCAACAAAATGATTATAATTTGTCAAAAAATTTGGGTATTGTTGCTAAAGAAGATGAAGTTGGACCATCGGAGATTAAAGGGAAGAAGATCAAAATGAAAAAAGAGACCCCTAGTCCAATCAGTGTAAGACCACTGACAAGGCCTTGCTCCACATTGAGAGAGGAGAAGAAACAAAAGGAAAAACCATCAAACATCAAAACTTATGCAAGAGATAAGAAGGCTACTAGAAGGCCTAGGAGAAAATTGAAATTACAGAAGGATAGTGAAACTGAATCAGAAGATGTTTCAAAATTCAATATTTTTCATAACAAGTCACCAAAATTGAGGAACATTGATGAATCTCTTAAGGTACTCAAGAAATATGGAGGTTATTCAAGCATCAAAGAGCTCAAATATGAAACAAAGAGTGATGAGGAAAAAGAAAAGATTGAAGAGGCAGTTGTGTTTACATTGCACAAATTTAGAACTACACCGGTTGAGATAGCCAACTAAGTGTCAAATGAGTTATATAAAAAGATTGATGCTAGATGGAAATATGTCTTGGCATTTAAGAAACAAATGAGTTAAAGATCTCTTTCTATTACTATTCCTGACTTATCCAAAAGAGGAATCAAGGAACCATTACAAGAATACTCAAAGATATTCCTAGTAAAAAGAAGAGCACTTAAGATAATGGTCAGTCAGTTAGAAGAAGTACAAAATGAGACTGATGATTTATGGAGAAAGGTATTCTTTCCTAACCAACTAAGAGATCCAAAAATTAAGGAGAAAAAAAGGAAGTCAGATCCCATTGACTTGACAACTAAAAAAGATGAGGTTATCATTGAAGATATTACAAATAAAGACCCTACTGAGGGTATAGCAGATGATGAAAATATAATGGCAACCAAGGCCAAGGATACTAAGGAAATGAACATAGATGATTTAGAAAAGGAAAATCTAATGGATGAAGATCTTTTTATTGAGCATATAATGAATTTTCTTGAGATTGAAGAAGTTATCTCAGAGGTGACAAAAGATGTTCCAATAGATGTTGATGCCCCCATCGAACAAGAAAAGGAGAGTGAACAAAAGGAAACTATAGAGTCGGTAACTCCTACGGAGACCACTAACCACCAACAAAAAGAAAAATTAAAAGATAAGGAAAAGGACATAGATGAAGAGAAGAAAGAATAGAAACAAGAGAAGAAGGAAAAGAAGCAAGAAGATAAAAAGGAAGAAAAAGAAGACAAACTTGAGGGCACTACTACTGCAACAATTTTTGATGTAAAGTTATCTACTGGTGAGAGTGTTCAAGCTATAAAGAATAAATATAAGAAGAGGAAGAAGGAAAATGATGTAATTGACATAAGACAACCTATAATTATACCTAAGGTTGATATCTCCACTATGAGCCCAAAATAGCTATCTGATTTCAGAGACTTACTAAAAAGGAAAGTTGCACAAGATAAATTGCTTGCTAAGAAGTAGAAAATTGATGTCTTAGAAAATGTTAAATACATATTGCATGAGATTGTACCTGAGGTAGATATTAATGAAAAAGGGAATATCTAAATCCAATTAAGTAAACTGGTGAGCCAAATTAACAAACCAGGTACTGAGACCACAAATTATTTAATGCAAGTGCATAGAAAGAAAATGGAGAATAAAGTCATTGAAGAACTACTTCAACCAGTTTCACTTGAAAATGTAACACTTTTTGAGTTGGTTATTGAGTTAGAAAAATAATTGAAAGATATTCTTTTATTGTTTCAGAATATTTTTTTAATTTCAAATTTCACTAAGGATATAAAGGCTAAATATGATCATGTTAAAAAGGAGCTTACTAAGAAGCTAGAAAAGGTTTCAACCAAGCCTGATTCTTTCAACGTATACTATCAAAGAATGAAGCAATTAATGGGAGAGCAACATGAGCTAAGGAAAGAAGAAAATAAAGTTAGAATGGATCTCATGGAACTACAAACATTTTTTATACCACAAATAGAGTCATTGCAGAAACATGTACATAACAAAAAAGACTTAGTGAGTACACCAGATGTAAGTGCCATGGATAGCATGATAAGTCTAACAACAGATATTAATGAGAAGATTATAGTGTTGTAGAAACTAAAAGAGACATGGAAGGCATCACTGAAGGATGCACAAGAAAGATATAAATCTATTTTTGCCAAGATCCCTCCACTGGACAAACAGTAATTTATTATTTTTGGAATTTTTGTTAAAAAAAAGGGGGGAAATATAGTATATGAGAGAAAAGGGAGATAATAGAGTGTTACAAAAAAGGGGGGAAATATATTATTTATGAGGATAGATATCTATATAGGGATTATTACTACAGGGGGAGTAATAAGTAAAGATAAGTAATGGAGATATAAGGTTTTACTGAGATATGTATACATGAGAAATTTTGCTAAGGACAAGAAATTTTGATGACATTGAATTTTTTAACAAAGATACCAAACGAATGCCAAAGAGGGAGATTGCTTCTCCTATAGAGTTATTTTTTGTCATTATTTATGATTAAGTCATATTGATTGTCAAATTCATTTGGTAAGAAGAAAATTCAAGTCAGTAAGCACAATAAGATAGTTGGTAAAAGGAAATAAAGGAAAGATGGTTTCCAGTAAAGGAAAATGAAGTCAAGACATAGAGTAAGGAAAACCAAGAATCAAGCATCGAGTTGTACCAAGCTACAATGTCTACCAAACCGAGAGATAATATAGTTACTGAGAAAGAGGAAAATGTATTACCAATCATGGAAAGCTGACACAAGGAGAATCTATGGTGCAGGAGCACCCAAGGAGCAATCCCCACTCTTCACAACTTTTTGACAGATAGGTTAAGTTTTAATAAGCCAACTTGTAAGACCTAGTCACCCTCGGTGTGGTTATAAACCATGGGTTTTTTACTATGGTCCAAAGGCACATTTAGGATGTTAGGTTTCCTAGGTGTCTTTTAAGTTGTTTCAATAATCTTTAGGATCACTAGGATCCAAAGCTTAGGCCTATAGGCTCATTAGGAGCAAGAATGCAACATTTTATTAAAGTTGCAAAATACAAGAAGTATTGTCGGCAACTTCTTTGAAAAGTTGTTATTGACCTATGAAACAACAGCCCAATGGTCACAACCTTTGAAAAATGGTTGGATCCATTGAGAAAAGTCTTCATATAGCCATTTCAAGTGGGTGGAAGACATGGGTGTTGAATAGTAAGGAAACTCTATGTAAATTTTGCATTCAATCAATAAAAGATCCTTGTTTTTCTCTAAATTTTGGATTAAAACATTGTGTGTATGGATTTGTACAAAAGTTTGAAGAAGAAAATTGATTGATCTAACACATATAATGAATTAGGACTCCATTTCTTTTAGTTTGAACCAGTCTGAAGATTGGAGTCAAAAGTTAGAGGAATTAAGTTTTCTAGATTTCCAGGAAACCATCTTGGACCAGGGTTGTGGTTGAAGATGCCCTAACTTGTATTTCCTTCATAGGATTCCCATGAAAAGTTGGGAAATGCAAGTAGGGGAAATTTTATTTAGTTCTTCAAGAGTACAGAAGAAGGGGGATTTCTTTGGGAAGCCTATTTGCAGATTCTAGACCAAGCATCTCTATGTGCTTGGTTTAGGAAATCAAGAAGTGAAGTGACAAAAGCACTTAGGGGGTGGATAAAATAAATATGAAGGTATATTGTGGTCTCTTTGGGATTCCCAACACCATTTCAATTGGAAGTTAACCTTGAACAACCAACTGGTAAAGTTTTCCTTCATCAACCGAGTCAATTAGCCCTATTAGGACTAGTAGACCAGGAGTTGTTAAGTGTTGTTCTTTATGGTTAAGATATTAGGATTTGGATGGTTGTTAAAAGTCTAAAAAGGGTGTCTAAATATACTTTGTTTCCATAGACTTCTTGTAAGAATCTGGAACTAGAACCCTAGAACCTCGCTTGGAAGGCTACAAGTATGGCAAGGTCTAAACTCTTGAACTTGTTATCTAAATCCGGTAGTGTGTGTGGTAATCACTCCCATAGTAGGAATTTTATTTGTGTATGGAACCTTTCCATCCCCTTACCAAATTTTTGGGTTCCCATTAGAAGGAAAAGTCAGTAAGGCACTTTGCGGTAAGCATTATTGAGCGTCAGGAAATTACTCGGTAAAGCTACCAAGCCTACTTGGTTAACATAGGCACTAAGGACCGGACTGAGTGTTAACTGAGTATCAACTGAGCACTAGTAGAGCTCGAGGGGGTACAAGCCAGTTGAAGATACTGGATCCTCCAGTGAGGATAGTGGAAGTATATTTATTTTTAGGATCTTCTAAAGGTGTAGAGCACTCTCCTAAGCCCACTTTGGGTATAGAGTAACACCAAGGGCCTCACCATTACCAAGCTACCTAAATAGGGGAGAGCTCTACATCAAGTGGTATTAGATAATCTAAGACCCTTAGGGTAAAGATATACCAGCACCATGGAAGGAGAAGGTGAAGGAGGATTTTCATCAAGGATGACCAATGCAGAGATAGTAAGATACCTGAAGGAGCAAAGGACACAGCGTGATGATCAGAGAGACACCAAGATGCAGTAGATGAGGAAAGAAATGGATAGGCTGAGGGAAGAGCTTCAAAAGAGAAGTAGTGGAAACTCTGAAGATGTCGAAGAATGGAATGATGAAGAACCCCTTGAGTAGGAGGAAGAAGAATGTCCTGCAGACCACAGGCTACTTATGAAGACTCTAAAATCTATGGAGAGGAGAACCATGGATGCCAAGCTTGATTTGCCTACATACAATGGGAAGATGGACCTAAATGCTAAAATGGAATGGGTGGATGCCCTAAATAGTTGTAAGGAAACTCAGGTGCAGAAAAAACTTCCTACACTAATCTCTAAAGGAAAGTATTGTGCAAATTCTTTTAAATCCTTACAATTTCAGATTCGTTAACTACTTTAACAATGATATTACAGCCATATACCATGCATATAGAAAATAGAGAATGACACAATGATTTACCCTGGGGAAACCTTTCGGTAAAAACCCCAGCACTCCAAAACCTGCATAGTGTATTAATCAAAACTATTATAGTTTACAATACACTCGCAATGCAAGTTCTTTTAGAAGATTTTTCCAACTCTTGAAGACAAATTGTGGTAGCATAAAACATTCCAACAATACACTAACTTCTCCTATCTTCACAACCCTAAAAAATGCTTATATCGTGTGCTTCCCTTTTTAGGGCAACTTCCAAAGATAGCCGTATTAGAGTGTACAGTACTCAACTTTATCAGTTGCCACATGTCTTCACCCATTATTGATTCTTCCAAACATAGCTCTTACATGTCATAGGAATCTATCATAACTGTTTCAGCCATGATCTCCTTACACACAATTCAAGATTTGACACATCAAGTGGAGTGACACATCAACATGCCAATTGGACATGTACAGTCACACTTAATTACATTATTTGCAAGAAATACATTTTAAAAAACAAATAATAAGAATAGGAATTATCCAAAGTTGAGACACCTTATTCCTAACAATAGTTTCCTTGATTTTGAATACATCCCTGAGAATCAGAGGGTGAAGATTGCTAAGTCAAATCTCAAAGGCTCTACACTCACATGGTGGAACTTCACTCAAGATGATAGGGTGAAGAATGGAAAGAATCCAGTCACCACTTGGAACAAGATGGTGGCCCTACTTAGGGAAACTTATGTCCCTAAAGCTTATGAAGTCCAACTTCATAAAAGAAGAATGAGTCTAAGATGGAAAGAGATGGATATCTCTAGCAATACCAAAGAATTTTAGAGATTGGTGATGAAATCCAAGCTTGCTGAAGTAGAATGTGTAAATCTTGCTTGGTATATGCAAGGCCTAAGGGTCTCAATTCAAGATAAACTTAGTTTGACAAGCCCTACCATAGTAAATGAATGCTATCAATTGGCATTAAAAGTGGAAGAAAATTTCAGAAGGAGGAATGAACAGAGTGGTAGAGGAAAAGCAAAGAATGAAAGAGGTAGAGGAAACTTTGGAGGAAGAGGATAGGACAATAGACCACAAGGGGAATCTAATAAGGAGAACACCCAAGGAGAAAGAAGTTCAAGAGGTGGATACCGAGGTAGAAGAGGAAAAAATAGGGGTAGAAATGGAGGAAGAAATAATGGACAAATCAAATGTTATAACTACAATCAGATGGGGCACTATACCAATAGGTGTCTGGACAGAGACAAGCATAATAACCAAGGTGAAAGAAGAGCCAACCTAGTACAAGAAGATGATGTTGACAGTGTGAGAGACTATATGGGAGAAGATGGAGTAAGCCTCATGATGAAGAGGACTTTGATCCAAGCACCAATACTGGTGGAACCTCCCCAAAAGAAAGTATTTTCATAACCAACTGCAAGAGCCATGGAAAGGTATGCAAGTTAGTAATTGATTCTAGTTCTACTAAAAATATTGTATCTAGAGAAATGGTAGATAAATTAAAATTGGAAAAGATACCCCACCCAAACCCATCCCATGTATCTTGGTTGACAAAAGGGTAATAGACCCTCATAAATGAACAAGCTTGGGTAGATTTCTCTATTAAAGACTATAAGGATAGAGTCCCTTGTGACATTGTAGATATGGATGTATGTCACATTTTGTTAGGACATCCATGGTAGTATGATCTATAGGGTGAACATGATGGAGTCACAAACAAATACCAAATTATTCAAAATGGTCACAAATACAATTTGCTCCCACTCCCTGATCCTCCACAAGAAAAACCAAAAGAACAGTTAGTCATGATGGCAGGGGAACAAGAAATTATAAGTACTATTCAAGATTATGAGGTAGGATATGCTCTAGTCCTAAAACTAAAAGAGAAAATAGTGCACAATGAAGTACCAAAGGAAGTACATAGTCTACTACAGAAATATAAAGGAATAGTTGTAGGAGACACACTAGATGAACTCCCACCATTGAGGGACATTTTTCACCAAATAGATTTTATCCCAGGTGCTTCCCTACCCAACAAAGATTATGATAAACTCACTCCTGATCAAAATGCCAAAGTCACCAGACAAATTGGTGAATTGTTAACTAAAGGACTCATACAAAAGAGTCTTAGCCCTTGTATAGTCCTAAGTGTTTTGGCCCCTAAAAAGGATGGAAAATGGAGACTATGCACCGACTCCAAGGCAATAAACAAAATTACAGTCAAATATAGATTCCCTATACCTCGGATTGAAGATCTTCTAGACCAACTTGGAGGAGTATGTTACTTCTCAAAAATTGACCTTAAATCTAGTTACCATCAGATAAGGATAAGGCCCAGTGATGAGTGGAAAACTACATTCAAAACCATCGAAGGATTGTATGAATGGCTTGTGATTCCATTTGGCCTTAGCAATGCTCCTAGCACCTTCATGAGATTAATGAATGAAGTGCTTCAAGATTTAATAGGAAAGTTTGTGGTGGTCTATTTAGATGATATTCTAATCTTTAGTGGAACTATAGAGGAACACATGAGACATTTGGGGAAAGTTCTCCAAAGACTACATGAGAAGAAATTGTCTATCAACTTGGAAAAGTGTACATTTATGCAATAAGAGTTGATATTTTTGGGTTTTGTCATCTCAAAGGGCACATTGAAAATGGATCCTAAAAAGTTAGAGTCTATCATTAATTGGCCCATACCAAAAACTCCAGGAGAAGTTAGGAGCTTTCATGGATTGGCTACCTTTTATAGGAAATTTATTAAAAAATTCAATCACATTTGTGCACCTTTACTTAATACCATCAAGGGTGGTAGAAAAACAAAGTTCAAGTGGACAACATAAGCAGACGAAGATTTTAAATACTTGAAGGAGAGAGTAGCACAATATCTCATTTTGGCACTATTGACCTTCGACAAATTGTTCACAATGGAGACCGGCGCTAGCAATCTAGCCATAGGCGCAGTCCTCAGTCAGGATGGAAGACTAGTGGCTTTCTTCTCTGAAAAATTGAATGAAGCAAAGAATAAATACAACACATATGACTTAGAATTGTATGTGATGGTTCAAGCCCTCAAGAAATGGAGGCACTACTTGCTTCCTAAAGAATTTATTGTCTTTATAGATAATCATGCCTTGAGTTTTCTAAATAGTCAAGACAAGCTAAGCTGTAGGCATATGAAATGGGTTGAACAACTCCAAGCATTCACATTTTCCATAAAACATAAGAAAGGAACTTTAAAAAATGTAGCAGATGCTCTCAGTATAAGAGTAATTTTGGTTGAAGAAGTGTAGATACAAAGCATAGGGATTGATGCCCTCAAACACCTATACAAGGATGATTCAGATTTCAGTGATATCTATCAGGTTTTCTCTACTCTATCAAATACATATAATACTACTTATTTTGAATATTTATTGCAGAATGGCATTTTATTTATAGGAGGTCAACTGTGTATTCCCAAATGCTCCATGAGAGAGAATCTGATTAGGGAGAAACATTATGGTACACTAGGAGGTCACTTTGGCATAAATAAGACACTTGAACTTGTAAGGAGAAACTATCATTGGCCTCGGTTACTGACTGATGTTAGGAAGTTTGTTGAATCATGCACTATTTGTCAAAGGGCTAAAAGAGTTAGGACCAATTAGGGTCTCTATCAACCACTACTGATTCCAACAAAGCCATGGGACAGTGTGAGTAAGGATTTTGTCTTAGGAATACGGAGAACCAAGCAAGGATTTGATAATATCTTTTTCATAGTTGACAAATTTACCAAAATGACACACTTTGTTCCTTGTAAAGTTTCTAATGATGCTTCGCATATTGCTAACTTTTTTTTTTTAAGTGGTTAGAATTCATGGATTACCAAAATCCATTATCTCAAACATAGATGTGAAATTCCAAGGGAACTTTTGGAGAACCCTTTGGAAAAAGTTGGGGACAAATCTATCATTCAGCTCTACATACCATCCACAAACCGATCGGCAAACTAAAGTTGTAAACAGATCATTAGGCAACCTTTTAAGGTGTCTAACAAAACAATATGGATAGAATTGGGATGCTTTCCTTCCTCAAGGAGAATTTGCTTTCAATGATTCAGTAAACCGGTCAACAAGGAAGACACCATTCCAAGTAAATTATGGACTCCATCCAAGAGGAGTTATGGAACTAAGAGAGTTACCGACTAACTTTAAAGTCAATGCATAGGGAGAAGAACTATCAGCATGGATCAAACAGATTCATGATCAAGTACAAGATACATTGAGTCAAAATAATGCAAAGTACAAAGAACAGGCAGATAAGAAGAAGAGACATGTTACTTTCAAAGTAGGAGATCAAGTATGGGCATACCTAAATAAGGTAAGGCTACCTAGGGGACATACCAAATTGCAGATGAGAAAGATCGGTCCCTGTCAAATACTTCATAAATTTGGGGATAATGCTTATGAAATTTCTTTACCCCCTACTATTTCTATTTGTCCTATCTTTAACATTTGTGATCTTGCTCCTTTTAAGGGTGATGTAGGATCTAATGACACTTTGCAGGATACTAAAGACAAATAGGCCGAATAGATAAAGGACTTACCACTGAGACAACCTTTACAGTTGGAAAAGATTCTTAACTCTAAAGTGGTCAAGAAAACCAGGAAGAAGACCTACAAAGATTACTTGGTCAAATGGAAGGGGTTACCAAACATTGATGCTACATAGATGAGTGAAGAGTGTATCAACAAGCATGGAACTTCAGTTCAAAAACTTCTCTCAAGTGGGACTTGAGCTTTTAGAACATGGGAGTATGGTGCAGGAGCACCTAAGGAGCACTCCCCACTCTTCACAACTTTTATACTAATAGGTTAAGTTTTAATAAGCCAACTTGTAAGACCTAGTCACCCTCGGTGTGGTTATAAACCAAGGGTTTTTTTACTATGGTCCAAAGGCACATTTAGGATGTTAGGTTTCCTTAGTGTCTTTTAAGTTGTTTCAATAATGTTTAGGATCACTAGGATCCAAGGCTTAGCCCTATAGGCTCATTAGGAGCAAGAATGCAACATTTTGTAAAAGTTGCAAAATACAAGATATATTGTTGGCAACTTCTTTGAAAAGTTGCTACCAACCTATGAAACAAATGCCCAATGGTAAAAACCTTTGAAAAATGGTTGGATTTGTTGAGGAAATTCTTCATATAGCCCTTTTGGGTAGGTGGAAGAAATAGGTGTTGAATAGTAAGGAAACTCTATGTAAATTTTGCATTCAATCAATAAAAGGTCCCTGTTTTTCTCTAAATTCTGGATTGAAACATTGCATGTACGGATTTGTATGAAAGTGCAAAGGAGAAAATTGATCGATCTGACACATATCATGAATTAGGACTACATTACTTTTAGGTTGAACCAGTTTGAAGATCAGAGTCAAAAGTTAGAGGAATTAAGTTTTTCGGATTTTCAAGAAACCCTCCTGAACCAGGGTTTTGGTCAAAGATGCCCTAACTTGTATTTCCTTCATGGGATTCCCATGTGAAGTTTGGAAATGCAAGTAGGGTAAATTTACTTTAGTTCCTCAAGAGCACAAAAGAAGGGGGATTGCTTTGGGAAGCTTGTTTGCAGATTCTAGACCAAGCATCTCTATGTGCTTGGTTCAAGAAATGAAGAAGTAAAGTGACAAAAGAACTTTGGGGGTGGATAAAAGAAATCTGAAGACAGATTATGGTCTCTTTGGGATTCCCAACACCATTTCAATTGGCAGTTAACCTTGAACAACCAATTGGTAAAGTTTTCCTTCATCAACTGAGTCAATTAGCCCTATTAGGACTAGTAGACCAGGAGTTGTTAAGTGTTGTTCTTTATGGTTAAGATCTTAGGATTTGGATGGTTGTTACAAGTCTGAAAAGGGTGTCTAATTATACTTTGTTTCCATAGTCTTCTTGTAAGCATCTGGAACTAGAACCCTAGAACCTCACTTGGAAGGCTACAAGTCTGGCAAGGTCTAAACTCTTGAACTTGTTATCTAAATCTGGTAGTGTGTGTGGGAATCACTCCCATAGTAGGCATTTTATTTGTGTATGGAACCTTTCCATCCCCTTACCAAATTTTTAGGTTCCCATTAGAAGGAAAAGTCAATAAGGCGCTTTGCGGTAAGCATTACCGAGCATCAAGAAATTACTCGATAAAGCTACCGAGCCTACTCAGTTAACATAGGCACTAAGCACTGAACAAGTGTCAATCAAGTATCAACTAAGCACCAGTAGAACCCGAGGGGGTACAAGCTGGTTGAAGATATTGGATCCTCCAGTGAGGATAGTGGAAGTGTGTTTGTTTTTAGGATCTTCTAAAGGTGTAGAGCACTCTCCTAAGCCCACTTTGGGTATAGAGTAATACCAAGGTTCTCACCATTACTGAGCTACCTAAATAGGGGAGAACTTTGCGTCAATCTACAAATACATTGAAATCAGACACCGAGAATAAAATGGTTTACAAATCTCGAGGAGATTGTCTGACAAAGCATTGAAGATTTAAATATTATCATTATGTATGATTACAAGGTGAGATTTACCAACTAGAATTAAATTTGAATATGCATTGGAGGAGTAACCAATACTAGCACGGCTTAAGGAGATGATTCTAGAACATTTCCACTGCTTCTAGAATTAAGTATAAAAAGGATTTAAGTGAGAAGATCAATATGTGTGAAATGAATGTAGTGTGCAAATGCGAAGGAGAGACTGTAGAAAGAAGGTGATGAGCAGAGAAGCCACTGAGTAACAAAGCAGTAAAAAGAAGAGTATGAATGTAATTCAAAGTTGAATCTACCAAGTACAGACTTGATATTGTGAGTGAAGCACAGTATGAGGTAAACAATTATTGAGCATATTGAGTTCGATAAGCATAAGATTGATGCAAGTACTACAGATAGTTTATGTGTTGGTTTAGTGTATAAATAGAATTATAAAGTCTCTTAACCAAGCAGAACCTAACAAATCTTATTTCGTAAATCCTTTAACAGGGTATAGTTCTTAGATTAGAATTGTAAAATCCTTTAGCAAGGTAGAATTAATTGGTCTTTAGACTCTTAACAGGGTTAATGCTCTTAACAGGGTAAGCTATCATAAATAGATAACATTGTATCTCTAACCGAGTAGACTTGTTACTGCAGTAGTGAAGTTTTGTGGGTGTTATCCCCACCGCAGTTTTTATCCTCTAACAAGGATTTATGTGATACCAAAATGATTGTGTTATGAGTTGTGTTTCATGTTAATTCTTTATATGTTTTATGAGATGCATGCAAAGTTATGAATTTAGTGAATGGTTCAGAAAGTTTAGATAAAAATTTTGGATTACCGATTCACTCCTCCCCTCTCAGTACTTACCTTTCCATACTTAATCCAATAATAAGTATTTTCCTGGTAGGTTGAAGAAGATAGTAGATCTCAAACCTGTTCGAAAGCAATTTCTAGATAAGGGTGAATTGGTTGAAATGCTTCATGACTAAGGCACCAAGTCACCCTTTGTAATGATCCCTTCCTGGCTAAGTCAAGAAATAGGGACAATTACTTCATAAATTTAATAACAAAAAATTATTTCTTCTAAGTCCTCCAATATTGCTACAAATTACGACTTACAAATGTACAATTGATATAATTGACAAGATAAGATGATAGGATTATTATTTCAAAAGTAATATGTGGGTAAGATATGGGTCATTGCTATATCTAGAATGAATTATAATGATTATGCAAGTTGATTGGTCTTTAAAATATATTAGCTTTCTTTTATTTGGCGATGGAGGGTGTGCTATGCATTTGATTATAATTACTTATAGAAATTAGCTTCCTATTTCTGAATTAATCCTCAATGTAGGCATCGATTGATATTTGCAGTGATTAATTTGCTATCTCAGGTATGGAATTATATGCTTGCAGCACTAACAGTGATGTTGTATTTGATATCAGTAATCTTCTCATGTGTATTTGGACTTCTGCAACCGAATCATGCCAGTAGGGACATGCTAGATAAGAGTAGATCTAATAAAGGGTTATTCACTGCAAAATGATGGGATGCGACTCTTCCAAATGATCTTCTTATAGTCTCTCTTAAATGAGGAGTTATGTAGAATATATAAATCTTTTCACTCTTGACAACGCTTAATCACACCCTTCCAAATATTAATACTATCAGCTAAATAATTGGTAGACTTATGATTGATGCCAAACATTCACTATTACTTCCTTCCCCTGTAGCGTATAACATAAATAATGTTTATCGTTGGCTCTGTGTTAGCAGTTAGGACGATGAATACTATATACGTATATGTGTAGGATGTCTGAAGTCGCAAGGGAACTAAGCTACTAGTCTGAGTAGAACTGAGGCCTTTATCCTTTCTTGTCCCTCGTGCCATGTCCATTGTGGCTCTCCAGTCCATATATGTGCTTTGACGTGGGCTCACTCTTCGTAATTTTCCTTGTTCATGGTGACGGTATCACAGTCCTTCATTTGGTCTGTTGTCGACTAAGTTGGCTAGATAATGTTATTTATTTATTATTATTTACAATGATATTATTTTTTTATTATATTATAACTATATTTATATTATAATTATATTATTAATATGTTATATTTATACATTGTTAATAATATATTATATCGGTATGGTTATATATAATAAATATTAATAATATCTTATTATTATATTAATAATAGATTTACTATTATTAGTATTTGAGTTATTATGATTGATATTGTAATCTTGTGATATTATTATATTTATTTACTTAATTTATTTATTTATTATAATATTATCAGTATTTTAATCTTATAATCATTGTTTTAATATTATTGGGTCCTATTTAGGATGGGGTCATGACATCCTCGCTTCTAGACCACTTAAAGCATGTTTCTAAGTTTATTATCCAGTATATAACATGTGAATGAAGGTTTTTATATGTATTTTCTCAATATTTCTACCTTATGGTACATCTTATACGGAGGGGTTTTCTTATGAGTATTATGTATATCCTTTAATTTTTCTCTACAATGTATGAGAAAAGTAGTCCAAAAGGGAAAATGGAACTCCTTATCTCACCATGGGCTCATTAGACTCTTAGTTATAAGGGGATTACAAAAAATCTCTCCTTTGGCTGAATGGGATACCTTTATTACACAAGATATGACCCTTGAAAGTTTTGTAGAAGAAAATTCTTCTAATAAAGGAGTTATTTAAAGAAAGGGGAATCCTCTCATCAAGAGGACAACCCTAATGAAGAAAACAATCTTTTTAAAGAGAAAGAAAATAATTTTGGGTCAGGGAAAGATCTCAATGAACCACCTAGTCCTCCAGAAAATAGGGTTTCTAAAGAACCAACTAAAAAATCCCCAGGGTTTAGTTGTAAGAACGTCACAACCTCCTACATTAAAGCTAAGAGATCACTAGCTAAAGCTATGATCTCAACTAATAAAGGATCTAGTAAACAAGTCTTTGATTCTAGATGTAAAATGAAATGGTATCATCAATCAACTTTCATCAAACCCCCAACCACTCCTTGTAGAAAATGTGACAAGGGAAAATAGAAAACTTCCTTAAAGGATCAATTGGAAAACTTGGCCAATGAATCCAATAACATCATAAGCCCTAAGAAACAAGATGATGATGATGATGATGATTTAATAGTATTAGCTGAGGTTTTCAATAAGAAAAAGGATACACTACACAGAGAGTGGAGAAGTAAAAGAAGGGAGACAAATGAACAAAAGTATAATATAGTCACAAATGATCCTTAAGAACTTGTGTCTAATCTAGATTATGAAATCCTTACGTTTGATCTTCCACATAGAGAATAAATATTGACTACTCCTTGAAAGATGAGATAGCTAAACAGATGAAAATGTAGTGCCAAAATACATATCCTCCTCTCTTGAACTGGGTAAGGAAGAAGAAACTATAAAACAAATAGATGAAAATACAAAGGTTTAGGACAAACAAGTGGATAACTTTGATGAAGAGATTCATGATGAGAAAATTAAAATAGGGTAGGTTAATAATGAAGATTCTTGTCAAGATAATATACATCAAGAAGTATTTGAAGAACAAGGGAATAGTGTAAATGATGAAGAGAAAGGGGTTAATTTCAATCAAGAAATCTTACAGGAGAAAGGAACTAATGAGTTTCCTAGGACTCTTATCCTTATCACAATTGAGGAAAATAAATATGATAAATGTTTTAATAATGTGCATGATAATATTTATTCATCTAGTACTAAGAGTTAGGAGGCAAAAGAGAAACTTGAGGATGAAGATCCTCAATTGACAAAATAAGAAACTTGGAGTTTCCAAGAGTAAATAGCCACTTTTAATAGTAGAGAACAAGACTCTCCATACTCTTCTACAAGATGCATACTCTAGTAATAGCTCTTAAGAAGAGGATATTAGTAAATTCAAAAAAAAAACTTGAACATATGGATGCAGGTACAAGGAACTGCATATGCATGTTCCAAAGCATGAGTAGAAGGTCATGCAATTAAACAATTTTGGTTCAATGAGATCACCAACACTCTACAAAAGATGTCCTCCACACGTATTTTGTAACCTGTACATTCCTTTGCATGAGAATATACAAAACATTAAGCTAGGGGGAAATGATGAGGGTGAAATATGTCATTATTCTTATCTTTTTCTTTATCCTTTCACATTCCATTTCTACAATTTCCTTTCATAAATATATCATATTTTGTTAATAAAATAAATATATTTTATAATATGCAAAGAAAAGGTTTAAAGCTATAAATATATTAAAAAACCATAAATGTGTTGATTATTTTCATGGATGTAATGATAGGGAATATTTGGATGAATCTTGCAAGAAATTGAGCACATGGAGAAAAGAGGATTGAAGGAGATGGAGAAAAGAGGATTGAAGGAGATTGCAGATCATAAATCATTTTGACTATACATATATTCATAGTTTTAATAATTGTTAGTGTTTTCTTTGAGCCTACATCATTATCATGTAATCTATTTTCAATTTAATTTTCTAATTGTCAGTCATAGATCAAAACAATGTAAATAGACTTATTGCCTTAAAGTTAATATTGGGAAACCAAATACTTATATATGTTTGCATATTGAAACTCAAAAATACCATAATATATAGAAGTTCATGCTCTATTTAAATTTTTAAAAAAATTTAATTGTTGACATGGATGATTGATAAGTGTTGTGTAGCTCTTTTTCATAGTCTCTCACCTGGAAACCACGAAGGTAGTTCCCACTTCTTCAATTTTTGGTTAATGCAAATATAGGTTTTGAAGGGACCCAAAACCCTTAACAATCATATTTTGAATGGATTTGGAACCCAAGAACTAAGACATTATCACCATATAACAATCATGAAATACCAAACAACCAGAGGTAGAAGATCCCATAAGACTACCTAGTGAGAATCCAACTGGCACCCACAAACAAAGAAGATGAAGGTTTTACCAGCACGCTCCCACAAACTGACACAAACGTTGCACAATAAATCTAGCATGCTGCCACACACAAAATAAAGGAATATAAAAAATCTAGTCCAAACACCCACAACTAAAAATCATTAAGATTTTCCTTTAACCTTTCCCTTGAGGGAATGGAGGGTCATGTCAAAGGAGGGAAAAGATGTCTTGGATTTATTACCTTTTACCATAATCCATCCCTCCTCCACCTTAGAAGACACATCCTTCCAAGAAAATAAATCCAGCATAGGAACCACAACACCTTGAGAAGGGAGGCTAGCAGCACCCAAAGAATAGCTAGAGATAGGGCTAGAAACATCTTGAGAGGCGGTGCCAACAATAAAAGAAGCACCAGCAACACCCAAAACATAAAAAGAATAGTCACCAACAAGAGTCCTATCACCAGCAGCATTATTCTAAGATACAATAGGTGGAGAGCTAGCAACATCAACCATATCAAAGACACCATTAAGAGAATAAACTACGGGAGCAACCTAAGGAATGATGGCATCAAAACATCCACCACCTGTTGGTGCCCAAAAATGATGGTTTGGATTTCCTATAGATTTTTCAATCTAATCCTGGGAAACCCAATCATTTTTTCCAACTAACAAGTTCAACCAAATGGAGGTTTGAACTTCTGCAATTCTGGCTCTATAAAGCCAAGGCTGGTAGGCCTGTACCTTAACCATATTTGTTGATTACAAGGATATTTATAGAAAATAACTAAATATAAAACTTGTGGATTCTCTTAAGGTGGAAAATAAACTTGAGAGGAATCAAATTGTAAGTATCTCAATCAATAGTATATTGAATGCTGCAAAAAGTGAAATGCTTTGATTAATAGTAAATGTTTGACAAAAGGTATATAAAATGAAATAGATCAAAGGAATAAAATATCACAAACTTTGAACAATGAACTGAATGACTATATTCTAATTATTGATAAGATCGGTGCCTTTCTCCTACTTGGGCAACGGATTCAATTCTATATCAATCCTGCATACACTTCAAAGACAGTTTTAATATACTTGTATATAAAAAGACCATCATTTCAAGGGCTTCTACATGAATTATAATTGAAACCAGATTATACAGTTAGTTCTACTGAACTTAACTCTATCTTTGTGAGACCAATAGAATAGAGGAAAGTTTGTCAACCACACCTTTCGATTGATGATCAAAACTGTATATATATTTCACATTACAAATAACATGAGAATTCAACACAATGAAATAATCTATCTAAATAGATTTTTGTGAGAGACTAACTAAAAAGAATTGAAAACTATTACCACATGTGAGAGAAAAAACACTTATCTCTTTATTGACGTTGAAAAAAATAGTACATCAGAGTTCATGTTGCAGTTGTGATCAAATTCTATCCTATGAAAATCTGTATTGTACTGTCTCCCTTTGTATTGTTCCTGGTATCCTTTAAATAGAGTCCAAAGGATGCGTACAAGCTACAAATCAACACACTCAATCAAAACTAATACCTAATCCTAAATCAACAACTGAACATTAAAATTTTACAATGTATAATATAAAATATTAACCGTCCAAAGGTTAATATGTTTAATAAATCAATCTTCCACTAACATTTCTTTTGAAATGTCATCTTTTTCTTCATGTGAAAAGTATTATATTATTAAATATTTGATAAATAATCCCTCCTTTGTAATCTTTGAACAAAGCTCCATTTTGATTAAATTAAAATTTCTTAAGCTTCCATAATGTTTTACACAAAAAGGAATAAATTAATCACATTTTCATGAGGGTTTTTAGGAGTTTAATAAAACTTTATAATTTTTTCTAACATAGTCCCTTTTGAAAATTTAATCAAACATAAATAATTGATATGTCCTTAGTAATGTTTACCCTAATAACGACTTCAAATATTAACATGGGTAAAAGCATTTATTATTAGAAAGTATATATCTCTTCACCCTAACCAATATTTTCGAGGAATATAGTAGAGCAATTGGTGAAAAGGGGGGAAATGGGTAGTTAAAGGGTTGGCTCGAGAGGTTGAGTGTTCAACTCCCTCTCGCCACCCTTTTGCTCAATAATGATTTTGTAAACAATATCTGTATGCAAAAAACAAGTTTTGTAAATGATTTCCTTTTATATCAATAAAATATACATATTACTTAGCAAAAAAATATATCTATATGCGAAAAAATAATCATATTGCAAATCAAAATATTCTTGGGTAAGATATACTCCTTGTAGAATAATTTTTTGATTGTCCAACCTGCACATAGAATAAATCAATTAAATATCCAACATTTCTCTTAAGTAATTTTGGTACATGTAAACTAATTTTTCACTTTAGAAGTTATTCCACCAATATAATATTTATAAGTAATAATTAATTTATAATGTTTAACCGTAACTCCCCTTATAATTAATCTTCAAAGTATGAAGGTGAGAAATACTCCATTTGCGGTGGTTTCATGGTTATGTAATTTTCATCATTTTGATAAAATCAAAATCTTTAGGTTTTCACATATAATGCCCTAAACCATTAGGGTATTAATTGAGCAAATTTGTGTCCGCAAATTTAGGTGTCAACAATGGCTCAAATTGGGGACATATGTCCATGCCTGGATACAGTGAGAATTCGGTTATCTCTAGGAGAAGAAGACCACTTGAAACATAATGTTAATGTAATAATAAAAAAAAGTTATTGGAAATCATTAACATTTATCAGGATGCTCATTTGAAGGCAAATTATTTCAAATAATAACATGTTTTCCTATTAAAAATGTAAATAATAAAATCATAGGAAAAATAATAATATTTTTAATATCAAAATAATTAAAGAAACTTTTATTACCGCAATATATACTAACCTCTATTACCCTTTTCAACATAGGTTATTACCTCTTTGAACATTTGAAGAAAAATTATTTATTACTCAGATGCCTAGTGAGTTTAGGTTTTGGGTTGCTGCTCTTCTGTGGAAAATATTTAAACTCCCTTTGCAAAATTTTCCTGGACATCTTGTTTTGAGAAAGATTCTGTGATCTTTGAATTCATTGTGCGTTCAATGATGGGACAATTACTTCCAGATCTCATGACAACCAAGTGATGTTGTTGTGTTAGATTTTTATTTGTATGTTTGTACTCCAATGATGATTTCTATTTCTGATATATATGCTACTCAAAATCATATTCATGATCTTTGTTTATTACTGCAACATTTATTCCTTGATACTCAATTTTCTTCCTTCTACTACAAGATCTATTTTACTAATTTTATTTGCCTTGTATAAACATGCTAGCCATTTTTTATAAATCTGGGCAATTTTGGGGCTCATATACACTCCAAAATTATTAGAAACAATGTAAAAATGACCTCCAAGTTGAGGTATCTGGTCCCAATAGTCATTTTAAAACAAAAATCATTATTTATAGCATACATTATGTCCCAAAAAATTGCTCCAAACATTTGTATGTGAATATAATTGCTGGCCGTTTTTGCTCATTTATGAGCATTTTTTATGCTCCCAACATCTCAAAAACACACAAAAGTATCAAAAACTTATTTCCCATATATGGTAAAGGTCTTGGGGACATTTGGGAGGTATAAACATTTATTTGCATATTATAAAAGACCTCAAATATTTGCTTGAAACTAAAATACGTGATCCATCTTTATTGAACAGTAAGAGAAACAAATTTATTTCCTTTCACTCCAAATTGCATCATTATTTTATATTGATATAATAACTATTTTATTTACTTAGACTTTAGTGCACAATATAATTGTAAAATAATGCAATATTATAATATATATAATTATATAATAATATGATAACAATACAAAATTTGTAACTGTACATGACCTCTTAATATCAAAATTTTAAATTCCATATGTATACAAAAATCATAGAAATATAAATGAAAGGATAATTTCAAAAGGGTCTGCACTTAAAATGCAATAAAATACAGAACTTTAAGAAAAATAGAATGATATTTACATGTCCAGTGAAATCTTACCTCTGTCGAAAACTTTGTTTTGGTCATATAATATTTTATGCCTCCTCGAAACACACTGAACATAATTTTCATGCCAATCTTCATAATTCCCGATGTAATAAATTTTTCACCATGTGATACATTTTCTAGCTGTGCGATATCCTCTGGTTTTTCAAGTGTAAAGCCCTCATCTTTATGAACATTATTCACTGCCATTTCCTCTTGTACATATGATTCATTCTGCAATATTTTTCCCTCACTATTGAGGAAGTTTGAAGAATTTTTGGGACCTTTCACAGAAATATTTCCTTCTTGAATTATTTCGTCCATTTGAAATTTATTTTCCATTTCATCAAAATGTATTGATTCACCAACACTCCTAGCATGGTAAATTGAGAAAATGTTTGGACCATTGTTCCTGACATATTTCTGATATTCAATATCTGATATATCTAAAATTTATTTTGTAGTGAGAAAATTTTCATATTTATATACTTCATTATCTACATCTACTTCACATGTTAAATTGTCAGAAGAGTCAACCATACACAAATCAATTACTGGTTCCCTATCCCCAACATTGTCTTCTCTAATGG
This sequence comes from Chamaecyparis obtusa, assembly GCA_027943335.1. NCBI lineage: Eukaryota > Viridiplantae > Streptophyta > Pinopsida > Cupressales > Cupressaceae > Chamaecyparis > Chamaecyparis obtusa. The sequence continues at coordinate 332,123 of BSBK01007505.1, forward strand.
ATACACCACAAAGTAAATGTCTAATTTTTTGAAGTATGATGCTATGGATAAAATTATCATTTCCTTCACATATTTGGTAAGTATTTTCTTCTTCATATGCATCCTAGGGAGGTATGTAGGGTTCTTCTTCCATAGTGGAATTTTTATTTTCTTCATAGTCACAACACTCATTGTATTCTTCATCACTTGAATTATAAAATTCATACATGAACCATTCTACAAATTCCTTCCATGATGAAATGTTAGGTGCATATAATGACTCATATGCTTTTCTTGCATAATCCCTGAGCATTTTGGAAAATAGAATCATCACCTAACCTTCTTCATGAATTTCATAATCTTCTAGGAATGAATAGAATACTTTTAAATGTCATTTTACTGATTCATTATATTCACAGTAAAACCTTAGTACAGCTTGTGCAATTTGCACAAATAACTTATTTGGAAAAAATATGAATCCTCTAAAATTCAACAACCTGATGCCATCTGAAATTAAAAAAAAAATTTGATACATTCTGTAATAAATTCTCTATTACTAACTAGAGGATCAATATTCATTCCCTTTAGGTTCTTTCCCTCGGTGGAGTCACTGATAACTTCTAACACACAGAGTCGCAACCTTCTTATCAAAAGGGAAATACAAACTAATCTTGAATTATTAATCCAGTGGAGTCACTTTCTAAAAAACTTATGTAGAGTCATCGTCCTTGTCTTCAAGGGAAAAATTTAACTTGATATTATTAGTTCTCCCACTTTCAATAGAATCTAACTCTCTTATCACCAAAAATTCTGAGTAATGTTATTACAAATAACTCCCCAGCAGAGTCGCTAATTTGTTGGTGCCCAAAAACAATGGTTTGGATTTCCCATGGATTTTCCAATCCAATGCTGGGAAACCCAATCATTTTTGCCAACTAACAAGTTCAACCAAATGGAGGTTTGAACTTTTGCAATATTGGTTATATAAATCCAAGGCTAGTAAGCATGCACCTTAACCAAATCTTTTGATTCAAAGGCTTTTTATAGAAGATAACTAAATATAAAACTTGTGGATTCTCTCAAGGTGGCAAATAAACTTGAGAGGAATCAAATCATAAGTATCTCAATCAATAGTATATTGAATGTTGCAAAAACTGAATTGCTTTGATTAATAGTAAATGTTTGACAAAAGGTATATAAAATGAAATAGATCAAAGGAATAAAATATCACAAACTTTGAACAATGAACTGAATGACTATATTCCACTTATTGATAAGATCAGTGCCTTGCTCCTACTTGGGCAATGGATTCAATTCTATATCAATCCTACGGACACCTCAGAGACAATTTTAATAACTTGTATATAACAAGACCATCATTTCAAGGGCTTCTACATGAATTATAATTGAAACATGATTATACAATTTTTTCTATTGAATTTAACTCTGTCTTTGTGAGACCAATAGAATAGAGGAAAGTTTGTCAACCATACCTTTCAACTGATGATCAAACTGTATATATATTTCACATTACAAATAGCATGAGAATTCAACACAATGAAACAATCTATCTAAATCGATTTATCTGAGAGACTAACTGAAAAAAATTGAAAACTATTACCACAGGTGAGAGAAAAAGAGCTTATCTCTTTATTGGTGTTGAAAAAAATAGTAAGTCAAAGTACATGTTGCAGTTGTGATCAAATTCTATCCTATGAAAATATGTATTGTCTCCCTTTGTATTGATCCTAGTATCCTTTAAATAGAGTCCAAAGGATGTGTGCAAGCTACAAATCAACACACCTGTTCAAAACTAATACCTAATCCTAAATCAACAACTAAACATTAAAATTTTACAATGTATAATATAAAATATTAGCCGTCCAAAGGTTAATATGTTTAATAAATCATTCTTTCCCTAACATTCCTTCTGAAATGTCATATTTTGCTTCATGTGAAAAGTATTATATTATTAAATATTTCATAAATAATCCCTCCTTTGTAATCTTTGAACAAAGCTCCATTTTGATTAAATTAAAATTTCTTAAGTTTCTATAATGTTATGCACAAAAAGGAATAAATTAATCGCATTTTCATGAGGGTTTTTAGGATTTTAATAAAACTTTATAAATTTTCCTAAAATAGTCCCTTTTGAAATTTTAATCAAACATAAATAATTGATGTTTCCTTAGTAATGTTTACCCTAATAATGACTTCAAATATTAACATGGGTAAACACATTTACTATTGGAAAGTATATATCTCCTCACCCTAACCAATATTTTCAAGGAATATAATAGAGAAATTGGTAAAAAGGGGGGAAATGGGTAGTTAAAGGGTTGGCTTGAGAGGTTGAGTATTCAACTCCCTCTCGTCACCCTTTTTCTCAATAATGATTTTGTAAACGATATCTATATGCGAAAAAATAATCATATTGCAAATCAAAAATATTCTTGGGTAATATATACTCCCTATAGAATAATTTTTTGATTGTCCAACTTGCACATAAAATAAATCAATTAAATATCAAACATTTCTCTTAAGTAATTTTTGTGCGTGTAAACTAATTTTTCACTTTAGAAGTTATTCTGCCAATATAATATTTATAAGGAAAGTAATAATTAATTTTTAATGTTTCAATTGTAACTCCCCTTATAATTAATCTTCAATGTATGAAGGTGAGAAATATGTTAATATGATTTAGAACAACAGAGAGGGGGGGTGAATCAGTTGTTCTCAGGTCTAGATGTATAAAACAAACTTCAAAAAATTTTCCTTAAATTAGATCTAACAACCAAAACCAACTTAGTCATCACTGATTCAATAATAGAAACATATAACATTGCAGTCCACTACCCAATTGTATCTAACCTATAAAAAATAGAAATGTCTAAACCAAAACATTCACACAAGCATTGAGACTAGGATTTATAGTGGAAACCCAATCTGGGAAAATCTAGTTTGTAACATGCTACTATTATTTTCAGTCTTCTGAAGTGAGCTCGGTTAAAAGCCAACCCTGTCAAAGGTTACAATACACACTGTTAGGTGTGACCCGATTAAAGGATTTCAATCACTCTGTTAGAAGTGAGCCTTGTTATAAGACTTACATACATCCCATTAGAATGCAACCTTGTTCAAAGGATTTAAACTTATGAGTGTTAGGTCAACCTCTGTTAAAAGGATTTTTACTGTTATAATGGTTAGAAAGTAGCAGCAGTATTGATCTAAAAAACATACAACTCACTTTGCAAATATCAGATCCAATTCTATACACAAATGTTGGTTTACTGACTTTGAAACTTTTCCATCTCCATCTCTGATCTGCTCAAAATTTTCTTCAAGCAATCACCACACTTCTCCTTCAGCCTTTTTTGCTTATACAGTCAATAACATCTATTGATCTTCCAGAATCCTCTGTTCACCCATGCACACACATACCTAATGCTTAGGTTCCCTTAATACTTCCTTAATTAGGTAAACTCATCTTTTGTCGCTCAATCTCCTTCGTAGATCTTAGGGTTAGGGCAGATTCATTGAATCTACCCACTTTATGTTCTTCAGCTCCTTTTCTAGAAACATCTCAAATCTCTTAAAGATTTACAATAAAATATTTTTTAGTGCATTAAATGCTTTCAAAGAATCAATAAATAAATTCAACACATTTTACATAATCCAAGAATTCAACAATGTCGACTCCAAATCTGAATTCTCTTCAAATATAAAAATACTGATGCTCGGTCAATACTATGATCAACTACTCGGTCTTCATGTAGAAATCTTGGTCATTACTAAAAATGTTTCCTCGGCTTAAACTGTCTTACTCGACAATTAACTGATGTTCAAGCGACACTAGAATTTTGCTCAACATACACTGACTCAGTTGACACTAATATCACTCAGCTTGAACATGATTTCTCTATTTTTCTTGGTCAAGCCTACCAGTTTAGTCTTCAATCTTACTAAGATAAACAATACATTGTCTCATCATTGTACAACATAATCAAGTACACTTTGTAGTATCAAGATAACTCAACCTTTCCTTAGATGCTATTGTTACCAACCTTGCCTATCCCCTTAGCAACACTCAAATAGATATAGTACTTTCCTAAGTAGCAACAGTCTTATCAGTTAAGATTTGACATTAATGACAACACAACAATTGCTTCAATTGTAGTTTCCAACAATCTCCCTCTTTGGCATTGATGGCAACACCATATGATATCACCTGAATAACACATGGATTACCAACCAATCCAAAATTTATCTGTCCATCAGAAGAAAAAAATTAATATCCTTAGCTTCATTCTGATTTAGAATCTATAAGCCTCACTTTTGTGACTATCAAAAATCTCCATACCTCCTTCTATCCTAATCCTTCATTTCAGTTCACCATCTGCTTACTTTTCCTTTCATTTTCATGTGTTATTATATCATCTCAATTCATCTCCCTCTTTGAGAAAAATGTCAAAGCAGCAAGTAAAATATACATCCATCAGATGTAGATATTATCTATGCAGCTTAGTGTTTCTCCCTCTGTCATCTTACTTATGATTGATTCCTTGTCTTTGCTCTTCTTCACAACTCTAGACCAGTCCTAAAGTGTGACAATCTTTTGCATCAATCTATTAGATATTCTGTTGTAGCATATTTGATGCAATGCTCCTAGCTTAACTAGGCAGCCTTAGTTAGGGGAAGGACCCTTAATTGACTTCTCAAATACTCATGTGCTTCTTTAGTTAAAGCTTTAGTGAATATGTCTGCTAATTGTTCCTTTGTATTCACATATTCCATTCGGACTTCTTTGTCTTGTACCAATTCTCTCAAGTAGTGATACTTGATTGCTATGTGCTTGGTCTTAGTATGTATCATTGGATTCTTAGAAATGTCGATAGCACTTTTGTTGTCACAGAAAATAACAATAGGTTCAGTGATTTCTTCTTTCATGGCTACCAACAATTGTTTTATCCATACCAAATTTGAATAGTTTACTATAGCAGCAACATACTCGGCTTCAACAGTAGATTGGGAAATGCAATTTTGTTTCTTGCTCATCCAGGAGACTAATCTCTATCCAAGAAAGAAAGCTCCACCACTAGTACTCTTTATGTCATCTACATTTACTGCCCAATCAACATCTGTATATACTCTTAGTTCAAATCTTTCATCCTTCTTGTAATATAGCCCATAGTCAGCAGTCCCTTTCAAGTATCTCATAATTCTTTTTACTACCATCATGTGTGTTTCCTTAGGATTGGCAAAGAATCTTTCCACAATCCCAACAGCTAGTGTAATATTTGGTCTACTATGTTCAACATACTGCAATTTTCCAATCATGGATCTGTTGGCAAAATGGTCAACGCTCCCCTCAGGATTCATGACATGGCTTAACTACCTCATGTGTCTTCTATAAGTCTAGTGATTGTATCGGGCATTAACATGTTGATCTTTTGGTGTAACAGCAACCACTACTTGTAACAAGTGGTATCAAAGCTTGGTCACAGGTTCAAATCCCCTCGAGTAACGCTGAGGGGGAGATTGTTGGAAAAATGGTCAGCACTCCCCTCAGGATTCATGACACGGCTTAACCACCTCCTGTGTCTTCTATAAGTCTAGTGATTGTATCAGGCATTAACAGGTTGATCTTTTGGTGCAACGGCAACCACTACTTGTAACAGGATTTGTACAAATTCTGGTTCACTTCTGCAGCATCATCATTCTTAGATAACTTTTGTCTAGTAGCCATAGGAGTACTCACTAGTCTAGAATCTTCCATCCCAAAAGTTTTCAATATTTCATTAACATACTTAGACTGTGTAATGAAAATTCCTTTTTTCATCTGATATACTTGTAAACCAACAAAGAATTTGATCTCACCAAACATGCTCATTTAAAATTTAGTTTTCATTTCATTTGAAAATTTTTTACACAAAGCATCTTATCCACCAAAAATAATATCATCCACAAAAAGTTTTGCCAACAGGATACCTTTACCTTCTTCATCTTTCATGTACAGATTGCTTGTGTCATTTGTTCTTGAAAATCCAATCTATATCAAGTAGTTATGCAATCTCTCATACCATGCTTTGGGAGCTTTTTTTAATCCATATAGTGCTATGTTCAATTTGCATACCATGTGTCTTCTATTTGGATCAATAAAACCTTCTGGTTGTTCTATGTAAACTTCTTCTTCTAGTATACCATTTAAGAATGCAGAATTGACATCCATTTGATAAACCTTGAAATCTTTATAAGCAGCATATGCAAGCAGAGTTCTTACTCCTTCCAATCTAGCTACAGGGGAAAATGTCTCCCCATAATCTATTCCTTCTTCTTGTGTGTGGCCTTTGCATACTAGCCTAACTTTGTTCCTAGTTATTTCACCTTTTTCATTCAACTTATTTTGGAACACCCACTTTGTTCCTATAACATTTTTGTTTTCAGGTCTCGGCACCAGAGTCCAAGTATCATTCTTCTCTATCTAGTCTATTTCTTCATTCATTTCTTGTATCCAGTCTTCATTGTCTAATGCCTCTCTAGTTGACTTAAGTTCAAATTCACACAGTAAACATGTTGGATCCATTGTTTTACTTTTGGTTAGAATTCCAGTATGTTTGTCTCCAATTATCTATTCAGGCTTGTGATGTCTTCTTACATATTTTTCCAAAATAGGTTCAACTCTTCTCTCCTTTATTTCATCAAGTTCCTCAACAAGATTTTCAGATTCAACTTTTGAATGCTCAGCAACCTCTTCATGATACTTGGTAGCATTATCTTGTCACTCGACATGTTCTTGTTCTCTTTCGGTACTATTTTCCTGATGCTCGACAACCTCTTCCTGTTGCTTGACATTGCTTACCCGAGACTCGGCATCAGGTGTAAGTCTATTACTTACCTCTTCTTCTTCTTCAATATACACAAAAGATTTATAATCTTCTGGTTCTCTTTTGCTATCAACTTCATTTCTTTCTACATACTCATCAACTTTTACATTCACACTTTCCACAATTTTGTTAGTGTTAGAGTTCAAACACTTATAAGCTTTACTTTTTGTGGAATACCCTAGGAATATTCCTTTATCACTTTTAGCATCAAAATTTCCATTCCTATTGTCTTTTAATACATAGTACTTACTTCCAAAGATTCTAAAGTATTTAGCACTCGGTGCATGCCCATACCATAATTCATAGGGTGTCAGATTTGTACCTTCTTGATCTGTACCTGGTTAAGAGTGTAGACAACTATACTTATAGCTTCTTTCCAGTATTTCTATGCCACATTCTTTTCAATCAACAATGTCCTTGCACAATCCAAGATAGATCTATTTCTTCTCTTTGCTATACCATTTTGTGGAAGTGTTCTAGGTGCAGACATTTGTCTTTTGATTCCTCTTTTATTGCAAAACAGATTGAATTCATTTGATGTAAATTCTCCACCTCGGTCAGATCTAAGACATTTCAGGTTCCTACCTATCTCCTTCTCAACCTTAGCCAAATACCACTTAAAGAATTGAAAAGCATCAGATTTTTCTTTTAGAAACATTATATGCATCATCCTGGTATGATCATTAACAAACAAGATAAAATATCTAGCACCACTGTAACTTTGTACACTCATAGGTCCACAAAGGTTAGTATGAACCAAATCTAAAATGTTATCAGAAGTAAAGGATTTTCTCTTAAAACTTGACTTTGTCATTTTTCCTAACTGACATTCCTTGCACATCACATTCTCAAGTTTCTTCAATCTAGGTAGACCTCTTACTTTCTTCATCTTACTTATTTCTACCAGATTATCAAAGTTAACATGACATAGCCTCTTATGCCATAACCAAATGTCATCAAGTTGTGCAACCATACATGCTTCTTTAGATAGGTCAAGATAGAAAAAATTACCTCTAGTCTATTCTCCACTTCCAATCAGTTCACCAGTAGCATCAAATATTTTAGCTTTCTTGTGATGAAATTCCACTCAGTAACCAGTGTTGTTGAGTTGTGCAACACTTAGCAGATTATAGTTTAGACCTTCAACCCAATATGAATTTTCACAAGAGATCTTATTATTCAGTTTAATCAAACCTTTTCCTCTAATAGGACATGGGGCATCATTACCAAATTTTACACTTTTACCTCTATAATGATGTAAGGTCTCAAACTTACTCCTGTCACCAGTCATGTGATTTGAACAACCACTATCAATAATCCATTTTTCATTCTTGTTCACATAGGAGATCAATGCAGTTTTCTCATCCTCATCAGATTCATCTTTCATTGCAACATAGACTACCTCAATTTCAAAATCATCACTATCAGTGTCAGTTTCTTCTTCAGCAATGTAACAAGATTTCTTAACTTTTCCTTTGTAGTCTTTGTACCTTCGGTAGCTTCTGTCATCTCTTCTATCTTTGAGTTTTCCTTTTCTTTCTTCATCTTTATCATTCCTATCAGGACATCTAGTAGCTATATGACCAACTTTGTTACATGCAAAACATATAATAGGGAGTTTACCTTTATATTTTCCTTTTCCCCTTCTCAGTCTTCTAGCTATTAGAGTTTCTAGATCTTCAAGTTCTTCATCAAAAGTGTCATTGTCACTTTCACTTTCATTCATGCATCTTTCTTTCTCTTTCTTTGGCTTGTTCAGAAGTAATTGTGACTTAAAAGAAGATTCAACATTACCAATACTACCAACAGTGAAGTTATCATAGTTAGAAAGTTCAAAAGCAGTCATCTTGCCAACCAAACTTTCCAAAGTAAGCATATTTGTAGAGTTACATCTAGATCCCTGAATAGTTGAGATCTTAATAGCATATATAGGATGCAAATTTCTTAGTACTTTACCAATTATAGTTTCATCCTCAATAGTCCCACTTACTCCTCTAATAGCATTCACAAGTTCTTTTATTCTACCACAATACTGTGCAATGTTCTTACCTTCTTGCATTCTCATTTCATCAAACTTACCTCTGAGAATCTCAGCCTTAGCTTTTAGTACATTTATGTCACCACCATATATCTTTGCAAGCGTGTCCCACATCTCCTTAGCACTTGTACAATCCTTAATGTCCTCAAACTCTGGATACCTAAGGGTAGATGCAATTTCTAGCATTGCCTGATTATGTTCTTTCTTAGCTCTCATTTCTTCGACAGTCAAAGGTGCGGTAGGTGAGACATAGTCATTCTTAATGTAGTACTTTGTAGAATCACCAATACTAGCCAGATGCAACTTCATCAAGCTTTGCCATGCAGGGAAATTTTCCTTATTCAGCTTCGGTACCTCCTTCTTGTACATCCTGATCATTTTCTTCAAGCCCCTTTAAACTTGATTTCTATAAACACCAATAATAAGAAACACATCTTTGATACCAATTTTTAATATGATTTAGAACAATGGAGAGGGAGGGTGAATCAGTTGTTCTCAGGTCTAGATGTATAAAACAAACTTCAAAAAATTTTCTTTAAATCGGATCTAACAACCAAAACCAACTCAGTCATCACTGATTCAATAATAGAAACATATAACATTGAAGTCCACTACCCAACTGTATCTAACTTGTAAAACAAAGAAATGTCTAAACCAAAACATTCACACAAGCATTGACACTAGGATTTATAGTGGAAACCCAATCTGGAAAAAACCACTTTGTAACATGCTACTATTATTTTCACTCTTCTGAAGTGAGCTCAGTTAAAAGCCAACCCTATCAAAGGTTACAATACATACTATTAGGTGTGACCCGGTTAAAGGATTTCAATCACTCTGTTAGAAGTGATCCTTGTTATCGGAATTACTTACATTCCATTAGAATGCAACCTTGTTCAAAGGATTTAAACATATGACTATTAGGTCAACCTTTGTTAAAAGGATTTTGACTGTTACAATGGTTAGAAAGTAGCAGCAGTATTGATCTGAAAAATATACAACTCACTTTGCAAATATCAAATCCAATTCTGTACACAAATGTTGGTTTACTGAATTTGAAACTTTACCATCTCCATCTCTGATCTACTTGGAACTTTTCTTCAAGCAATCACCACACTTCTCCTTCAGCCTTTTCTGCTTATATAGTCAATACCATCTATTGATCTTCCAGCATCCTCTATTCACCCATGCACACACATACCTAATGCTTAGGTTCCCTTAGTACTTCCTCAATTGGGTTAACTCATCTTTTGTTGCTCAATCTCTTTTGTAGATCTTAGGGTTAGGTCAAATTCATTGAATCTACTTGCTTTATGTTCTTCGGCTCATTTTCTAGAAACATCTCAAATCTCTTAAAGATTTACAATAAAACATTTTTCAGTGCATTAAATGCTTTCAAACAATCAATAAATAAAGTCAACACATTTTGCATAATCCAAGAATTCAACAATGTCGACTCCAAATCTAAATTCTCTTCAAATATAAAAATACTGATGCTCAGTCAATACTGTGATCAACTACTTGGTCTTCATGTAGAAAGCTCAGTCATTACTAAAAATGTTTCCTTGTCTTAAACGGCCTTATTCATCAATTAACTGATGTTCGATCGACACTAAAATTTTGCTCAGCATACACTGACCTAGTTGACACTAACATCACTCGACTTGAACATGATTTCTCTATTTTTTCTTGGTCAAGCCTACCAGTTTACTCTTCAATCTTACAAAGATAAACAATACATTATCTCATCATTGTACAACATAGTCAAGTACATTTTGTAGTTACAAGATAACTCAACCTTTCCTTAGGTGCTATTGTTACCAACCTTGCCTATCCCCTTAGCAACACTCAAATAGATATAATACTTTCCTAAGTAGCAACAGTCTTATCAGTTAAGATTCGACATCAATGACAACACAACAATTGCTTCAATTGCAGTTTCTAACAAAATACTCCCTTTGTAGTGGTCTCATGGTTATGTAATTTTTATCATTTTGATAAAATCAAAATCTTTAGGTTTCCACATGTAATGTCCTGAAACATTAGGCTACTAATTGAGCAAATTTGTGTTTGCAAATTTAGGTGTCAACACCACCTAATGTCATATCAGTTCTAGAGAAGAAGGTGCAAGGCCAAGAGGTTCCTATGCAACCACCTAGGAAAAACTTTTTTGGAAAGAAATCTTCTCAACCATATAATGATGAGAAGAGGCACCTTTCCAGCATGAGGAAGACTTTTTCATTTTCTCTAATTCACTGTGAGCTGCCACATGACCAATTTTAAAGCATCTTCTACACCTAAAGGGGATCCCTTAATAGTATAAAAATTGGATCCAACGGGCTTTAGAATATTTGAGTTTAATCTCTACAGGAAACCCCTTGGAAACATCCAAATCAACCAAGATTTTGGAAAAGGTGGAATGAAAAATATCAAAAGAGTCATCATCCATCATTAGAAAATTTCCAAGAGCCTCACCCACTTTCTCTAATAGAGAATCAACCCATAGATGAAGGGGAAGGTAAGGAAGTTTGACTTGGATATGAATCTTGTTGAACGTTTCAAAAGAAGGGTTGAAATCAGGATGCCAAGGCTTAAACATTCTGAGAATAGACCATTCTGAGCTCAAATGAAAATAGACTATTCTGAGATCATTTTTTTAGTTGGGAAGATAAGGTTATGCTCAGAATGGTCTATTTTCTTCTCTAGAGGTTCAATTTTGTCATATCAGTCAGCCAGTAAAGTTTCATTGCTAGATCAAGTCTAGTTTTGAAGATATTGAAATTTTTTGGTATTGGCAGCAAGGTACAGAAACTTTAAACTCAATTTTGAAGGCTTTAGAGGCCTTGAACAAGGTAAAAACTTCAGTTGATTGGAGGTTTTACAACTTACGCATTGTAGAGCACTTCATGCCATTTTTGAAATGGGGTCATAATAGTCAATCGGGTCAACAGGGGATGACTTATGGTCTCCAAAAGTTGGGTCACCTGAAATGGAAGAAAAATAAATTTCCTTCAAATTTTCTTTTGAGTTCTGAAAGTTGTTTTGAGTCAAATCTATTGTAATAAAATAAAAAATAAAATAATTCTAGGTTTTGGTCAGCCTTAAGGGCTAAAATTTCTAGAACCTTCTCGGGTGGTGGAAAATTGTCTATAAAAGGAAGGCCCGTCGTGTTGTATAGGCAGTACTAGGAAGTTCTAGGTAGTAGTTCTAGGTAATAATTCAAGGCTTTGTCTTATAGAATATTGTAAGGAAAATGTTTGTGTGGATGTGCATATTGTAATTCTAAAATTTGTAATTCCACACTTGAGATAATAAAAAGCCCATTTTTTGTTCTTGCAAATTATTGTTGTTTCTTTGTTTTTGGTATGTGTTTGTGATATTAAGGGGAGCACCCTTCATCAAGTGGTATTATAGTAGGAGTTCGTTCCTGAGTGTGTAGAAAGATCATCAACTATGAGGCAATTTACACCATGACCATGTTTAGGGTTCCAACAATAAGAGTGAAAATGCCTCCATGAAGGGAATGTGGTAGAAGAGTTAGTGGTGTGCCACCTAAGGTTAGTGTCTTCCAGAGACAAGTGTGAGCATTGAAAGAATAGATTTACAGAGGAATGAATCTTATAGCTAAAGACAAAAGAAAGGATGAAGCTAAAGAAGAAGGAAATTTTGATTAGGAAGGAGAAGGGGAAATTATAAACCAAGAGGAAGAAAGGCTTTTCCAGGCCATTTCCAAGATCACAAAAATACCTAAGATTGAGGTTCCTACATTTTCAAGAAATATTAACCTAGAAGAGTTGATCAATTGGATCAATGAATTAGAAGAATATTTTGAGTATGAAGATATTGAGGATCTTGATCAAGTCAAGTTTGCGAAGGCCAGACTAAAGGGTCATGCGAAGATCTAGTGGCAAGAGATTCAATTAAAGAAAAATAGAAGAGAAAAAGAGAAAATCACAAGATGAGATCGAATGGTGGATAAATTGAAGTGACAGTTCATTCTTGTTGATTATGAGCTTGATCTATTGAAGAAAATGCAAAGTTTCAATCAAGAAGGAATATTTTTTCAGGGGTATACGAAGGAGTTCTATCGAATCCTCACTAGAATAGGACATGCAAAAGCTGATAAGGAGAAAGTTGCATGCTACCTTAATGGGTTGAGGCCAATAATTTAGGAGTTGAATTTGGTCTGAATGAATAGTATTGAAGAGGCATACCAGTTTACCCTAAAAGTAGAGGAAAAGTTGAACAAGAAATTTGAAAGCAGACAAAGTGAAAGAGGTCATGGTAGAAGATCAAGTGGACATTCTTATGGAGGATGAAATGAATATCAGAAAAAGAAGGATGAGGCCAGTAGTAGTCAAAATCAGAGAGGAAACAATTTCAATCATATCCATGATCAGAATAATAGCGATCAGAGAGGAAGGGGATGAGGACAAGGATCGGGAAGAGGATTCTTTCATGGAACATTTTTTCATTATGGAGAAGGTAATAGGGCATTTGAATGTCCTCAACACCAAGGAAGGATAGATGGGAGAACTAAAGGCCAAGCTAGAGTTTCACATGTAAATGAAGATGTCAAATCATCACATTCTAAAGATGTTGAAAGAGAAGAAACGCTAATTAATAGAAGAGTCATGTTGAGTGGTGAGAATGAACCTGAAGCTCAAGAAATAGAAACACCCACATCCATACCAAATCTCTTGGCTGCAGCATGACCACAACATCATGGTCAATGAATAGTGCCTAGTGAAGTTCAAGATTGGCATATACCATGATGAGGTACCTATGGATGCATGTCATATGTTGTTAGGTAGACTGTGGTAGTTTGACATGCATGTTGTACATGATGGTCATGTGAATACCTATTCTCTGACAAAGGATGGAGTACAATATAAATTAAATCTATTAAAGGAGTTAGAAGAAAAGGTATGTAGTGTTGCAAGAATAAGTTCTTTTGATGGAAGAAAATTCCTAGATGGTATGAGGCATGAGCATATGTGTTTTTATTTTAATAAAAAAAAATAGTAAAGATGAAGTAGAGGATGTACCTATAGAAGTTGCAGATCTGTTGAATGAGTTTCAAGATATTGTATCTAATAATGTGCTTGATGGATTACCACCAATAAGGAAGATCAGTCATCAAATGGACTTGATTCTAGGAGCCAACTTTCTAAATAAGGCAACACATAGAATGACACCAGCAGAAAGTGAAGAGTTGAATAGACAAGTACATGAGTTGTTGTAGAAGGGGTTGATTCAAGAGAGTTTGATTCCATGTGTTGTACCAGTAGTATTAGCACCAAAGAAATATGGAGAATAGAGGATGTGTACAAATTCTAGGGCAATAAACAAGATCACAATCAAGTATAGGTTTCCATTGCCACAAATGGATGATATTATTGATTGTTTGATTAGATCTATATATTTTTCAAAGATAGATCTGAAGAGTGGATATCATCAAATTTGGATCAGTGAAGGAGATGAAAGGAAGACTTATTTCAAGACAAGGGAAAGATTGTATGAGTGGTTATTCATGCCCTTTTGGCTAACCAATGCACCGAGCACTTTCATGCAACTCATGAATGAGGTTCTAAAATAATTTCTAGGTAAGTTTGTCATTGTTTACCTAGATGATATTTTGATCTTTAGTAAGACATTAGAGGAGCATATAATGCATATTCATAGGGCATTTGAGAAGTTGAGAGAAGAGAAATTGTTGATTAATTTTAAGAAGTGCAATTTTGTGAAGAAAGAGTAAGTGTATTTGAGATATGTAGTTTCAGTAGGTCTTAAAATAGACCCAGATTAAGTGAAGGCTATCCTTGAATGGCCTACTCGAAGGAGTGCTACTGAGGTATGATCTTTTCATGGTTTGGATAGCTATTACAAAATGTTTATCAATATTTTTAGAAGTATTTGTGGACCACTAACTGAAACAATGAGAGGAGATAGGAAAGAGTTTAAGTGGACTACTGGGGCAAATAAGATTTTTAAAATGTTGAGACAAAAAGTTACAGAACAACCTATTTTAGCACTTCCAAATTTTAATAAGGTGTTTCAAGTAGACTGTGATGCTAGTGGTACTACAATAGGATCTATTTTAATCCAAGAAGGTAAACTTATTTCTTATTTATGTGAGAAGTTAAATGATGCCAAGAGGAAATATTCTATTTATGATTAGTAATTTTATGCTATAGTTTAGACATTGAAAAAGTGGATACATTATCTTCTTCCTAAGGAGTTTTTTATATATACTGATCATCAAGCTTTGCAATATTTGAATAGTAAAGGAAAGTTGAATCAAAGGCATTTGAAATATGTTGAGTTTTTACAGAGTTACACATTTTGTTTTAAACATAGGAGTGGAAAGTCTAACTGGGTTGTAAATTCTCTTAGTAGGAGAAAAAAAATTTTGACAGAGATGAAGATTGAGGTGGTTGGGATCAAAGAACTCAAGAGTTTATATCTAGAGGATTCTGATTTTAGAGAAGCTTGGAAAGCTTGTACAAAACTTATTACTCTAGACAAAATGAAGTGGTTTGATTTCATCATCCAAGATGGTATGCTATTCAGAGGGAGTTAGTTGTGCATTCCAAAAAGTTATATGAGGGAGAATATCATCAAGGAGAAGCATAGCAGAGGATTGGCTGGACATTTTGGTTGTGATAAAACCTTTGCTTTGGTTAGTTATAATTATTACTTGCCACAGTTGTAGCAAGATGTCAAGAAGTTTGTACAGAGTTTCAAAGCATGTCAAATGGAAAAAGGAGAAAAACAAAATACAGGGTTGTATCATCCATTACTTGTACTAGAGAAGACATGGGTGGATATCAGTATGGACCTTTTTCTTGGTTTACCAAGGACTCACCAGGTATATGATTCAATTTTTGTGGTAGTTGAAAAAATTTTAAAGATGGCATATTCTATTCCCTACAAGAAGACTAATGATGTTGTTCATGTACCATAATTATTTTTCAAAGTAGTGAGACTACATGGTTTTCCAAAGAGCATAGTTTTAGATTGGGACCCTAAGTTTGCTGGATATTTTTGGCATACATTGGGAAAGAAATTAAAGAAATATTTAAAGTTCAATTCATCACATCATCCATAGACTCATGGATAGATAGAGGTGGTGAATAGGACTTTGGGGAATTTACTGAGATGATTGGTTGGAGATAATCCAATAGGATGGGATTTGATTTTACCATAGGTAGAATTTGCATACAATAATTATGTCAATAGAAGCACTGGTAAATTGAACCATGTTCCAGATTGTATATGAAAGTAGTCCCAGAAATGATTTTGAGTTGAGGAAGATAGACAAAGGAGAAATAAGTAGTGTTGAAGTTGAGGATTTTGTAGAACATTTGAAGAACATCCATGAGGAGGTGAGAAAGAACATTACCAAGATGAATGTGCGGTATAAGGCTAAGGAAGATGAGAAAAGGAGGCATAAAGAATTTTAGGTTGGGGATGAAGTCATCATTCATTTGTGGAAGAAGTAATTTCCAGTTGGTACATATAACAAGCTAAAAATGAACAAGTTTGGGCCATGTAAGATACTGAAGAAGCATGATTCAGGAAATACCTATGAAGTCAAGTTGTCTATTGAGATGAATATTTCACTAGTATTTAACATTTTAGATATGATAGAGTATCATGAAGGGGGTGTTGAAGATGAGATCACATAAGCACAGTGGAGTATTCCAACAACTACTTCAGCTATCAAGGAGATTGAGGATATACTGGATAGTCGTGTTGGCAAAAGAAAAAGGAACAAGACATATGAAGACCAAATGGAAACAACAACCTATTTAAGATTCATCATGGCTAACAAGGGAGGAGGTTAACCATCTTGGTTTTCCTCTTCACACCTAAGATGTGACAGGGTCACTTCTCAAATTACCCTAGGTGTCTGATATAGTAGCATCCTCGGTGTAAGAGCAATCTTGCATCACCCAAAAATATTTCTGGTTTCTTTTCAATAAGGTCTTGTGTAGAGATTCTATTTTAGAAATTTACTATTTTTAATAAATTTTTTCATTTGAGCTCAGAATGATCTATTTTCTTCCCTGGAGGTTCACTTCTATCATATCAACCTTCCAGTAAATTTTCATTGCCAAATCAAGTCTAGTTTTGAAGATATTGAAAACTTTTGGTATTGGTAGCAAGGTACATAAAATTTGAACTCAATTTTGAAGGCTTTAGAGGCCCCGAATGAGGTCAAAAATTTGGCTGACTGGAGCTTTCATGAGTTAAGCATTGTAGAGCACTTCGTACCATTTTTTAAATGGGGTCATAATAGTCAATCGGGTCAATGAGCGATGACTTGTGGTCTCCGGAAGTTGGGTCACTTGAAATGGAAGAAAAATGAATTTCCTTCAAAATTTCTTTTGAGTTCCAAATGTTGTTTTGAGATGACTCTATTGTAATAAAATGAAAAATAAAGTAATTATAGGTTTTGGTGGAAAATTGCCTATATAAGGAAGGCTCGTAGTGTTATCTAGGTAGTACTGGGCAGTTCTGGGTAGTAGTTTTGGGTAATAATTTGAGGCTTTGTCCAACGAAATATTGTAAGGAAAATTCTTGTGTGGCTTTGCATATCATAATTCTGAAATTTGTAATTCCACACTTGTGGAGATAATAAGGAGCCCATTTTTTGTTCTTGCAATTTGTTGTTATTTCTTTGTTTCTGTTATGTGTTTATGGTATTAAGGGGAGCACCCTTCATCACATTCTAGCTAAGTTAGATAAGTGATTCAACTTTTCCAATTGGAAATGTCTATTAAATGCATGTTTTATACCAATTACCAAAGAAATAAAATTATTTCAAAAAAGTGATGTTTCAATAACTCCTACTCGTTTTAATGATATTTAAAATATATATATATATACCCTTTTGTAGATATCAGATTCAAGATTATCATCATACAATTTTAATAGTATTTCTATTAGATCTAATATATTAGAATTTTAAAATAATGCAAGTAGTTATTTTAACATTCGAGAAGACACTCCAAAAAAAGAAAAAAAAATAGTAATCATGTCAAAAAAAATTAAAATTTATATTTAACACTAGAGTAGAGAGTCTTCTTCAAAAATATGTGATTTTTTTTTTCTGAATGGTGTAGATTTGATAGTGGAAATTTGGCGGGAGACAAAAACTGTCAATTTCGGATAAGTTCAAATTTGAGTAGTTATATCAGAGAAAATATACATTGGAAACCAATATTTCTTCTTTTCTGCACTAGCTATACATGCCATTTATAATATATTTTGAAATCAGAGGAAAAAAAAGATTATTTGCATATACTTTTTTGTGGGAACTAGACCCCAGATTTTTAGCATTTTTCAAGAATTAAAAAATGGACTTCAAAAATTAAAAAGTTGTGACAATTCTTGTTCAATTTTTATTTTTTAAATCATAGCCATAAACTTCATCTCATTTTACACATTTCATCAGTTTATATCATCTTCAGATTCTAAATATATATACCACTTTTATGTCGTTAAATTTAAATAGTTTTTGTGGTGTTGATCTTTTCCTTTATAAAAGTGTAACACGGGTTTGTACTTTTACCCTTTTTTATTTTTATTTGGTCAATAACTAGGTAGACATTAGAAACATTTAATATCTCCATAAATTTCAATTAGGAGATATTCTACAATAATCACCTCTGGTAGAGGTTGTGGAAAAGCATATCCAAACAAAAAAGATGGTGGAAGAAGTAATAAAGGAATGTACCATGTATGTATGCTCCACTTTGAAAAGGGACCCCCTACATCTTTTTCCTCTTCCAAGTCAGTATAGATGCATCAATGTTCATCCTTCTCCCCTTCAAGGGATGTTTTGATAGAAACATTCTTATATGCATTGTATATAAGGAAGTATCATATTATGTTTAAAATTGTAAGTTTTAAAGAGAAACATTCAGTATGAGGAGAATAAATGAGAAGTAAACAAAATTATTTTTATCTATCTTTTTATCACTTTGAACATCATGATAAAGATCAAGTTATATTACCCCTTTTTGGACCTGAGTGTTTTAAGATTTAGTGTGAAGGTACCTGGTCAAACTTCTAATTAAGCATGTAATGAATCATGATGAACAACATTAATGAGTGGCATTTTTTGACGTCAAAGAAGTGAGTATATTACTTTACAACATTTCCTTGTTATTATAGATTGATTTATCTATAAGTAGTAAACAAATTGGCATCAATAGTTATAAGAAAAATTTTGGGGCCAGTAACAACTGAAGTATAGCTTGAAATTCCATTTTGAAAAATCTCAACACTTAGATACATCAAGCCTATTGACTAGAATGAGATAAATCATATTGAGTGATTTATGAAACCCTAGATCTAGGGAAAAAGAAAGTATGACATCTTAAAAATTAATCTTCAAGTTTTGACTAGAGGTTCACAACAATATAAGTCTCTAAAGAAACATGCATGATTTTAGAGGGCATGATTTATCCATGTTAGGCACTAATGCCCAAACCAAAGAAAATGATAAACCTAACATTGAGCAAGGTATAATTTGTAAAGTATAGAAGAATAATAACATCATATCAACTTTTTCGATAGGGGCTCATATCTCCATAATACTTAAGAGTTCTACTATAGAGAATATGTGTGAAGGATGCAGTTATTTTCTACACAAAACAATACTTCTATAAAAAAAATATTCTCTTCATATATCATGATTTCAAAAGCTTAAAATCAAATTTTATGAACATAATAAAAGCCCAAACTTGGGTTGCAGACATGAGAGTGAAAATTCACAAAGACGATGTATCCCCAAATGGATTGAAAGCCCAAATCTTTGGAAAATGTTGGATTACTATGATGGGGGTGAATCAGTAATCAATGATTTTTTAAACCTTAAAAATTTAACTCTGATTTAACTCGGTAAGATAAACTTCAATAGTAACTGATAACAACAATAAATTAACTTTTTCAATCGACAACTATAAGTAATTAGCAAATAACATGCACAATAAACATTCAACACATTTGACACCAATATTTAATGTGGAAACCCAATTTGGGAAAATCCTTTGTGGGAATTGTCACCCACCAATCAAAATACTCTTCTAAAGTGTGCTTGGTTAAGAGCCAATCCTGTTAAAGATTACAATGCACATTGTTAAATGTGACCCTATTAGGGGATTTTCCTCAGATCTATTAGGATCTTCACCTTGTTAGGAGTGGCATGGATAAAGGGTTTTAAACACTCTTCTAGAATGTCACCTCTCTTAAGGATTTACAATAAGATTGTTAAGTCCACTTGGTTAAGAGATTTTCCTGCTACAAATGTTAATAAGCAACAGTGTAAAATTTGATCTGTAAATCTACAACTACCTCTTGTTTAGTAAGATCCCTTATGCGTTCTTTATCTTTACTTCATTCCTTCACTATTCACTAGCCTCAACACTTCATCAATCTTTGTTGTAAACTCATATTTCCACCTTTTTCTTCTTCAGTGCATCACTCGACAACACATCAACACTTCAACTAGCCAGCTTGTTTTTCATTCAATTTCATCCTTTCTATAGAATTTTTTTTGCCTCTTAATCTTCTTGATTAGGTTTTCCTATATTTATTCTAGATCATCAGATCATCCTCTTGAATTGATCAATGAACTTGGCACTCAATAAAACTTTTTATCATCACCTCATAACTTGAAATTTTCTTGGAACTTGTACCTTCAATTTTTACCACTTAAATCTTTACCATAGATCATCACCTTGAATTTTCCTAACCATAGATCTCTTTAACTTCTCTTTTTCATCCTTGGAATCTTCCAGATCACAATGGCTCTTCATTAAATGTCATCCTAATCCTTGTATTTAATTTTTGATCCTTGCTCGATTCCCCTTTTTTCCTTCAACCAAAATTATGTTTTCTTCACTCAGTATCTAACTCCTCGCACTCGGTGTCTTGACTTCCTTTCTCTTTACTAATAATTAATTCCCTTTTACTGAATGAATTCTTCCTACTGGGTAACTAAACTATTTTCTTTCCCTTGTCAACTTACTCCTTTCTTACTTGTCCAATCTCCTTTACTGAATTGATATCATCAAATGTAAAGTAGAAAACAACTAAACTATTCTTACCTTATCATTGTCTGATATGTATTAGCTGCCCAATTAATTTTTTGAACTTCACTAACTCCTTTATAACTTTTCACTTCCTCTTTTTCCTTAAATCACTCAACTTATATCATACTCCTAATGATATGGAAACTCAATATAAACCAAAATTCAATTGCTTGATATCAATGAAAAAATAACAACAGATCTAATCCTTCTACAATCTTGTATACCTCTGATCTCGGTCTCCATCATCATCACCATCAATTGGGGTTAATCTCCCTCTTTTGCATTGATGGAAATACTGTCAATCGATGATGGAAATACTATGATATCTCAATTTTGTTCTTTAATTTGTATTCTCCCTCTTAGCTGCTTATTCTTACTTTTCATCTTTCTTTGCTTCTGATCATCAATTCTCCATCTTCTCCCTATTTGTGTTTATCAGCAATCTTCATTTCTCTGGAATCCTCAAAAGATTATTCTCCCTCTTTAACAATAATGCCAAAGATACATACTACTAAAAACTTTATTCAAGTAATGGATCATATCTAGAATGTATTGATATCTCATTGCATATACAATTATTTTTCACAAATTCAAGCATCACCTAGAAAGATTGAACATTAGCATAAACTCGCAAAATAGATATTCTAATGAATCCTTGAATTTATGCAACATGCATCTTTATTTAGTGAATATTGGATAGGGGAAGGACCCCTAATTTACCTCTAAGATACTCAAAAGAATCCTTTTGTAGTGGCTTGGTGAATATATCTTCTATCTACTCCTTTGAATTCACATACTCCAATATCACATGCTTTTCTTGAACTTTTCTCTCGAGTAATGATACTTGATAGAAATGTGCTTGGTCTTGGAATACATCATTAGGTTCTTTGATATGTTGATAGAACTTGTAAATTATCATAGTAAATAGTAACTGGATCGGTAATCTCCTCTTGCATACCTTCAATTAGTTGTTTGATCCATACAATGTTTGCACAATTCATAGTTTCTACTACATACTCTACCTCGACTGTAGATTGTGATATACAACTTTGTTTCTTACTCAACCATGTCACTAATCTTTCTCCTAAAAAGAAAGCTCCTCTACTTGTACTTTTCCTATCAATAATGTTTCCAGCCCAATCAGCATCAGTGTAAACCTTCATATCAAAATCTTCTCCTTTCTTGTATAGTAGATTGAAGTCTTCAGTACCTTTCAAATATCTAAATATTCTTTTGACTAGAGACATCTATGATTCCTTTGGATTGGCTAAAAATATTACAACAATACCTACTGCATGAGCAATATCAGGTCTTTTATGTACAACATATTGTATCTTACCAATCATTGATTGGTAGAGTGTCTCATTCACTTCCTTTGACTCATCTTGTTTTGACAATTTGCAACCAATAGCCAGTAGTGTTCCAACTGGTCTTGAATCTTCCATGCCAAATATCTTTAGGATCTCCTTGATATACTTTGACTATGTGATGTAGATCCCATATTTGACTTGTTGAATCTATAGTCCAAAAAATAATTTTATTTCTCCTATCATGGACATCTCAAATTCCTTTCTCATCTCCTTAAAATATTTTCACAATGTGTTATTTCCTCCAAAAATAATGTCATCAACATATATTTCAGCAATCAAAATCCTATCATTACTATCACATTTTACATACACATTGTTGTTTTCACTTGTTTTTTTTTGGCAAAAATTTATATTTATATTAATATTAACTGGTTCAAAGGGCTCTCAGAGAAAGAACTAGTAAAGAAAACTATGTCCGTTACCCATATATTTACATAGAGAGCTTCAGATGCTCAAAAAAGTATTATTAGACTACCCAAAGCTCCCAAGGTCGAAACACAACCAACTAAAAAATAATCCCTCAAACAAAATGGCAGAATACATTTGCATTACAATATGTTCCAAAATTTTATGAGACTACCTAAAGAAAACCCCAGCCATTATGAAGGCTGAATTAGAATTTCAATCCCCCTAAGAAAACCCTTTACATTGAAGCACAAGATAAGTGCTGGAATATATTTACAATGAAAAGTGAACCCTGTAAAAACATTATTGACTACTGTCAATCTATGTACTTTAAATAAACCATTAGAAGAGCTGGTATAGAATATATTGAGGGCCCCTGCAAGAAAAAAATTAAGGTAGAGTAGAAAATGCTTGTGGAAGACTAGTAAAGCGAGATTAGTTGTCATCCCCTAGTCCATATAAGCCAACTGAAGGTTGCACGAAGAAACACCTGCAAGAAAAATTTTGACAGGGCCAAAAAGAGATTGTACAACAAAACATGTTATAAACATCATGACACATAACCCCCAAATCTAAAGTGTGAGGGCGGAGACAAGAACAAAGAGCTCCAAAGACAGTCAGCTTGAGAAACAAGCAGATCCCCCGAAGCCAAAGATGCATGAGGTGACACCAAGGCACGGGCAGATGGAGGTGATATTGGGATATGAATAGGGGAGGAGCACGAACCAACTAACAATGGAGTCAGAGAGATAACAGGAGCTAGTAATGAACCCAAGTTACTGCCAATTGTAATATCATCCAACATAGGAGAAGCCAAACCCAAATTTGAAGCATGAACATGTGATAATAAAGAAATAAGAGCATATGTTTTTGCAAACTCATTTCCTCTATGCCCCACATCAAAAGGGGTACTGTTAAGAAGGTGATCAAGAGACATAATAGCAGAAGAAGTGATGCAATCTTTAACAGTAGAAAGCAGCATAATATACTTATCATAATTAAAAATAAGGTGATGTGGGAATACACCTCCAATATGAACATCCTCTAACCAGAAGTTATACTTCTGTACTACTAGAAGAAAACCATTTTCTTGAAGGAAATGTGGATGAATGGACCAATTCATGATGGATACCAGAAAAGTCCAAGATTGAGATAAATCCAAGATATTAGAGAAAAAGACTGAGACAATTTGAGAAGGAAAAATAATCCTTTTAAAGTGCGGAGATTAAACTGAATCACCAATTATTCTCCGAATACCCCGAGCACACTTTGAACAATGAATAATAAACATGGAAGCAAGGGCTTCATCAGTGATATTACCTTCAAATGACACTTCCAGAGTAGAAATTGAAAAGTGAACATAGAGATTCAATGGTCTAAATTCATCAACATATCTATGCAATGCCATGAGAACAAAACAAAAAAGAAAGGAAGCTATGCTGCAAAAGAAGAGTTAGAATGACAAAGATGGAGCCAAGCCTAATTATAACCCACACAAAAACATCATGAAGTGCATTTTCCCATACAAAAACATGAATGAATCAAGTACCAGCTATTTAAGTTTCATACATAATAAATCAATATACAACAGGGTCCATACAAAATTTGTTAAGTCTAACTCATGCAAGCCGAATCATGAAGGCATCACCTGATCTAGAAATAAATAGCACATGAAAGATGAGGAGAAGAAAAGAAATATAACACATGCAAAAGGTATTAAATCATAGACATAGCATTAATTATTCATAATAACAAAGATTAGATGAGACAAAAAAGGATTGATATGGCATGCATAAGAGAATATAAGCAAATCTTTCATAATCATGATCCAAAAATCTCATTCAACATATAAGATCTGAATATTATGAAAGATAATTAAGATGAATCAATTTTTATTAAATTAAAGATGGAAGGGTGGGAGGTTGGGGCTACAAGGGGAGAAGGGTAGAGGATGTTAGAACCGTCAGCACCAAAATTAGCTAACAAATCTGCTAAACAATTTCCCTCTCTATATGTGTAAGTTAAAAAATAGTTTGGAAAAGAGTCTAGAAGGGACCAGATCTGGGAAAAACATAGTGGATGTGTTTCACTAACAACCAACATCTCCCTTCAGGATTCGTGACATGGTTTAACAAACTCATGTGTTCTATAAGTCTAGTGGTTGTATTGGGCATTAACAGGTTGATCTTTTGGTGCAACGACAACTACTACTTGTAACAAGTGGTATCAGAGCTTGGTCACAGGTTTGAATCCCCTTGGGTGACGCTGAGGGGGGGGTTGTTGGAATAACCACAAACATCTCCCTTCGGGATTCATGACATGGTTTAATAGCCTCCTGTGTTCTATAAGTCTAGTGGTTGTATCGAGCATTAACAGGTCGATCTTTTGGTGCAATGACAACTACTACTTGTAACAGGACGTGCCTTGAAAAAGATCTTTGAACACATGCATTAATAATAATTGAAGAGTCACCTTCAACATGAAGGAATCAGATATTTAGCTTCTTAGTAGCAGAGAGACCATATAACAATGCAAGAGCTTCAGCCATATTATTAGTACCTGAAGGGATAGGATGAGCCTCAAAACAAATAACTAAACCAAGGTAATCACGAAGAACAAAACCAATCCCCGACTTACCTGGACTACCTTTAGAGGAGCCATCAAAGTTTAGTTTGATAAAGTCATTTTGAGGGGGGGACCATTTAATTGAAGATCTAACATTATTTTTATCTTTAGGGCATAAGGGGAAGGGAAGGGAAGGGAAGGAAACACTAATCCCTACCATTTATTAACAACAAAATTATCCCAAGTGGAAAATCCCCAGTTACCTTTGAACTTACAAGTATAAGCATTAGTAACCTCAACAATAGAATGATGAAGTCTCTTGAGAACAATATCAATGGTGGATGGGGTGTTATGAAAAATCCTTTTATTTCCCTCCCACCAGATGGCCCAAACAACCAAAGGAGAGAAAATCCAGATAGAGGCAAACATAGAATTAGTGAACAAATATGGCCAAGATTTGAAGAGATCCCAAATAGTCATGGGGAGGGACATAGGAAAGTCCAATTTTTTAAAACAAAAAACCAAAATTCTTGGGCAAAAGGACAATTAAGAAAGAGGTGATCTGAGGATTCTTGATCCTGATTACACAAAACACAAGGAAAAGCATTTGTAATATTGAGTCTAGCTAATATGTCACTCGTAAGGACTCGTTTCTTCAAAACAAGCCAAGAAAAACAACCTGCCTTAGGAAGAATTGATTTATGCCAGCAGAAAATAAAAGCCCTCAACCTTGAGCTATTATTTTGACTATTTTGAATTCTCTCATAGCCCAATTTGATTGTGTAATTACCATCTAGGGATGGAGCCCATAAAAGACAATTAGAAGATCTAGAAATGAAAATAATTTGAGAAGAGAGAAACTGATTTACAATAATAGCCTCCTGGGGAGAAATAGGAAGAAGAGAAAAGTCAATCCATATTACTAAACCCGTATGAATTGACACTGCAGATACATAACTAGAAAAATTAAAACCCCACAAGGAAGAAGCCACTTCCCAGATGTTTAAGAAAGGTTGGATATTGCATAAAGGCGGAAAACCATTCCATGAGTCAAGCCAAAAATTAACTGAGTCACCACTATGAACTTCCCATGAGATAGAGGATGTAACAACATATCTAGCTTTCATCATAAAATTCCAAATGGCTGAGCCTTTTGGGGGGTCAAGAACAAAAAGAATTCTAGATGGATCTAAATTATCAAGATATTTCTCCTGCATTAAATAAAACCATTTAATATTAGGTTGGGAAAATATTTTCCAAACCAATTTTCCACCAAAATCTAGATTTCGAGATGTTAAGTTATGAAGGCCCACTCCACCAGTAGATAAAGAAGAGGCCATATCCGAGAGTGACACAAGTGGGATTTTCCTTTCACCTGTCATGTTGGCAGTCCAAAGGAACTCCCTGATTAGTTTTTCAATTTGACTAATCACTAACTTTGGGGCTTGAAGAACCAAAAAATAATAATTGGGAATTGTTGATAAAATAGTTTTGATTAACAAAATTCTCCAGACAGAGAAAGCCACCTTTCTTTCCAAGCCAGAACCCTAGACTTGATATGACCAATGACCGACTACCAGTAAAGTGATTTATTAGAGCCCGAAAAAAAGGGGACTCCTAAATAAGTAGAGGGTAGTTCATCCATAGGGAAACCAAGGACATCAACAATCCTTTGAGCTAATGATGGTTGCATATTAAAAAAGTAAACCTTAGATTTTTTACTATTAACTTTTTGACTAGATGCTAAACAATATAAATATAAGACTTTCTTAACTTGTTTAGCCTCTGAAATGGAAGCCTTACCAAAAAGAAATGTATCATTAGAAAATAAAGAGTGTGTAAATGAAATAGAAGTATTTGGGATAGGGATACCAAGCCATAAACCTGCAACATGGGATACATTAATGGCTCGACTAAGAGCCTCAGCCATAATAATGAAAAGAAAGGGAGACAAGGGGTCTCCTTGCCTAACACCATGGGAGGATGGAAAAAAACTAGTAGGTGCCCCATTAATTAATATAGAAAAATGAGCACCAGCTATACAAGCCTTAATCCATTTACACCATTGTTTTGAGAAACTAAATCTTGACAAAACTTTTAACAAGAAAGACCAATTTACCCTATCATATGCCTTCATCATATCCAACTTAATGACAAAAGAAGGAATGGAATGCAAATTAATTGAATGTAGAGTTTCATGAGCCAAAATAGCCCCATCTGTGGTGTCCCTGCCAGGGACAAACCCCCCTTGTTCACGAGAAATGATTCTCTGGATAATATGCTGAAGGCACAAATAAATGGCTTTAGTAACAATTTTATAAATTGTATTACAAAGAGAAATAGGACGAAAATCAGCAAACGTTTGAGGGTCACTTATTTTCAGAATAAGCACAAGGTTTGTAGTGTTAAAACATTTCAACATAGATGAATTCTTCCTAGACTCCTCTAGAACCACTAATAAGTCAAAATAAATGACATCCCAAGTCTTCTAAAAGAAGAGGCCTATAAACCTATCCAGGCCAGGAGCCTTGTCAGGAGATAAAGAAAAAACTACATTTCTAACTTCTTGCAAGGTAAATGGAGCCATTAAAATTAGTTATCCTGGGGTGTAACCAAAGGAGGAATATGTTGAAGTATATCATCAAATTCATTACCAATAGATGACATAGCAAAGGGGGAGATAACAAATTGGAAAAAAATCTAACTTCTTATTGCTTGATTTCCTCAACATCAAAAAACATATTCCCATGCTCATCTTTTATGGAAAAAATAGATTTAACTACTTTTTTATGTTTGGCTGAAGCATGAAAAAACTTGGTATTTTGGTCACCTGATTGTAGCCATAGCTCGCGAGACTTTTGTCTCCAATATTCTTCCTCTCTAGCACATAATTCAAACCACTCATGCTGAAGAGTTTTTTGTGATTCAAAAGATTGAGAGTCTAATCCATTAGCTATGATAAGTTGGTTAATTTCAGATAACTCCTTCTCTATCTTCTATTTTTGTTCAAAAATGTTTTTAAAAACATTGATATTCCAAGCCTTGATTAGATTTTTTACAAATTGCAATTTTTGAAAAAATTGGAACATCTTGGTTCCATTCTCCTAAGGTGTAGATTGCCACCACTATTTCAAAAGGAGATGGAAAAGAGGGTGTCTGAACCAAACCGATTCAAATTTAAAAGAAGATTTACGAAAGGGTAGATAAGGGTGAACTAGACGATTCAATATGGAGTTGAATAGGGAAATGATTTGAATCTAAATAAGACAAAATTTCTAAAGATAAGGAAATTTTTTCCAATTTCCAAAGATGGGAACCAAGAAATCTATCTAGCCTGACTGCTATCTGCAGAAAACCCGACCTATGATTTGTCCATGTATAAGAACCATTTGAAGGTATGATATCAAAAAGATCATTATCCAAGATAAAATTGTTAAAATCAAAGACCACTCGATTAGGAGGATTAATTCCCCCTTTCTTGTCATTTGGACCCAAAGTAGCATTAAAATCCCTAGCAAGAAGGAATTTGGAGGACAGGAATTGTTGAATAACATTAGTTAGAGATTTCCAGAGAAGCAACTTAGCAGGGGTAGGCATGGGGCCATAAAGGTTGATTATAAGAAAAGATAGGGAAAAGTGCTTAACACTCAATAGCTGCCAATTAGTACCTAATTGAAATCCAATCTTGATTAAATATGATTGTAACCTTTCATACCATGCTCGGGGTGCCTTTTCAAACCATACAGTGCCTTATGCATTTTACATACCATGTCCTTGTTAGTATTCTCAATAAATTCTTCAGGTTGTTCAACATAGACTTCTTTAATAAGACCATTAAGAAATATAGACTTAACATCTATTTGGTAAACTTTAAATAGCAGCAAGTGGAAAAGTCTCACCATAATCCATACCTTCTTGTGCATACCCTTTGCAAACCAGTCTATCTTTTTTTTCTGATCACATCTCCATGTTCATTCAGTTTGTTTCTAAAAATCCACTTAGTACCAATAACATTTTTATCTTTAGGTCTTGGTACCAAAGTCCCTGTGTTGTTCTTTTTAATTTGATATATCTCTTATTTCATAGCTTTAACCCAATCTTCATTATCCAATGCATTTTTTACTACTCTTGGCTCAAATTCAAAAATTAAACATGTATTATCTCTTAAATTACTTCTTTTCATAACTTAGCATCATTCTTGTCTCCAATAATCTTTCTCAGTGAATGGTGTTTTCTCTCATACTTGGGTAGGACAGGCTCACTAGGTTGTGGAAGTTCTTCATTTTTAGCATTCAGTGGTGGCTCTCTATGTTCAGGTTCCTCCTTGGTTTGTACCATAGGTAAGGTATTAGGAACTTCAGGTTGGACATATACAAATATTTGATAATTCTTGGGCTCATTTTTTTTTTCTTCAACATTTTTCTCTACAAATTCATCAATCCTTACACTTGCACTTTCTACAATTTTGTTTGTAGACTTTTTTAAGTACTTGTAAGCCTTTCTCTTTGTAGAATATCCTAATAATATTTCTTTGTCACCTTTATGATCATATTTTCCATCTCTAGCATCCTTTAGAATGTAACATGTACTTCCAAATACTTTGAAATAACTTACATTCAATTTGCAACCATACCAAATTTCATCTGGAGTGTTGTTTGTACCTTTCTTTTGTTGTACTTGATTTGGTGCATAATTTGTAGTGTTGACTATTTCTCTCCAAAATGTTTGAGATACACCCTTCTCAATCATAAATGTCCATGCACAATTAATAATGGATCTATTTCTTCTCTCTGCTATACCATTTTGTTTTGGTGTCCTTGATGTAGACATTTGTCTCTTTATTCCATGTTCATTGCAGAAAAGTGTAAACTCATCAGATATAAAATCACCTCCTCTATCAGATCTCAAACACTTCAATTGTCTTCAAGTCTCTTTTTCAAATCTTTGTTGGTTTATGGTAACTGATCTGGCAAGTACTATACGATAAAAAAATTAGGGTTAACTCATTAAGCATTTTTGAGTTGACACATCAAACATTTCCCTAGGTTAACTTGTTAATCTTTTCCCTAGGTTGACTCGACAAGTATTTTAGGGTTAACTTGTTAACATATATAAGTTTTTTAATAATGTCTTAGGGTTAGGGTTTTCTCAATATATGAGAATTTCATAGCTTCTTGCAACGGTATTGAGTTGCAAGTGATTGTATATTGTAATGGGCTGAAATTACTAGATAATAACATTGGACTCTCTATTTGGTGGATGTAGCTCAGGATTGGGTGAACCACATTAAATCTTTTTGTCTTCTTGTTCTACTTATGTGTGATTTATTCCTTTACACTATTGAATATATTTTCACATGTAACTGTTAAATTTTTGTTTGCTAATCCTAACAAGTGGTATCAAAGTGAGTTGTTGTTTTTCAATTATCCTCTGTAAGGTGAGAGTCTCATAGTTGAGTGAGTGTAATGGAAGACAAGGGTAAGTTAAAGGTTGACAATTTTAATGGGAAGAACTTTTAGTTAAGAAAAATGCAAATGGAGGACTATCTCTATCAGAAGGATCTATGGCGACCATTGGAAGGAAAATCCAAGAAACTGACAACAATGTCTGATGAGGATTGGGATATTTTAGATAGGAAGGCACTTGATAGTACTCATTTATTTTTGGCACAATTAGTGGCATTCAATTTCACACAAGAAAATATGACTAAAGATTTGATGTAAACCCTAACGAAGTTATATGACAAGCTTTCCACTTCAAATAAGATATTTCTTATGAAGTATTTATTTAATATGAAAGTGGTAGAAGGTATGTTAGTTTTTTATCATTTAAATGAGTTTAATATAGTTACAAGTCAATTATATTCCATTAAGGTTATTTTTTATGAAGAAATCAGGGCTCTTTTGATTCTATGTGTTGGTATAATTAATTATTCCTAATTACACTTTACTTAATCTTACTTAGGTTAATGCATTGCATAGTAGTTTGTGATTGAGACACCTAGGAGTGTGCACATCTATTAAGCACATGGTGTAGGAGAAATTCCACTTTTGGTGTGATAGTTGTCTTCACATACCTTGTTGTGTGTGAGATCCAACTTTTGTGCTCTTATCACATTATCATCCTAATCCAATGCACATACTTTATTGCATATTGGAGGATGATCCACATTTGGTGGACATGTGATTACACCTAGCATAGGTGATAGCTTATCAACTCCTTATCATTCTCTCATAACGCCTTTCCTATATAAGGAGGCCTATTATGTAATCATTTCATTGAGCAATTCATTGGATCTATTCAATCCATCCTTGCATTCATATTTTCTCTCTTGTGCTTTTCTTCAACCTCTAGATCCTTGGTTCAATATTTGCTATTTGCAAATTCTTACATGGTATCAAAGCCATTGGATTATTTTTTATTAGCCGATTTGAAGAGAGCTTGATGCAAGCTTTGAAGGTCCAAATCTCAGATCTAGCAACCAGCGTGCGATAGAGGCATCTTGGAGTATATCTAACCTCACCATTGCATCCGGGAGGCTGTTTCGATTAAAATCAACTATAAACTCACCCATATCCAGCGAAAGTCAAATCTAAGGCAAAAAAATTTTGCAAATTAGACCATATGGCCTGATCTGCACCTCCGGTATGATTTTGAAAAAAAAAAATTTATTTTTTTAGTTCTGCAATTTTCTCAAAATTTGTTTTATTATTTCCACCAAAATTTGTTTGGGCTTGGTACATGCCCTTTGCATTTGGAATCTGACCTCCTCAATCATTGCGACGTCATCAAATGCAAGGAAAAATAGAGGTCAACATCATCACACGCAAGCGAAAGCAAGGTCAAGCCAAGACCGCAGACCAAGCTCACTGTAGGCTTCTCTTTTGGTTATTAAGCAGGTGCTTCGCATATTTTAAGGGCTTTAAAACCCTTTCCCCACCCAATGTGGGACTAAAACGGCCACCCTCCAAACTGCACTCTACTGGTCGCTGCCACCTCTGCAGCCCATTACCCGCTCATCCCCAATGGTCCAAAGCATGTCCTCCGCTACACCACCATCGAAGTGGCCGCTCAACCCGCCACCTGAAGCGCTGAGGCTCCACCGCTCCTCTGTGGTTGCCCAGATCCGTGGTCATCACCACAATCTGCCACTCTGGGCACCACTGGGTGGATGCCACCTTGGACACCCCATCACTAGGCTCCGTTAGCAGGCCTGTCGTGGCACCGTCAGCTAAACAGCCAGTACTTTGGAAGTGCTCTGTCAGCAGCCTGCGACAATCCAGACCACATCACTTGCCCCGCCACATCATTTGACCTGTCATCACTGACATCATCACCATGTTGACAGTCCATACAGTACGGACCGAATATTCACTGCCACGTAAGCGAGGAGGGCTTTTTTTTGCTGACATCATCTTTCTGTGACCTTAAAATTAATGGCTGTCTAGCTATCACTGCAAGGTAGAATTGGGTTTTTTTTATGGTCGTATGATCGTCAAATTTAACGTCGTGAACTACTGATGTCAGCAGGATTTGAAAATTATCAGCCTTCACCATTTGCATTTTGATTTTGATAGTCCAACTTTGAGAGGCCATAACTTGATCATTCGGGCTCCAAATTGAGTGCAATTTTTTTTGAAATTGGGTAGAATTTCTTGAATTTTCTAGTGGTGGTGTTGATTTTTCATTTTGGTTGCCTCATTTGTCAGAAATTGCAAATCTTGTTGACTATTCCTATCTATTCCTGATTTCTGCAACTTCCAGGGCTTCGTTTGGGCACATAGGGTAACATTTTGAGGTCAAATTTTTTTTTGAAAGTGCATGATTTTTCATCTACTTTCCAGATCTACAATCATATTTGTGTGATTTTGGGTAGACATATCACTTTCAGAAATAGGTCATTTTGGGGCTATAATTGCACTTGGTTAATCCTTGGATTTCAGTTTTCTAATTTGCATCAATCATTTGAAGAAGTTATCAATAGTTATCAGTCATTATTTGGTTGAAATATGGATAATTCAAAGGTTAAAATCCTCACTCCATATAACTACCATGAATGGAAAGTTTCTTTAAGTGATCATTTGTTGAGTATTGGATTGCTTAGAATGACTCTTGGGTAGGATCAATAACCTCAAACAGGTGTTGTAGAAAGGTGAAAATGGTTTGATCGAAGGAATAAAGCACTTGGCTCTCTTATATCATCCATCTCTCGCGACATGCTCTTTCATATTGAATCTTGCACAAATCCTCATGATGCTTGGATCACATTAGAAGGACTTTTTGGTAAACCTGATAGAATGAGAAAATTCAGATTAGAGAATGATCTCATAGGTCTTAATCCTAGGGATTTTGACAATATTCAATGTTTTTTCTCTAAGTTCAATACTATTAGATTGGAGCTTTCTTCATGTGGCATTGTTAAAGGGGATGAACAATTGATCTTTTCTATTCTTTCCAAGCTTGGTCCTGATTATTCTATCTTTGTTTCTACATTCTATGCTACTATGGATGCTCTTGGTAGTGCATACAAATTTCCCTCTCTTGATGAATTTGCAGCACAGCTCACAAGGGAACAAGCAAAGTTGGCACACATGGGTCAGTTGAAGCCTTCCACACATCAAGCATTGATTGCAAGTGAGTCTACATCAAAGGCTTCTAATGGAAAAGGAAAGAAACACAATAAGGATCCTAAGCCTCATGACAAAGGTAATGAATCTTCTTCACCAAAAAGTACTGAATCCAAGTCCTCTTCAAGAGAGGAATCATCTAGAAGAAAGAGAGATGAATGTGCATATTGTCAAAAGTTAGGACATGATGAGCATAAGTGTTTTCAAAAGAAGATTGATGAGCTAACTCACATTATTCAGAAACATAATATTAAGTTTCCCTCATTAGTGTCTACTCCTTCTACACATTTGGCAACTTCTACATCTACATCATCATCCAAAGATAAAGGTAAAGGACAAGCACTCATGGCTTCCACACATCCTAAGCAAGGTAAATGGATTCTTGATTCAGGTGCATCACATCATATGGCATCTTCTATGGATATGTTTTCTTCTATTGAGCCTTGTAATTCTCCTAATATTTTGATGGGTAACAACACATTCATGAGAGTTTGTGGGAAAGGTTCTATTCCTATGGGAGAGGGGACATTTAATGATGTTCTTTGTGTACCATCCTTGACCACTAATCTCCTTTCTATTTACCAAATTACACATGGGGCATAAGGTAAAATTGTTGAGTTCACTCCTGATTATGTCTACATTAGGGACATGGCGACTAGAGATGTCATAGCTATGGGAGTTTTTGATCACACATCCCGCTTGTATTCTTTTTCCACTTTTGTTGATAATGATGATGACATTCATGATGTACCCATCCCTTTGCCAAGGGATAATTATGAGGAGAACTTTGGGCACTTGAATCATTTTGTTGTTGAGACAAGTATTGATCTTCCTACTCCTCCACCTCCTACTTCTTCAGACATGGGCTCTACTATTCAACAGGATGATCATAGTGTTTCAGATCTTGCAGAATGTGATGACTATTTGGATGCATCTTCAGCATTTATTGATTCTCATGATGCAGATTTGGAAGACATACATGAGGGAGTTTCTCTTTCCCTTGATGACATTTTCATCATAGATGGGGACACTTCTTCACCTTCTTTGGAGATTGGTGTACTTGATTCTTCTCCTTCTTCACTTGATTTGTCACATGAAGTGATAGATTCTTTGACCTTGGAGATTCCTACTCAGTCTTCATAGATTCATGCATGGAGACCTACATCTTCTTCCTCCTTCCATTTGCACAAGGATTGGCTTCTTCATCATTTGATGTATCTATCTCTTCCTTAGGGGAGACATGTTTCTTGTAAGAATTGGCTTATCTATTGTTTGCAGGTACTCTTCATCAACATGGGAGCTTCTACATTATGGGGGGGATATCATGTCTCCAACTATCCTTCTTATGGGGGGATACTTCTTTGTATATACATGATGTATGTAGTTCTTGGGGAGTCTTGAGAACTCCATCCATGCATCTTGTTTTCTTCTCTCTTTTGGGGGGAGGGTTTTTCCCATGAGGTTTTCCCTCTTTCTCCACTTTATGAGAGTTATGCATTTCATGCTTTTTTACATGGGTACCTAACATGGCCTAGTTGTTGAGACCCATCTTGCGTTGTGAGTCTAAGTGCATTCCCCTAAGTTGCACTTAAGGTGGGGTGTTGGTGTAATTAATTATTCCTAATTACACTTTACTTAATCTTACTTAGGTTAATGCATTGCATAGTAGTTTGTGATTGAGATACCTAGGAGTGTGCACATCTATTAAGCACATGGTGTAGGAGAAATTGCACTTTTGGTGTGATAGTTGTCTTCACATACCTCATTGTGTGTGAGATCAACCTTTCATGATCTTATCACATTATCATCCTAATCCAATGCACATGCTTTATTGCATATTGGAGGATGATCCACATTTGGTGGACATGTGATCACACCTAGCATAGGTGATAGCTTATCAGCTCCTTATCATTCTTTTATATTGCCTTTCCTATATAAGGAGGCCTATTATGTAATCATTTCATTGATCATTGAGCAATTCATTGGATCTATTCAATCCATCATTGCATTCATATTTTCTCTCTTGTGCTTTTCTTCAACCTCTAGATCCTTCATTCAATATTTTCTATTTGCAAATTCTTACACTATGCTCTTTGCCTGAAAGCTGGAATGGCTTGGTAATGGTTGTTAGTAACTCTATTTCTGGTTCAAATACCCTAAAATTTGATGATGTTGTTGGTTTTATTCTGGGTGGGGAAATTCATAGGAAAATCTCAGGTGGATCCACATCAAGTAGTGTTTTAAATGCAAAAATTAGAGGTAGAACAAGGGACATAGGAAATAACTCTGGAAGTCATGGGAAATCGCAAAGAAAATCAAAGGGCAAGAGGTCTCAATCCAGAGGACCAAATGATTGTCGGTACTATGGAAATCCAGTTCATAAGAAGAAATATTGTTGGTCTTAAAAGAATAAAGGAGATAAACAAGAAGTGAATAAGGAGGCAAATGTGGTAAGTAACAAATCTAAAGAGGATGTTTTTCTTCTTTCCCTTGAAAATGTTGATGATACATGGGTTCTAGATTTAGGGGCATCATTTCATGCTACACCCCATAGAATTTATTTTCTTGATTATGTCCTAGGGGATTGGGTTAGTTTATTTGGGAGATAATGAACCATGTCAGATTGTTATAAAGGGAAAAATTAAGATTAAGTTGCAGAATGGGAATCATTGGCTACTACAAGAGGTAAGGTATGTTCCAAGGCTGAGTAGGAATTTAATTTCAGTAAGGCAACTAGGTGATGAAGGTTGCACAGTTATTTTTAATGACAAAGATTGGAAGGTTTCAAAAGGTTCTTTAGAAGTAGAAAAAGGTGTGAAAGTAGGCACCTTATATCTTTGTATAGGTCATATTGTTCCTTCTACTTTAATTGTTACAGAGAAAAGTCAATGTTCAAGGATAGTTGTTGCAGTTGAGTAGGTAGACTCTAAAACAGTCATTGTGGATTCTAAAATAGCACTATGGCACAATAGATATGGGCATATGAGTTAAAAAGGTATAAAACTAGTTCATTCATAGAAAGTTTCATCGGGTCTAAAATGTGTCAATATGGATTTCTGTGAAAGTTGTGTGTATGGAAAACAAAAGAGAGTTAGTTTTCTAAATAGTGGGAAGGAAAAGAAAGATGAGAAGCTAGAGATTGTGCATATAGATGTATGGGGACCAGCTCAGGTATCTTCTCTTGGTGTCTCTCTATATTATGTTGCATTCATTGACGATGCAACTAGGAAATTGTGGATTTATTTCCTTGGGAAAAAATCTGATGTATTTAAAACTTTTTAAAAATGGAAAAGCTTGGTTGAGAATGACACTGGTAAAATAATAAAATGTCTCAGATCTGATAATGGTGGTGAGTATTGCAGTAAAGATCTTGAATATTATTGTTCCTCTAATGGTATTCATAGGTAGAAAATGGTTCCAAGGACTCCACAAGAAAATGGAGTGCCTAAACGCATGAATAGGACAATAAAGGAGCATGCAAAGAGTATGAGGCTACATGTTGGGCTGCCCTTAAATATGTGGGAAAAGGCTATAAATATTATTTTTTATTTAATCAATAGAGGTCCCTCTACTCCTTTGGGTTGTTGTATTCCAAAGGAAGAATGGACAGGTAAGAAGGTGAGTTATTCTTTTCTCAAAACCTTCGGTTGTGAAGCATTTTTACATATAGATTCTGAAAATAGATCTAAGATGGAAGCTGAATCAAAGAAATGTATATTTGTTGGATATGGCATTGATGAATTTAGTTGTAGACTTTGGGATGTTTAAGCTCATAAAATTGTAAGAACAAGGGATGTCATATTCAATGAGTAAGTGTTTTACAAATATTAGTTGCAGCAACATGAGAAGAAAGAAAATGATTATGTAGTGTTGGATGATACTACAAAAGATGATGTTCCAGTGGTTCCTCATGCTCCATAACAACAGCAACAATAAATATCACAAACTCCATTGAATGTTAGATGATCAACAAGGCTAAGTAGACCTCTTGAAAGGTTCTCTCCCTCTTTGTATTCTATTTTATTAACATATGTTAGTGAACCAAAAGAATATGATGAAGTTGTGTAGATGGATACAAAGGTTTAGTGGGAGCTTGCCATGGAAGAAGAAATGGACTCCTTGCTAAAAAATCAGACTTGGGAACTATGTAAGTTGCCTATTCATAAAAAGGTATTACCAAATAAATGGGTTTATAGGTTGAAAGAGGAGGATGGAGATAAGAAAATATTTAAAACTGGGTTCGTTGTAAAGGGATTTGCACAAAAAAGGGGCATTGATTTTGATGAGATCTTTTCTCCAATTGTAAAAATAACTTCTATATGCATTGTTTTAAGTATATTAGCTACTAAAGATTTGCATTTGGAACAACTTGATGTTAAAACAACTTTTCTCAATGGTGATTTGGAAGAATAAATATATATGAAACAACCATAAGGTTTTGAGGTCAAAGGTAAGGAGAATTTAGTGTACAGATTGAAGAAGAGTTAATATGGCTTGAAGCAAGCACCTCGCCAATGTTATATTAAATTTGATAGCTTTAAGGTTGAATGTGTCTACAGTCAGTGTAATTCAGACCATTTTTTTTATTTTAAGAGGTTGGATGATGATAGCTACATTATTTTATGTTTATATGTTGATGATATACTTGTAGCAGGCTCTAACATGGGTCACATTAAGGAGTTAAAACAATAGCTAGCACATTCATTTTCTATGAAGGATTTGGGGGTAGAAAAACAAATCCTTGGTATGAAAATTTGCAAAGATAGGAAGAAAAATACATTGACTCTATCTTAGGCTGATTATGTTGAAAAGGTGTTACAAAGATTCTATATGGAGAATACAAAAGCTATCATCACACCTTTTCCTAGTCATTTGAAATTGACTAAGGAGATCTATCCAAAGACACAAGAGGAGGAATACAAAATGTCCAAGATACCATATGCCTCAATTGTAGGTAGTTTGATGTATGCCATGGTATGTACTAGACTAGATATTACACATATTGTAGGATTTGTGAGTAGGTATTTGAGTCATCCTAGAATTGACTATTGGAATGTAGGAAAAAGGATTCTTAGATATTTGAAAGGTATATCTCATAAATATTTATGTTTCGGGGGCTCTAATACTGATTGAAAAGGCTATGTTGACTCAAATTTAGTAGGGGATTTAGTTACCAGGAAGAGTACCACGGGCTATGTATTTAATATTGGTGGGACAATAGTGAGTTGGATTTCATGACTACATAAGGTGGTTTATTTATCCACTAAAGAGGCAGATTATGTTGTTGCTACAGAGGTAGCTAAGGAGATGATATGACTACAAATTTTTCATGCAAGAGTTGGGAAAATCATAGATAGATAATTATCTATTTACAGATAGCCATTGTGTCAACCATCTTGCAAATAATTTTTCCTTGAATTCAAAGACTAAACACATAAGTTGAGGTATCACTTCATTCATTCAGTATTGGATAATGGACAGTTAAATCTAGACAAGATACATACAAATGGAAATCCATCAAATAAGTTTACAAAGGCAGTGACAAGGGAAAATTTGAACTCCTCTTCAACTTTAGTTGGTCTTCACGACTAAAAACAATAAAAAGAATAGTAGATTCTAGGGTGCGTCAATCCAATGGGAGCATTAGGGGTAGCAGTGTTTCTACAGGATCAATCTCCAAGTGGGAGGTTTCTTATTGTGGAGCCTAATCATTCCCCAAGTGGGATATTTTTGGTTTGTGGTGACTAATCAAGCAAGTACTGTACACATTTCATTTATCACGGGGTTCAAGACAACGCCCCCCAAAAAAAAATTGGGGTTAAGTTGTTAAGCATTTTTGAGTTGACATGTCAAACATTTCCCTAGGTTGACTCGTCAAGCTTTGCTCTAGGTCGACTCATCAATTATTTTAGGGTTAAGTTGTTAACTAACATAAATCTTGTTATAATGGCTTAGGGTTAGGTTTTTCTCAATATATGATAATTTCATAGCTTCTTGCAATGGTATTGAGTTGTAAATGATTACAAATTGTAACAGGCTAAAATTACTTGATGATAAGATTAGACTCTCTATTTGGTGGACATAGCCCAGGATTGGGTCAACCACATTAAATCTTTGTGTCTTCTTTTTCTACTTATATGTGATTTATTCCTTTACATTATTGAATATATTTGTATGTAACTGTTAAATTTCTTTCTGCTAATCATAATACTCTTGCCTTGTACCACTTTAAATTTTGAAAAGCTTCTAATTTATCCTTCAAAAACATGACAGACATCATTTTTGAATAATCCTCAAAAAATAAAATTAAATATCTAACACCATAATAAGTTTTTGTTCTCATAGGTCCACATAGTTCAGTGTGCACTAACTCCAAAATTCCTTGTGCAGTGTAAGATTTTCTTGTAAAAATTGACTTTGTCATCTTATCAACTTGACATTCTTTGCACATGACATTTTTAGGCTTGTCTAGTCTTGGTATACCTCTTACTCTATTCTTTTTTCTCACCTTAATTAAGTTATCAAAATTCACATGATAGAATCTCTTGTGCCATAACCATGCATCCTCAACTTTAGCAAATAAGAAACTTTTTATAGTAGTATCAAGGTAGAATAATTTACCTTTTGACTATTCTCCAATGGAAATCAAACCTCCAGTCCGATCATATTCTCTTACCTTTCCATTCTAAAATTCTAGTTGGTGACCTGTGTTGTTTAGTTTCTCCACACTCAACAGATTATACTTTAGTCCTTCAACTCAATAGACAGCATCACATTGTGTATTATTCAGTAGAATTATAGAACCTTTTCCTTTCATATGATATGGAGCATCATTACCAAATCTAACATAACCTCCATCATGATCTTCCATAGTAATTAACTTATGTGTGTCACCAGTCATATGATGTGAACATTCATTGTCTATTATCCATGTATCATTCTTACTAACATGAGAAATTAGGGATTTTTCTTCTTCATACCTTTCTTCATCAAAATCATCCTTGATAGAAACATACACAATATCTTCACCTTCATCACTATCTAAATCATCATCGGTTAGTCCTTATCTAGCAATGTACCATGACTTCTTACCTTTTTTCTTGAAATCTTGATATCTCTTGAATCTTTTATCTCTTTTGTTATCATCTCAGTTGTCTTTCTTCTCATCACTATTGTTGTTAGGACATCTATAAGAAAGTTAAGAGACCCTACATGTTTACTGTGTGAGTACGAGCCTAAGACAACAAGGGAGGCACTAGAAAATGAAGACTGGATCCAAGCCATGAATGAGGAGATGGACCAAATAGAGAAGAATGATACCTAGACTCTGGTGCCGAGACCAAAAAACAAAAATGTCATTGGAACAAAATGGGTGTTCATAAATAAGTTGAATGAACATGGAAAAATCACAAGGAACAAAGCAAGGCTAG
The DNA here is from genome assembly GCA_027943335.1 of Chamaecyparis obtusa. Classification (NCBI taxonomy): domain Eukaryota; kingdom Viridiplantae; phylum Streptophyta; class Pinopsida; order Cupressales; family Cupressaceae; genus Chamaecyparis; species Chamaecyparis obtusa. The sequence goes on from BSBK01007505.1 coordinate 373,528, forward strand.
TATGTAAAGGCTACGCACAAGAAGAAGGAATAGACTATGGGGAGACATTTTCCCCTATAGCAAGATTGGAAGGAGTAAGAACTCTACTTGCATATTCTACCTACAAATATTTCAAGGTATACCAAATGGATGTCAAGTCTACATTTTTAAATGGTATATTAGAAGAAGTGTACATTGAACAACCTAAAGGATTTGTTGATCCAAAAAAGAGACACATGGTTTCCAAACTGAATAAGGCCTTGTATGGACTAAAGCAAGCCCCCAGAGCATGGTATGAGAGGCTGCACAATTACTTGATACAGATTGGATTCTCAAGGACAAATGACATGAGCAATCTTTACATAAAAGATGAAGAAGGTAAAGAAATCTTGTTGGCTAAGATTTTTGTAGATGATATTATATTTGGTGGACAAGATGCTCTGTGTAATAAATTTTCAAATGAAATGAAAACTAAATTTGAAATGAGTATGTTTGGGGAGATAAAATTCTTTTTTGGTTTACAACTATATCAAATGGAGAAAGGCATTTTCATCACCTAGTCTAAATATATTCATGAGATATTGAAAACCTTTGGTATGGAGGATTCAAGGCTAGTAAGTACTCCCATGGCTACTGGACAAAAATTGTCTAAAAATGATGATTTTGCTGAAGTAAACTAGACTTTGTATAGGTCCATGATTGGAAAACTGCAGTATGTTGTTCACAGCAGACCAGATATTGCTCTAGCAGTTGGGATTGTGGCAAGATTCTCTACCAATCCTAAGGAAACTCACATGATGGTTGTAAAAAGGATAATGATATATTTGAAAGGGACTGCAAATTATGGATTGTACTTCAAGAAGAATGAAAGATTTGAACTGAGAGTCTATACTAATGTTGATTGGGTAGGAAATGTGGATGACAGAAAGAGTACTAGTGGTGGAGCTTTCTTTCTTGGACAGAGATTAGTTTCCTGGACAAGAAAGAAACAAAATTGTATTTCCTAATCTACAGTTGAAGCTAAGTATGTTGTTGCAACAATGAATTGTTCAAACTTGATATGGATAAAGCAATTGTTGCTAGGCATGAAAGAAGAGATCACTGAACTAGTTATCATCTACTGTGACAACACAAGTGCTATCAACATATCTAAGAACCTAGTGATGCACACAAAGAACAAATACATCACCATCAAGTATCATTACTTGAGGGAATTGGTACAAGATAAAGAGGTTAGAATGGAATATGTGAATACAAAGAAACAACTAGCAAACGTATTCACTAAAGCTTTACCTAAAGAATCTCATGAATATCTTAGAGGAAAATTAGGGGTTCTTCCCCTAACTGAGGCTTCCTAGTCAAGCTAGGAGAACTACATCAGATGTGTTGCAAAGAGTGTCTGAAAAATTGATACAGAGAAAGGTCGCACTTTAGGAGCAGCCTAGAGTTGTGAAAAGTACAGTAAAGATGACAATCAGTCATAAGCAAAGATGACGGAGGGAGAAATATTGTTACTGAACTAACAAGATGAAATCTGCATTTGAAGATGTATGTTTTAGTTTTTGCTTTGGAATTATTGTCAAAGAGAGAGATGAATAAGATGAAAACACATGGTGAGATTTCATGGAAGATCAAGTAAGAGGGAGAGATTCAGAGGAAAGGAACAACGAAGAGATGAAGTGGAAGTTACTGTATGGATGGTCATGCAAGAAAGGCTAATTTATTCTGAATCAGAATGAAGCTAAGGATATTATAAATATTTATGATGTACAGATAAGTTTTGGATTGGTTGGTGAATCGTGCGTTATTCATATGGTGTTGCCATCAATGCCAAAGAAGGAGATTGTTGGAAACTGCAATTGAAGCAATTTTTGTATTGTCATTGATGTCAAACCTTAACTAGAAATACTGTTGCTATCTAAGAAAGTGCTATATCTATTTGATTGTTGAGAAGGATTAGGGCAAGGTTGATAGCAATAGCACCTAAGAAAAGGTTGAGTTATATTGATACTTCAATGGGTACTTGATTATGTGGCACAATGATAAGATAATGTATTGCTTATCAAAGTAAGAAGTAAGACTAAACAAGTAGGCTTAACCGAGCAAAAGTGAAAAAATCTAGTTTAAGCTAAGTGATGTTAGTGTCAACCAAGCCAGTCTATGCCAAGTAAATTTAGTGTTCACCAAATATCAATTAATTTCTGAAGAAGACAGTATTAGCCAAGGAAATAGTTTCAATGGTGACCGACCTACCCAGTGATGATCGAGGATTTGAACACAGTATTGACCGAGCGTCAGTAATTTACATTTAAGGAAGATTTTAGATTCCTAGCTAACATAGTTAAATTCTTAGATTATGTAAATCATGTTGACTTTATTTATTGTATGTATGGAAGCACTTAATGCATTGTAAACCATTTTATTGTAATTCCATAAAGAGATTTGAGATGTTTCTGGAAGGATGGTTGAAGAACATAAAGTTGGAAGGATTCGATGAATCTGACCTAACCCTAAGATCTATGGAGGAGATTAAGCAGCAAAGTTTGGATCAACCTATTGAAGAGGTATTAAGGAAACTTAAGTGTGAGGTTGAATGAAGGATGTTGGAGTTGTTGTTGTTATTGACTGTATAAGTAGAAAAGGTTGAAGGAGAAGGAGTTGTGATTACTTGAAGGGATTTCTGAGCAATTTAGTGATGGAGATGGAAATGGATCTCAGTCAGTAAGCCAGCATATGTGTACAGAATTGGATCTGCTATTTGCAAAGTGAGTTACATGTTCTCAGATCAAACACTATTGTTACTTTCTAACCATTGTATCAATTTAAATCCTTTAATCAAGGTTGACCTAACAGTCATTTGTATAAATCCTTTTAACAAGGTTGCACTCTAATGGAATGTATGTAAGTCCTTTAACAAGGCGCACTCCTAATAGGGTGGTTGAAATCCTTTAACCGGGTCACACCTGACAGTGTGTTTGTAAACCTTTGATAGGGTTGGCTTTTCACAGAGCTCACTTCAGAAGAGTGAAAATATCAGTAACATGTTACAAAGTGGTTTTTCCCAAATTGGGTTTCCACTATAAATCCTGGTGTTAATTCTTGTGTGAATGTTTTGGTTTGAACATTTCTATGTTTTACAAGTTAAATACTATTGGTTAGTGGACTGCACTATTATATGTTTTTGTTATGTATTCAATAATGACCAAGTAGTGGTTGGTTGTTAGATCTAAGTTGTTGAAGAGTTTTGAAAGTTTATTTATACATCTAGACCTGATAACAACTGATTCACCCCCCCTCTCTGTTGTTCTAAATCATATTAACAAACCATCACTCTCTCTAAAATTTCCAATGTTCAAATATGACTTGAATGCATTCTTAGTAGTGGTAGGTAAACTATTTTCAAAATCATTTAGCTCAAAAGAAATCAACTTACCAATTGTAGCATCCAATAAGACATGCATTTGAGGAATGGATCTCAGATCTTGTATTGCAGACACTCAGATGGAATATATACGAAACAATGTCCTCAAAAGTTTTCTTGTTACTTCTTCTTCAATATGTCCTCCAACACCTCTAATAGCACTCACAACTTCCTTCAATCATGTATTGTACTATGTAGCATTCCCACCTTCTCTCATTCTCATAGAATCAAATTTTCCTTTCAGACTTTTAGCTTTTTCCTTTTGAACATGCTGATCTCCACCATATACCAATGCAAGATTGTCCCACATATTTTTTTTTGTATCACATCCTTTAAGATCATTGAAATCCAATTCGGTGAGATAAGAAGATATCTCAATCATAACTTGTGTGTGATCTTGCATTTCTCTTATTTTTTCAACTGTCATAGGCCCAAATGGAAGTGGTGAATACTCATTGTCAAGATAGTATAATGCATAGTCTCCAATTCTAGATATGTGCAACCTCATCCTTCTTTTCCATGCAGAGAAGTTTTCCCTATTCAACTTTGGTGCCTCCCTCTTATACATCTTCAGATCTTTTACTCAAGTCTTTTAAACTTATCCCTTTAGATTACCAAGGCTTTGATACCAATTGTTGGATTATTGAGAGGGGGTGAATCACTAATCAATGATTCTTTTTAAAACTTAAAAACTTTAACTCTAATTTAACTCAAAAAGATAAACTTCAGTAATAATCTATAACAATAGTAAATTAACTTTTTCAATCAGGAAGTTTAAGTAATCAACAAATAACATGCACAATAGATATTCAACATATTTGACACCATTATTTAACATGGAAACCCAATTTGAAAAAAACAACTACGAGAATTGTCACCCACCAATCAAAATACTCCTCTAAAGTATGCATGATTAAGAGCCAATCATGTTAAAGATTACAATGCACATTGTTAAATGTGACCCTGTTAGGGGATTTGTCTCAAATCTATTAGGATCTTCATCCTATTAGGAGTGGCTTGGTTAAAGGGATTTAAACACTTTTCTATAATGTCACATCTCTCAAGGATTTACAATAAGAATGTTAAGTCCACTCAATTAAGAGATTTTCTTGCTATAAATATTAATACTTGAAACAGTATAAAATTTGATTTGTAAATCTAAAACAATCTCTTTCTTCAAGCCAGATCCCTTGTGCACTCTTTGTCTTTCCTTCATTCCTTCATTATTCATTGACCTCAACACTTCATTAATCTCTATTGTAGACTCAGATTTCCACCTTTTTCTTCTTCACTACATCACTCGGAAACACATCAACACTTCAACTAGCCAGCTTGTTTTTCATTCAATTTCATCTTTTATATAGACTTTGTTTTTCCTCTTAATATGCTTGATTAGGTTTTCCTCCATTTATTCATAACCATTAGATCATCCTCTTGAACTGGTTCAATAAACTTGGGACTAGGTAAAACTTGTTATCATCACCTCAAAATTAGAACTTTTCTTGGAACTTGTACCTTCACTTTTTTCCACTTAAATCTTTACCATAGATTATCACCTTGAATTTTATTGATCGTAGATCTCTTTAACTAGCTCTTCTTCATCCTTGGAATCTTCCAAATCACTGTGTCTCTTCATTAAATGTTGTTTTGATCCTTGTATTTAATTTTTATTCCTTGCTCGGTGCCCTTCATTTTCCTTCAACCAAAATTCTATTTTCTTCGCTCGATAACTAGCTCATTGCACCCAATGTCTTGGCTTCCTTTCTCTTTACTGACAATTACTTTCCTTTTACTGAATGAATTTTTCCTTCTAGGTAACTAAACTATTTTATTTGCCTTGTCAACTTTACTCCTTACTCACTTGTCCAATCTCCTTTACCAACTTGATATCATCAAATGTAAAGTAGAAAATAACTAAACCATTATTACCTTATCATTTTCTGATTTTTATTAGCTGCCCAATTAAGTTCTTCAACTTCACTAACTCCTTCACAGCTTTTCACTTCCTCTTTTTTCTTAACTCACACAACTTAAATCATAAGTTCCTAATGATATGGCAACTCAATATAAACTAGAGATAAATTGTTTGTCATCAATGATAAAATAACAATTGATCTAATCCTTCTACAATCTTGTATACCTCTAATCTTGGTCTTCATCGTCATCAACATCAGTTGGGGTTAACATCAAATCCTAATGGAAAATAAAGTAAGAAAAGGATATGAACACGATGAAGATTGTGTTAAATAATTTTTGTGGCTAGTGGAATAGCATGTTGAGGATTTCTCCATAGCATGGTTGTTTTCCCAAAGGACTAAAAGCCCAGGTAATGTATTAAAACTCAATGCTCAAGTAACTCAATAGCTCAAACGTTAGGTATTGTACAATGTAATAATGAAAAGAAGTAAAATTGAATATTGAAGGATTTTATTACTTAAATGTTGAAAATCAAGATAAAACATACAATGAATAATATGCTAATAGTTATTGCATCCAAATAAAATATAACTAAAAATTACTGATGGATGAGAAAAATAAGTGCAAACCATAACTCCAGAATTTACATGGAGGAACCCTTTCAGGAAAAAACTCAACACCCAAAGCTTCAACACTTAATTGCTTCAACATTTTGTGAAATTACATCATAATGATACAACTCAAGAACTAATTTTATAGGCAAGAGATAAAATAAAAAACATAAATGGTTCCCAAAGCCATTTAGGCATAAACCATAGAAAATAGAAACCTTCATCTTTCAACTTGTGATCTTATCCACCTTTTGAAATATCTCCCTTATTATTTTTTGTTCTTTCATTTATCTTTCCCTTTTTTCATGCTTTTAATATTTTGACAATTAAAAAGCATCTTACAAGTTGTCACAATTGCATTTAGTAATTTTCATTACAACTAAATATAATTACAATTTGTCAATTAATAATTTAATTCAAATATAGCAACAACAACATTGACTGAAACCCATTTAACTAAACTCTATAAGCAAGTTAAAAGTGTGAACATTAGACATAATGAAGTATTGAAAAGAAGTAGTTGTGATATAAAATTGACTCCATAGCTCAATTGTTGAGGTTTGGGTTTTACAATAATAATATATTAAGGTGGATTCCATTAAAAAAAAATCCATAAGAAATTCAAATTCATGGATGTAGAGAAAAAGAAAAATTCCATAAGCAATGACTAACTTCATAGCTATACTAAGATGTCAATTTATATGTAAGCATACTAAAAATGATTCCATGAGAGCGTTAACTAATCAAGCTATGATGCAATGTTGTAAGATTTATCCAAACTTTCACGGCATACCTTTTGAGTATTGTTGTTCTTATTTTGTGAATGTTTAGGAGAGGTACTTTGAGAACATGCAAATGTTTTTATCTCTCCGCAATGTGACTCATAAATATGTTATGGAAAGATGATAAATGAATGTTCATTTAATGTATAAAAGATTTATCATTTCAAATGGGTGTTAATGATTGAATCGCATATGTTTGTGACTAAAATGTGAGACCATTTAATTGCATGAGATAAATTTAGAACTTAATGATTAATTTTTTATCATTCACAGTTTGGTACCTTGATGAACTAACTTTCATTTTTATTATATTGATATTTAAAATTTTTGAAAATTTATGATGTATGAAGTGAAAGTGATTGTGAAATAATGACAATAAGATATTTTGAAATCTTCTTAGCATGTTTTCATGCACATTTGAATAGATTTATTATTTTTAGTGAAAATATAAGATGGTTAGTTGGTATGGCACTAGTCCTAATTTTCTCTATAATTTCATAAAATAATCTAAATTAGTTTTTTTGTGGATTAGGTGCCTTTAAAAGGAACCAAGGATGTGAGATCTTCATAAAGAATTTTTAGGTAAGAGGGAAACTTAATTTTATAAAAATGTTAATAGGGTGATATATCAGTATATATATGTCAGATAAACAATTTGATTAAAAATTAGATGTTATGAAACATGGAGCTAGCGCAATCTCATGTCACTTGAACAGGAATATTCAAACTTAGTTTTTGTGAAATTTCTGGAATATTTGGAAACAAGAAGAGTGTCTAAAAAAATCAATGGAAAGATGAATTGCTTCAATGGAAATATTTTATTGTAAAAGAAATAATAATTTTTGGTTGAATATAATATAATATTATAAAGTGAAAAAGTTGTCATCTCCCATAAAATCTATTATTTCATCTTATTCTCCTATAACACTATCCTATGCTAGCTATGTAACAAACTTCACACAATTATTAAATTTAATTAGTTCAAGGGATTTAAGAGGTGCAATTTGGGTCCTTAATGTTGAGATGATCTCTACCGATGGTGATCTTATAGTACAAATTGTTTTCACTTAAATCTTGTCATCTCACCTATCTCAACAAAATAGAAACAAAGATTACGGTAATATACTAATGGATTTGGGGCCTATTTAGAGATGACGAAGACCTCATGGATGGTTTCTCTTCTTGTTAATATATTCTAATAGCCTAGTAGTTTGACTACTCTCTTTTTCTCCCTTTGCATGGACTTCTTGGGAGTGGGATACGCTCTCATCACTTTTGAATAAATTACATATTATTTTTTTGCCTTGTAACATAAAGATATAGAGTCATTCATCATTAAAAAAATAGCTCCATAGGTGTTACTTTTAATAGTTTCATTCCTAGACATCAATATATATTAGAATTTTGATATGTTTATATTTTAAAAATATAAATAAAATTGATGAGCTTTCTATTAAATAAAAGAGAATTAATTTGTATTTGTGTGTCTATATGTATATGTATATGTTATTGCTATTCTTAGTAAAGTAAGTAAACATATATCTGTTTGTTTTGTTTTTCTTTTTTTCTGGGTTCGATTGTGTAACAATGTTTTAGCATCAACATTCAGGTCACACCACATGAACCATCATCACGATGCAAGAGAGCCAAGGAGATCATGCAGTGTGGTTTGAAGCATTGATGCTAAAAATTGTTACACAATTGAACCTAGAAAAGATAAAAGCATTTACATAGATTGTGGAAATCTGATAGTTTTTATTTATTTTGTTTCATATTTGTATTTTCCTTTTTACATTTAATTATATTATTTTATATAATTTTGTACCTTTAATTTTGTTAAATATATGACATAAAATCTTTATAGAGAATCTCAAGACTAAATATAATATGCATATTCTAAATTCTTATAAATATTTTAAAAATGTCGATCGAATCTTTTTGAAACAATTATCTTCGTAAATAATAATTTCGATATTCATATTCTAAAATTGAAAAGAGTATACATTATATCATATATAAACATTATCAAATATTTTTGAAACAACTATCTTTATAAATAATGATTTCAACATAAATGTTCTAAAATTAGAAAGTATATATATGTAATATCATATATAAACATTTTAATTGTCTTTTTTAAAAGAACACAAACTAAAATAATATATCAAAAACAAGATTTAGATGAAAACAGGCCTGAACTCGAGACAAAATTTACAACAATGTAAAGTCGACTAGAAGATAAGCTCGAGTGTTAGTGTTCTCGTCGACTCCGGAATTGGCGTTTGTTTTGATAAATTTCTCTTAAAAATGGCGACATATTTGGAGATAACAAGAGAAGCAAACTTCCAAACGGAAAAACATCATCGTATTAGGTATTACAAGACTAAAAGAACATAGCCATTGAAACAAACAGAACATCTAGCCGACTGAAGAAATGAGATCATTCTATTATCTATTCTGCTATTTTTAGACAAAAACTCTGATCAATCCCCAAATTTAGCCATGGCCACCCCAATTCAGTACAGAAGATTCTTGAGCATACCGTCATGGATGAAATGGCTCCTAAGTTTATAGGTGATCATTGTTATCGTTGTTTTATCCTAAGTTTTGACCAGAGGTTCACAACAATATAAGTCTCTAAAGAAACATGCATGATTTTAGAGTATGATTCCATAAAAAAACAACTTCCATAGGCAATTCAAATTCACGGATGTAGAGAAAAAGAAAAATTTCATAAGGAATGAATAACTTCATAGTTATACTAAGATGTCGATTTCCACAAGCATACTAAAAATGATTCCATGATAGTGTTAACTAATCAAGCTATGATGCAATGTTGTAAGATTTATCCAAGCTTTCACAGTAAACCTTTTGATTATTATTTTTTTCGTTTTGTTAATGTTTGGGAGAGGTACCTTGTGAACATGCAAATTATTTTATCTCTATGTAATGTGACGCATAAATATGATATGGAAACATGATAAATGAACGTTGATTTAATGTATAAAAGATTTAACATTTCAATGCCAGGTTTTTATGATTGAATCTCATATGTTTGTGACTGAAATGTGAGACCATCATGAGATTCATTGCATGAGATAAATTTAGAACTTAATGATTAATTCGTGATCATTTACAATTTGGTATCTTGATGAAGTAACTTTCGTTTTGATTATATTAATATTTATAACTTTTAAAAGTTTATGATGTATGAAGTGAAAGTGAGATAAATTTAGAACTTAATGATTAATTCTTGATCATTGACAATTTGGTACCTTGATGAAGTAACTTTTGTTTTGATTATATCGATATTTACAACTTTTGAAAGTTTATGATGTATGAAGTGAAAGTGATTATGAAATAATGATGATAAGGTATTTTGAAATCTACTTAAGCATGTTTTCACACACATTTGAATTGATTGATCATTTGTAGTGAAAACATAAGATGGTTAGTTTATATGGCATTGGTCCTAATTTGCTTTATAATTTCATAAAATAACCTAAATTGGTTTGTTTGTCGATTAGGTTCCTTCAAACGGAACCAAGGATGTGAGATATTCATGAAGAGTTTTTAGATACTTGAGAGAAAATTCATTTTATAAAATGCTAATACACACACACACAGATATATATATATATATATATATATATATATATATATATATATATATATATATATATCTGTGTGTGTGTGTGTGTCTGTGTGTGTGTGTGTGTGTCAGATAAATGATTTGATGAGAAATTAGATGTCAAACATAGAGCTAACACAATCTCATGCCACTTGAACAAGAATCAAACTTAGTTTTTGTGAAATTCTTGGAATATTTGGAAATGAGAAGAGTGTCTAAAAAGATCAATAGAAAGATGAATTGCTTCGAAGGAAATATTTTATTGTAAAGAAAATAATAATTTTTGGCTGAATATAATATAGTATGGTAAAGCCAAAAAGTTGTCATTTCCCATAAAATCTATTATTTTGTCTCATTCTCCTATGACACATTGAGAAGCATGTCATTTCTATCTTATGCTAGCTATGCAACAAACTTGGCATAATTATTAAATGTATTTAGTTCAAGGCATTTAAGAGGTGCAATTTGGGTCCTTAATGTTAAGATGATCTCTACCAATGGTGATCTTATAGTACAATTTTTTTTAACTTAAAACTTGTTGTCTCACCTATCTCAACAAAATAAAAACAAAGATTAAGGTAAATGCTAATGGATTTGGGGCCTATTTAGAGATGACCCAGACCTCATGTATACTTTCTCTTCTTGTTGATATATTTCAATAGCCTAGTAGTCTAACTACTCTCTTGTTTCTCTTTGCATGGACTTCTTGGGAGTGGGATGTGCTCGTATAACTTTTGAAAAAATTACATATTATTTTTTGCCTTGTAACATAAACACATAGAGTCATTTATCATTAAAAAATAATAATTCCATATATATTATTTTTTAATAGTTTTATTTGTAGACATCAATATATAATTAGAAATTTGATATGTTTATATTTTAAAAATATAAATAAAATTGATACACTTTGTATTAAATAAAACATAATTAGTTTGTGTTTGTGTGTCTATATGCATATGTTATTGTTATTGTTATTGTTATTGTTATTGTTTTGTATCCATTTCTGGATTTGATTGTGTAGAATTTTTTGTCATCAACATTTCAGATCATACTACATGATCCATCATCAGGATACCAGAGAGAAAAAAGAACTTGTAGAAGTTCTTTTTTCTCTCTGGCATCTTGATGATGGAAGTTCTTTTTTCTCTCTAGCATCCTAATGATGGATCATGTAGTATGATCTGAAATGTTGATGACAAAAAATTCTACACAATCAAATCCAGAAATGGATACAAAACATTAGCATGGATTGTGGAAATCTAATAGATCTGGTTATTGTTATTGTTAACAAAATGAGTAAATATATATATTTGTTTTGTTTCATATTTGTATTTTTCTTTCTATATATAATATATCTATTATATATAATTTAATACTTCTAATTTTTTTAAATATATGACAGGAAATCTTTATAGAAAATCTCAAAACTAAATATACTATGTATATTCTAAATTCTCATAAATATTTTAAAAATATCTATCAAATATTTTTGAAACAACTATCTTTATAAATAATGATTTCAATATAAATGTTCTAAAATCAGAAATAATATAAAAACATTTTAATTTTCCCTTTTTAAAAGAACACAAACTAAAATAATATATAAAAACAAGATTTAGATGAAAACAGGCCAGATCTAGAGACAAAATTTACAACAATGTACAACCGAGGAGAAGATAAGCTCGAGTGTTAGTGTTCTCGCGGACCCCGGAATTGGCCTCGGTTTTGATAAATTTCTCTTAAAAATGGCTCCATATTTTGGAGATTACAAGAGAAGCAAACTACCAAACCAAAAAAAAAAATCGGTATTTAGGAATAACAAAACTGAAAAAACATAGCCATTGAAACAAAAAGAACATCTAGCCGACTGAAGAAAGAAGATCATTCTATTATCTATTCTGCTATTATTAGACCAAAGCTCTGATCAATCCCCAAATCTAGACATGGCCATGCCCATTCGGTACAGAAGATTCTTCAGCCTACAGCTAACCATAAGGGGACGACCGCTATGGATGAAATGGCTCATAATTTTATGGATCGTCATTGTTATCGCTGTTCCCCTTATCTTGATCAAATTTGTAATCAATATCAAGCGCCGCTTCTACTACATATTATATGTAGTAGTAATATTGATGGTGACTCTTGCGGTCTTGTGGAGAAGGAAGGTTGTGATGGAGGCGGTGGTGGTGGTGGAGGATGCAGATGTGGATGTGGATGCGGAGGTGGGTGATTTGACTACGGTCGTGGCTTCCATGTCAGCTTCTAGGCTAAGGCGAAGTGTTGACGTGGCGATGGAAATATTTGATTATAGTGTCTCAAAAGATGAGGTGGAAGATAGTTGTGGACAGATGTGCATTATTTGTCTATGTGATTATAAAGAAGACAAGCAACCAGCATTGTCATTGCCAGTGTGTCGCCATAATTTCCACGTGGCGTGCATTCAAAGGTGGTTGCAATGCCATGATAGATGCCCCGTCTGCAATGCGACTCTAATTCCCATCCGACCCATTTCACAAACAAGCACAGATGTAGTGTGTGTCTCTATTGTAGTGCCCCAAATAATAGAGAGCACTTCAGAGGAAAGGGTGGACACTTCGTAGATTGGATGTGCATGGCATGCACACATAGTGGTGAAGAGATCAAATGTGACTTGAGGTTGTATAGTGTTGCTCATGGAAAGTCAATAGGACATTCATTATAGATGTGTTGCAACAATTAGTGATTGATCTACATGTCTAAACAACTAATGTGCTTGTCAAAAATGATCAAATCTACATAATTAACAATAAGATTTTCTTAATTCGATAGTAGATTTAGAGGCATTAATCTTAGAATGCAACACTTATAGTAATTGGTGGCTTTCTTACCAAATTAAATTATAATTCTATATATAAATATAAGTCATGTAATTGAGGTCTTTGGTTCCTTAGTCTTTCAATCCTTAATCTTTGGTTGTTTTTTCTACATATTTAATTATATCCATTCAACTTTGTAACTTTTCTGATGCGGGTGGGCGTGGATCTGTGTTTGCGGCCTCTTCCCAGCCATTTGGATTGGTTGTCGTCCTCGTCCCTGGTCTTGCTAAGTCTACCATGCTGTCTGGATCGCTTGTTGCTACGTATGGGCTTGGGCCTTCGGGTGGGTGTGGTTCATCAGGGGTTTTGGGGTCGACTGTGTCTGCGTCTGCTTCTGGTGGTTCTGCAATCTCTTATGCGGATGTGGCTGCCTTTGAAGCTGGTATTCATGGGCTTGTCTCTACTGGTAGGGGGGGATCCCAGTCTTCTCCTCTTGTGAAGCATTTTTCTGTAAGTAAACCCCTTTTGGTTAATCTTGATAATGATACAGTTGATGAGATTTCAAAAATTGTAGTTGACTTCTCCTCCAATGCTGCCATCTTCCATTTTAGGGATTTTTGGCCCTCTCTTTTTGATTTGCATGCTTGGATTTCCAAGCATTGGGAACCCATTTTAATAGATGTTGTTCAGATATACCCTGTGGCAAGGGGTTTTTTTATTGTGAAGTTTGAAAATGTTGAAGATAGGAAAACTATATTATGTAATAGTTGTTTCACTTGGGAGGAGCGTTTTCCCCTGATGGCCAAACCATGGTATCGGGGGTTTGACCCTCTCTCAGAATCCTTTAACAAAATACCCTTATGGGTAAGATTGTCGAATCTCCCTCTTCATCTTTAGCTGGATTCGGTTTTGGAATCTGTGGGTGAGGCTATTGGGGATTTCCAAATGGTTGATTCGGACTCCTCTAAAATTTTTAAGATGACATATGCTCGAATTCTTGTGGAGGTTGATGTTTCCAAGGGTCTTCCTCAGAAGATAACTTTGGCTTCTTCTTTGGGCTCTTGGACTCGGATTCTTGATTATGAGGGTATCCCATTCAGGTGTAGGAAGTGCCACATGACTGGCCATCTTGCTACGTGATGTTTATCTGATAAGGTCAAACCGAAGAAATCACCTATGTGGTAGTTGGGGGCTTCTGACCACCATTATATGGTTCATAAAGTCTCTAAGGTTGGGGATTCAATTGCTTGCTCTCCCTAGACTGATCAAGCTTCGGTTGGAGTTTCTATGGATGCCTATGTTGCTTCTGATGTTGTCTTTGATGCTACGGATGCTAGCTCTGATGTGTCTTTGGTTCAGTCCTTTTCTACTGTCCCTTCTAGTGTTACTACTGTTGTCCCTATCCAGATCGTTGATGTTGTCTCTAGCCGTGGTGATATTCATGTCCCTCCTGTGGTTTCTGATATGACATGCCCTTTAGTGGGCTCTTCTTGCTCTTCTAGGGCCTGGCAGAAGGATGCTGAAAAGGTAGAGGATGGATGGACAACAGTTAAAGGAAAAAAATTTAAATCATCCACTCCTTTTGATATGAACTTACATTCAAACAAGGATGGGCAAAAATGTAAATCTTGATCGCCCTTTGTTGTGACCGTTTAGGTTGTTCTTTTTGGTAGGATCTTTGGTTGGATCCTTTGGCTTGTTTGGTGGGGCACCACAATTGTATTATGATCTTTCAATGCTTTATCTTTTGATGCTTATGTACAAGGTTTCGGGACCTTTCAAATCCTATTTTTACTTAATCAAAAATTATCCATTTATTAGAACTAGTAAAATTAATTGGACCACCAATTTCTATGTTCTTCCTCTTTTTGTGTGTTATGATATACATGTGCTTGTGTACTATATGACTAGACTTTTCATAACTAGACTTTTCATACTATGAATGCTATTGTTTGTTATCAGTGTTAATAATTTGATCATTGGCAAGGAAAGATTTTGCAATCATTGATTGTTAGCTCTTACCCTTGCCACTCCCATTAAAGTTATGGGCACTCACTAATATAACATTTTTCAATATAAAAATAACAAAAAAATTGACTAAATATTCTTGTTAACTTTGCATTTTTCAAAATGAATAAAGGTATGTGGTTATAATTTATTTAACTTGAGATAATTAAGAATTGTGAGATAAAAGTGAATTATAAGGTACTGCATGTTCAAAAGTGATTTGACACATTGCAAGATATTTATGTGTTACATGAGTTTCACTATCTTGTCATCACTAAAGATAACTAAAATGTAATCATTGATGAATTTATAGATTGAAAATGTGTTTGAAAAAAAAGAGAGTACTTACATGATCCTATAAAATAAAATAAAAAGAATACTTGTGATCCTATGAAAGAGGTTCAACACTAATAAAAATTAAACAAGTGACCAATTCTTTCCTTTATAGTATTTTTATTGAGCTAGATCTTATTAAGAATATGTTATTTAGTTGATAGAAAAGTTGACATGAAATAACTAATTGACGAGCACACACTTATATTATGAGGGGGGTGAATCAGTACACAATCTTTTACTTTTTCAACTTAACAATCACAATAACATCAACTATATACTATCAATAGCAAGAAGATCACAAGAAAACACATGATTTATATTGAAATGCTTAGGGAACAAAATATTGCTTATATAAAAAAATTCATACAAGATTTGTATGTAACAACCACAAGAGACACTAATCCCCTTAATTCATAAGCACCAACCTACTAAGGGCACCAACCCCCACTATTAAGAACCAACTTAGTGATAGACACCAATCTCACCTTTAGAAAGGTACCAACTTCCAAAATAGAAGTTCCACTTTATTAATCTTTCTTCTTCAATAGATGATAATCGATTTGATATTCTACTAACCTTCCCTACTACTAAAATCTCCTTCACCGTCTAGTTTTGCAATTTAATTATACAATGCATACTCTCTCTTGGCATCATGTAATCCAACGGCTTGGTGATCTCAACAAAGGAGATCTCATGAGTAATTAACTTCTCCAACTCAAGCTCAATCAAGAAAAAATAATGTGTAATCATTACAAGATTGTAAGATTGTATTATGAAAATGAATTAAGGCATGAGCTAAATGAGCCTATTGAAAAGGTTTTTGATGGTCTTTTAGGTTTATGTATTTTAATACACCAAACTCTTTTGTTGAAAGAAAAACAAAATCAAAGATTGACAACGAGACCTTGTTAGAAGGAGAGTACAACATAGTTAAAAGATGGTTTACTTAGCTATGCCATGTATCAATGCTTTCAAGATAAGTAGAGGCATATCGTGGTCAACTTACAAGTTGATTATTGGAAACCATTTCCATATAAACAACCAATATCTTGGTCACAATGTAGATAGTGTTAAAGCCTTTCCATATCAAAGTGCTTAAGAACTTTTTTAAAATCTTCTAGGGATTAAATTGATGCCTATAATTTGGGAAGCTCGAACTATTCTTTCTCCTTCAACAACTTTAAGAAGAAAAAAAATTAATACTCAATTAAGAAGTTTCAATCCATCATAGTCCACTCATATACATAATTACATATCTATAATGTATCCAAAAAATCTATTTGCAATGCTAATCAGATAATTCTTACAACACAATCAATTGTGGGTGAGACCAATTAGTTATTTTCCATTTTGTTTAATTGTTGATTTTTGTCAAAGGTATACATTAGGCTTTAGAAGGAGATTTGAAATGCATGTTTGAGTTTTCTTTTCCCTTTTCTACATCTTTATTGATAAAATTGAGTACTTGCATATCCTTATGCCATTGTCACAAAATTTGGGTAAGGAGCATATAAGTCAATCATAGAAGATGGACAAGAACAAACATCATGCATCATAGAAGGCTATGATGCTATAATTTTCAAAAAATAGATTATATAAAAATAGATTTAAAATTAAAAAATCATCTAAAAGTAAACACTATTCTTATAATAAATTGGATGAGTAACAAAATGAAATGTGCCAAAAGGCACTTGGTTTAATGGTAAGGTTCATGTTATAGGCACCTAGATGGTGCTCAGTTCAAGTATTTTGTAATACAAAAAAAATACCATAATGAAATGTAATTTTTGGTATCATGTGTAATATCTTGTCTACAAGTACCCTGCATTTGGAGGGAGGCCCCACACAGTTTAACCTCAATATTCTAGACCATACCCATTGTCATCTAGTATGTGCATTCTTTCTTTTTTATTTTACTTTGTTAAAGATGCATCAAGGAGCTTGAGGCATGTTTTTAAAACATAACGGTATGTCAATAACATAAATAAATAAAAATCCATCTATAATCAGAAAATAAAAAATTTAAATCTAGTTGAAAATCAATAAGCTTTGAAAACAACAAAAAAAAAATATTAAAAAAGAATCAAAAAAATTAAAAACTTAAAAAAAATAAAAATCTATATGCATTTTCATTTCAATTCCTTATTCGATTTCAAACAAATCATTATAACTTATTGAGGTATATCACTCCCAATCCATCCCCCTTTATATATAGTTGCTTGGAGTGAATCGAAGTTATTATTACCATCAATCTAGAAACAGTTGGCTTTAAACTAATCAAGGACAAATATTTTATCTTTTAATTTGTGTGATCTTGTTATTATTTTGTTATAACTGTTTGTTTGGTTCTTATATTTGTAGTTGTCCTACAACATATTACAACAATACCCTTTAGTTTTTAAGACCACGATGCATCTTGTCCTTGCTAGAACAAATGTTAGGTTGCTCAAACATTAATTTAATGCAAGATCAATAATATTTATCAGCATCTCATCAACACAAGATCAATAAGATTTATTCTTTTAACTCATGGGATCTTGTTATTTTTTAGTTATAACTGATTGTTTGTTTATTATATTTGTATTAGTCCTACAACATATTACAACAATACTCTTTAGTTTTTTAAAAACTATGATGCATCTTGTCATTGCTAAAATAAATGTTAGGTTGCTCAAACATTCAAAATCTAATGCAAGATCAATAATTTGCATCATCACCACATCAACACTCATATTCATTTGTAAATATTTCTTCTAAATACCTAGAATTAATATTTCTTCCTACTAACACCCACTACCTTATATTTCAACCCCTCTGTCACTACCTTTTATTTCAACCGGTCCATTCTAACTCAAATTATGACAATTCTTACCAGTCTTCTCTTTTTTAAGATTTTTTTTCGTCTTTTATTCCTACATGACCTCCCAAGATAACATCTCCCCCTATCCAATATGTCACTTCAAACGTCCTCATGCACCTATATTTTATCTTCTTTTTTACATTCTTTAAAAAGAATTCCTCCATAACACACCGTTAAAAGAAACAAGCTAAAGCTAATTTTCTGACCTCCAATTAATTTATCATAGCTAATTTTCTCTAACATTATCATGTTAATCAATTAATTCTACAATTAACTAATTGATCCCGTGTAATCCCATTGCATTCACACCTCATTATTAATATATTAATTAATTTTATTGCCCACATAATTAAACAATAAAATTATTACTATTCTTCCTGCTCCGAAAAATTATTATTTCCATTCTGTTTTCTCCATCAAAGACCATCACAAAATCAATTAAATTAAACCAATCAATCATCACTTCATTTTAGAGAATCAATTAAATCAATCTATGAGTCACTCACAGGTACATGTTGCAGAAATTTTGCACAATTGCCTGAGTCACCACAATCTAACGTGAAACAAAGGAGAATCATGGTAAATTTAAACTTTGCATCTAGTTTAGAGAAAAGAATTAATGCTTTCTTTGTTTTCTTTAGTGCTCTGAAACCCCTGCTTACAGACTTTAAACAGAGTAATTTTAAAATTTTAAAAGCAATCTTGATAGCAAACAAATAAGAAACTAACATTTTATTTACATATTTTTAGTTTTAAAAAAAACTAATATCATATCTGTACCTAATGATGCTAGGTTATATTTAAATCCAGAAGAACACTACTGATCTCTTTTAATGGAAACAGAACATTTTATTAATATATGGGAGGAGTACATACATCATGAACACATTCAAACGCCTGGATCCTTACATTAATGTTCCCTGTGCATTCCACACTGTAGTCTGCTCCTCCATCAGTTCTTTCTGCAATTACCTTAATCCAAAAGGAGAAACTCATTAATATTTTTGCACTTAAATATAACAAGATCCATTCAACCCATGCAACAGTAGAAAAGCATTAAAGATAAGATTATAACACTGTACTGTGGACATTAAGTAAAGCATGAGATAACGGACCTCTTGAACAGGTTTCTGATGGTCTTTAGGGTTTATATATTCTGTTACACCAAACTCTTTGGCTGAAAATAAAAGAAAAAGCAAAGACGACCTTGTTAGAGAAGAGAGTACAACATAGATAAAAGATAATCGGTTTTAACTAAAACATGTATCAATGCTTCAAGGTGAGCATAGGCATATTGTGGTCAACTGACCAGTTATTTATTAGAAACCACTCCCACATAAACAACTCACATGTGATCACAATATACCTGCTTTTTAATTATTTCCAAATCAATGTACTTCAGCACATTTCTCAAATCTTCCAGGGACTAAATCGATGCCAATAATCTGGGAAGCTCCAGCTATTCTTGCTCCTTCAGCAGCCTTAAAAAATGAAAAGTAACATTTAACTAAGAAAATGAAAAGAAGCACTCAATTGAGAGATTTCAATCTATCAGCATCCGCTTATATATTTGTAATCTATCCAAACATCTCTTTTCAATCTTAATCAATTACTTCTTACCGCAAGCCCAACACCTCCAAGACCAAATATGGCTACGGTTGAGCCCTTCTTAGGTTTGGCCACATTCAATGTAGCTCCCATCCCTGATTTCACAAAGAAGTTTAAGTACAATCCATAATAAACATGGACCAATGTCCACAAATCTTATGATATCAATTGAATAAAATTGCTGACTGACCTGTGGAAACACCGCAGCTCAGAATGCAGGTTTTGCTGAGAGGGGCTGCAGGATTTATTTTGGCAACACAGCCAACATGTGCAACGGTGTATTCACTGAATGTGGATGTCCCCAGCAAGTGATGAATGTGGATGTCCCCAGGAAGTGATAAATGAGTTGTCCCCTGATAGAGAACCTTGACTTGCCATCACTAATCATAACCCCTCTATCTGTATTAATCCTTAGCAGATCACACATATTGCTTTCTTCTGATTTTCAGTCCCTGCAATCTCCACATTCCCCTGTAAATACAGGCAGAACATGGTCTCCCTCCTTCATATCAGTCACCCCTTCTCCCACACTTTCTACCACTCTGCATTCACCATTACATATTAGTAAATGGCGATATACTATATTTTCAAAAACTATGTAAACAGGTCTGATTGATAACCCCTTGTGATCTGGATCAGCCCCAATTATACATATAATAAAACCCTAATTGACATTAGGGTTTAAAATATGGTAAGCTATGTCACTCCATTCGCTCCATTTTTTCCGAAATTGATTCAGATGTAATAATCTAGTTTGCTCTGGAGATAGATTTAATGAAAGGGGAAGGAAATTTACCCAGCTCCTTCATGTCCAAATATACGCGGGAAAATAGGAGTCTGGCCCTGCAATGTAGAATTGGCGCCAGTTAAAATTAGAAGGACGAAATTATGAGCTTCTTGAAAGCTAATGGAGGCGCTGACCTTTGCTTGCCAGAAAACAAGATCCGTGCGACACAAGGAAGTGTAAAAGATTTTAATCCTAACTTCCATTGCCTGCGGAGGTACGACTTGCACTTCTTCAATCTTAAGAGGCTCCCCTGCTGCCGATGCCACGGCAGCTGCTCACACAACAAATTTCATTTGCTTGAAAAAGATACACATTTTGGTATTCAAATCGAATTGATAATTACAGCAACCTCTAATAAATCCCCAATCCTCCTAAACAGGATTATCTTCCAATTTTTGTTGTAGTTAGATCTTTTCTGCACAAATGTAATGAAGATAGAACTGAATTGAATTTGAGGAAACGCAGACTCCCTTATAAAGACAAAGGTTTTCTGGTCGGAAGACACCGTAACCATGTGAGAGAAAATAACAGCGGGAAAAGCTTGGTTCCCTTGGTTTTGATATGTGAAACTCAAACAATGAGCAGCTTCTCCTCCTGTGGAGGAAGAGTCCAATACTGTCACGTAGTTTTAAACAAATCCGGTGTACGTTGTTAACAACTCTGGAAAACTACATAAATTCTGGGCGAACGCTAAGATGACGATTTGACGGCCACCCCTACGTGGCATATGAACGGTTTAGTTATTTTAATGTTATTCTTTATATTTCTTGATCTTGATTGCGTACAAAATTTTGAATCAATGTTTCAAAAACTTTGTACACAATGAAAGATTAAAAAACACAAAAAATATTCTTATGGATTGTGGGAACTTACTACTATTTATTTTAGGCGTGGATCATTCTTAAATCAAAATATTGAATTTTTTTTTTCAGATATGCAAAAAACATAAATATTTTTTCACAGATTTTTTGTTGTTTTCTACCATAAACCTTTCTCATCATGAAGAATTCATCTTGAAAATTTTGTAAAATTCATTTTTACTGTTTTCTAAATTTCCAAAAAAATCAAGGCGAGGATAGCCCCGTCCCTTATTTTAATGCTTTTCATTTTACATTTTAAGAAAAATATTAATTGTCAAAAAAACTTAATTTACAAATCATTTGATAAATTATTTTAAATTTAAATATGTTATCAATATAATTAGAAATATATATATTAAACACAATAAATATAGATACAAAAATGTAAAATTAGAAAATAAGTATAAATTAGTAATATGTGCAAAAGTCTAATAAGTTTCTAAATTCATATGTTTTATTTGGAAAAGATTTTAAATCAATAATAACATACAAACCAATTGCTCTCTGTAACACAATTTACAAAATTCTCTCTAAAGCTCTAGCAAATAGACTAAAAAAGGTCTTAGTTAAATTAATTGGGGAGAAACAAACCGGTTTTGTCCCGGGTAGATCAATTCTAGATGGGATAATCATAGCCCAAGAAGCGATACATTCTATCCAGCGTAATAAGCAATCCAGCATAATTATAAAATTGGATATCAAGAAAGCTTATGACAAGGTCAATTGGAGATTCTTGATTAAATGTATGGAGCGATTTGGGTTTTCTAAAGCATGGCCCAATTTGATATTTTATTGTATTTCAACTCCTAAATTCTCTGTCTTGGTGAATGGATCGCCACAAGGCTTCTTTGAAGGCTCTAATGGCATTAGACAAGGAGATCCATTATCGCCATTTTTATACATAATTATGGCTAAGGCATTAGGGAGAAGTATGTTAAGTATGCAGGATCAAAACCTAATCAATGGCATTACAATATCCTCATCCATTCGACCAGTTACTCATCAACAATTTGCAGATGACATTATTCTCATGGGTCAGGGGAGTATCCAAGAAGCTAAGCAGATTTCCAAGATACTAGATCACTATGGACAAGCTTCAAGGCAACTAGTCAATAAAGAGAAATCAGTGGTCTTCTTCTTTCACACACAAAAGAAAATCCAACAGAAAATTGTAAAAATTTTGGAATGTAAATCAGGCTCTCTCCCATGTCCATACCTGGGCATCCCGATTGACAAATCCCTCAGAACAGCATCAGTTTGGAAACCTCTCAATGAAAAGATGGACAAGAAGATGGATAATTGGAAAACCAGATGGCTATCTTGGGCCGGGAGATTAGTCATGATCAAAGCAACATTATCAGCAATACCAATATACCTAATGTCTTGCCTTTCACTTACCACAGAGGGATATATGGATATGGTGAAGAAACTTAGGAAATTCTTTTGGCAGGGTACAGATACTAAGAGGAAATTTGCATTAATCTCATGGGATAAAATATGTAAACTGAAATCTTCTGGTGGCACTAGCATTAAAAATCAATTATGGCAGAACCAAGCTCTAAGTGCAAAGCTTTATTGGAAAATAGTGAATAATCAGGATTTCAAATGGATTAGAATTCTCAGAGCAAAATATTTAGGCAACTTTAATAAGGAAGATATAGTCAGAATTAAAGAGTTCCCAAAAGGCTCGAGAATATGGAACTTCATAGCTAAGTCAAGACATATACAATAACATTTCTTGGAATATCAAAGATGGAAAGGAAGCAAGATTCTGGAAAGACTCTTGGGGTGGACATCCAACCATCAATTCATAGTTAGGCCCAAATCAGATCAGTCATATTTGTACTTCATCCTGGGGACCATATCTTAGTGACTATATCATCCTTTCGTCCTCTGTTGCTATAGATGGTTCTTGGGAGTGGAAAGACTTCTCATCACTTCAATTAGATACAAGAGAGGTAGATAAGCTCAAAACATTGATCAAAGATCGGCCCTTTCTTCTCAAACAAGGAAAAGATGAAATCATTTGGAATGGGGCAAAATCAGGATCCTACAGTGTCAAAGAGGGTTACAATCTTATAGCCAAATCATCCACATCTAAAATAGAAGAGATCCCAGCACAATTATGTTGGAACAAGGTTGGACTCCCAAAAGCCGGGTTATTTATGTGGGCGGCATCCCAGGGTAGAATTTTAACTGCAGATAAATTTATTAAGATGGGATATCAGGGTCCATCCAGATGCATTATGTGTTTTAAGAATGAAGAGGATGTAAACCATCTTTTATTATCCTGTCCCTTTGCTAAAGATTGTTGGTACTGGCTTTATTCAAGATTAGGATGGTCATCAACCCTCCCAAAGAATTTACTCCAGCTTTTGATATCATGGCCACAAATCATGGGAGGAAGTTTATTCAGTAATCTATGGATGATCTCTCCATCAATTCTGATTTGGGAGATTTGGAAAGAAAGGAATAGAAGATTATTCCAGGATAAATTTTTGAAATTTGAAACTATAATTAACAAATTGGAGGCAGCCATAGTTGAGGTAATGAATTCCCAGATCCAAACTCAATCAGCACAACACAAATTCTTTACTAGTTGGGATGATCAGATGACAAAAAATTGGTTTGGGTTAAAAACTCCAATCACCATAGGCAGAGGATATAGAAGAAATCAAGAACTTAGGAAGGCATGTGTCCGGAAACCCCCTCCAATTGGATGGTACAAATTAAATTTTGATGGAGCTTCTAAAGTTAACCCAGGCCCCTCAGGAGCAGGATGCATCATACGCTCTACAACTGGGAATATGATTGTCAAACAAGCCATACCATTACCCAAAGATACCAACAATATGGCAGAATTTAAAACATTATTGTCTGGACTGATACTAGCTCGGGAAGTAGGGATCTCAAAGCTTGAAATTGAGGGAGACTCGCTGATTACCATAAATGCAATCAAAGTCAGATCAACCCCAAATTGGTGTCTTATGGAAATTTTAGAGGTAATCTTACAGTTAATGGATAATTTTGAATCGAAAACCATTAACCATACTTTCAAAGAACGAAACACTGAAGTGGATGAGCTGGCTGACCTGGCAGCTAGAGGAACAAATTTGAAAATTCTACCCATTGTTAGCGGAGTTTCAACGGAGCTCATTGAATCTAACCACTAAATCAAATTGGTCAAATCAGGTCCTGATATATTTCTGCCTCAGAAGTTGACAGAACGGCTCCTTGTGGTGATAAGACGGGCGTCTTCTCTCATAGCGCATAGCGCATGTAGGAGGTTAGATCATTAAATGAGGAGTTGGATTAGGACAAGAGGAGCAGATTCCCATTGTGCATTGAAGAGTGACGGCGTTCGGACATGAGTTATTTTTTGGCGTCAAAAACCTTGGTTGTTTTCGAGCGTTCGCCTCTGCACAGTTAAATCTCTGACACTAGCATTTCCTATGTGCGCTGTTGTGATTGTGTGGGGCCCAATTCTTTATCATGTTAGTCATCGCTAGTTCAGGGAATGAAGAAAGTCTATCCAGTGACTGGGAGTTTTCCTTTGTTGCTAAATCTCAATGGTGGGACCTGGTTTTCGGATGAGTCAGACGGTCATGACATGTCAGAGCATCAACTGTGGTCACTAAAGTGCAAGGGTTTTGTCAAAGCTATGTGAAATCACGCCAGTCGGTGATTCTTCTTTTCAGTGTAGGGTTTCAAACTGTGGGTCCATGGTGACATGTATGCACAAATGGCGCTCCCCTATTGGCCGAAGGAAATAAAGAAGCGGAGTGTTGTCAGTGGGGCTTGTGAGGTGGAGTGTTGTCAGCGGGGCTTGTGTTAGAGATTTTGATCGACGGTCGGCGTGTGATCGCATGGAATATTCTCTCCCCTTGCGATCATGTGCCCACCGTCCGATTAGATGCTGTTGGTCTGTCTACAATGGGACCACATGATGATTCATCATCGAGGTGTTAGGTTGTGACTGGCTGAGCTGGTAAGGGAATGTTGACACATCGGTGGGCCTAGACTTTTCAATGGGGTCACAGTATGGATGATTTGACAGTGGGCGCATGTTCTGGTAGAGTCTTGGAGGTCTACGTGAAGATGCGATGACCGTCAATCTGCCAGACGCAGGCCCAGTCAAAGTTCTCACCAATTCACAGATAAAGTGGGCACTAAGGATTGTGGGGAGTGCTGGAGGCTTGTCGCATGTTCGCATGAGCCAGTTTTGAGTTATGCAATCATGCGACAAGCTCTTTGTGGTAACTTTATGCGGCAGTGGTTAACGGTGGTAAAGGGTTACGGTGTGTCGCATGTTCGCATAGCCCTTTTCCTGGCTATGCGATCATGCGACAATTGTGGAAAGACGCTATTGTGGAATTAAAGGTGGGTCCATGTGTCAGGTCTTGTCGACTTGTCCCTTTCTAATTGACCAGTAAGCACTGAGATGGATATGCATCGCGGGTCCCATAGCCAAGGGCAAGTAACAGTGGTGAAGGTTTATGGGGCGTCACATGTTCGCATAAGCCATTTTCAAACTATGCGATCATGCGACAACCATTAAGGGAATGTCGGCGTTGCGGAGTTATAAAACTGTGTTAATGAGATGATCTATCAGTGGTGATATAAAGTAGATCTCAGTTCAGATGTTGACCGTTGATAGACTGTTGGCGCCCTGAGGATGACTGTTGCATTCAAGTTCAAATTTGAAGAGGATTCTCACGACAGGAAGTACCAGAATTGATGGCTTTAGCAGCGGTTTTCAACTGGTCTGGTGGCGCAGTTATTGCCGACTGATCCAAGGGGCTCAGGGACCGTGCACAGTGATGTTTTGTACCTGGTGGAGTAGGTTTTTGAGCTCGAGAAGCTTTTTGCAAGCGGTGATCTGTACTGGTTTTCATGGCTATTCCTGTTTGCTATATTTGTTGGCATTCCCTAACTGCGCAAGTCCGACCAGTTGGTGGGCCCGGGTCTTCAAGGGCTTTAAAATGATTAGTTGTCGCATGCTCACATGTCAGAAATTTCTGACATGTGACCATGCGACCGGTTACTTTTGGTGCTGGGCCTGATGGCGGGGAGGGCAGTGGTCCCATTAGCAGTTATGTGGCATCCTGTGGTTGGCTGTCGCATGATTGCATGTCAGAGTCTTCTAACATGCGATCATGCGACTGGTGGACACCTGTTCCTCAATCTGGTGGTAGGTGATGATGTGGCATTTGTCGATTGGTCAATGTGGCTGGTGTGCAGGATTTTCATTGGTCGGGGAGTGGTAATGTGGAAAGTTGTCAGCAGAGCTGAGGTTGTAACGTGTTTGATGTGGTGCCAGTTGTTCGGTCTCACTGACATGGTGGCTCCTGGTTGGAAGTTGATGGTGGCAAGTGCTGATGATTTGTCTATGTTCGCATGAGCCAGTTTCATGCTATGCGATCATGCGACAAACCCTGTGTGTTAGTGGTGGCGGTTATGCAGCAAGGTAGAAGGGTGACATGGAGGTGTGTCACATGTTCGCATAGCCCATTTCCTGGCTATGCGATCATGCGACAATGGTTGAACGTCGTCGTTGCGGAGTTAAGGTGGGTCCTCAGTGCCAATGTTGCCATGTTGCTCGATTCTAGTTGGCTGCTAACTGGTGATGTGGCCGGAGACTTCTGAGTGGGTTTCAGCCGATTATTATTGTTGAAAGTTGAAAAGATTTCGGTCTGAACATTAGGCCCTACAATAGTGGACTTGAACTGATGATAGATACTTTGTTAATTTATATTTATATTTATATATATAAAAATCTCAGCTTCGGCCCTTTATCGATCAAAAAATAATAATAACATACAATAAAACAAAACAAAAAAATTACCATAAAAAGAATTAATAATTATAAATTAATAATATATGAAAAAAGCTCAAATTAACCAAGCAAGTTTGTAAGTTCATTTTTATTCTAAAGAATTCTAAAATAATATAAAAACATGTATATTGAATATTAATATTGCAAATTTGTAAAGAAAGTTTCTAAAATTCATATATTTTGTTTTAAAAAGACTTAAATTAATATCAATATATAATAATCAAAATATAAACATATATATTATAAAATAACACATAATTATCATACATGTTATAAAATAACATATTTTTATATTAAATTTAAATGAAATATGATACTGTATATAACAATTTTTAACAGTTTATATGTTAATCTTGATTAAACAAAATGGAGCAAAACTTGGGAAATAACGTAAGGTGTCAAAAGATATTTTGGCATCAAAGGAATGAAATTGCTTCTAGGGTAGAAAACTTGGGCCATACCTCATGGTCGATCAATGGCAAGAACCTCTCACCCCCCTCCCCCCAACAAAATTTGAAGGAACCATGTTGGCAATTAGTTAAAAATTGGAAAGCTAGGAGGGCTGAGTGAGTTATGGATGGATTATTCAAAGGGGATAACATGATGGAGGGCTCCAACATGTGGGTAATCCTCATCACATCTAGAATGCCACATTTTGCTATTGGATCAAACAAAGTGGCACTGGGAAAACAAAACCCTCCTCCTGTACCTAAGTATGGATAGTCATAGCCAAATCCAACAGCTCAATCTATCCTGGACAATAATAGGTTCCTCCCTTTGCAAAAAGAAGTGGGGGGTTTCTTAAAACTAGCCCCTAACATGGAGTATCATAATCAGAATCATACTCAAAAGCTTAATAGGAGGCAATTTTGACAAAACCCTAGACTGGGGTGTTAATTAAGGCTCCTCCATGCTTTCAATCTACAAATTTTAGGCCAATTCAAAATATAAATATCCAGCAAAATAATTTCCATAAGGCTCCAAACCCTATTGGGAATCTTGTGCCTCCACCAACAAATCCAATCAGGTTGTAAACACGATGGCTAAATATCGGAAAAGCAAAGGATAAGGTTATTCTGGATAATAGCATCTCCATCATTGGAGGTCTACAGTCTCATTGCAAGAAATTTAGCCTATTTTCTAGATGGTGTGGGGAAGGGATCCCCAAGGAAGAGGTAGCAGATTGGTTCCAAGACTCTTACAAGGAAAAGGTAGGTATTGCTATCCTTCCTGATAATTTCTTCTACATTGATTGTTACTATTGTGAACTCAAAAATGATTTTTTTTCTAGAAAAGGCCCGAATTACAAAGGGCATAACTTTGCCTTTTTTTATTAGTGCAACCTAATTTTAACCCTAGCAATCTTAAAGCATTTAAAATAAATAAACTAATTTTACTTCCTAATCTTCTGATAGAATTGATGAATAAAGAGATAATGGGAAACATTGGTAGGGAACTAGGAGAGGTAACAAGGTTTGAGGAGGATGTCTTATTCTGATGCAGTTATCAAAGTAAGGATGGATATTAACATAAAATCACTGAAAACTATAGAATTAAGATCTAGAAATATAACATATGTTGTTCAACCTATTTTTTTCAAAGGTTTTGCTAGGTTTATAAATGAATCTAGGTCATAAATACCCTATAGAGAACCTGTCAAAGTTATACTTGAGATTGAGAAGGAAGTTAACATACACCTAAATATGGATAAAGTGGGGTTTATAGTTATTCTTAACTAGCCTCTCGTGAGAGAATTTTTAACCAACCCAAAAATCTTAGGAGAAGTATAAGAAGGGGAGATAGTGGAAAATAGAGCACAAAATGGCTCACCTAGTGTGAATACAAATACTAACTTGGCCATCGCTCAGGAATGGAGAGTAACCCACCAACTAGAGCTACAAGCATAGAAGCAATCAATACATCCAACAATGAGGAACTACTGAAGTTGTAGTTTATACTATCAATGTAGAGGATGCAAGGGAAATAAATGGTTCCAGGATTAATGATGAAGAGGAAGGAGTTTTGAGGAGTTCAAAAGAAAAAAAAACTTTGGAATAACACATCATTGGAAGAATTTGACAAAGAAATCATAATGGGGGAAGTAGGGATTAATAAAGATAACACATCTACAGGAGTGGAAAAGATCAACAAGGAAATCCTAGAAACGGAAGTAGAGAGTTTTGTGGAGGACTTTTTAATGACAGAAGAAATAAATATAGGGGGGAGAGGAAGTAGCGGAGGTAAGGGATAGTGATGCAAGTAATAAGGATGTAGGGGAATCACAACAAGAAGTTGAGAAGGCAGTTTGTATGGAAGAGATGGAGGCAAATATGGTGCAATTTGAGAACAACTTGAGGATAGAGGACCCATCAACAATAGAAAGGATTAGAAATATCCTGGTGGAAGAAGTATGTAAAGGTATATTGGAAGATGAAATTGAGCAGTCAATTATGGACATTTATGATAGAGATACTATTGCTAAAGAGAAGGAAAGATTAATCACCAAGATAATGGAAGTAGGGGAGATGGAAAGGGAATAGGTAATTATGGAAGCATAATTACTAAATTTAGCTAATAGGGAGCACGACGAAAAAGAGCCGTAAAAGGGGGCAGGAAGTCTTTATCTAAGCTACGAAAAAAAGATGGCTCTATGAAAGATCAGTAGAAAATTACTTCATTACTGCATGTAGTAAGGGGAAGGACCTTCTCACAAAGCCATAAAACTACTAACATGGAATGTTAGGGGCCTTAAAGCCCCTAACAAGCAATGAATCTTAAAGTGTTGCATTGTTGTCACAAAACCCAAAATTCTATTAATCTCGGAAACTAAGCTGGATAAGAGTGATCGGGATTCACTTAGAAAGAAATTAGGAATATGGGATTTAGCTGGAGTGTCAACGGAAGGTGCCTCTAGGGGACTAGCAGTGATATGGGATCACATATGGGTATCTTAGAGAATCAATTAAATCAATCTATAAGTCACTCACAGGTACATGTTGAAGAAATTTTGCACAATTGCCGGAGTCACCACAATCTATCGTGGAACAAAGGAGAATCATGGTAAATTTAAACCTTTCATCTAGTTTAGAGTAAAGAATTAATGCTTTATCTATTTTCTTTGGTGCTCTGAAATCCCTGCTTACAGACTTCAAACAGAGTAATTTTAAAATTTAAAAAGCATGCTCTTGATAGCAAACAAATAATAAACTAACATTTTATTTACATATTTTTAGTTTAAAAAAAAACTAATATCTTATCTGTAATCTATCCAAACATCTATTTTCAATCTTAATCAGTCAATTTTACCGCAAGCCCAACACCTCCAAGACCAAACATGGCTATGGTTGAGCCCTTCTTAGGTTTGGCCACATTCAATGTAGCTCCCATCCCTGATTTCACAAAGAAGTTTAAGTACAATCCATAATAAACATGGACCAATACCCACAAATCTTATGATATCAATTGAATAAAATTGTTGACTGGCCTATGGAAACACCGTAGCTCAGAATGCAGGTTTTGCTGAGAGGGGCTGCAGGATTTATTTTGGCAACACAGCCCACATGTGCAACAGTGTATTCACTGAATGTGGATGTCCCTGGGAAGTGATAAATGGGTTGTCCCCTGATAGAGAACCTTGACTTTCCATCACTAATCATAACCCCTCTATCTGTATTAATCCTTAGCAGATCACACATATTGCTTTCTTCTGATTTGCAGTGCCTGCAATCTCCACATTCCCCTGTAAATACAAGCAGAATGTGGTCTCCCTCCTTCATATCAGTTACCCCTTCTCCCACACTTTCTACCACTCTGCATTCACCATTACATATCAATAAATGGTGATATACTATATTTTCAAAAACTATGTAAAGAGGTCTGATTGATAACCCCTTGTGATCTGGATCAGCCCCAATTATACATATAATAAAACCCTAATTGACATTAGGGTTTAAAATATGGTAAGCTATGTTACTCCATTCGCTCCATTTTTTCTGAAATTGATTCAGATGTAGTAATCTAGTTTGCTCTAGAGATACATTTAATGAAAGGAGAAAGAAATTTACCAAGCTGCTTCATGTCCAAATATGCACGGGAAAATAGGAGTCTGGCCCTGCAATGTAGAATTAGCACCAGTTAAAATTAGAAGGAAGAAATTACGAGCTTCTTGAAAGCTAATGGAGGCACTGACCTTTGCTTGCCAGAAAACAAGATCCGGGCGACACAAGTTGGTGTAACAGATTTTAATCCTGACTTCCATCGCCTGCGGAGGTGCGACTTGCACTTCTTCAATCTTCAGGGGCTCCCCTGCTGCCCATGCCACGACAGCTGCTCACACAACAAATTTTATTTGCTTCAAAAAGATAAACATTTTGGTATTCAAATTGAATGATAATGACAGCAACCTCTAATAAATCCCCAATCCTCATAAACAGGATTATCTTCCATTTTATTGAATTGACGACAAAAATTTGACGAGATGGAATGGAAAGAGGAGCATTCAAACTTACCTTTGCATGTAATAACCCGGCCTGCAGTAGCGCTTGGCATTTTTGTTGTAGTTAGATGTCTTCTGCACAAATGTAATGAATATAGAACTGAATTGAATTTTAGGAAATGCGGCCGCCTTATAAAGCCAATGGTTTTCTAGTCCGAAGACATCTGTAACCGTGTGACATAAAATAACAGCGGGAAAAGCTTGGCTCCCCTGGTTTTGATATGTAAAACTCAAACAATGATCAGCTTCTCCCCCTGTGGAGGAAGATTCAAATACTGTCACGTTGTTTTGACCAAATCCGGCGTACGTTGCTAAAAACTCTGGAAAATTACTTAAATTCTAGGCGACCACTAAGATGACGATTTGACGATCACCCCTACCTGTCATCTTTTTTATGACTGTTTAGTCATTTTAATGTTATTATATTTTATTTTACATTTTAAGAAAAATATTAATTGTCAAAAAAAACTTAATTTACAAATCATTTGATAAATTATTTTAAATTTAAATATGTTATCAATACGATTAGAAATATATATTAAACATGATAAATATAGATAAAAAGAATGTAAAAATAGAAAATAAGTATAAATTAGTAATATGTGCAAAAGTCTAATAAGTTTCTAAATTCTTGGAAAAGATTTTAAATCAATAATAACATAAAATAAATGGGAAATTTTTATTTGTGACAAATAGAATATAAAATTAATAAATAATTATAAATTAGTAATATATGCAAAAAGTTCAAATTAACTAAACAAGTTTCTAAATTCATTTTTATTTTAAAGAATTTCAAAATAATATAAAAACATGTATATTGCATATTAATATTGTAAATTTGTAAAGCAAGTTTCTAAAATTCATATATTTTATTTTAAAAAGACTTGAAATTAATATGAATATATAATAATCATTATACATACATACATATATATATATATATATATATATATTATACATACATACATATATATATATATATATATATATATATATATATATATATATATATATATATATATATATATATATATAAACACTAGTACAAAAATAGAAATATGTGACCAAATAAACTACCAAAAATTGTAGATAAATGATTAAATTTGGTCACGTGACCAGTGATAGTTTATTGCCAGTCATTTATCTTGTGACCAAATTTATGACTAAACTATTTTAGTCATTTATTTGTTCATATATTTAGTTATTTATTTGGTCATTTATTTGGTTATTTGGTTGTTTATTTGGTTGTTTATTTGGTCATATGGTAGTTTATTTGGTCATTTGGTAATTTATTTGGTCATGTATTTGGTCATTTGGTAGTTTATTTAGTCATTTGGTAGTTTATTTGGTCATTTGGTAGTTTATATGGTCATTTATTTGGTCATTTGATCATTTATTTAGTCATTTGGTAGTTTATTTGGTCATTTGGTAGTTTATTTGGTCATTTCTGTTATTTGGTAGTAAATGTAGTTATGAAATGAATAATTTAATAAATTTTAAAATGCAAAAAAAATAAAAAATATTACACTTGAACTAAATCATAAAAGCAAATAAGAGTTGTGTGTGTGAAAATTGTACCTGATCTGTAGACACAACACTTCAGTAAAACATTAGAGGTTAGCTATAATCAAAATCGTGTAAAATTGAAATCTAATCTAACCAAGTGATTTACTGCCTTCTAATAGGTGCGAGATTGATGTTCTCAGATTGTAATCGAGATTTGAATGCAATTGATCTATATTTTTGATATTTTCTATGCAATAAGAATGATAAAAACTGATATGAATCTATGCTAATATGAAATTGATATGCTATGAATGCTATTGAAAATTGATATGCTATGAATGCAAAAATAAGATTGATCTCACAAAGATGTCGATTTGCAAGAGCTTTGATTCTTCAATTCCAATTCTCCAGCGTGATTGTGCAAAATATGAGATGAATTATGAAGAGTTGAGCCTTGTTTTTATAAAAATCCAAGGCTTTGGAGGTGCATGAGAAAAAGCCATAAATCACTCAAATAACTCAACTTGATTTTTGAGTTATTTTTAAATAAAGATAATTAAGTCACAAAAATCATGTAAAAGCACAGTTCAACTTGAATTAGAAGTTTAGATCCACTTTAAAACTCGAAAAGATGTTGAGTTTCAAAAAGCTAACAACTTGCATTGATTTTCCAATTTTGAGTTTAACTGGTCCTTGAATGTGCACATGGATAATTATGATTTAATAAATAAATAAAGTGATTTATTCTCAACTTAACTGCTTTTTGAAATAAAATAATTAATTTATGGGTTAATTAACTATTTTACCAAACTTTTATTAAAAATTATATTATTAAATAATGACAACATGCTTTAATTAATTAAATAAGAATTTAATCAATTATTCATAGGAATTTTGATTTATTGTCAAAATTAAATAATACAATTAATAATAGATATAATTAAATTTAATTAAACAATTAAGTGGCAAATATTAAATCTAATTAATTAAATATGCAAAATATTTAATTAATCAAATTTTAGGATAAATGTGATTTATTGCCAAATAATTATAAAATTAAAGATAATTATGATGATTAGGAATATTACTAGGAATATTCCCCGATGTAGAATTTAAGATAATCAATTATGATTTGATGATGTTTAGATGTGCCTTAGATTAGGACTTTGATGTCGATTTTGTTCGAATTGAAGATGTAGGAGATTAATGAACTTATAGCCCATTTTTGGGGTATTACATTTTGCCCCTCTTTGAATTACTGTGCGAAGCGCAATGGTTCAAAGAAAGTCTGTGTTTGATAGAGATATGAAACTGATGCGAAATTGATAATTGATATGAGACAGAAGCTGATTGATATTGATTTGATATGAAGATAATAGGTCCTGAATGACCAAAGATAATGTTCACTATAGCAGCGATGAACCGCAGATTGCGAAAAAGTGTCAAAACACCTGATTCCAAACTTTAGGATTGCAAAGAAGTGAGTGACCCGTTCTAGACTCGATTGTCTTAGCAGAACTAGTAGGTATCACATCTGAATCCTTCAGTTGCCAAAGAACCAAGGGAAGAACACTGATGAACTGATGGGTGCAAAAACTGATATAGTTTACAAGATTAGGAGAATACCAGATTGATATGGATCTTGATGAATCTGATATGCCCCAAGTGATGGTAGATTTGCCCCGAGCGATGAGGTCTTTTTGATGAATCAGTAACTAGATGTGATTATTGTCTTGATTACTGATGAAAGATATTGATTTCCAATTTGATTACAGACTTTGAATGGTATGCAATACCGTGCCCCCTTCGGGATTAAAATTGAAATCTGACAAGAAAAGTCAGTGTTGAGAGTTTAGAAGCATGTTAATTGATTTGAGAAGTGGTTAAACACGTCCGGTGAATACATTCTGCATCGTTTAGAGGTCCTGGAGACCAAGGTTGACTAGGTTTGATCATGAGTTGACCAAGTTGAAATTTTGATAGTTTGATGTAAGATAATCAATTAAGTTGAAAAATGGATTTCTACTATGATTGAAGGTTGATTATGCAAGTAGTTGACAATATGAATGATCTCAGATTTTGATTTTGATCCTGAAAAAGGATTCTACTTGCTATTTTGTTGGAGGAACCTTTGTGTGGGATTCAGCTCTTGTTAGATTGGAAGATGCGAGTGGAGAATCATTTAAGCTTCGAAGTTTATTTAGCCATTGTGAGATCATGCAAACATGCAAAATGCAAAGAGACATGCAAGATGAAATGCAACCTAAGACCTAGGACCTAGTCACTGATCATGTGTCGATTTGTTATCATCATTGAACTTTTAGGTAACCGGATAAATCAATACAATGCCCACTAGCCATGAAACCATAGACATATGAATATCGATTTATATGCGCAAGAATCAATATAACACCCACTGGTTATACAACCATGGACATATGAATATTGATTTGTATTCGGAATGTTGGATTAGATATAAGCACCAAGGCACAAATGCTAGGATGACCTGAATATCATGTCCATTTTGATATAGCAATTTATACAAGCATCAAAACATAAACGTCGTGATGACCTGAGTATGCCTTGCGTTTAACATACACATCAAACAATCAAAAGATCATTCTAAATCTAGTGTGAATTACCCGTAGTGACCCTTTATTGTTCACCTCCTTAGGCAAGATCGCATTTCACAGTAGGAGAAAGAATTTACTTTAAAAAGATAATAGTTAGATCAAACGTCCTTGAATTTTTTGGGTATCAATGGTCGAGGTACGCATGGCCATCCAATTCGAGCTAGAGGCTCTTACAGTCGGACACAATTTCAATCCAGAATTTTCAAAGTTGTTAGATTTTCACATACAAGCAGAAGACAAAGAAAAGATTATGCCCCCAGTCATCACCCTCTAAATCCTGTAAAGGACATCATCGAAGAGCTCGAAGGGACACAATATGCAAAAATCTCAATGCGGATCAGCAAGCATACAAGGAGATAAAAGCATGAAAAGCACAAATTGTTTTCAGTTGAGTTTTGATGTTTGATTGTTGTAGATGCAAAATCCTTTCTGGAGACGAGACAAACAGACTAACTCAACTGGAAGCTTCAAAGGACTCTGACTGGATAGGAAATGTCTAAGATATATGGGAGACCATAGGATATGACATTGATTGCCCCCAAATTTGAACATTGATAGGATACAGACGCTTGAGCTGATTGGTGTACAGACCGACTTATTGAAACCAGGATATGCAGAAACAAACCGGGAGATATGTACAAACTAAAGCAAGACTGAAAGCTGGGAAAGACCAAGATTGTGCTGATAGATGGAGCATTTTGGAACAAGTGGCACCCATTTGCTGGGTTTTCACCATCTTGGTAGAGATTCTATTTTTGCTACCAAGGCGCCTGTTTCCAAGTTTTCACCAAGGCACTTTTTCTTCTTTTTTTAATTTTTTTTTTGTATTTTTCATTTTTTTTCAATTTTTTTTGAATTTTTGATATTTTTTATTTTTTTGAATTTTTGATATTTTTTTATTTTTTTGTGAATCATCAAGGCACCTATTGCTAGGTTTTCACCAAGATGTTCATTTTTTCAGGACTCTTTCCAATTTTTAGGATTTTTTCAAGATATTTAACCATAGACTGAATGCCTTAGGCGTAGAATTTCTTCAGATGGAGAACGTTGATTGTTTCTCGGAGCTTTTCTCCTTCAGTTGTTGAGAGTTGATAGGCACCAGAGCCAAAAGTAGCAGTGATAACAAAGGGACCCAGCCAATTGGGTTTGAACTTCCCCTTGCGTTCTCGATTTGATTGATTTTTAGGATTTTATCTCAACACTAGATCGCCAACCTGAAATTCTCTATGTCTGACTTTCTTGTTGTAGCCTCTAGACATTCTTTTCTGATACACTCTGAGATGATCATACGCTGCTTGCCTGCGTTCATCTAGTAATTCAAGTTCTTGTAACCTAGACACTCTGTAGTCTTCATCAGTGACAAGTCCATGCATTCTGATTCTAAGTGATGGGATTTCAACCTCAATAGGCAGTACCACTTCAGACCCATAAACTAAAGCGAAAGGTGTAGCCCCTGTAGGTGTTCTGATACTAGTTCTGTATGCCTAGAGAGCTGGATTGATCATGAGATGCCAGTCTCTTCCTATTTTATTCACTGTTCTATGCAAGATTTTCAAGAGATTTTTGTTTGAAGCTTCAGCTTGTCCATTCCCTTGAAGATAGTAGATAGATGACCAATGTTGAGTAATCTTGAATTTGGCACATAAGTCATCTAGGTCCTTATTTTTGAATTGTCCCCCATTGTTTGTGACTATGGAATGAGGGATCCCATATCTGCAAATGATGTAGTTCAGGATGAACATAGAGATCTGTTTCCCCGTTGCTTGTGTTAGAGGAACTGCTTCTACCCATTTTGTAAAATAATCTGTAGCTGTGATGATATGGGTATGTCCATTAGAAGAGTACGGATGAATAGTGCCTATGAAATCAAATGCCCATTGTTGAAAAGGCCATTATGTAGTAAAGGGAATTAGATCTCTCCCTGGAGCATGAATCAAGTTGCCATGTACTTGACACTGTTGACAATTTTTAGCAAATTTAATAGCCTCTTTCTCCATTTCAAGCCAATAGTACCCGACCCTAATAAGTTTTTGAGCTAATGTTAAACCGTTCGAGTGTGACCCACATATACCCTCGTGGACTTCCTCTAATGCACGTTGAGACTCTTCTCGTTCTAAACATCTAAGTAGTGTACCATCTAGACCTCGTTTGTACAGATCATTACCAATGATGACATATCGGGATGCAGATCGGATAAGGTTTCATTTCTCAAAACGGTTAAAGAACTCAGGGATGATTTGGTCGTGGAGATAGGAGAATAGATTTTTGTAGTGAGATGAGTCATAACCTACAACAGTGCAGATCATGCGGGTTTCAGGGGAGTCATATGTAGGATAGGATAGGGCTTCCACCAGGAACTCATAGCGTAGCTCATGTTCGGGCTGCTGTAAGAGAGTAGATAGTGTCGCCATTGCATCAACAGCCTTATTCTCCGTTCTGGGTATTTGCTCAAATGTGATAGAGATGAAGTATTTCTTTAAATCATCTACCATTCTCTTGTAAGGAATGAGCTTTTCATCTTTGGTTTGGTACACATCATTGACTTGGTGGATAACCAATTGTGAGTCTCCATGGATGTGCATCTCTGTAACTCTCCACTGTATTGCCATTTTCATACCATTGAGAAGTGCCTCATATTCAACAATATTGTTTGTGCAAGGAAACTTTAATCTGAATGCTTTGGGTATCGAGTATCCTTGAGGAGTGATGAACAATATGCCTGCTCCAGATCCATTCTGTGTGTAGGAGCCATCAAAGAATAACCACCATGCTCTAAAAGAGAGGTGCATGATAGAGGAATCAGGGAATTCCATGTGCATGGGTGTATCATCAAACAGTGGTGCTTCAGCTAATTGATCAGCAATGACTTGTCCTTTGATAGCTTTTCTTTCAACATATTCAATGTCAAATTCACTCAAGAGCATGACCCATTTAGCTAGTCTACCTGTGAGGGCAGCTTTTCTTAGGAGATATTTTAGTGGATCAATTTTAGCTACCAAATGAGTAGTATGAGCTAACATGTAGTGTCTCAGTTTCTGTGATGCAAAGATCACAGCGAGACAAGCTTTCTCAATCATAGAATAGTTCTTTTCATACGCCACCAATGTTCTGCTTATATAGTAGATGGCTCTTTCCTTTTTGTCTTCATCATGTTGCGCTAGCAATGTCCCCAGTGATGTGGCTGTTGCAGAGACATACAAGATCAATGGCTTCCCATGAATAGGAGGCATCAAGATAGGTGGATTTGATAGATACTTCTTGATATGGTTAAAGTTGTTCTCGCATTCTTCATTCCATGCAAAGGTCACACCTTTATGTAATGTTTTTGTAAAAGGCTGTGATATGTCCACTAGCTGTGATATGAATCTTCTGATAGATTGAACTCTGCCTTGCAACGTCCTCATTTGAATGATATTTATGGGAGGTTGCATCTCTATTATAGCCTTGACTTTAGCCGGATCAACTTCAATGCCTTTCTTTGAAAATATGTATCCTAAGAGCTTTCCAGAAGTGACACCAAAAGCACACTTCTTAGGATTTAGTCGGAGACTAAATTTTTCCATTCTGTCAAGGATCATGCTCAAGTCAGTTAGATGTTTAGTTCTGATCATTGATTTTGCTAAGGTATCATCAACATAATCCTCCATTGTTCTATGCATCATATCATGAAAAATAGATGTCATTGCTCTTTGATATGTAGCTCCAGCATTTTTGAGTTCGAATGGCATAAAATTCCAACAGAAGGTTCCCCACGCACATGTGAAAGTTGTTTTCTCTTGATCTTCTGGAGCAATTTTGATTTGGTTGTACCCAGAAAAGCCATCCATTAAGGAATACATTTCATAGCCCGCAGTCATGTCCACTATCATATCAATGTTAGGCAGTGGAAAATCATCCTTAGGGCATGCTCTGTTCACATCTCTAAAGTTCGTGCACACTCTGATTGAACCATCTAGTTTTGAAATAGGTACAATGTTAGAGATCCACTCAGCATAGTCTATGACACGAATGAATCTAGCTTTTAGGAGTTTTTCTAGTTCTGATTTGACTAAGAGTGCAACATGAGGATGCATCTTTCTCAATTTTTGCTTGATTGGTTTTACTCCAAGAGCAATGGATAGATGGTGCATAATGAGATTGGGATCCAATCTTGGCATATCTGAATATTTCCATGCAAAATTGATCTTTTTTTCTGATAAGAATGTAGTGAATTTCTGTTTCTCTTCTTCTGATAGAGATTGTGCTACATGTACCAATTGTGGTTCCTCTGTTGTACCCAAATTGATGGATTGAGTGGGCTCAATCAGAACTGGAGATCTATCCTGTAAATGACTCAGAAGGACATCAAATATCTCATTGTTAGGTGCTTCAG
Organism: Chamaecyparis obtusa; assembly: GCA_027943335.1. Classification (NCBI taxonomy): domain Eukaryota; kingdom Viridiplantae; phylum Streptophyta; class Pinopsida; order Cupressales; family Cupressaceae; genus Chamaecyparis; species Chamaecyparis obtusa. Next base: position 413,967 of record BSBK01007505.1, read on the forward strand.
AGAGGTTTTCACCTTCAAATATGTCTTTTCTTTTTACTTTTGTAGGATCTGAGATTGCCACAAAGTGGTTTTCACCCTCAGAACTCTTTTTCTTTTTATTTTTATTTTTTTGACTAAGATATTTGATGTCTGACTCAGTCATGCTGACGCTCGGTTCGCTAATGGAAGTCCTCATAGGCTTGACTACATTGAGATAACAAGCAAGGGCATAGTCACTAGAAAAGGTGTAAACACCATGGCTTGGGTTTGTGGAAGTTTGGTCGATAAGATCAGGGCGTTGGATAGTCAAAATGAGAAAGGCTTGGGATATGGTGTTCACAAACATGGATATGTCATCATTGGTCCTAACCTGACGCTCAAGTTCAAAGGTGATATTACAGCTCAAAATTTTCAATTCGTGAATAGGCTCAACATCATCATGAGAGTCCTCTTTAGCCATAGGTGGATCAGACACGTTAAGTTCATTGTTTCACTCTAGACCTACGTTGGGTTGAGATACATATTGGTGAATAACATCAATATATTTCTCTGTGATAAGTTCATCTTCTTCTGGAATGGCACCCCATTCATAGTCATTTGACTCAGCTTCTGATTCAGGATCTCTAGGAAATCTTAGAAAATGTGTGAAATCAGGATGAATACCCCAAGAAGGATTACCCTCAGTCTCTGACTTGAATTCATATTCATGGGAATCAGTGTCAGAATAACTACCCCCTTCTTCTTGATCAGTTTGATTGCCTTCGAGATTGGCTGGTTCTTGTGGTGCAACCATCTCTTGCGCTACAGTAGGTTCTTGTGTTTCTACTACATTAATTCTTCTGATAGGATCATCTTTATCATCAAGAAGATCTTTGATCTCTTTAGGCAATTTTTCATAGGGGATAAGCTCAGAGCTATCTGAATCATCATCAGAGAGTTCTGTTTCTTCTTTCTTAAGAAGGGGTTCTCTTGGTGCAATTTGTTCTATGACATGAGAACAACCACCTTTGAGATGATAGGGTTTCTTCTTAAACCCTAAGCCACCAGTATCTTTGTTGGCTCTACCAATATGTGAAATGGGTGTCACAAGACCCTTTCCTCTGATTCCTAGAGGTCCTTGACCGGAATATCCCATCTTGGCTATCAAGTTGTTTCCTGGACCATATGAATTAGAAGGGATTGTAGGTGCTATAGATTCACTAGGTTGAACAATTTTAGATTCAGAATCCTCTTTATATAGCCATGCCAGCACAGCTTCATCCTCTTCAAATTCTTGTTTGGATACTTTCTCCACCACAAAATTTCTTTTGTATGCTTCCATAGGTTCCTTAGGTTCTAATTTAGACTGCTTTAAGGATTGTCCATACGACTTAGGTGAGATTGGGAGAGATGTCAGAGACAAGACTAGCTCTATAGTGTATTCTCCCATCCCATTTTCTTTGATATTGATCTCTTTAGCAATGTCATCCATCTTAGATGTGGAAGCCACATTTTGTTGCTTGATGGAAGATTCTCTGTTATTGGGAACAAGCTTATCGACACTTTCCTTCAATGTATTGCAAGTTGTACTCAGATCTGCTAGGATAGTAACCTCCACTCCTTCATAGGGAAATTTCAAGCATTGATGGTATGTAGAAGGAATAGCTTGCATTTCATGTATCCAGGGTCTCCCTAGAAGGATATTGTAAGCCAATGGTAGATCAAGCACCTGACATGTGGTATCTTTGATGATCGGACCCACTCGGATAGGTAAGACAATGGTGCCTTTAGAAGCTCTTTCTTGTTCATCATAGACTTTTATGGTGATCTTCTTTCGAGGATCAATAGCCATCTCTGAGAATCCCAACTGTGTGATTAAGTTGTAAGAACAAATGTTGAGGCTTGCGCCCCCATCTATCAACACATATTTGACTCGACGGTTCTGGATCAAGACTTCTATGTGCAAGGGCTAATTATGTGGGTGACTTAGGGAGTTGTCATCTTCCTCTGAAAAGGAGATATATTGCAGAGACGTTAGATGACCAACCATAGTTTGGAACCTGTCTAGATCTAGATCATCAGGAACATTAGAGCCAAGCAAAGCTTTGTCTAGGATATCTCTGTGAGCTGGAGATATTCGAAGTAACTCAAACATAGAGATTTTGGCATTGGTATGCTGGAGTTGTTGGACGATGCTGTAAGATGTAGGTCTTGTATCCTTTGGATTGGAAGATTTCAAGGCAACCTTCTGTTTAGAAGCAGATGTGAGATTGAAAGGTATCTTAGGGACATTAGATGAACTTGGTGTTTGTCCTTTCAGATGAGCCTGAGCTTGTGATCTGGTAACCGCATTAGCTGAGGAATGATTTCTATCTCTTCGTACAATCATGATGACATTGCATCTCTCAGAGAGACATGGTTCAACCATATTGATGATAGCATTGTTTCCAGGGTAGGCATAGTTGACTTTTGCCCCCATGTTAGGCTGAGAAGTGGAAACTCCCTTGCCATGTTGTGGAAATGGTTCTGTAAATGTTGTGTGATCATTATTATTGGTAGGATTATCGATCGTGATGTCCCCTTGATCTATCAAGTCTTGAATGGTATGCTTCAAGTGGAAGCATCCATTAGTTCTGTGGCCTTTAGTCCGATGGAAAGCACATAATTCATTATCTTTCCACCAATATGGTTTTGGATCCAGATCAAGTTTTTAGATTGGTGGTAAAGAGATCATGTTATCAGCTATCAGGGTTCTCAGGGCAGATTCCAAAGATTCTCCCAGGGGAGTAAACTTTCATTTATTATCTCATCGTTTGAATGGCTTCTTTGGAGATGGTTCAGCAAATTTTTGCTCTGAAGCTTCAATGGCTTTGGTGGCAAGGGTGAGATTGTAGGCCGATGCCTTTGATGGGGTGTTGATAGTATCAACAACACCATCAGAGATGATACCTTTGTTTCTATTCCAGCTCTTGTTTTTATCTTTTGAGCTAGATCCAGATTCAGACTTGTCCTTTTGAAGTGTGATTTCTCCTTTCTTGACAAGTACTTTCTCAATCTTGATTGCATTATCCACCATTTTATCAAAAGATACATGATCTTGCATTTGTAATGGATAATTGAGCTCTGGAACAAGGTTATTGATAAAGATTTCAAGTTTCTCCATTTCGGGAATTTGTCTAGCATATAGAGAGAACTTCTTTCTCCACCTCTTGAGGAAAGTTAGGAATGATTCCCCTGGATATTGCTTGAGGTTACAGATATCGATCATGGTGACCGGATGTTGAATATTGTAGGAATATTGTTGAAAAAACAATTTAATCAATTCCTCAAAAGTTTTGATCATAGAAGGTAATCTTGAAAACCACTGAATGGATGCTCCTCCCAAGGATCTAGGAAAATGACACATTAGATAAGTCAGTTCATGCATGAATTCCATGGATTGTGTACAGAACTCTCTGACATGATCTTGAGGATCAGAGTGTCTATCATATTTGTCATACTTTGGTATCTCCACTCTTTTTGGGAATGGTCGCCTATACAAGTTTTTGTCAAACGGGAAAGGACATAGGGCCTCCATGGAGAACTCCTTGGGTTCCTTCTCCTTCTTAAGATTGTTAAATTTGACTTGTATAGCATGCATCTGTTTTGTCATAGCTGTGAGTGGAGTTTCTTCCTCATGTGTGATTATATCATCAACGTTAAAGTTGGGAGGAAGCTTAGCCCCTTCCTGGGCTAATTGTAAAAAGTATGCCTCTCTATCCACTTTCAAGAAATGCCTCATCATTCTCTTGAATTCATCGTCATTCTGACATCGATGAATTTTAGAGGGCGTAGGTTCTTGGTCAGCATTATGTTGAGAATGGTGTCCCTGGGATCCTCCTCCTAGAGAACCGTGGTTTGTCCCTACTTGAGACATGATAGGAGTTTTTGGGCTCCCTGGAATAGATTGAGGAGGAGTTTTCTGATTACCTCTGTGAGTTGATAAAGGAGGTATGTAACCAGTTTTCAATCGAAAGTTACCGAGACCGTCGTCTTTGTAAATACCTAACTTGATGAGTTGTTCAAGAGTTGGACCCAGGGTATTGGTCAAAAGTAAGTTCTGAGATATTTCTTCTAATTTCTTGTGTGAAGAAGCTCTGGTCTCCACCATTAACTTTGAATGAAACAGAAGAAAAGGACGAAGACAACTGAAGAACAATTTGATTCGAGAAAATCAGATGATGCAACCTTGTCAAGATTATGATAGTTTTGAAGATCTGATGAGATGTGGGTGAAGGAAACTGTGCCCTAGATGTATGGGATAGATCACCCAAAAGATAGCGGACATGAGTTCTCAACACTTAGTCTATTTTTGAAGATTGATTGATTGAAGATTGATAGTTATGACAAAGTTTTGACATGAGATAAAAAGGACTCAAATTGATTGAACAGAAGGCTAGATCGGATTCAAAAGATTAATCTCAGAAAATGGTAGAATGCTCAATAGCTACTGCTCTGTTCTTGACACAATGATATTTTTGACAGATTCTGGAACTAGGCTGGAAACATTGGATATCTTGTAATTTGACAATTTCTGACAACTCTCTCAAATTTTTCCAAATGACACTCTGCAGACTCGTACAACACTGGGTAGTCTATGAAACGATAGTTGCTAAACTCATACGACAGAGGGGTAGCAATGAAATGACAGTTGACAAAACTCGTATGACTTTCTAACCTCCTGAGATGACTTTTGACTCCAGAAAAGAATTTTACTTCAGATTTTACAAATTTTGAGTTTTCAGATTTGAATTGTTTGCAAATTGTACTGTCCAGATTTTGAAGGTTATACCAGATTTGATCATTTTTAATAGCCAAGTAGATAAACAAGCACGTAGAACAGCAAGCAAGTGATTCCAAGCACGTCTGAAAATAATGAACAAGGGCAAAAACAACCTTGCGCATGAACAATCAAGTGACCAAATTGTGCTAATCCCTGAGAGTACTAATTGTGTATGTTCTGAAAAGTTTTGCAATAACACACATATACCTGAGAAAAAAAAATTGGCCTCTCTAGGGTTTTTAGTAATGGTTTGACTCTGTAACTTTTATGATTCAAAGGGGTGAACTCCAATCCTGGCGCACCAGGGTTTTGACACAGTCCGAGAACTTAATCTTCAAGAGCTGCTAGGGAGATCTGACAACCCAACAATGAACCATACCCGTGGAGATTTCTTCCACAAGGACATTTATATAGCGGCTGTCACTACCATGGCGAAAATGGCTATTACCGCTTGAGGTTCCATCAATGCAGTTTGCCTTGTGAAGGGATTGTCCACTACGGTTAACCCTCTCTAAAGGTGACTCACAGATTTATACCACAAGGGGACTTGGCTCCAGATCCAAGGTTTTTGACACTTTTTCACTTTTAACCCAAACAAAGCAAGCAGATTAATCTGACACGCTAAGACAAAGTTTTGCTTCACCAAGGTCTATGATGCCAACTCCACGTGATCTATCAACCTCTCCAGGGAGAGAATGTATCAATCAATAAGAGAAGACACACTAACCAATTTTGATTCACCAAAGCTCGTGATGTCAACCCCACGTGATCTATCAACCTCTCCTGGGAGAGAATGTATCGATCAATAAGAGAAGACACACTAACCAAGTTGAATGTGAAACACACTAAGTATCCTCCCTACCTACAAGGATTCTGTCATCAAGAAGGATTTTGCTAGGAATCCAATCTCTCAAGAGTCACGAATAGTGTTCATAGGGCCTAATTACTATGTGAGCACAGATGTATGTTTCCAAAAGCAAATCTACCAAAAGTACCCAAAAAAGTAGAAAAAGAAACACTTAACGCTTAAAGCGAATATGAGATGAGTCCACAAGGTGGAACACTTAACACCTTACACAAGCTGAAAATGAGTCCCCAACTTAGAAAACAAGTGAGTTCCTAAAAGCACAAAAGGGTTGCCAAGTGGAACACTTAACGCTTATGTCTTGTTGACCCCTCCCCTTTATGGCACTGAGATTGCAACCACGGGGCGGAAATGAGGGGCCGACAGATTAGTGAGTCCAATAACCCAAGATAGCAATCAAGATCATTCACAAGTATTCTAAGACTACTTAATGAATCCTTAAGGGGTCACAACTTAGTATCAATTATGCAAGTGTGTAGAAATAGATAAAAACATGAAAGGATGCACACAAGCCAGACACATAAGAGATTTATTTTAAGTCCAAATTGAAACGTTAATAGATGAAGGAGAATACCTTGGATCCTTGCAACACGCTTAGTAGATTTTACCTAATTTTTAGCAATTTTTGTTGAGCTTTACTATGCAAGCAAGCTACGAACTCTCCAACAAGCCAACAAGCAAACAAGATATGTAAGGTATATTCAACTTATGAAAACCCTAGGGTTAGATCTAAAAATAAATTGTTAGGAGCAATAATAACTAGAAATTAATCCAAATGAGAACTCATATCATGCATTGAATCATATGAAAAATAAGTGCATACCCATCACAAAATTTTAATTTTTTTACACTGCATTTGACCTAGTCAACAAGATCTAATTTTTTTGATATGATTTTGGCCACAAAAATAGAAATTCAGAATAGAGACCCCTACTAAAAAATAAAGAGCTTTTCAAAAATGCAAAAATTTTAGAAAATTCTCTTCATTTGTGCCCTAGAGACCCATTTTATCAAAAAAGACCAATTTTTATAAATTGACTATTTGAGCTATGATATCATGTCCAAATTTAAAACACAAAGAATGGACCCCCTGTAAAATTTAAAGAGATTTTTGAAAATATAAATTTTTAAAAAAAATATGCTGATTTGCGTTAGATATTAATTTTTTTTGGAATGTCAAGAAAAAATTATTAAAAATTCAAAACATCTCATAAAATTCTAAAGTTTTTATTGTAGCTTTCCTAACATGTCACCAACTTGCAAAAAAAATTTCAGACCAAAATTCCAAGCCGTTTGGGAGATAAAATTAAATCTTTGAAACTTTAGGATTTTAGCTCCCAAAAAAATCAAAACCAGCATGCAAAGGTGGGTTGCCCCACGGTGGCCGCCAGAAATGTGTGTGTGAAAATTGTACCTGATCTTTAGACACAACACTTCGGTAAAACATTAGAGATTAGCTATAATCAAAATCGTGCAAAATTGAAATCTAATCTAACCAAACGATTTACTGCCTTCTAATAGGTGCGAGATTGATGTTCTCAGATTGTAATCGAGATCAGTGACCTAGATGACACCTAAATGAAGGATTTGAATGCAATTGATCTATATTTTTGATATTTTCTATGCAATAAGAATGATAAAAACTGATATGAATCTATGCTAATATGAAATTGATATGTTATGAATGCTATTGAAAATTGATATGCTATGAATGCAAAAATAAGATTGATCTCACAAAGATGTCGATTCGCAAGAGCTTTGATTCTTCAATTCCAATTCTCCAGCATGATTGTGCAAAATATGAGATGAATTATGAAGAGCTGAGCCTTGTTTTTATAGAAATCCAAGGCTTTGGAGGTGCATGAGAAAAAGTCATAAATCACTCAAATAACTCAACTTGATTTTTGAGTTATTTTTAAATAAAGATAATTAAGTCACAAAAATCATGCAAAAGCACAGTTCAACTTGAATTAGAAGTTTAGATCAACTTTGAAACTCGAAAAGATGTTGAGTTTCAACAAGCTAACAACTTGCATTGATTTTCCAATTTTGAGTTTAACTGATCCTTGAATGTGCACATGGATAATTATGATTTAATAAATAAATAAAGTGATTTATTCTCAACTTAACTGCTTTTTGAAATAAAATAATTAATTTATGGGTTAATTAACTATTTTACCAAACTTTTATTAAAAATTATATTATTAAATAATGACAACATGCTTTAATTAATTAAATAAGAATTTAATCAATTATTCATAGGAATTTTGATTTATTGTCAAAATTAAATAATACAATTAATAATAGATATAATTAAATTTAATTAAATAATTAAGTGGCAAATATTAAATCTAATTAATTAAATATGCAAAATATTTAATTAATCAAATTTTAAGATAAATGTGATTTATTGCCAAATAATTATAAAATTAAAGATAATTATGATGATTAGGAATATTACTAGGAATATTCCCCGATGTAGAATTTAAGATAATCAATTATGATTCAATGATGTTTAGATGTGCCTTAGATTAGGACTTTGATGTCGATTTTGTTCGAATTGAAGATGTAGGAGATTAATGAACTTATAGCCCATTTTTGGGGTATTACAAGAGTATTATACATGAACAAGCTACGACAAACTAGAATTAAAAGATTGATTCAACATCATGATGGTAAATAAAGGTAATCTCCAATAAGAAACATTAATGCAAATGTATATCAAATTATAATGTCAAAGTTGTCTAAAGAGTATATACGTAAATATAATAGAAAATGTCAAAGTTGTCTAAGAGTTTCCAACTCTTTCAAATACACCTTGATGATTAAAATCTCGAAACAACACATTCAAAATATTGTAATATAAAGCAGTGACCCAAAATTTCTAACAAATAACACATAATAAACTTGTTGATCAACTATGTCATTTTTGCCAAATACTTTAGTGGCCACCATGTGAAGGTTCCCTGTTTCTCTTTCAGACGAATAGCCCCATCTATTTTGTCTTTATAAGCAAGGGGTACGTTACTTGTGACCTTTAAAATGTTTACATTTGCATTTCCAGTTCCTTTCAAGTTGACTCCATGTACAATAGACAAGAAGTGAATCCACCCAATACCCACAACAACACCATCATATGAATCTAACACATTAACTTTATCCCCTTCTTTGAGTTTATCAATATATTTCTGCAAAAAGAAAAAAAATAACACATTAGATTACATAGGTAATGATCAAGCACACTAAAAATCTCAAACAAAGCAGACTAAAAAAGAAGTTAAAAAGACCAATTTCTTATTTTTGACTTGCTATGGATCAGATATATATAATATTATAGTTAAACAAGAGACCATATCTTAAATGCAAAACACTCTCCTATCCAAGTGGTCTGTAGTTCTACCCCAAAAAAATCCTAATCCCTAAGCAAAGCCTAAGAAAAATCCGTAACTCTATGTTTATAAGAAATTAGTATGCGAACAAACATGAACGAGTGTATATGCTAGTACTTTTTGTTGAAGTATGAAGTGAAACAATGGGCCAAAGTGTCCAAAGAACAAATACACAAATAATGACTGTTAAAACTTAAGACCTTTGCAATTTACACAGCCGTACCCACATCATCCAAGGAAACTTTGTGCTACCATAAAAATAGAGGAATCTCTAAAACTACTGAGGCCCTAAAAACACTTTTTCTTGTAGTACTAGAGGAAGAATATTGCAATTGCACTAAAAACTAGCTATAGTAGATGACATTATATTAAATATTCTGCTACACTAGAAGAATGATTTCATACGAAAAATAAACTATACATTACAAGGGAATTGATTTGTATTATAGAAAATGGAGAATCATTTTCCCTTCCTCATAATAATGGGATAGAAACATTATAATTTTGCAGTCAAACTTTTGGAACCATAAAACTTGTCTGTCGAGAAAATAGAAGTGACCACATACCAGTGCTTTTAATGTTGTAAGAAAAGTCTGAAGTTGAAATATCTACTGATGAAAATGATGAAGTTGAAATATCCCCAGTTTTCAGCATTGTCTTATAGTCAACCTGAACATAAAGCAACAAGAAATTTACTTGTGTTAGAAGTTGATGGGAGTAGTAAGTAATGGTAATGCAAAGAGAAAAGAGCTGAAGAGAAAAGGAAATATTTGACAATTAACATAACAAATTATAGTGATGACAATGTTTTTTTTTGTTATCGAGCTAAAAATAAAAGGTACTAATAGTGTAGAAATCGGATATTATGAAATTAGAGAGCTTTGTAGCTTACTTTTTGTTACGAAAGCATGTACTGCTTGACTGAAAGGGATAGTTACAGTCCATATTTCTGAAGGTTACATTTAAGGGGCTTTCAATGTTAGCATTTATAAGTAAGGGTGAGGAAATATGTACCACATCTAAGAGATCTAATGCTAGAAAATATGTAATATAACATTAATTAGAAATCACATTTGGCATAAACTAAGATCTTAATGATAAGACAAATTAACTACTTGATAATTATTTCACTTGTTGAGGGTGGACATTGAACTAAGTGGTGTTGCAATGTCAGACTTAAATTCATCCCAAGGTTTACATTTATAGTGTATACTCATTCAAATTTTACTCCCATTACACATTCTATTATGCATGGCTTAAATCTATCCACATGAAGTTACCTCCATAATAATGCAAGCTCTTCTTGGTTACACTAACATTGCCACCTAGAGAATTTGGATGCAAAGGGGTTTTAAAGATAGCCTCTAGCCATAATGAAAAGGATGACAATGACAACCTGGAAGTCATACAAGAAATATGAAGGCAGTTTTGGAGCAAGTAACCAATGAAAATATTAAGATAGTTCCAAAATTGTGTCCCAAACACGGTAAGCGGGCCTCATAAGCTTCCTTTGTTTATGTTATTGAGCACCTTCCTTATCCAACTTGTTACACAACTAAATTCTTCTTGAGCACTACAACAAACTGTATTTACTATTTAATCATCCTACTCACGTTCCAGAGTAAGGGAAGAAATATGGCCATCGATAAACTAGGTAAAGTCACAGGGCAATCATTTGGAAATGGATCTCACTTCTTCCTGCCTCCAACCAAGTCCACATATTTTCCCTTCCCAACTTTAATATATTTTAAACGGAGTTCTTACAGGCCTTTGAGAAGAGATTAAATAGGTTATTTGATTATATATAACTCATAGATAAGAAAGATTAGAGGGCCATAGTAAAAGTTTTTGGAGCTCCTGCATTCTCTCACCAACATATTAAATTCTCTATTAGAGTTCTTAACTTATTGTCATAAGTTCTAAGACTCATATGTTCTTGGTGATTTAAAATAATGTATGAGCATTGCAAACAACAAATTAACCACCACCCAAGGAATTATGATATCATGCCCATGATGTTAAATATCTAGTATAAAGAAAAACAATTCAAGGTATTAGAGACTTCAAGCTTCCACAATCCATAAGAGAGAGATGTTTCCGGAATTATTGTGAACAATGTTGTAGACCATAGCATCAATTTCAAAAAATTTACTCACAATTATTCCAGGATTATCTCACTTAATTTTAAAAAGTACATTTCAGTTATGAATATATTTCATAAATAACATTATTGCATCTTTAAAAAGTATCCTACAAACATTATCTTACTCCTAGTCTAATATTGTCCTCGTCCTTCATAAACTGGTTTGATGATCAATCATATGGCCAAATAATAAAAATCAAATTTGAAAATAGCCTCAAAACATATAAAAATTCACCCCAATTCCTGATATTTACGCTGTTACAATCACCTGCCCAAGTTCCTACATTAGGGTTGCCTGTAGAACCTAAACCCTCTGTTAGCACATATGACCCGTCTTGGCTTGTAAGCACAGTTTTAGTGCCACAGTTTAATCATGTTATAGGTCCTCATAATTAATTATAATAAAGGTCTTATCACATAAATGTAATGAGATTTTTGGATTTAATTGTGAAATTTTTTATATCAACGAACTATGATCCATCATCAGAATGAGAGCCAGAGAATGGTGATGAATCATGAAGTATGATCTGAAATATTGATGTGAAAATTTACACACGCTTAAATGCAAAAATTTCATTACATTTATATCATGGACTAATGAAACTTTATGTTATTAATACTCTTATAACTTGTTTTTGAATGGTGTAATCTTCACGTCTTGATAGTGTCTGAAGTTTCAACAATGTCTACAATTGCAAATACTGTCTTGGCTTCACATTATGTTCTGATCTCACCGTGCATCTTCATGGTGGTTACTAGGTCTTATTATAGGTTATAATACATGCATCTCTTATTTACTTGTTATGTTTTGTTTGAAATCTCTTAGACTATACTATGCAATTGTATACAGTTCATTTGGTAGTAGTTAAAATACATATTTGTGCAATTTATGATTTTCAAAATGATTGTCACAAACCACAGGGTAAAATTCAAAGACAAACAATATCTTGTACAGAAGCCAAATCAAAAACATCAATTTTCAAAGAGCCTTCTTGCATAGACATGACAATGCTCACAACAAAGTGGTCATTGCTAATCAATTAGAGTAAGACACATAAATATGTATGATCGATGATGCTATGAGAAAAAATCACCTGAAAGTTCAAGGAGGCTATTAATATTTAGTTTGTGCAATGATACCCCATTTCCTGAACATCCTTTAGATGACAATGTCCTTGCTTCTTTTTGGCATGCCATAAATAGGGCTTGCATTTTACAATGATATTTCAAAATCAATGCTACTATACCAGCAAATGGAGTACAATACAAATGAAAATTGGCTTTTTTAAGATAGAACCCATGATCTCTTAGTGCTAAATATATTTTACATAAAGAATATAGGTAATCGACATGTACCTGAAGGTACCACCCATGATGGATATTGACAGCTTGTGGCATGTATAGGGAAAATTCTGAAGGGGTAACTATTCCAGGCAATAGTTCCTGAACTGCAGTGCCATTTATATAGGATATTTTCCAATCAGACAAAGAAACATGGGCACTATGTAACATATGGTAACCCATAACAATAACAGTGAGAATTAGATTGAGGATAAAAATAAAATTCATGCTCGCATTGTCTTTTTCAATTGAAGTTGAATGATTATGTATAATCAATCAAGAATCCATGCTTACTTTTCTTGTGTCATTAACATTCTTTGCATTTAGTGTGGTTCTCAAAATGCCCCTGACATGCACATCATAAACAATGTTAAAAGTGATCCTATTGACAAAATAATTAAAATATGCAACAAAAGAAATCTTGAAAACTACTTAACATATGAAACAAACAGTTGAACTTATTTGGAATCATGGTTGCAGAGGTTAAAAATGTTCCCATCTTCTAACATTAAATCTCATACAAGCATCAAATGAAGAATGTGTTCAAACTTTACTTGGACCAATACACAAACTACACATGCCCTACAACCCTCCCTAGAATCCTAAAATAATTGTATACAACCAACATATTTCCACCAGTAACCAACTATGACACAGAAGTATGGTAGCAGATTTTCATATATCCCACTGTGGTAACGAGAAGTATGTTATGTTATATAGCTTTTAGAAATATCATAAGCTATTCATCCCTCTTGATCAAATTATCACAATCTGCATTGGTCTTTCCAAATACTATGCAAAATAATAACAACAACTGGCTTGATTAAATCATCACAATCCGCATTGGCTTTTCCAAATACTATGCAAAATAATAACAACAATTGGAAATGCTTCTTAGTTCTTAGCAAAAGTTTGGCACCACCCCTCTATTTCTTGATGTTAAAATCCTAGACCATACCTTTAAGTCAATTTTGTCACACATAAGGATCCTTGTTAGACCAAAGAGAATACAACTTAAGTTGTTTCTCATGTTTTGCATGAAGGGAAGTACAATTATTACTATCTTAAAATCTTTTTGCTTTAAGATTGTTGGATGATTGTAGCATCCTTAATCATATTTAACTAAGTGCTCTATGAAAACAGTTTCTTTTCATATTCCTTTTTGTTTGTTTGATATGGAAGGAGCCAAATAGGCAAGTGAGATTCACATGTTACCCAGGGCTAAAATATTAATAGGCATTAAAAGTTGAGTCAACCATGAGATGGATGATGTGGAAGAATTACTATCACTGCTTTTGAGTTTTGAAAACATGTACAAGGCTCTTGTTAACAACCTCAATTTGGAGTTAGTAGAGTTTTTGTAATGTCTCTTTTTTGGTCCATTCCAACATCTTGGAAACCCCCTAATTTTTTTGGTTGGGAAAATATTCTGACAATAGAGTTTGAGAGCCAAAAGGAGTATAGAGGTACCATCTATCTACAAATCTGACATTATAGGAGCACTCAACACTTCTTGGAGAAGTGTGTCATCTTTAGAGAGCACCAACTTGCACACTTATTCACATCTAAACTGAATTAAGTTCTCTCTACTACTTTGTAAATTTTGCCTAAATGGTAGAGTCAACAAACTGCATAAGCAAATGAAACTATTCAGATTTTCAAATAAAAGTTCCCTACAAATTACTATTACAGGTACCTGTTCTATTGGTTGGTGTTTCTAATGTGTAATCCTGCTTCTTGTATCCTTGCCTTATCGTCACTACTACATGAAATATCATCATCCACAGAGAAAGACAAAAATAAAACACCAATCAATTTCAATCTGAATTCAACAATCAAATTATTAGCAACAATGTAAATGCAACAAATAATTGTTATTTGGATCCAAGCATCTAAGGACACTCATCTTCTCATAGATCAATTCTGGATATTGGGATCACATGATGGAGAATATGACTGGAAATTTACAAGAATTGACAGAACTAAAAATTGAAAATATGCAAGTGGGCAACAGGGGATTGATGGTTGTTTCAAGGTGCTCGAAGCTGGAATTATTTTATCTGACCAAGGTTTTTGATTGTACTGATGTGGGAATTTCTAAAGTTGCAAATGGATGCATGAATCTAAGAAAGGTGCACCTTGATAGCTGCAAGTTTAGAAGAATTGTACATGATGGTTTGCTTTTCATTGCTAGTAAATGTCCTCAGTTGCAGGAAAATGTCCTCTCTATTTTCTGATATTAATGAAACATTTAGTGATGTCAATTTTTTATTTGTCATAATATTAGGAAAATCTCGTTCCAGTTTTTGTTAGTGGTTTTTTTAATTTTTGTGGAGAAAATTGCCATAATTTGTGATATCCTTCTTGAGGCATTCTCTTCTCCGACGCATGTTCTGCATGTGCTGCTACCAGACAACTCTTCCATAAGGCAAATGTCAAGAACAAGTCTTCTTCATATTCCATTTTCCTTCGCTTATCATGGTTAGTTTCTTTTTTTCCCCCAGTCGGTTTGCTAGTTAAAGCTCAGTTTGGGGGTTTTCTTGCATTTCTAAAACACGGAGGATCGAACAAAACCCTTTGAATTTGAATATTTGTCTGTTGATTGCAAGACATTTTTTCCTGCATAGTTAGATTGATTATTTTTAAGTTTTAGTCACTCTGATTTACTACCATTTGCAAACATTTTAGAAACCCTACTTCTTTGGTGCACATAGGGCAGGGATTAAATCAGATCATGCATAGAAAACAATACAAAAGAGCTATGTTTGTTAACTATTTTAAAAAGACCACTTCAACCAACGCATAGAAAACACACTTTCTATTTAAGAACAACCATTTCTCTCTGTCATTATTGTTACTATTTTTTAACCTTTATTTCTTCATCCATATTGCATATATTTTTTTCTGCTGAAAAGCTTATGGACATAGTAGAGCATCTATTAAAAGAAGTGACCTCCGTGAGCATACTGTATACAAGGATGTAGATTTTAGGGGTGTATTCATATGCCAAAAAATTGTCAAGGGCATCAAAAAAATGCATCTCATGAAATCAAACTAGAGTCTGCAAGAAATTGTCATAGACTTTAATGATGATCATTCAAATAGAACTAGTCTGAAATTAATGAAAGTTAATGAGATTGAGTTAACATTAATATTTTAGACTAGTTCTAGGTAAATGATAGAAAGTTTCTCAGAAATTAATTGTGCTGCCAAAATGAATCATTCATCTTTCTATATCTTCGTAGGACACAGTGACCCCTCTGTAGGACTTGATTGGCTGCCATGAATTCTCATGTGACCACCCAAAACCTTCCCAAAGCTCAATCTCCTATTGCAGACCTTGTACACATGCTTTGAATCTCCTTTGTTAAGTCAAAAGATTCTGCCTAACAAAAAATTCCATACATGCCTATATGATGTGCACCGATAACCATCAATTTGTGACCAATTCCATTGATCTTAATTTCTGTGGGCTAACCATTGATCTATGAGCCTTAGCAATTCAAAATCATATGCCTCACTAGAAAAAGGGTAGCAGATGATTACCACATGACTCTTGTACTTAGAGAAAAATATGATGAAATTTTTTTATGGCTCCCTTGCAAGACATATACAAGATGTGGAAGCATAGACAAGGCCAGTGAACTATTTGACAAAATGCCTTAAAGAGTTGTGGTTTCATGGGATGCCTTGATTGCAAGATATTCATAAAATGGACTTGCTGAAAAGGCTTCAAAAACAAGAAAATAAATGCAATTGGCAACTATAAAATACAATTTGGAAACCTTTTCTGGAAAACAAGATTGCAATAATGACAACTAGATTGTAATAATGGAAAACTATTCTCTCCTATATAGGTACAAAAAGTTGTGTCAATCTAATTACATGTATATTATAAATGAGTTCTTGGTGATTCCATGTTCAAGTGGTGTGGTCAATGTAAACTTTTCTATTATTTCTTTAAACCCACTTACTATCCAGAGAATAATTGATGTTCATGTTTGACAGCTTTCCAATTTTCCTCATAATTCAATAGAGGATTCATAGTGTATATTGTGAAGCTTTCCTTGTCAAATATTACCAAGTCAAGTTGTAAGTTGGTTTTGTGAGTATTGATATAAAGGCACAACTTGTTAAAGAGAATAAAAAATTCACAACCTATTTGAGTAGTGTGGTTGTAAAGTAAGTTGGGGAAATTCCCACTAAAATAGCCTACTTTGAAAACTTGTGACCATGCCCCTTCATGATAATGCACCTTTTTCAACAAGAATTCATATTAGGTCGACATGTACTCGTGCGCATTGATTTTACCAGCTTAAATCAATTCAAACATCAGTCTTCCTTCATCCAGTCTAAACAGTAAGAAACTTTCCTTAGTTTATTACACCAATTGGTGCCAAATGGAAATTAATGTTTCTAGCACAATCTCAACCAAAATTCTTTTATCCCTAATTATATTTGTAAATATAGTAAACATTAGTAACTTGGAATCTATGGATAAATTTGTGCTCTTGATCAATCCAAAAGACTACTTAAATGTCTTTCAATTCTTCTTTGAAAATCTATTATCCATTTGTATTTGTGAGGCATGTGGTCTTCATTAACAAAGCAATATGTAATTTGCATCTATGATTTGAGATATAGCTTAGATGCACATCTCCACTATTTCCTTCTAAGAGAACAACACCAAGAATTTTACTACACTTTTCTTCAATTCAACAAAATGAACTTTGGACAGTTTCCATACCTACTATATTTTTCATACTTGTGTATCAAACATAATTTATCCTTTTTCAAGTTTTGCATGTAATGTGATTGCTATGTTCCCAACATGTAATGTGATTGAATCCTGATTCCTCAAACATAAAGATAATCAGGCTTTTGGTATACATATACCAATGAAAGATGCCTATTTTTTTTTAAATGGGTCTTATAAATATATATTCCTCATTACATTTGTCCAAAAATCATAGAACCCATTTAAAGTAAACAGGCGTATGACAGATATACACACCAGTGCCAATGCCAGGGGTTTGCTTATTTCATATGCTTTCTTAACACCTATGAGCGAAGATAGATAGGCTTTTGATGTATATAAGAATGCTAGAATTCTTCATGCTTAACTTAGATGGGTTTTGTAATTTTAGGATGCCATAGGCTTTTTAAATCATCGATGGGCTTGATGATTAGGGAATGCGAGATTCGTTTTTGTTTTAGACAGATCCTCCAATCTTGTAAAAACTAATATGGGTTCTCTAATCGATTTAGAGTAGCACAAATACTGAGGCCTGTTTATCTTAGGAAGGCTCTTCAATTTTGCAAAATTTGCAAGGACTGGTATCAATTTTTCAGTCAGTGAATTAGTTTGAACAAGTTTTTGTAGAAACTGTGTTTATTTTTTTAATGGAGAGCAGAAATGACCATTTTTACTCTCCATTTCTCAAATTTTTTACTCTCCATTTCTCAAATTTTTTACTCTCCATTTCTCAAATTTTCTTCATCTCGATGATAAATCATTAAGAATGATTCGAAACATTGATTGAAAAAAAAAAGCAATGCACATACAGTTTCTGCCCAAAACTTGTTCAAGCTAATTGCCTAAGGACTGTTTATATTGGAGGATCTCTTATAATTTTGTGAAAAATGTAATGTGGGGCTTAGATTGCTTTTGTAATTTTGTACTTAAAAAAAGAATATGCTTTCTATTTGCTTACTATCACCAATGCCAGAGACTTGTTTATCGTAGACTTTAGAGGAGGGTCCTCTACTTCTATACAAATGTAATTTTTCTCTAACTTTATCTTTGTCTTTAAACTTATATTAATTTATTTACTGGTATCCGCACCTCAAGGTACACGAACACCAGGGCTAGATGCTTATGTAGTCTATATTTCGGAAAATGTAATGTGGCCTTGATTTATATTTTGAGGATGAAATCTATATTTTATTATCTGTTGGCCTTGGCATCTCTTGGCACACTCATCCTATATGTGTTTATCTGTATTTATGTTGGGTTTCCAGTAACATCATTTCATATTCCTCTTGAACACATTTAGTTTCTTACATTAGCTCTTTGATTTATGGGAAAATGCAATGCGGATTCTATTTGACTTTTTTAGATGAGACTCTAGTTTTTGTTTAGGCATTGGCATCATATTAATGAAAATGCCAGCCGCATAGTCTCATTCAGCAAATTTGTGTTGAATATCTTATTTTATTTTTAGTTCTGTATATCCATATTAAGCTAAAATTAAAATAGGATATTCCACATGATCAATGAATGCAATTATGGAAGAGAAGTTCTTGTCCTTGCATCGACTGCCTAATAAATGTTGCGAGCTTGGTGATCTCTCTTATCTTCCAATTTGTATAATGGACCCTAATTTATATATTTCTTTTTGTAAGACTAACCCAAAATATGGTATAGAACTATTAATTACATTAATAGTTTCTGAAACCTATCTTAGTGCAACTAATATTTCCATATAAAGTATTGAAACAACCTCATTGTCCTCTGATACATGAATTAATCATCTCATTATTGTATGAGGGCAAAAAATAATAGTTCAAATAGAGTTATTTCTAGTCTGCACGATTAGTTTCTGAATTTAATGATGATCATTCAAATAGAACTAGTCTAAACTAGTGTGAAAGAGTCTACTAAGATAGAACTTTTTGAGTTAACCCTACATGATTGCGGCAGAGACAAAGATGCCAGAGGTCTGGAGGAAACAAATGTGAAATTAACCAGGGACTTATCTATAGCACGTGGAGAAATGCAAATATATACCTGTTATTTTCTAATCATTATAACAGAGTTTTGGTAAAATCTCTTAACAGAGTAGACCTAACAGTCTTTTTGTAAATCTCTTAACCGAGTGCACACTTAAGTAGTGTTGTTGAAATCCTATTACTGGGTAGATCTAATCGATGTGAAATGTTACTCCTAATAGGATAAGATCACCAGAAGTGATCACCACTTGTAGCCCTAATAGGTAAACCTTTTCTATCTGCAGTAGTAAAGAATTTGTGGGTGTCATCCCCACTGCAATTTTTACCTTCTAACAAGGGTTTCTGCGTTACCAAAATACTTGTGTTATGTGATGATTATCTTGTTGATTTCATGCTATTTACCTTTGATAGTTAAATGAATAAATGATGCATGCAATGGATTCAAGTTATCGTTGAAGGTTACTACTGTTTATTATTTAAAGTTTGAGAGTTAAAAGTTTTTGTGGGCATTGATTCACCCCTCCCCTCTCAGTACCCTATCTCTCCTGTCCAACAATACCACCATTGGCTCTGATACCATATTGAAAACCAGGACTAACACAAAAGAAACCATAAAGGAGAAACCCAAATATGGGCTTTGCTTATCACAGGCCCAATCCATTGCATTTATAACCAAACTTACATTAAATAGATAGAAGCTTCTAGATCAAAGTTAGTTGCAGCATTAATGGTGGACAGGTGAGGAGTTGTTGTAGATATTTCTAGATACATGCCCGTGAGTGCAAGATCTTTCTAGATGCTTCTGTCTCTGCTGATAGGGTTGCAGATAATTAATTTATCTTCTAACATCCCCCATAAATTAATTATCTAATTGTTTTCAAATATTTTTAAAATATCTATTAACTATTTTTGAAGCAACTATCTTCATAAATAATGATTTCAATATAAATGTTCTTCTATATATGTATGTGTGTGTGTATACTATGTATATATTCTAAATTCTCATAAATATTTTAAAAATATCTATTAACTATTTTTGAAACAACTATCTTCATTATTTATGAGAATAGTTAATAGATATTTTTAAAATATTTATGAGAATTTAGAATATATATATATATATATATATATATATATATATATATATCCCTTTTGAAAAAGAACACAAACTAAAATTATATATCAAAAACAAGATTCGAATGAAAACAGGCCTGAACTAGAGACAAAATTTAGAACAATGTAGAATCGACAAGAAGATATGCTCGAGTGTTAGTGTTCTCGTCGACCCCGGAATCGGCCTCGGTTTTGATAAATTTCTCTTAAAAATGGTTCCATATTTTGGAGATTACAAGAGAAGCAAACTTCCAAACAAAAAAACATGATCGGTATTTAGGAATTACAAAACTAAAAAAACATAGCCATTGAAACAAAGAGAACATCTAGCCGAGTGAAGAATTAAGATCATTCTATTATCTATTCTGCTATTATTAGACAAAAACTCTGATCAATCCCCAAATCTAGCCATGGCCATGCCCATTTGGTACAGAAGATTCTTCAGCCTACAGCTAACCATAAGGGGACGACCGCTATGGATGAAATGGTTCATAATTTTATGGATCGTCATTGTTATGGTTCATAAGTACAATCCATAATAAACATGGACTAATACCCACAAATATTATGATATCAATTGATTAAAATTGCTGACTGACCTGTGGAAACACTGCAGCTCAGAATGTAGGTTTTGCTGAGAGAGGCTGCAGGATTTATTTTGGCAACACAGCCAACATGTGCAACGGTGTATTCACTGAATGTGGATGTCCTCAAGAAGTGATAAATGGGTTGTCCCCTGATGGAGAACCTTGACTTGCCATCACTAATCATAACCCCTCTGTCTGTGTTTATCATTAGCAGATCACACATATTGCTTTCTTCTGATTTGCAGTGCCTGCAATCTCCACATTCCCCTGTAAATACAGGCAGAACATGGTCTCCCTCCTTCATATCTGTTACCCCTTCTCCCACACTCTCTACCAATCTGCATTCATCATTACATATCAGTAAATGGCGATATACTATATTATCAAAAACTATGTAAACAGGTCTGATTGATAACCCCTTGTGATCTCGATCAGCCCCAATTATATAATAAAAGGGCTGATTAGTGGCTTTTAAATTTTTAGATTTATTCACTTGGCTATCTTTTTTATTATATACATGATTTTAAAGCCATCATGTCAGTTCTTATAAACTATTAATGATGAGATTGTGACATAAGCATTAGAGTTCTGTAATACAGATGATCTTAGAGATTCCAGTAGGTTGAATTCCATCACAATGTATGGATGTTTTGAGATTACTGACCCTTGATGCAGGAAGTTGTATGAATGATGTTTTCACAACTAACAATGGATTCAAGTAAGTCAGATGATCATTACAAGATTTTCTAGCTAGACATGGTTGATTCATTGTTAGGCTTTAGGATGAGATACAGCCTGGAGTATGACAGAAGACTGGTCTAAGGTTAGATGGTAGTCTAAGATTAATTAGTAATGATGGTTGTCTCTAGCTTTGATAGTAATTTTGATTTTCTTTCCTTCTTAGAGAAGTAAACTGACATTGACAATGCACGAAGTTGGGTAAACTTATTCCACTCTTTTTCTAGTTATCATGGTTTGTTTTGGAAGTTTGGATCGCAGGGATTGTATTGACAGGTATAGGTGGCACGAAGACATGAATGCTCTCTGGCCACAACCCGATTCAGAATTATCCAGGCTGTCCTGAAAATCAGATGTATATGATGTATATCATAACGTCTAGTCTTATAAATCATGCAACTTGGTTCAGAAAAATGTAACAATCTAGCTTCAGTTAGTAAGATGCTTGATGAGGATTTGTCATACAAATGTATCTCCCTAATGATGTAACTGAAGACAATATGTCTTCAGAATATACCCATTCACTAGAATACGTGATTGTAAGGTTCAGAGTTGAATAAGCCTTAAGCAAGATTAGAGGTTTTCTTATCTGATTTTTCTTACCGTGCTTGTACAAACAGATATATGTAATAATTATTAGTCTTAGTTTTAATTGTTTAACGATAAAAAAAATAAAAAAATAAAATAGTTTATTAAAAAATTTAAGTGAATATTTCAGTTTTATAAAAAATTAGCTTGTCAGTTCATATGGTCTAATAAATTTGCAACCTGTCATATATGATTCAAAAGTGAAAAAAATGTCAATATGGCCATCAAATTGGTACTATCGTGATCGTGGATTTGTACCTTTGTTGATCTAATGTGCTCGTAGGTTTGAGCATCAATTTTGTTAAATGGGGATGAGGTCCCCTATTTGTGGCCTCATCGATTGATAGCTCCGAGTCAAAACCCAATGTCTCTATCATGTTAAAAAGTCAACCAGATTCTTTTTAGGTTGTCTTCCTATGTAACTTAGCTAGTAATTTGGAAGTTGGGTGCACAAAAAGTACACATCTATTAGAACATGCTCGACTACTAGTACTTTTCCCTTATGCAAACTATAATTTCATTCTACATATGAACGTTTTCATTTGCAAGTAATGGTTTTTTTAAAAGTTCTTATGAAAGCTCCAGATTTTGATGAAATTTTCTAATTACAACATACTCCCAAAGCAACATCTTAGTTATGGGGCATCATTTGTTTAGTAGAAGTTGAAGGTTTGGAAACATAAAACGTATTGAATATTTGTCGAAACCAAACCAACAATTCATTCAACGCTATCATATGAAAAAGTTAAATGCTTAAAGCATGACAATAATTACATAGATTGATGTGTGAGACCTATTAGGATATTTTAATTTCGTGTAGATATTTGGTCCCTTCTTCATAATTTGCAAGGGATACAACTCCAGTTTCCAATACATAAATCAATTGGAAAGAGACTTCCAATGCTTATATTTTCAAAATAGATCTACTAGACAACTAATTTACTTTTCCCTTATATCTTTTGTCTGATATTTTTTCCATTGTGTTCGCAAACTTTAAATTTAAAATTATTTTATCTCAAGAGATTAAATAATTGGCATTAGAATCTTCAAAATACAACTCTTTCATAAGTGCTCTTTTAGATTTTTCTAACATGTTTAAAACAGGGCATTAAGTTTTGTTATTGCCATATGCTTTGTCACAGTCAACAATGAACCATGCAAAAGTAGCTTAAGCATGGAAGAACATCTATGTCAATATAATAAATATAAATTCTCAAATTTGATTAATAATATATACAATCATAACATTTTCTTTGATCGATTAATAGAAGCTAGGGCTTGGAGTCATATATTAATTACAAAAAGAGTGTTACATATGTCCAATGTTTTAGCTAAAAACTAGCCTATACCATAAACCACCCAACTGGAAACCACTATATGAAACCACCCGACAACAAAATACTAAAATTCCACACAAAATGTCTCTTGAGACCAAAATGGAGACCTAAAAACAAGACTAACAACTCATTAAACATTAGTAGCATACTATCTATAGCTATAACATCACATAAGGGAAATGAAATTGACACAAAGCATCATTAAACATTTGTCCACCTAAGCATGCTTTTGAGGCTTCATCTTGGATTTCATAGGGCAATTTGATCCATAGTTAGCATGTATAGCAACTTTTGCATAATTGATGGACTTCCTTCCGTTTGACTACCATTAGAGTGAAACTCCTCACTCTGATGACTTAGTAGACAACAAGGAAGAAGATGATGACAATGAAAAAGAAAATGGCTTATTTATTTTATAGTTATTTCTTTGTAGATGGCTAATCTCTAACATTCGCCTAACCTTGCCCAATGTGTTTTGCAGAAGTTATACCCAAACAAAGATGTATAGCAACTTTTGCATAATTGATGGACTTCCTTTTGTGTGATTACCATTGGAGTGAAACTCTCTCACTCTGATGACATAGTAGACAGCGAGGAAGAAGATGATGACAATGAAAAATAAAATGGCTTGCTTATTTTATGGTTATTTCTTTGTAGATAGCAAATCTTTGACATTCACCTAACCTTTCCCAATGTGTTTTGTAGAAGTTGTACCCAAACAAAGATGCCCTTCACTATTTTCTTGGCTCCTTTCTTGACATTTCCCATCTTCTATGAGGGCACAATATTGTAATTTCCATACAATTGAAAGAATTTGAATTGATACCGCCAACCACATCTTCAAGACAAAGTTTATTCATTTGAAAATCTATACTACTTTCAATTGATTTGGAGCGGAATTTTTCTTAATGTTTTTCTTCATAAAGACTACTACATGTTGGATGTGAAGTCACAATTTTCATTTACTCTTTTCCTATTTGTTCTTCAATCTTTTTTGAAGATTCTTGTATATATGTGAGAGAAAAGTCTATGTATGAGCTACATAAAGATTGATGCTCTACTCTCTTGTGGGTGTAGCCAATTGATGAAACATATTTATATATTGGCATCAGAACATGTAAGATTAAAAAAAAACAGGAGTACAGCATAATAGAGGATCTGGATAAAAAAACATATAGTAAGTACTAGGAATAGGTGTAGGATTTAAGGGTTTAACTTCTTCAGACATGTCTGTCGATTGACAGTAAAGCTGCAACACCAGGATATTAATAAAAAAGTAAGTAAAATCCTTTTAAGAAGTTTCATCTCTCAAAGCAAATGATAGAGTGCGGTACATAGAGACTATAAAGATTTTGGTCCTGTTTGAAATCCCTGTGGAGTTTGCTATTTAAAGTACTTGATTAAGGTAAGCATGGTCAAGCAAAGGACTTATGGAAGGAATTTCAGACTGAAGGCATTTTGCAAATTTGAGAATACAATAGAAGCTTTAACTATTGCTACATTGCTAGTTGATAGTAAACCGACCAAGGGGCTTCACACATTTCTTCGTCATGAATGTGAGAGAAATATTAGTAGTATATTCAAATTTTGGAAAAGTGACAAAGGAGAAAAGGAGCTCTAGTTAAAGAATATTATAGAGATGAAAGTCATGCCCCAAGCACAAGCCCATCTTGTATATTTAGAAAAGAAAGTCGATTTAAAAGATAACCAATAAAAGAGTGACGATGAGGAATTGAAGAGGCTAGATTTTGCTGAGTATCACAAGCTCAAATGGAAGAGATTGAGAAGAAAGCTAAAGAATTGTGTTTTGAAATTACTTCTAGTTTGTCGCATAAGGAGATGGAATTTGTCCCCAGTAGAAAGAGATCAAAGATTGATTAAAATAGGGATTGATGTGTACATGAATGAAAAAAAATAAATGGTAAAATTGATGACCATTATTTCGAGGACAAAAAGGGTTTGGGAAGTATTCGGATGGTAAGAGTGAGGACGGCGAGCAAGGAAAGATTAGAGGCTTGATGAAGAAGTGGTCTCACAAGTATTTCAACACTGGGAGTTCCTCAAAGACCAAGGGGAGATGTTGTATTTGGCCTAATTCTTCATAGTATGGAGCAATCGCAATTATAAGTCACTAAGTGTAAGAGTGGTTGGTATCATTTTATAGATACCAAAATTGGATTTGGTGTGGATATAGTGTTTGATTTTGTAATTTTACAAATTATCCAGATGGATAATTAGGGCATTTCTACTAGTCTTGTAGCATGTCTATTATGCTACCATGAATAGCTTGGTATCATACTTAGTATGATTTTTTTTGGTAGTGAGAGTTATATTGTCACAAGATGGTTATCTTCACATGATTGGAGATTTTGATCCTTATTTACAAGATGTCTTTTGTGCCAAGATGGACTCTTATTCAAGATTAAAGTGCTGGCATGATACATGTTCTCTTGGCAATTAGAGTGTTGGCATGATACATGTCCTTTGTGGAGATGTTAGATCATGTTCTCATGTTGGGTTCCTAGTTTATGCAGACATGCAATGGGAGTTTCGATAATGGTCTTTGTTGATGCTCTTGGTAGTGAGTTCAATGGTTATTGGGTTGGAAAGCTTCATCATGGTGCAATGTTGCTTTTGAAGCTTAGCATAGATTGATCATGGAGGTTCTCTTGAATACTAGGAGATTTGGGTGAGGTTGGAGTTCTCTTAGGATTAGAGAATATTTATTGAGATAGTTTCTCTTTGGAGAGTTCAATAAGAAGATCGAGAAGCCTAAACCAAGTGATGGATGTGAGTTCATTATGGACCTAGAGGACATTGTTCTTGGAGAGAGTCATTATGATTTACTCTCTACTCTTGGTTTACTTGACATATTTATCTTCTAGTAGGAGATGTTGATTGGATTGGTTCTTAATTTTGGAATGATTTTGAGTTTGATCTTCCATTGTAAGAGAGCCTTACATCCATGTTGGTTGGGTGTTGTTAATGCTTTCATTTGGGGAGGTAAAGGAGATCATACTTGAAACACATTAGCACTTGGTGGTGTTTGAAGATGAGATATGGTTCACATCTTCTCTTTATGAGTCTCTTATTCACTAGTTTGTGGTCATCTATTATTGTTGTACATTATTATTTTTTAGCAACAATATGTGGTCTTTTACTTGGAAGAGTGTGATTTGGTGAGATCAAAGGTGACAAAAGCTCTTTTTGTAGCAAGTTGGTTCTAGTTTGCAAATTATTGTGATTTAATTATTGCCTCGAATTTTATGTAAGTGGCAATTGATGGATTCACATTGCTCATGTAATGTGTTTTTTTTATTGGACTACAAGGTTCTTCAATTATTTTGCACATTAATGGTTTTTTGGTGTGTTTTGTCATCTAGGAAGATGGTACTTTTGAGTAGGATAGTGGATTATGTGCTGATAAAAGTTGTTGTATACGATGGACATGTTGGCTTGGATTTAGTGGTGGTTAGTTGGATGTAATTAACAACTAGCTTATCCTAACTATGGTGATTCTTGGCCTTATATGTATTATCATGTGATTTGGTGATTGTTTTTGAGACAAAGGCCATTGAAATTAGACTTCAAGTGGGAAGTTAATCAGATGTGAAGTTGCAGCATGAAGTGGACCTCGAGTCGGACATTGTAGGATGTGAAGTCTAACTCTTCATTTACTCTTCCCTTCATTGTCCCTTCGTCTTCTTTTGAAGGCTCTTGTATATATGTGAGGGAAAAGCCTTATGTACATGAGCTGCAATGAATGATAAAGATTGATGCCCTACTTTCTTGTAACATAGCCAAATTGGTGAACCACCTTGAATTCTTGTCTTTGCATAATTTATGGGTTCTCAATTTTTCTAATTTTTTAAGACCGCAGACGTCAATTTCATCCTATAATGTTTATAGTATTATTTTAAATTTTTATTATATTTACTTATTTACAAATTTGTTCACCATTTAAATTTAAATATTAAATTGATTTAAAATGATAATGTTATATTTACTTATCATATTATTATAATAATATCTAATAATTCTAAAGAAATATTTCACATAACGAATCATGCTCTCACATATATTATAATATATAGATTTTAATTATTATATGCCTAAATATATAATATTAGATATTACTATTTTTTAATTAAAATTTTAATTAACATGGTCGAATGAATGATTACTAAAACAGAATAACTAAACCCCTTCCTTCACTTTAAAATAAAAGCACACAATATTAAATGATATCGATTTATTGCAACCTTTAATATTCAAATTAATAATGTATTGTCAATAGACCCTTGATCTGCTGGTGAAGTTGAATGGTTCTCAATGAGCCAAACATGGATCAAGTCTTGCTGAGTGGAAGCTTCCCACATCATAAAGAATGATACTGGTGATTTTAGCTTCGCTAGTTGATTGCTTGCAGACTTCATACCTCTGCTGAACAGCCTCGCAAGTCTGAACCCTCCGTTAAAAAAAAAATTAGTAACGTATTGATCCATATTCAAATTAGTAAACTTAGAAATGAAGGAATTCTAGAGTGATTTTCGCATTCGATCAAGGCAATTGGCCGCATTGGCCAAAACCATCTCAGAACATTTGACTCTTCCAATGCGGAACACAAAACCCATGGATCATCCAGGCTGCCCTGCCCATTGTTTGAAATTAAGCAAAATCAAAACCACCGAAGCCTAGCTATTCCATGTGTGCTCAGCGGGCTGTAACAGATGTCTTTCGATCAGGAAACCATTGCCTTCATAAGGACAGCCGCGTTTCCTAAAATTCAATTCAGTTTCATATTCATTACATTTGTGCAGAAGAGATCGAACAACAACAAAAATGCCGAGCGCTACTGCAGGCCAGGTTATTACATGCAAAGGTAAGTTGAAAGCTCCTCTTTCCATTCCATCTTGTCAGATTTTTGTCTTCGATTGAATAAAATGGAAGATAATCCTGTTTGTGAGGATTTCTGTGGGTTGCTGCCATTTTCAATTTGATTTGATTTGATGGAGCCTTAATTTTTACAAATTAAGGCTTCCATTTGATTACATTCTCTCATTTTCTTTCTTAAAATTATTATTAACAATAGGATAGATTATTAATAATTTGGATTTGCACATATGACTTAGGCCTTTTATATCTTTAAGCTATATCAAATAAATTTTGAATTTTATGATGATATTATCATGCATTAGTAATAAAGTGTCACTACTTTTTTTAAGGATTTCGAAGGTGTTTAAATATCACAGACTACTTATACCAACAGGTTGAGCCCAGCATGATGCAATTAGAACTTTGTGGATCATAATGTAATGCATTTCCTGCATCTTTCAGGCTGCCTTGTTCAGAAAATAAGCGTTACTCATATCAACCAATCATTTCGATTTGCTGGCACAAGTTACACACATTTTCTTGAATGAGGCTGCTCAGCATGAGTGAGGCAATCATCCGATTATGATTGACAAAGTCAGAGGATTGGACAGGGATCTAAAAGTATGCAGATTAAATAGCATATTGATTTGATGCAATGAAGGTGAACTAGTAACAGTGATACCATTGCATCATTTGCTAAAGAAACAGATACATATTATAATGGTGCAATCATTCAATAACAGAAACAATGTACTTGCAATTCCTGTCATAATCAAAGAAGCATTACAGCAAAAGGTAAAGCACTAATATTATTCATTAAAGCTCGGAAATGCAATTATGTTAAGCACCGTCATAACAATGATCAACACGCCATTCATATAACAAGGGACAACTACAAGACAAATTATGCACAAAGGAATAAGTATCGCTGTTAAATCATAGACACAATGGAAATCATGTATATGCACAATAAAAGAAAGTCATGAAAGTCAGAAAGGTGTCTCTGTTTCATAATGTGCAATGAATGTAAGCAATCATGTAAAAGATAACAAGTTGAAAACAGGATCAGGATGAGAGTGCTGGAATAATGTACGAACGATCCTAGGTATTTTAAGTTAACTGTTTGATAAGATGTCACAACTTCTGTTGATTCCAACACCTTGATTGATCATTTTGTGTTCTTCATCTATTTCAGAATGGTCCTTGAGTTCTGGTCTATGTTTTCTCTGTTCGGATATGCCATCATACATGTGTTTGTTCTCATTACAACACAGAGTTCAGACTATATTTTCTACCAATCATGAGGTGGCTCATGGTTGCAACGTGGCTCATTGTGTCCTCGGTTCCTGCAATAATGACATTTCGGTGTTTGTATAGACTCACGATATGAGCCCCGTGGAAGAAAATTAATTTATTATTATTTATTGGCATATCTGGTCACAGCATGTATCTTGATATTAAAAACTGAGGTGCGACTTCAGCATAGAAAAGGTCATTGTATTGATGCAACCGTAAGGAGATGATGCCTGTTTGTCTTATTCATACCCGCCTCTAGTGTAATAAGTTATGAAATGTTATGCCAAAAGCTTACGCAAATCTGAGAAAAGGTCGCACAAAGACAGTCGCAGCAACTTTTGTTCGAGATCACGGGAAATCAAGTTGCCTCTTGGCAATCGACAATTTAAATTTCAATTTTTGTATCTAATGTTTTTTGTTTTTATTTGCAGGAATGTTCTATACTGCAAGGCGACACAACTGAAGGATTTTGGGTATGAGATTTTCTTTATGTCGATAAAAGAGAAGATTAAACTGAAATGAAGATGTGTACAGGAAGAAGTGCACGCTTGAAGACATATACAGATTTATCAGGAGGTCAATCCAGCGCATCTCGTGTGACAATTAGATGGTGGGGTGCATGAAGATGACTTTGTGGAACAAGAAGTTACACTTCCAAAGTAAAGAAGAAAAGAGCACAGACGATGAATGCCAACACATGTTGATATTTGCCGGTTACTAAGTGTACGCGATGGAGGAGGCGGTATACATCAAAGCCATCTGTTTTATCAAAACATGCCCGCGCTTCACATATCAAAGGAAGATTAAAAATAAGTTTAAAGTTCGGTTTCTCTTCATCGAGCTATGTTGCAAATTCTAGTTAACAGATATGCGGTTACTTGTTATGGAGCAACCCGACGTTTTAAAATCTCAGCATCCACCTGTCCTGTTCGGGCTATTATCTTATTTAATACATAAAGTATCAAAATTTAATTTCGGTGGAGCTATGTTATAAATTAACAAATATTGGTTATTTATGAAAAGGTGTGGTGCTTGGGAAAGCAACCGACACCTTTTAGATTTTATAAATATAGGATTGTAAAATCTAATAGGAAGGAACACAGCCCGTAAAAAATAAAATTGAAAAGAGCATTGACATATGATATTTATTTATTTTTAGCCAAGATATAAGATTTTGAAGCAATAAATATTTTTACTGAGCGTTGATACGGATTTATCGGGTTGATCATTCCAGGAGCGTCCTCGATTTAATTTTGTTTTCAAGCATAATCTGTAAGAAAATTTTAATTTATTTATGCAGATTAGAGTTGTTTATTTTATTCTTCAATTGTGTCCTTTATTAGCATTTTAATAATTTTTATAAATATTTTATTTTTCAGATAAGTGGATTAGATTAATATTGCATTTTAAAATTAATAAACGTAAATATTGTGACATATTTAATTATTCTTTTATTTACTCCTTACTGAAGGAGTTAAAGCGCATCCTGGATTATTTTAAAATTGCATTAATATATTAATCTGTCGCATTTGAATTATTATTTTATTTATAGTTTAAATTTACTAAAATTTTATAAAGTTGTACGTTCAATTTTGAATATAGACTCTGTTTGCCCAATTAAATTAGACACTGGTCTTTATTTGTTGTTTTAACGTAGTTATTTATATGCTGGCAATTGTTTATATCTTGCTATTAATAAATATATTATATTCATTTATAATAACAAATTTATTTTAAAATTATTCATATAATCACATAATTGTTTATTTTTGCAATACAGAATTTGAAATGTTATAGAATAGCGTTGTTAAGCGATATATTATCATTGTGTAAAGTTGAAAGTTTCCTATCAATGTGCAATTCAGGATCCTTTCATTGCATCGAAAAGTTATATTATTCTGCTATAAACATCCTGGGTTTGAGTGTGTCAATTCAGGAATAGGTGCACCCGCCTTGGCCTTGCAGAGCCAGAAGTGCAGGGAACCGACAGATTTATATCACTTGGTTCCGTCAAGTTGACCACAATCGATAGGGCATTCAATTGGCAAGATTTAAATAATTCCAATCCGTCGGTTTTGGGAACCAACAGATTGGCGACTCTACTGGGGAAGAGTTTCAAATAAACTTTCTAAGTTTTTTTTGTCTTAGACCAGTATAGAGATTTATTTATTTTAAAATATCGTGGTGAGTTTTATAATTCAGATTTTATTCAAAATTGATATTTTAGTTTAGTATTCAATGCTTTTCCTTTTTATACATTTTAATTAGTTGATAATATTCAATTTTTTGAAAATTTTTAATTCTGCATAGAAGTAAATATTAATAATATAATTTAAAGTTTTTTAATTTTCATACAATAGCATTTTTAATGTAGATTAAAATTTTGATTTTGTTTCAGATTTATATAAACAAAAATATAAAATCAAAATTTTTGGCATACACTCTACTGGGATAGAATCCAACATTTTTTATTTTTCCTTTTATTAAAAGGGTGGCAACTCTACACATTTGATTCAGTTATATTTTAGTATTTCATTTTGTTGTGAAAGTCTCTGTGAATGGAAGAAGGTCTTTGTTTAAAAAGGAAAACACCTACATGGAATTAAGTCCTAAAAAGAATTTTAGTAAGGTTACAAATATGCCCAATATGGATTTCACTGGATATAAAAAATTCACGGCTAGAGAGGACACTAGCTATAATGAGGAGAATTGTCTTGCAAGTACAAACAACTTTGAGGATAATAAAAACCCCTTTGGATTTCAAGATGGTGAAGATCAGAACCCAGTAACAGATGTAGAAGAGGAAGTAGAGGAGTATGATGAAGAAGATGAAGCTATTTTTAAAATGTTGACAAAGCTCTCTAAATATGGAGATATGAATCCTAGGATTGCTAAAGCCTTTAAACGGTTCCCTAATGAAAAGTTAAAAATATTTGGGATAAGTAGAAGTGAACTGAACTTATCTCCTAATAACAAGAATGATAAATAAGAATCAAAAGAAAAGATTACACCAAATAGGGAGGGAGTACCTAAATATAATCCTCCGCATAAAAAGGATACAAATTTGATTTTCAACAATCGTAATAATCCATTATTTGAGCAAGGAGATAGAGAAAGATGGTCAAGAAACAACAGTAGTAATGAAAGAGATGATCCACAAAGACAACCAAATAATGGAAGGAACTATGATTGAAGGTATCAGAACAATGGAAATTATTATAATGATGCTCAAAATTACCAGAGAGCAAATCACCAAAATACGCAAGGGCAAAATAGAAACTATCACAATGCAGGCCCAAGAATGAGAGCTCCGATGGTAATAGAAAGATATAGATAGCTTGATTTTGATGGGATAAGAGGATATCCAAATCCGATTTCTAATGACCTAAGAACAGCTATCCCAAAATTTTCTGGTAATGGAGTTGAATTTGCTGAGCAACATGTTATTAATTTGAAGAACACAGTTGAGGAATTAGAAGAGAATCATGAGGATATTTTCATGAAGCTTTTCGTGCAATCCTTAACAGAAGATGTAGCAGAATGGTATAGAAGCCTTCCTGATAGATCTATAACCGGGTGGTGTAATTTTGTTGATCAGTTCCTAGAACAATTTGGGGACCACAATGATACATCTTTTGATTCACATGAGTTAACAAGCATAAAGAAGAACATGAATGAGTCAGTCTCAGAATTCAACAAGAGATTCAACAAGGTCTTAAATAGAATTTTGAGAGATATTAGACCAGTGGATTCCTTCTTGATTGATTTTTATCTAAGTGCATTTGATAGTAAAACTCATTATGAGATAAGATCTCATAGGCCTAGTTCTTTATCACAAGCTTTTAAAGTAGCAACAACAATAGAGAATGACAGAAAGGCGGCAAGCAGAATAAACAAGAGGGATGATGCAAAGTTATACAATCCTAAAGCCCCAAAGAAAGATGAGTTAAAAGAGATCATGGATATGTTACAAGACTTAAAAGTTAAGCAAAGCAGAAATGAAAGGCCGCAATTTCAGAAGAGTGATAGACCTAGATTACGGGATATGCCCTATAATACGAATTGGAAAGATGGGAAACCAGAAAGATCAAATCAAATTAGGGACACTCCTGATCCCTTAAAAAGGGTCAACTTAGTCGAGGATGGGCCATGGTGTGAGTTTTGCAGATTACCTCATGTACCTGATCAATGTGTTGTTGCGCAATCCATTCTAGAAGAGGAAAGTCATGAGACGGAAAGGCAGCCTACCATAAATGCATTGTCAATGGATCCTTTTTGGGGTGGGGATGATGAAGATTATTCCGACGGAGACAATATTACAGATTCATACTCAAGGAGGATAGATCAGCAACATCATGAACAATAAGTGTTTTCTGATGAGGAAGAGATGCCTACTTTGAGAAGGTTAACCAACGAGGAAAAGAGGGCTTATACTGTTGCAGCAGTTGAACAAGCAAAGCTCACATATCAACGAAGGAAGATCAACAAGAATGCAGATCAAGGTACTCCTGCAGGGATATTTGCGAAAGTTCCACATCAAGAAGATGAATCAAGAAAAGCTAACAATCAAAGTAAGCAGATAGACACCTTGCAGCCTCCTAAGTTATCCAAGCCATTAAGTAAGTTACACTCTGGCAAGCAAGTTTTTGATTGTCATTCATTTATGAATCACGCATTATCTCAGGTAAAAATTTCTGTTCCACTAATGGAAATAATGAAATTCCCTGATTACAGGAAGGAGACTGTGAAGATTTTATCTAATGTAGAAGAATTAAAAGATGAAAAGAATGTAAATGAAAATAGTGAAACGCCTATTGTATACTTAGGAACTACATGGAATAAAAATCCCAATCAAGTTGACCCTTTCTATTTAACTTTGTTAATTAACAATAAGTTAATTAGAAATTGCATGATTGATTCAGGAGCAACAGTTAATATTATGTCAGTTGATGTAATGAAAGAAATTAGTTTAAAAGTTGATACACCTTATGGACAATGTTATGCAATGGATAATAGATCAGTTCCTGTGGTTGGCATTATAAAAGATGTTGAATTTAGATTTCCTGCTTATCCTAAAGTTTCATATAGGACTGATATTACTGTTGTAGAGATTCCTGCAAACTATGGTATGTTGTTGTCTAGACAGTGGTCAAATTTGGTGGGAGGACATGTCCAACTAGACTTATCTTATGCCACCATACCAGTTGGTGGGAAGGAAATAAAGATTGAGAGAGAGCCAAGATTTTCTTACCTAGTTGAGGAGTTCAATCCTGATCCTGTCATCAACTTTTGTCACTTGGACATGGACAATTTTCAGGTGAGTGTTTCTAAACCCACACT
This sequence comes from Chamaecyparis obtusa, assembly GCA_027943335.1. Taxonomy (NCBI): domain Eukaryota; kingdom Viridiplantae; phylum Streptophyta; class Pinopsida; order Cupressales; family Cupressaceae; genus Chamaecyparis; species Chamaecyparis obtusa. Next base: position 449,091 of record BSBK01007505.1, read on the forward strand.
AAAGATTATTGATCCTATTGAAGTACATGTGCAGGAAAGTAGCGAAGATATATGGCAAATGTATTTTGATGGAGCATGTAGCAAAGATGGTAACGGGGCTGGAGTAGTTTTGATATCACCGTCAGGTAAAACTTTCAAGTATTCTTTTCTTCTTAATTTTGAATGCACAAATAATATTTCAGAATATGAAGCATTAATTATAGGACTAAATATTGCAAAAACATACAGAATTAAAATGCTTTCTGTAATAGGAGATTCAGATTTGATTGTTTCTCAGATTAGGGGTAAATTTTCAGCTAGAAGTCCTAGGTTGAAACAGTATAGAAATCATGTTTGGGATTTGACTAAATTTTATGATGCATTTTCCATCAAATGGGTAGAGAGGTCAAAAAATTTCCTTGCTGATTTAATGGCCAATTTAGCCATAAGGCAGAATGAATTCCCGTTTGATGAGATTGTGCAAGTTGAAATGAAAAATAGACCCTCTATACCTGACAATGTTCAGAATTGGCAAATTTTTGAGGATGATAGGGATCTTCTTAGATTCTTGACTTGTGAAGAAAATTATGAGTATCAGAATATAGATTTGAATTGCCATGTAGAGATCCAAGATGGTAAGGAGGTTTTGTTTGACAAGGAAGTTGTTCAACTTAAAACAAACAAGATACCTAAGGGTCTGGTGGCATTAGAGAAAATCTTTGATGAACAAGAGAGTTTCAAACCTGTTAAGTCAACAAAAGTTTAGGACGACATTGAGAAAATTAATCTTGGAACTGAGAGTGCTCCTAGAGACGTGTTTATTGGGAAAAAATTGTCTTCTAAGATAAGGACTGAACTGATTTCCTTGTTGAGAAAGTATCGGCATGTTTTTGCTTGGAATTATGATGAATTGAAAGCTTATAGAGAGGATTTGTTTCAACATGAAATACCTTTGAAGCCTGATGCAAAACCATTTAGACAAAGGCAAAGGCCTATTAATCCAATTTTAGCCCCCAAGATGAAAGAGGAATTGGTTAAGCTGCGAGATGCAGGGATAATTAAGCCTATTAGACATTCTACATGGGTTTCTAATCTTGTTCCGGTTAGAAAGAAAAATGGCGACATTAGGTTGTGCGTTGATTTCAGAAATCTTAATGTATCATCCCTGAAGGACAACTATGCTTTACCAAATATGGAAGTTCTGTTGCAAAAGGTGACTGGAAATGAGCTCCTATCCATGATGGATGGATTTTCAGGGTACAACCAGGTCATGGTCAAAGAATCGGAGCAGTATAAGACAACATTCACTACACCTTGGGGAACTTATGTTTACGCCAGGATGCCGTTCGGTCTGACTAATGCAGGGGCTACTTTTCAAAGAGCTATGGATGTAGCTTTCGACGGTTTGATTGATTTTATCCTAGTTGTGTATAAAGATGACCTTACGGCATATTCCAAAAGGGAAGAAGACCATTGTCGACATTTAGAAAAGATCTTCAAAAGAGCCCTCGAGTATGGAATATCTCTTAATCTGAAAAAATGTCATTTTGGGGTTACAGAAGGAAAGCTTCTAGGGCATATTGTTTCCAAGGAGGGTGTTAGAATTGATCCTGAAAGGGTGATTGCTATTGATAACATTCAAATACCCAAGACGGTGAAAGCCATTCAATCATTTTTTGGTCAGATAAATTTTGTAAGAAGGTTCTTTTCCAACTTTGCAGAAATTATAAAACCCATCGCTAAAATGTTAAAAAAGGGGGCCAAGATTGTATGGAATAATGAAGCCATAGAGGCATTTGCTGCAATAAAGAAAGCTATTAAAGAAGCTCCAGTGCTTAAGTCCCCGGATTTCAAGAAGCCTTTTCAGATTTTTTCCTTTGCATCTTATCACACTTTAGCAGCAGTTATGCTTCAGAAGAATGAAGAAGGTCATGAACAACCAATTGCATTTTTTAGCAAGTGTTTACAAGCAGCTGAACTCAACTATGATATTAATGAAAAGCAAGCTTATGCTCTTGTTAAGGCAATTAAGTCTTTTAGGCCATATTTAGTTGGGGCAGAAGTAGTTGCATATGTCCCTAATGCTGCAGTTAAAGATATTTTTAGACAGTCTGAAACTACAGGGAGGAGATGCAGATGGATAAATCAGATACAGGAATTCAACATTGATATTTAGATAACAAAGTTGGTAAGAGGATAGGGCTTAGCCAAACTTATGGCAGAATTGAATTTGGAAGCAGCCCAGGTGAATCAAGTTGATCTTGAGCACACTGAATTTAGCATTGAAATGTGTCCCTGGTACACCAATATAGTTTATTTTTTAAAACACATGAAGTGTGATGATGATTTAAGTGATAACCAAAAAAGAACTATTAAGCTTCAAGCAGCAAAGTATGTCTTACTTCAAGGTGATCTATATTGGAAGAACAGAGATGGGGTTCTCCTTTTTTGTTTAGATATGTATCAAGTAGAAACGGTTCTAAAGGAGATGCATGAAGGATCTTGTGGTGGCCATTTTTCAGCAAAAACTACTGCGCATAAAATATTACATGCAGGGTATTATTGGCCACAACTTTTTAAGGATTGTCATGATCACGTAAGAAAATGTGAGGCTTGTCAGAAGTTTTTTGGAAAGTTAAAATATGATGGTGCCCTTCCCCTCAGGACTCTGCAAACAGAAGAACCATTTCAAATGTGGGGAATTGACTTCATTGGTGAGATTAGTGACAAATCAAGTGGAGGTCATAGATGGATCCTGGTAGCAACAGATTACTTCACCAAGTGGGTAGAAGCCATACCTACCCGCCAGTCTACTAGCAAAGTTGTGATCAAGTTCCTAACAGAAAATATTCTAACCAGGTTTGGTGTCCCGCGAAAGATTATAGCGGATAATGGCATGTGTTTTCGATCTAATGAATTTTTTGACTTTTGCAAGAAATATGGTATAACTGTGTCATATTCATCTCCTTATCACCCACAGGGCAACGGACAAGCAGAATCTAGCAACAAAAATATCTTGAAGATTATTAGAAGGATGTTGGACAACAATAAGCGAGCTTGGGATTCTAAGTTGAATTTAGCCTTATGGGCTGACAGGATTACGGTGAAGAAAACTACAGGTTACTCACCCTTTAACTTGGTTTCTGGCAAGGAAGCGAGACTTCCACTCAATAACTTACTTCCGGTTTACAAGTTTATCACTGAAGAACAGTTAGAGGATATTGACTTCATGGAGGAAAGATTAAATGCCTTGGTTGAGCTTGATGAAGTTAGGAGATCCGCTCAAGAATAGAACATCACCAAACAACAATAGGTAAAATCTCTACATGATAAAAGGGCTACGAACAGGCCTTTCAAGGTAGATGATTGGGTTTTAAAGTGGAACGCAAAAGATCAGGATAAAGGTAAGCACGGTAAATTTGAGGCTTTGTGGTTAGGGCCATTCATTATTTCAAGGAAGGCAGGAGAGCACTCTTATTTTTTGCAGGATATTGATGGACGAGTGTAGGACTTCCCAGTTCATGGGCAATACTTGAAACCATTCTTCGCATAAAGATCTTCAAGGGGTTTTCTCTCCCTTCTTTGATTCTTCCTTTACATATTTTTGAATATTGTTTAGATATGATTACATGAACTAATTAATGTTTTTATTTCATTTTTTTTAGGGTCTGCTCTATCTAGAGATAGCTGGAATCTCATCATGCTCACAAGGAACATGTGTCCCCAATAAGAGCCACTGATGGAGCATTAATTTTTACAAATTAAGGCTTCCATTTGATTACATTCTCTCATTTTCTTTCTTAAAATTATTATTAACAATAGGATAGATTATTAATAATTTGGATTTGCACATATGACTTAGGCCTTTTATATCTTTAAGCTATATCAAATAAATTTTGAATTTTATGATGATATTATCATGCATTAGTAATAAAGTGTCACTACTTTTTTTTAGGATTTCGAAGGTGTTTAAATATCACAGACTACTTATACCAACAGGTTGAGCCCAACATGATGCAATTAGAACTTTGTGGATCATAATGTAATGCATTTCCTACATCTTTCAGGCTGCCTTGTTCAGAAAATAAGTGTTACTCATATCAACCAATCATTTCGATTTGCTGGCACAAGTTACACACATTTTCTTGAATGAGGCTGCTCAGCATGAGTGAGGCAATCATTTGATTATGATTGACAAAGTCAGAGGATTGGATAGGGATCTAAAAGTATGCAGATTAAATAGCATATTGATTTGATGCAATGAAGGTGAACTGGTAACAGTGATACCATTGCATCATTTGCTAAAGAAACAGATACATATTATAATGGTACAATCATTCAATAACAGAAACATTGTACTTGCAATTCCTATCATAATCAAAGAAGCATTATAGCAAAAGGTAAAGCACTAATATTATTCATTAAAGATCGGAAATGCAATTATGTTAAGCACGGTCATAACAATGATCAACACGCCATTCATATAACAAGGGACAACTACAAGACAAATTATGCACAAAGGAATAAGTATCGCTGTTAAATCATAGACATAATGGAAATCATGTATATGCACAATAAAAGAAAGTCATGAAAGTCAGAAAGGTGTCTCTGTTTCATAATGTGCAATGAATGTAAGCAATCATGTAAAAGATAACAAGTTGAAAACAGGATCAGGATGAGAGTGCTGGAATAATGTACGAACGATCCTAGGCATTTTAAGTTAACTGTTTGATAAGATGTCACAACTTCTGTTGATTCCAACACCTTGATTGATCATTTTGTGTTCTTCATCTATTTCAGAATGGTCCTTGAGTTCTGGTCTATGTTTTCTCTGTTCGGATATGCCATCATACATGTGTTTGTTCTCATTACAACACAGAGTTCAGACTATATTTTCTACCAATCATGAGGTGGCTCATGGTTGCAACGTGGCTCATTGTGTCCTCGGTTCCTGCAATAATGACATTTCGGTGTTTGTATAGACTCACGATATGAGCCCCATGGAAGAAAATTAATTTATTATTATTTATTGGCATATCTGGTCACAGCATGTATCTTGATATTAAAAACTGAGGTGCGACTTCAGCATAGAAAAGGTCATTGTATTGATGCAACCGTAAGGAGATGATGCCTGTTTGTCTTATTCATACCTGCCTCTCGTGTAATAAGTTATGAAATGTTATGCCAAAAGCTTACGCAAATCTGAGAAAAGGTCGCACAAAGACAATCGCAGCAACTTTTGTTCGAGATCACGGGAAATCAAGTTGCCTCTTGGCAATCGACAATTTAAATTTCAATTTTTGTATCTAATGTTTTTTGTTTTTATTTGCAGGAATGTTCTATACTGCAAGGCGACACAACTAAAGGATTTTGGGTATGAGATTTTCTTTATGTCGATAAAAGAGAAGATTAAACTGAAATGAAGATGTGTACAGGAAGAAGTGCACGCCTGAAGACATATACAGATTTATCAGGAGGTTAATCCAGCGCATCTCGTGTGACAATTAGATGGTGGGGTGCATGAAGATGACTTTGTGGAACAAGAAGCTACACTTCCAAAGTAAAGAAGAAAAGAGCACAGACGATGAACGCCAACACATGTTGATATTTGCCGGTTACTAAGCATACGCGATGGAGGAGGCGGTATACATCAAAGCCATCTGTTTTATCAGTAAACATGCCCGCGCTTCACATATCAAAGGAAGATTAAAAATAAGTTTAAAGTTCAGTTTCTCTTCATCGAGCTATGTTGCAAATTCTAGTTAACAGATATGCGGTTACTTGTTATGGAGCAACCCGATGTTTTAAAATCTCAGCATCCACCTGTCCTGTTCGGGCTATTATCTTATTTAATACATAAAGTATCAAAATTTAATTTCGGTGGAGCTATGTTATAAATTAACAAATATTGGTTATTTATGAAAAGGTGTGGTGCTTGGGAAAGCAACCGATACCTTTTAGATTTTATAAATATAGGATTGTAAAATCTAATAGGAAGGAACATAGCCCATAAAAAATAAAATTGAAAAGAGCATTGACATATGATATTATTTATTTTTAGCCAAGATATAAGATTTTGAACTAAGCTTGTAAATTTGTCTGAGAAGCAACAAATATTTTTACTGAGCGTTGATACGGATTTATCGGGTTGATCATCCCAGGAGCGTCCCCCTATTTAATTTTGTTTTCAAGCATAATCTGTAAGAAAATTTTAATTTATTTGTGCAGACTAGAGTTGTTTATTTTATTCTTCAATTGTGTCCTTTATTAGCATTTTAATAATTTCTATAAATATTTTATTTTCCAGATAAGTGGATTAGATTAATATTACATTTTAAAATTAATAAACGTAAATATTGTGACATATTTAATTATTCTTTTATTTACTCCTTACTAAAGGAGTTAAAGCGCATCCTGGATTATTTTAAAATTGCATTAATATATTAATCTGTCGCATTTGAATTATTATTTTATTTATAGTTTAAATTTACTAAAATTTTATAAAGTTGTACGTTCAATTTTGAATATAGACTCTGTTTGCCCAATTAAATTAGACACTGGTCTTTATTTGTTGTTTTAACGTAGTTATTTATATGCTGGCAATTGTTTATATCTTGCTATTAATAAATATATTATATTCATTTATAATAACAAATTTATTTTAAAATTATTCATATAATCACATAATTGTTTATTTTTGCAATACAGAATTTGAAATGTTATAGAATAGCGTTGTTAAGCGATCTATTATCATTGTGTAAAGTTGAAAGTTTCCTATCAATTTGCAATTCAGGATCCTTTCATTGCGTCGAAAAGTTATATTATTCTGCTATAAACATCCTAGGTTTGAGTGTGTCAATTCAGGAATAGGTGCACCCGCCTTGGCCTTGCAGAGCCAGAAGTGCAGGGAACCGACAAATTTATATCACTTGGTTCCGTCAAGTTGGCCACAATCGATAGGGCATTCAATTGGCAAGATTTAAATAATTCCAATCCGTCGGTTTTGGGAACCAACATGATTACCAAATGTTTTCTTTTTTAAGCAAATCAAATTTTGTTTTGTGAGCAACTGCCGTGGCATGGGCAGCAGGGGAGCCTCTAAAGATTGAAGAAGTGCAAGTCGCGCCTCCGCAGGCAATGGAAGTCAGGATTAAAATCTGTTACACTTCCTTGTGTCGCACAGATCTTGTCTTCTGGCAAGCAAAGGTTAGTGCCTCCATTAACTTTGAAGAAGCTCAAAATTTCTTCTTTCTAAATCTAACTGCTGTTTTTCCTCCATTGCGGGGCCACACTCCTATTTTCCTGCACATATTTGGACATGAAGCAACTGGGTAAATTCCCTTCCCCTTTTATTAAATCTATCTCTAGAACAAACTAGATTACTATACCTGAATCAATTTCGAAAATTTTGAGGCAACAGAGTAACTTACTTTACCAAGTCTTAAACCCTAATGTCAATTAGGGTTTTTATCATATGTATAATTGAGGTTGATCTAGATCACAAGGGCTTATCAATCAGGCATGTTTGCATATTTTTTGAAAATATAGTATATCGCCATTTACTCATATGTAGTGGTGAATGCAAAGTGGTAGAAAGTGTGGGAGAAGGGGTAACTGATATGAAGGAGGGAGACCATATTCTTTACAAGGGAATGTGGAGATTGTAGGCACTGCAAATTAGAAGAAAGTAATATGTGTGATCTGCTAAGGATAAACAGGATAAACACAAACAGAGCGGTTATGATGGAATTGGTTAAATAATTGAAAATTTGCATCACGGTGGTCCCACAATAGTGAGTCCCACTTTTTGGCCAACTTTGACACAGAGATCATCATTTTGAGAAACAATTTCACTTTCAAACACATGTTGCCGCAAAACTATTAAGAATTTGAAGATGATGTAAACTAGAGTCTTTTAGATTTTTGTTTCTAGTTTTTAAATATATATATATATATTTTTTTAAAAATTATTTAAATTCATTTTTCCTTTTCCTTCTAAAAGTGGTTTGTGTGAAAAAACTATGTTTTTAAAGAGGTACTGTCACTTGGATCAGTATAACTTTTTTTTTAAATATGATAATGATGTAATTCTTTCGAGATTATATTTTTAACTTCAATATCTAAAAGATACAATTGGTTTTATTCATTTTGGATCAATATTTCATAGTTTATTAAGTTTTAAAGTGACAGTAACTGTAATCTAGACATAAGGTCACTTGGATCGCTCTAACTTGATCTAGGTATATCAAAAATTTTATTTATTTTTTAATAGAAAGGTAACACAAATATGCTTTTTCTACATATTTTTCATAAATTTTTTTTTATCATTTACTATTTTTCTCGAAGTCGTGAAGAGACAGGTTGTTGAATGACCAAACAAGCTATGTTTAATTAAAGTAATATTTAAAAGTGATAATGAACTCAATATGTATTAAAATTATATTCATTAAAAAGTTTATTCCGAATAGCATCTTTTGACATCATTTGTTTGAAAAAATCATCTTGTTTAGCCCTTGTTTCAAGCTCCAGAAGACCATTTTTCTGCAGTTGAGTTGTTTTCTGAAGGGAATTTTTTATTTTTGTGGCTTCGTGCGAAGAGGGTCTTCTCACGAAGCCACTTGGGGGGCTTCGTGCGAAGACCCCTCGCACGAAACCTCTTGAGTGAAAATTTTAGCCAAAAGCTATGGCCGAGATTTTTCCCAGGGGTACTTCGTATGAAGTACCTTAGTCGGCCAGTAAAATATTTTTTTAAAATCATATAAAAGTAAAATTTTTCATTTCTATTTTACATTAAATTACAATTAATAAATTCACATTTTCTATTATTGAAGGCATTTTTTGAAGAAGGAATTTTTGTTGACGATCTTGTGGAAGATATTTTTTGGAGCTCGAAGAAATGGGGAACAAGAAGGGAAGACAAAGTAAATCTTCTAAAAAAAGGTAACCCGGTACTGAACAAAAAAATCGTGAAGCTGCATTGACATATTATCATAAAACTAAAGAAGCTGAAAAACAAGCTGAAGTAGGAAGGTCAAGTCAAGTCGAAGAATTTCACATTGAAGAAGGGTCGGAATTACTCCCTAGAGAGGCTCAAACAATTGATGTTGGAGAAGGGTCAACATCACGTCCTCCTACTAGTATGAATGAACTTTTAAATTTAGCTCAAAGTGTAAAGAAAAATATTAGTTATAGAAACTTAGATCATTTACTTACAATGAATGTGGACACTTTGAGATCACTTGCTAATGCTCAACAATTAAGTCTTGCTAAGAAGAGATCAATGAAAATGATAGCAAGAGAAATATTGGGTAAATTTGATAATTTTGAAACACTTGAACAAGCTCAATTGCTTTCACTTATACTTATAGACAAAAAGTTGGAAGGGGCATTAAAATTATTGGGTATAGACACATCATCAAAGAAGAGAAAAGTTGTTGACATGCAAAATGATATGATTGAAAATCTTAAGAAAGGTTTAAACCAGCTAAGGAAGTGATCTCAAACTATAGATAAGTCCATTACAAGAAAAGTTATGTTGACATCCATTGTAGGTAACAGTATGAGATGAAAAAGAAATATATCTTCAGTTTCATCTCACATTGGTTTTAATAGGAAAACAATATCACGATATGTTAATAAGAGAATACTTTTGGATGATAGCACCTTGGAAGGCAATTGGGCAATCATGTGTAAAGCTCCTCGTTCTGATAGGATTGATGAAGAAACAAAAAATTTGATCACATCATTTTGGAATGATAATACATGTCCTTCATCAAACACTAGAGATGTTATCAGACATAAAATTTCAGCTAATCAATATGAATATCATACGAAACATTGGTTGGACACAAGACAACATGAAATGTATGTGTCATTTTGTAGTTCAAATCCTAATATAAAGATTGGGCAAACATTGTTTGGAATATTGAAGTCATGTTTGAAATTTGTTATTGTCGTTATCATATTGAATTTGATCTCCACTATCAAGTTTTTTGAAAGTTTGTAGAAGACACTTATGGTTTTGATAAGGCTCCTCCTACTAGATGAAGTGAGTTCATCTCATCCATTTTATGTGACAAAAGAGATGATGTAGCTGGACAAATAAATTGCATAAAAGAAATATGTCAAACATGTGCCGATTTATCTCTTTTTTCTTTGAAAAATAAAAATATTGATGTAACAAAGATGGTAAATTGCAAGAGTTACAAATATGTAAAGAATGAAACAAAATTTGGGAAAGAATCCAAAAGGTTAGAATATGTTGAAGAGGAGATAAATGTTGAAGTTTTTATGGAAAAATTTAAAAAATTGATTCAACCCTACATTCATCATGCTTTTTTTGCAAAGTGACAAGCACAACAATTTCAAACACTGAGAGACAATTTCCCACTTGAAATTATTGTATCAGTTGTTGATTTTGCAGAAAATTATTCTTTTGTTCATCAGAAGACAATTAAGTCATAATACTATTTTTCAGAGCAAATTACTATTATAGTACATGTGTGTTATCGACACGCACAATTAGATTTGGATGGTATTTAGAGCACATTTGAAGCATGGGTCATCAAGAAGGAATATCATTTTTATATAAGTGATGATAGAGAGCATGACATTCATTAAGTGGAACACTGCTTCAATATGTTTTTTGCAAATGTGAAAGAAAGAGGTATAAAAATTGATAAACATTATGTTTGGTTAGATGGATGTGCTGCGCAATTTAAATCATCAAGACCATTTTATGCACTATGTAGATATCATCGTAATGAAAACATACCACATGTCTAGAGTTTCTTTGAGAGTGGACATGGAAAAGGTGAAAATGATGGTGCCGGAGCTTGCATCAAACGTGCTATACGAAAGTATCAAATGAATTATAAGGGAGTGCATATAAAAAATGCACATGATGTGGTTGAATGGTGTAAGACACATTTCGCACCAAATGAGAATGACGCGTCATCAGGATTGACTCAGGCGGTGCCATATAGAAAATTTTGGGAGATAAAAGGTATGCACTCATTTTTTAATTATTTGAAAGTGTTTAAAATTTTAATGATATTTTTTATTCAAATTATATTTATATAGAATGTATTATATATGTGCATTTGTTCAAGTGTGGATAGAAAAATTATGCATGGTTGCAATAGGATAGAAAAGACGTGATCTTTGCATTCAGTTATGAGTACGAATTGTCACAATTGAATGTTGAACACTAGGGACTACTCACGCTTTTGTTGTCACTGCATTGTTGACAATTATGAGAAATGTATCAATCAAGATCGTGGATATGTAGGCGCATGGAATCTAGTGCCACTAGTTGTTACTGATACATTTGATAGAGATGAAGATGAAAACTTCGATGATGTTCCTTTGATTTTTATTGATTACGATCATATCTTGGGATTGGTCAAAATTGGTAAGTATATATAAATTTCACATTATATGGTACACTGAGTTGCATGTATAGATCATAGATATAGATAGATCTATAGATTGAACTAAGTATTTATTTTAAGATCTCACACACGTATATATAAAAATTTATTGTGCAGGAGATGTCTTTGCAGTGATTGCTGAGAGTGGAAATGTAGAAGGAGTTGATTATTATTTACTGCGTTGTACTGCAGAGAGGATGAAGTTACTTGAACTTGAAGAAAGCAATGGAATGTTGTTCCCCGTAGGTTTGTATATCCAGTTTACATCAATATATTGAACTCAATTTGTAAATTTTAAATTTCAACCTTTTAACAAAATTCAAATTAAGTTTGTTTAAATTTATATATTGTTAAAATATGTGACTTGCAGGTTCAGTTGTTTTAGAGGGAACATATTTCAAACAAATCAAAGTAATTCAACATGGTATTCACTTTGTTGATTACGAACCAGATAATAAGGTGTTCCAATATAGTCACCTAGTAGTTGCCACATCCATTTGTCTTCATACAATTAAATCTCAACGTGGACGTCGTAAGTGGAGACTAGATAGTGAGGATCATGAGAGAATATTACAGGTTCTCCATGAAAGGTCTGAACCACTTGAGTTGGTCTAAAATGTTTAATACATGTATACTTATTTGTTGTGTTGGGACCTATTTGATATCTGTGGATTAAATTTCATTATACTTTGTTTATATATTTAAACATATGATAGGCTATAATTTGTTGATATATGATGAACCTATTTGATGGTTCAATAGTTTTAATATATAGAATTTTATACGTATACTTTGATTATTCAATGATTTTTATAGATTTCATGTTAGTTAACGATTTTATGTATGCTTGAAATTAGTTATATTACTTATGACATGTGTTAGTTCTAGAATTAGTTAGAATATAGTTATTATCCATTAGTTACATGTATTAACTAGTTATCTTTTATGATATTAATTATAGATCCCAGGTTAAGACCTCCCCTTAAGACACTAAAAAATAATGAAATTAGTTATATTACAAGTATGACATGTGTTAGTTCTAGAATTAGTTAGAATAGTTATTATGGACATTAGTTACATGTATTAACTAGTTATCTTTTATGATATTAATTATAGATCCCCTTAAGACCTCCCCTTAAGACACTAAAAAATGATGAAATTAGTTATATTATAAGTATGGCATGTGTTAGCTCTAGAATTAGTTAGAATAGTTATTATGGACATTAGTTACATGTATTAACTAGTTATCTTTTATGATATTAATTATAGATCCCCTTAAGACCTCCTATTAAGACACTAAAAAAATGATGAAATTAGTTATATTAAAAGTATGACATGTGTTAGTTCTAGAATTAGTTAGAATAGTTATTATGGACATTAGTTACATGTATTAACTAGTTATCTTTTATGATATTAATTATAGATCCCCTTAAGACCTCCCCTTAAGACACTAAAAAATGATGAAATTAGTTATCATATCATCTAAATAAATCATCTAATCAAATAAAATCATAGATCATCTAATCAAATATCATATATCATCTTTTAAACAAATCAAACTAATATCATCTAATAGAATAAAGCCATCTAATCTAATCATATATATCATCTAATCAAATAAAATCATAGATCATCTAATCAAATAAAACCATCTAGTCAAATGATATATCATATAGATCATCTAATCAAATTAAATCATATCATCTAATGGAATAAAACCATCTAATCTAATCATATATCATCTAATTAAAAAAAATCATATCATCTAATCGAATTAAACAATCTAATCTAATCATATCATCTAATCGAATAAAACCATCTTTAATCTAATCATATCATCTAATCAAATAAAATCATAGATCATCTAATCAAATAAAACCATCTAGTCAAATCATATATCATATAGATCATCTAATCAAATAAAATCATATCATCTAATGGAATAAAACCATCTAATCTAATCATATATCATATAATAAAAAAAATCATATCATCTAATCGAATTAAACAATCTAATCATAGATTCATCTAATCATATATCATAGATTCATCTAATCATCTAATAATCTAATCATATATCATAGATTCATCTAATCATCTAATCATAGATTCATCTAATCTAATCATATATCATCTAATCAAATATATGTCTTGAATCATATGTCTCGAATCATATATATCATATATAATCAAATCAAATCATATCATCTAATCAAATAAAACCATCTAATCTAATCATACATATCTAATCAAATATACATCTAGATAATCAAGTAAATGTGTCTCATATCATATCATCTAATCAAATAAATGTGTCTCATATCATATAATCTAAGCATATCATCTAATCAAATATGTACGTCTCGAATCATAAACTGAGTCTCAAATAAAATATATGTTCAACATGTCCTAAACTAGGGAGTCGTCTAGGTGCATACGAACAGAGCGACCCTCTAAGTGACTGCCACAAGCATCCTCTGGCTATGAGACAGCAACTGATCCCTGCGAATATAAATGCATGTATATATGATAATAATCTAAAATAATTAAAATATTATAAATGCATATTTAAACTTACATATTTTTAAAACATCCCTAGCCACTAGTAGGTGTATTATATGCTTGTAAAGCAACGATTGACTCTTGCAAATTTAGTGTACAATAGTTGGTTATATACACATGTGCGTAGTAGATATATTATGTAAAGTACTTGAAATATAAACATGTACATACATATATATCTAAAACATACCTGACCACTAGTAGGTGTCACATCATGTGGAAGATGCTCTGAACCCACACTAGAGGTAACATGCTCTGCTAATTGTGCCTACAAAATATTATGCATTAAACAAACATTAATACACATATAATTAATTATTCACTAAAACTCCTAATAAAAAAGAAAATAAATTTTTATATGTACCTGAGTCTCAGGAGTAGGAGGATCGTCAGCGCGCTGCACCATCATATCATGAACTGATACTGCATCACCCACACCACCTAAGGTCCTGAATCTCTGTAGTAATGAGGAGTGTAGGGGTGTCACTAGTTGTGAGGGGAGTGGTGTAGAATCTGAACCATGTGGATGAAATAACATATCCATAAATGACCCGCCATCAATGGCAACATCTACCTGACCCAACCCACGCAACTGCTCATCAAAAGCATCTAGGTCCTCACTGGTGATGCGTACATCTCCAATCTCTATACTGGGCTTTGCAGCTGTAGAGTGATCTGTGGGTGCATGGTGCTCTACACTATCCTGTGCACGATGCTCTGCACTATGCTGTGCCTGACTAGTAGATGGTGCGTCCTGTGTCGGTGAAACTACAGGACCCCGTGTAAGTGAAATGTAATCCCTGATTGAATGTATAGGGATCCTCTGCGTGTCGGCAATATGAGAATAGGCCTGCACGAGATCCTCCAAAAAGTAAAGGGCCATATCTAAAGTACTCTGATAGCCCGATAATGCTCGTATCTCTCCAAGCACAGGAAGACCAGTAGCTCTATATGTCTCATCACTCACACCTACAGTACTACTAGATGAAGCCTCAGAAGATGATCTGGCTCTACTCAGTCTAGTCAAAATGTATGTGCCCACTGAATCTGAACTGATCAATGTGGCTACAGAAGAAATCTGTCCTATGCTATCCAGAACTCCCCTCTAAGAAGCAATGATGACTCTATCTGCAATAGCAGCCATCGTCGGTGTCACTACTGGACTCCTCTCTCCAACTAGTTGTCTATGAGGCTGCACAACTCGATCAGCCCTATGATACTGATCGCGATCTGTAACCCTACCTAGCCCCTAACCATAAAAAGGTGGGATATCAAAATAGTTGACCCTGAGTCCCAAACAGAACTCAGCGTACAACTGTTGTGAAAAGTATAATGGAATTTGGTCGTTATTTGGATAACGACCATGGGCTACAAGATGTCGAGGGTAAATCATACAAGTAATCTGGGGGATCACACATCACGTCACCTGATAAGCCCTCACCACTCTCATCCTCTCATAATGTGGGAACATCTCTCATTTGATGATTTCCTTAGACACGAGGCTCTAAACCTATGCCAAGGAAACATCACCCGAGATCTCCTCCCTCAACTCTCAAAAAATGGCCTCAACTACCTAAGGTGTAAATGAAGTGTGGGCCCTCAATCTACTAGTCATAGACTCCAAACTAGTCAATATAGTAGCACATGTGTCTCTGTATATACCATCTCCACTAGATCTACTGATAGCCTGTCTAAGTCTAGCTATCTCTGTGTCAGCCATGTGAAAAATAGTATGAATGTCAAGAGTCCAAGGTGCACCCTGAGCGGCCATCTAGATGTACATCACATGTGAAAGAGCTAAGTGTTAATAATTAAGTACTTGATTACAACATTATAACTACATGTAAAATGGAAACAAATAAGTGGTCCTAAGGTATAGATAAGACATCAATGGGTCATAGGACATCCTAGTATGTATTAATGAAACCTAACATGTACATCAATGGGTCATAGGACTAACTTTAATATTTACTAAAAATGCATTTACATAAGGGGTCGTGGGTAACATAAGTGGTCATAGCTCATGTCTTAAGGAGTCATGGGTAACATAAGTGGTCTTATTAGGTCTTAAGAGTCCTAAGACACATACTAATTAGGTCTTAAGGGGTTAGAAATTTATAATAAGAGGTCTTAAGGGGTCGTAGATAACATAAGAGGTCCTAAAATATAGATAATCTAGGACTATAGAGTATCTTAAGGGGTTGTGGGTTATATAAGTTGTCCTAGACTGTCTTAAGGGGTCGTGGGTAACATAAGTGGTTCTAGAGTCATAATTGGTTCTAATTGACTATAATTAGGTCCTAACTGGTTCTAATTGATTCTAATTGAGTCATGTAATTGATTGTAATTGAGTCTAAATAGGTCTAATTGATTGTAATTGAGTCTAATTGACTCTAGAATTGATTCTAAATGAGTCTAATTGAGTCTAATTAATTCTAATTGATTCTAATTGATCATAACCTACATAGATAAGAGTCATGTAGAGAACGTCTTAAGAGATCGTGGGTAACATAAGTGGTCCTAGAGTCATAATTGGTTCTAATTGAGTCTAATTAGACCTCCTAACTGGTTCTAATTGATTCTAATTGAGTCATAATTAATTCTAATTGAGTCTAATTAGGTCCTAACTGGTTCTAATTGAGTCATAATTTGTCTTGGTACAGTTAGGTCTAGTTAAGTCTAATAGGTCCTAATAGGTCCTAATTGGTCTAGTTACCTATCTAATTGGTCATAATAGGTCCTAATATATCTAATTGGTCAGACTAATGTTGGTTAAAGACCTAATACTTGTCTAATTGGTCCTAATAGGTCCTAGTTGTATGCACCCGAAAATGGTCGCCTAGACTTTGGGCCCCATTTATTTGATTTATTTATCCTGAATCAGTTTTATCAATAATCAATATTTTCAACATTATCAATCTCTTGATCAAATCTTAATTTCGATCATATATTGGATTTTTATCCTATGGGCTAACCATTTTATCCTAAGTCTTTATTTATTAAAAGGAATATTTCCTCCCCTTTTATTAAATAAAAATCCCCCACTTTTCCTCTTATCCTAAGTTGCACAAATAAAGCATTTATTCTTATTTTATAAAAAGAGAAAAACACTTTTTGTCTCATATGGACATAAAGCCAACTCCTATTTTCTCATTGGAGGATACTTGTGCACATGGATTGCTCTTCCATTTTTCTCCACCATTGATTAAGTCTTTTTGCCTCTTAATCTTCATGGTCAATTTCACCTCATTTCTTATAAAAGGAGAGCTCTCTCCTTCATTTGGCATCCATCATCTTTATGCTATTGTTATGCTGCAAGTTTTCTAGGTTATTTGGAGCTCTCTTTGAAGACACTTTTGCATCCAAGTTTTGAAGATCTTTGTTGCATTTCATCTAGTTCATATTTGCTTTCTTAATTGCATAATCATGGCATGTTAGCTTAGTTTATTTTATGCAATAGGTTAGCTTCACATAGCTTAATTAGGAGAATTGTAATCCATTGCTATTTCCTTTCATAGTTGCATTGTACTTTCATTTTGATAGATTAATCTTGCATCTTCATTCTTAGTTTACTTGCATTGCATTTAATTTTATTCTTGGAGATATTGACACTCTTGCCCTTGTTTTCATTTGAATCTCTTATTGTGTGGTTGACTAGCAAGGTCATTAGCTTCATAGCTCTAGCTGAGAGCAATTTTACATCTTGCAACTCCACACATAAAGAGCTATGGATCGATTTTTGAGGCCTCATTCTTGAGTGTTCTTGATTGTAAGGATCCATAGAAGTGCACTACTTTTGTGTGTACATTTTTGGTGCCCACCGTGGGGCAGAGTAGATTAACTTTGTCCTTTATTTTTTGCATTTCCGCAAAAATTTTTGTCAATTTTCGGCTTTATTTTCAGTCTCTAGTTTTTTTGTCTCAGAGTGTCACATGACACTGCGACAGTTCTTTGTATAGCGGCGTGACACTTTACCAGTTAAAAGTGTCACCCCCTTTGATAGAAAGTGCCACACTGTTTGAGGGGTTCTATCGCCTACAGTAGGGTGAACTGTCACCTAGAAATAAAGTGTCGCACCCATATACGAAAAAGTGTCGTGCGACATTTCTGGTGACTGTACTGTCGCCTGTACCCGATAGTGAGTTTTTAAAGCCCCTTTTAGCCGAATTTAGATTGATTTGTTTGATTTGATATGGCTAAATAGATTGCATTTCTAGATTTCATTTGGTTTACTTGCTTTCATAGGCACATCTCTTTTGGGTTAATAAAAGGACATAGATTTTCTTTTGATAGTTCGTAAATGCTCTTTGGTTTCCAATATCAAACATCTCATTCGAGTGATTGAGGGCATGGATTCATTCCTTGTTTACATAAGGAGTTAAATGCACCACTTTGTGGACTCACTCTATGTTTATTTGGAAAGTTAAATATTCCATTGATTCCCTTTTTCATTTGTGGGTAGTATTGATAAACAACTTTAGATTACTTTTGATTGAGCTTGTTAGCTAAATTGGGTGGTGGACTCGCTTATTTCTAATCGCCCCTTGTTATTTTCCCTTTGGGTGCAAGGTCAACATTCATACATGGGGGAGGGGTCTACTTGAAAAGAGCGTTAAGTGTTCCACAAAGTTTTTCCCTTTTATGCTTTATTGATCTCATTAGTTTTCTTAAGTGTGGACTCACTTTGAGTTGGTGTGAGGAGTTAAATGTTCCACTTTTGGGCTCACTTTGAGTTGATGTGAGGAGTTAAATGTTCCACCTTTGGACTCACTTTGAGTTGGTGTGAAGAGTTAAATGTTCCACTCTTGGACTCACTTTGAGTTGGTATAAAGAGTTAAATGTTCCACTTTTGGACTCACTTTGAGTTGGTGTGAAGAGTTAAATGTTTCACTTTTGGACTCACTTTGAGTTTGTGTGAAGGGTTAAGTGTTCCACTTTTTGGACTCACTTCACATTTTCTTGAAGGGTTAAATGTTCCACTTTTGGACTCGCTTCACATTCTCTTAAAGGGTTAAATGTTCCACTTTTGGACTCACTTCATATTTTCTTGAAGGGCTAAATGTTCTACTTTTGGACTCACTTCACATTATCTTAAAGAGTTAAATGTTCCACTCTTGGACTCGCTTCTCATTCACTTGAAGGGTTAAGTGTCCCACTTTTGGGCTCGATTCATGTCTACTTGAAGAGTTAAGTGTTCCACTTTTAGTGCTTTAAATACTTTTGATAGTGGATTGCTTAGAGCTAATTGAATTTTAAGATTGTTCTAACCATTGTGGAGCTAACAAGTTGTGCTTGTAGGTGCTCTTATTACTTGAAAATTTGCAAAGAAAAAAAAATGCATGTCAAAGAGGGCTACTAATGGTTTTTACAGGGCTGCCCTAAGCATAAAAAAACCAAACCAAGTGCTTGTTTAATTACTTTTTTTATTGAGTGTGGCATATACTACTTGTTTCATTTCATAGGCACTTAATACTTTGTTGTAGGAATTTTGAGGTGGTAGGAGAGTATGCTCTTCACCCTTGTGGTGAAACAGAAATCTTGACCCATCTTGGGATTTTGAAAGCAAGGGGGTAACTGAATTTGCTTGGTGTGTTTGGGAGAAGTTTTTGAGATAAGGGATTATACTCTTCACCCTTGTGGTGAACCAAAAACCTTGAATTGCAAAAATCATCCACTCTTTGTTTAGTATAGGAATCCTTTAGCGGGCCTACCCTTGAGCAATCAAAGGGAATGACCCAAGTGGGGACAAGCCTTTTGCTGGCTATTCCAACCCACTATAATCTCAAGGCTATCAAGGACACAAAACCTTGGTAGACATAACACTTGTCTTCGCTTGATGTGAGTAACTCATGGGATTGTGACCATGGGGAAAGCATTGAGCAAGAATGCTTAAGGTACTCTTGAGGCCGCGAGGTCCTAGTCTTTTATGAGGAGCAAGAGGGGTGTTATGAACGAAAGCCCTTACTAAGAACCATAGGTTAGAGGCCACCTTTATTTAGCCACTTATCTTCTTAGTGCAAGGATTGATCCAAGTGGACTAACCCAGATCACCCCAAGATACTCACCATATGTGCCCCTTTGGTTGTGTTGTTTGACACTTCCACCACAATGCCAATATCTCTTGTGGGCAACCACTTGGTGTGAGGCAAGGGGGCATCAAGTTGTGGGCTAAGTTGATAAGTATTGAGCATTGTCTTGTAGGTAGATATTGCTTGAAGTGTCCTTGATTGTGTGATACCAGCGTAAACGTTCTCAACATACAAATAATTGGTAGCATGCATAGGGTACTTCTTCAATTTTGATATCACAATTGTTTGTCTTGACAAGGTTGCTTTTGCCCTTGTTTCAAGTGCTTGGAGACATGTTTGATCCCATACTATTTACAACCCTATCCATTTGCTATTGTCATTGTGATTACATTCAAAAAATTAACTCTTAGACCGAAAATATCAAACGAACAAGCCTTAAAACTGAGATTTTAACACTCACTGGTCATAGTGTCATACGACATTGAACAAGTGGTGTGCCCTATTGTGAGAATTGTCATGCGCCAGTTCGCCCATGCAAAGTTGTCACCCTGTTTGACAAAAAGTGGGGCGCTGATAGCCTGGCAACTGTCGCTCAGTTTAAGGCAAAGTGTTGCCTAAGTGTAAACTGTCACCTAACTTAAGGTGAAGTGTCACCTAAATAATAACTGTCACTCTCCTTGCCTGGAAAGTGTCACCTGGGCAGTTTCTACTAGTTTTTTTAGTTAGTTTCAGTTGCTGCTAGTCAAATTGAGTCTTGAAGTGGGTTTTTTTGCTCTGTTGTTGGAGATCTATTTTGGCTCTAAATCTCTGGTTTTTGCCCTCTAGGAATAGCATCAATTGGTTTACAAGGCCACTTTGGAAATAGTTGTCAAGTTAGAAGGTATTCTTGGTGAGAAATTTTATCTCTAGGGTTGTTAGCTACATTCTTGGAGAATTTATTCCTCTTATTGTCCAAATCACTTTCATTTAATCAATTTCAATTGTATTTCGGCCTAGTCCAACCTCCTGATTCAAAAGTGCAAGGGTAGTCACCCTTTGATTTGAAGCACCTCCTTAACAGTTTTGATAAAGCCCCTTTTTCTTCATTTCATTTTGGGCAATAGAGAACTTTGATTATCCCAGTCTGGTGTTGACAGTTCAGGAGGTCATCTTATCATTAAGAATATCTATCTTTCATGTCAGTTACAACAAGGTACCAAGTCAATCAAGGGAAATGACCCCCTGTTGTCTTTAGCCAATTACCACCAGTTAAGACTCGTCAACAGCACAAGGGAAAAGAACCCCTTTTTGACCAATCGCCTAAAAGTGAATTTGAGGTTTGTTTTGATCCAAAAGGTAATCCTAGTGAAGTGAGCACCTCTTTAGCACCACTTTCATCAAGTATGGACATGAGTTACACTTTCACTCGACAACAAAGAGAAGCCATGAATCAAACTCTTGAAGATATCTTCCAACGGCATAAGAGAGAGTACGGTGGTTCTTCTCATGCTAGTCCACCCGGGTCACCCCCCAACAACACAAGGTATTTTGATGCTCACCAATGAGCTGAGAGACATTATAAGAAAAAAATTCACTCAGATTCAGGGTCACAACACGAGGACTAGAACAATGAATCTAGTGACCATCACATCAACGCAGCCAATGCAATAAGGCATTCAAGATAATCTTCTCCACTTAAAGATACCTCTCGATATGCAAATACGAGATTGAAAAGCATTGAAAGGGAGAAGCAAGCCTATCTCGATGAACAAGCTGCCAAAAAGGAGAAATTTAGACAACTAGAAGAAGAGGAATGTGCATTATTGGACATAAGAAAGAGAGTCACCCAAGAAGAAGAAGATAGGCTCTATGCACAACAACTCCAAAAGCAATTTAATGGGAGGGGTACCAATAGTGGGACCAACTCACCCCCATCTACCCCTTCACCAAGTCCTAGAAGAAGGTCAAGGATGCCCTCAAGATCTCCAAGTCCTTGAGGTAGAAAGACTTCAAGATATGATCACCATAGGAGACAGTCATCTCCTAGACTTTCAAAACAACCCTCCCAACAAGCACATCATGGCTCACAACATGGAGGAAGTTATGCCAACTTCAATCATATAGATTTTATGACTATGCAACAAGAGTCATCTTTTCAAGCATATGTAGAAAGGTATGTGGAACAAAACAAGGATCAGTTCCTAGAAAGTCTCATCAACAAAGGTGCTAAGGTCCCATATAATTTTGATGTGGACTGAAAGGTAAAGAAGCAAGATCCATCAACTAATGAGGTGATCAAACAACTACAAAAGGACATGGAAAGGATGAGGGCTCCTAGGAGCACATTTAATTTGGATTCCATATGTCCCAACCCAATTGACAAGAGTGTGGTGTTGGTTGAGTTTTCTAAAAAAGTTAAGTTCCCAACCTATGACAAATATGATGGCATTGGTGACCCTCATGACCATGTTAGACAATTCTACATAATGAGCTTTTCTTTTCACCATGAAGACTCCTATTTGATGAGATTATTCCCAAGGAGTCTCAAGGGTCAAGCCATGGAGTGGTTTACTAATCTTACTCCTCCAGTCAAGACATTTAGAGAGCTTGTGGAAAGATTTGTTCAACATTTTTCTTACAACTTATCAAGGTTGGTCACCATGCTTGATTTGTGCAAACTAGAGCAAAATCAAGGGGAATCCTTTGTTACCTTTCTACAAAGATGGAGACGTTTGTGCTCAAAATACCCAAGGACAATTCCTGAAGAGGAAAGAATAGACATCATTGTGAGCAACTTGGTACCGGAATTAAGGTATGAAGTAAGGAAATTTCCATTTAATTCTTTTGATACCATGGTAGAAGTGGCGTGTCGCATAGAGGATGTCCTGAAAGAACAAGGAATTTTGGCCAAAACAACTAACAACAACAATGGCCAAAAAAATAATAATAATGGTAACAAGGACAAAAAAACCTCCTATTGGAATAAGAATAAGCAAGTGGTCAATGATGGAGTTGTTGACTCATCACAACCTAAGAATGAAGGAGTTCTTAATCTCTCTAATGCAGTCCAAGCCATGAAGTTGCAAACATCTTCGGCACAATAGGAGAATAAACCCAAGTATCAAGGGAGACCTAAAATAGAAAAGAGACAATTTACCAAACTTGGGGACTCCTATGCAGACATTTTCAAGATGTTAATTGCTCATAATTTGACACAACCTCAGGATCTTGCAAAGTTCCACATACCAGATCCTAAGCCTCATTGGTGGGATGAGGAGGCTTTTTATGTCTTTCACAATGGAATTGGACATGATATAGAAAATTGTTTCAAACTTAAGCATCTTGTGCAAGATCTTATTGAAAGTGGACAATTACAAGTTGATGGTTTAACCACTAATGCAGATCACAAAGCTTTTAAAGAACCCTTTCCCAAATATGAGAAAGGAGAGAATTCTAACAACAAGAATGGCAAGGCTGCTATCAACTATACCTACATAAATGCTAAAAATGTTATTAATATGCTTGAAGTTGTTGATGACAATGTCAACATGATGAGAGGGAAAGACCCTTGTTGATATGATGTGGATTCAAATCCTATGCTTGATGAAGGACCCATTGTGGTCCTAAGAGGTCCTCACTCACGAAGGATGTCTCAACCCCTCAATGCTATCACTAGAAGGTAGGCTCAAGCTCCCATTGTTATTAGAGGTCCTAGCTCTAGTAAATCTAAGAAGCTAGTGTCAAAAGGTGTTCTTCCTAAATTTGCTATCGGTCCTGAGTTGAACTATAATCTTGTTGACCAATTACAATGTACACCAGTTCAGATTTCAATCTTTGAGCTCTTGGAATTGTCCCCTAAGCATAAGCGTGTCCTTGAGGATGCCTTGCGAGCAGCTAACGTCCCTAATGATATAGATGTGGATCAATTCCAGAATATGGTCAACCACTTGGCTAGCCCTCACTACCTTACATTCTCAAAAGAAGATGAAAAGTCATTAAGCCACCCACACAATTTGGCCATTCACATAGAAGTTATGATTCACAAGACTCATGTTAGGCACGTATTGATAGATGGGGGTGCAGGGCTAAATATCTGTACCATGAGTTTGTTGAAGGCTCTAGGATATTCTAAAGAAGTCATTGACATAAGGAAGAAGATTGTTAGCTTGTGGTGACTAATCAGGAAAGTACTATCCAGGAAAGTATTGTACACTTTTCCTCCCGACCTTGCTGGGGTTTGGGGCCGGGCCGGGCCCCGAGCAGGGGTTTGGGGGTAGTAGCCCCCAAGAGCAGGGGTTCGGGGGCGCAGCCCCCGAGAAATTTTTTTTTTTGAGGCCGACTACTTATAACTCATTCTAACCCTAAAGCGGGAAAATATTGTATAATATGGCTTAGGGTTAGGGATTTTCATGATGTATGATTTTAGTACTTGCGGCAGAATTGGGCTGTAAGGGATTACAGATTGTAATCAGGTTGTAATCACTGGATAATAATAATATTGGACTCGCTGTTGGTGGATGTAGCCTAGGGATTGGGTGAACCACGTTAAATTTGTGTCTTGTGTTCTATTCTGTGTGGTTTATTATTTTTTGATATTAGTTATATTTGCACATAATTGTTATTTCTGTCTTGTTAATCCTATCAAGTGGTATTAGAGCGAGGTCATTTCATTTGTTCTTTCATCTATTCTCTGAAGCAGGTCTCATGAGTTAGTGGGAGAGTCTCTCGGTTAAGTGGGAGAAATGGCAGACGAGGGTAGGCTAAAGGTTGATAAGTTTAATGGGCAGAAGTTCCAGTTATGGAAGATGCAAATGGAGGATTATCTCTATCAGAAGGATCTATGGTGGCCATTAGAGGGAGTAGCCAAGAAAGAGCAATCAATGTCTCAGGAAGATTGGGATATTTTGGATAGGAAGGCACTAGGGAGTATTCGTCTATGCCTAGCACAATCGGTGGCATTCAATATTACTGAAGCAAAGATAGCTAAAGATCTGATGGAAACCCTAGCGAAGTTGTATGAAAAGCCTTCAGCTTCAAACAAGGTATTTCTTATGAAGCGTTTATTTAATATGAAAATGGTAGAAGGTGGATCAGTTACTGATCATTTGAATGAGTTTAATACAGTTACAAGTCAATTAACCTCAGTTAAAATTACTTTCGATGAAGAGGTTAGGGCTCTCTTGATTTTGTGTTCTTTGCTAGAAAGCTGGAATGGCTTGGTAATGGCTGTTAGTAATTATGTTTCTGGTTCTAATACCCTAAAGTATGATGATGTTATTGGTGTTATATTGAGTGATGAAATTCGTAGGAAAAGCTCAGGGGCATCCACATCGGGTAGTGTATTGAACACAGAAAGCAGAGGCAGAAAAAGAGATAGAGGAAACAACTCTGGAAATCGTGGGAAATCAAAAGGAAAATCAAAGGGAAAGAGGTCCGAATCTAAAGGGCCAAATGATTGCTGGTACTGTGGAAAACCAGGTCATAAGAAGAAAGATTGTTGGTCTCGGAAGAAAGATCAAGGAGACAAAAATGATGGAAACAAGGAGGCAAATGTGGTAAGTAACAAATCCGAGGAGGATGCTTTTCTCTTGTCCTTAGAAAGTATTGATGATTCATGGGTTTTAGATTCTGGGGCTTCATTTCATGCTACACCCCATAGAAGTTATTTTGTTGATTATGTCCAAGGGGATTTTGGGCTAGTTTATTTGGGAGATAATGAACCCTGTTAGATTGTTGGAAAGGGAAAAATTAAGATTAAGTTGTAGAATGGGAATCATTGGCTACTACAAGAGGTAAGACATGTTCCAAGGCTGAGTAGGAATTTAATTTCAGCAGGGCAACTGGGTGATGAGGGTTGCACAGTTACTTTTAATGATAAAAATTGGAAGGTTTCAAAAGGTTCCTTAGTAGTAGAAAAAGGTGTGAAAGTAGGCACCTTATATCTTTGTACAGGTCATACTGTTCCTTCTACTTTAATTGTTTCAGAAGATAATGAATGTTCAGGAACAGTGGCTGCAGTTGAGCAAGAAGAACATCAAACTGTTGCTGTAGATTCTGACACAACACTGTGGCACAACAGACTTGGGCACATGAGTGAAGAAATTACTTCATTCAAAGAAAGTCTTACCTGGTCTGAAATGTGTCAATATGGATTTCTGTGAAAGTTGTGTTTATGGAAAATAAAAGAGAGTTAGTTTTGTGAAGAGTGGGAAGGAAAAGAAAAATGAGAGATTAGAGCTTGTGCATACAGATGTATGGGGACCAGCTCAGGTATCTTCCCTTGGTGGCTCTCTGTATTATGTTACATTTATAGATGATGCAACAAGAAAAGTATGGATTTATTTCGTTAGACAGAAATCTAATGTATTTCAAACTTTTAAGAAATGAAAATGCTTGGTTGAGAATGAGACTGGTAAAAAATTAAAATGTCTCAGATCTGATAATGGTGGTGAGTATTGCAGCATACAATTTGAAGAATATTGTTCCTCTAATGGTATTCGTAGGCAGAAAACTATACCAAGGACTCCACAAGAAAATGGAGTGGCTGAACGCATGAACAGGACAATAATGGAGCGTGCAAGGAGTATGAGGTTGCATGCTAGGCTGCCCAAAAATATGTGGGCAGAGGCAGTGAACACCGCTATTTATTTAATCAATAGAGGCCCCTCTACTCCTTTGGACTGTGGTATTCTAGAGGAAACATGGAGTGGTAAGAAGGTGAGTTATTCTTTTCTCAAAACCTTTGGTTGTGAAGCTTTTGCACTTATAGACTCTGAAAATAGAACCAAGCTAGAAGCTAAGTCAAAGAAATGTGTATTTGTTGGGTATGGCATTGATGAATTTGGTTATAGGCTTTTGGATTTTGAAAATCATAAAATTGTAAGAAGCAGGGATGTCATATTCAATGAGAAAGTATTGTACAAAGATCTGTTGCTGCAGCATGAGAAGAAAGAAAATGACTATGTAGTACTGGATGATACTCCACAAGTTCATGTTCCAGTAGTT
This sequence comes from Chamaecyparis obtusa, assembly GCA_027943335.1. Lineage (NCBI taxonomy): Eukaryota > Viridiplantae > Streptophyta > Pinopsida > Cupressales > Cupressaceae > Chamaecyparis > Chamaecyparis obtusa. Next base: position 476,077 of record BSBK01007505.1, read on the forward strand.
CCTTATGCTCCACAACAACAGCAACAACAAATACCACACACCCCAGTGAGTGTTAGATGGTCAACAAGGCTAAGTAGACCTCCAAAAAGATTTTCTCCATCTTTGTATTCTATTCTATTAACAGATGCTGGTGAACCTGAATGTTATAATGAAGTTGTGCAAGTGGATACAAAGCTTCAGTGGGAGTCTGCAATGACAGATGAAATGGACTCTTTGATGAAAAATCAGACATGGGATTTATGTAAGTTACCTGCAGGTAAAAGGGCTTTATAGAATAAATGGGTTTACAGGATCAAAGAAGAGGATGGAGGTACGAAAAGATTTAAAGCCAGATTAGTCGTAAAAGGATTTGCACAGAAACATGGTATTGATTTTGATGAGATATTTTCTCCAATTGTTAAAATGACTTCTATTCGTACTATTTTAAGTATTGTGGCTACTGAAGATTTGCATTTAGAGCAGCTTGATGTTAAAATAGCCTTTCTTCATGGTGATTTGGATGAAGAAATATATATGGTTCAGCCACAAGGATTTGAGGTCAAGGGTAAGGAGAATTTGGTGTGCAGATTGCAGAAAAGTTTATATGGCTTGAAGCAAGCACCTCGGCAATGGTATATTAAATTTGACACTTTTATGAATGGGCATGGATATAGTCGGTGTCATTCTGACCATTGTGTTTATTTTAAGAGGTTGGATGATGACAGCTACATTATTTTATGTTTATATGTTGATGATATGCTTGTAGCTGGGTCTAACATGGATCACATTAAGGGGTTGAAACAACAGTTAGCAAAATCTTTTGCTATGAAGGATTTGGGGGCAGCAAAACAAATCCTTGGTATGAAAATTTGTAGAGATAGGAAAAATAGGAAATTGTCTCTATCTCAGGCTGATTATATTGAGAAGGTGTTGCAACATTTCTCTATGGAAAATGCCAAAGCTGTCAGCACACCTTTGCCTGGTCATTTGAAATTGACTAAGGATATGTGTCCCAAGACACCAGAAGAAGAGACTAAAATGTCTAAGGTACCTTATGCTTCAGCTGTAGGGAGCTTAATGTATGCTATGGTATGTACTAGGCCAGATATTGCACACGCAGTGGGAGTCGTTAGCCATTATATGAGTAACCCTGGTATTGAGCATTGGAATGCAGTCAAATGGATTCTCAGATATTTGAGAGGCACATCCAGTAAGTGTTTACACTTTGGGGGTTCTACTACTACTGTACAAGGCTATGTTGACTCAGATTTGGCAGGAGATATAGATAGCAAGCGGAGTACTACAGGTTATATATTTACTGTTGGTGGGACAGCAGTGAGTTGGATTTCTCGACTACAAAAGGTGGTTGCTTTATCCACTACAGAGGCAGAGTATGTTGCTGCTACAGAGGCAGCCAAGGAGATGATATGGCTTCAATTCTTCATGGAAGAATTGGGACATCCACAAAAGGATAATTTTCTACATACAGATAGCCAAAGTGCCATTCATCTTGCAAAGAATTCTGCTTTGCACTCAAAGACAAAACACATACAGTTGCGGTACCATTTCATTCAATCAATTTTGGATGATGGACAGTTAAGGTTGGAAAAGATTCATACTGATGATAATCCAGCAGATATGTTTACAAAGGTAGTAACAAGGGAGAAGTTGAACTCATGTTCAGCTTCAGTTCATCTTCTAGACTGAACAAAATAAAAGAACAACTGAGTCCAAGGTGGTTCAATCCAGTGGGAGCCTCATGTGGGTAGCGGTATTGCTACAGGATCAGTCTCCAAGTGGGAGGTTTTTTAGTATAGTGTGGATACTGATCAGTCACCAAGTGGGAGATTGTTAGCTTGTGGTGACTAATCAGGAAAGTACTATCCAGGAAAGTACTGTACACTTTTTTTTTTTGAGGCCGACTACTTTTTCAGTTTTTTGGGCCGACTACTTATAACTCATTCTAACCCTAAAGTAGGAAAATATTGTATAATATGGCTTAGGGTTAGGGATTTTCATGATGTATGATTTTAGTACTTGCGGCAGAATTAGGCTGTAAGGGATTATGGATTGTAATCAGGTTGTAATCACTGGATAATAATAATATTGGACTCGTTGTTGGTGGATGTAGCCCAGGGATTGGGTGAACCACGTTAAATTTGTGTGTCTTGTGTTCTATTCTGTGTGGTTTATTATTTTCTGATATTAGTTATATTTTCACATAATTGTTATTTCTGTCTTGTTAATCCTAACAAAGATAACTATCAAGGCTTATGATGAAGCAAAACGTAGTTCTAAAGGATTGGTTGTTCTTCCTATTCGAATTGGTCCTGTAGAGAAAGATATTTTATTTTAGATTGTTGATGTTGGTCCTTTGGCTTACAATATTTTGTTGGGTAGACCTTGGATACATGAGATGCAAGTAGTCCCATCTACTTATCATCAGTGTGTGAAGTTCCCTTACAATGGAGTAGAAGTTTGCATACCCGGGGATAGCACATTGTCCGTCAACACAATTTCAGCAGGATCTCACATTCCTTTGAATAGGGAGGCCGACACTTTTGATACCACATTCGAACAATGCAAAGACAAATTCAAAACCATGGATCTTGGTATGGGGGATTACAAAATTGATTCATTCACAAAATTGTCGATTTCCCCTAGGACTTATGGCAAACCCTCTCAAGATATGAAACCCTCATCTTCAGCCATGACATTGCTCGACAAGTTTGTAGAATCCTCAGTTCTGATTCAAGAGGAAAAAGAAGAGGTTTTCGTTAGGGACTGGATTTACCGAGAAGAGAAATACCTACATAATGAGAATTTCGCACCTTCCCCTAGAGCTTATGGGAGAGGGTATACATTGGTCAAGAATATGGGTTATCCAGGACATGGTCCCCTTAGTCACAGATTGGATGCCAGGTCTGAACCTTTAGATCATGCACTCTTTGCACGAAGGGATAAGTCAACAGTTGGCTTAGGTTTTGAAAATAAGGAACAAAAAAGTGTCCCTATCTCAGCTGCGAAAAATAGTGATGATGACTCAGACTACACACCTAATCTTTCTAATCAACTAGACATGTTTGATGATTGGGTGCCTTCAACAAATCTCCTTTGGGGAGATTCAAAAGATTTAATGATTGATGGTCCTACTATCCTAGCTACAATGAATAGTGACTATATGAATGCTAGATTGACAATGGAAAGTGTTGCTATCCTAGCTGCGATAGATAGTAACAATGCTAGTGTTGGAGAAGGGGAAACTCTTCCCAATCTTGAGGCTTCTACATCACAAAGCCCAAATAATGATTCAGAAACAAACTCACATGAGTTCAAATGGGAATCACTTTTAGATGCAACTGTTGATTTGGACATGGAAGTTGTCCATACTTATAGTACTCAACCCAATGTGACCAATGAGCCTAGTGTAGGATTAGAGGATTGGACTCCTCAAATTGCCTTAGTGGATGACGCTTTGTTTGGTAGGACAAATCTTGATTCGGGTATCTTAGAAGGAGACTTGATAAATCTCAATTGTATGGTTACCAGAGATAACACCTTCCACATACACAATGTTGAACCAGCCATTGACCTACCCCTTGTCCATTTCCACCTAATTGACTGGTCTCAGTGACATTAAGAGCCTAAACTCCTCACTTTTCAGAATGACTACGAAATTGCCTGCTATCTGAATGCTCTTGAACCTGTAGTCTCTTCCACTAGCGAATCGACAACAAGTATGATAGAGCCTGATATTAAGTACCTCAGTCTAAAAATAAAAGAAAAATAAAAAAAGAAAGATGGTTCTAATGGTGAAAACCACTTTTTGGCGGTGTTAGAACCCAAAATAGTAAAAATAAAAGACGTATCCGAAGGTGAAAACCTTTTTGAGGCACCCAAGGATGGGGTACTTAATAACTTGCCAAGTTACTTCCAGGATAGGTCATCGGTTCTCATTGAGCCCACACAACCAGTGAATTTGAATACAGAAGAAGCTCCCCAGATAGTACACCTAGCTCAGTCTCTATCAGTTGAAGAAAAAGAGGCATATACAAAGTTTTTGCGAAAGCAAAAAGTCAACTTTTCTTGGACATATTTTGATATGCCAGGGCTTGACACTGATCTTATTATGCATCATCTATCTATAGCTCTAGGAATAAAACTAGTGAAATAAAAGTTCAGGAAAATGCATCCTCACATAGCTCTTCTTGTTAAAGCTGAATTAGAAAAGCTCTTATGCGTAGGATTCATTCAAGCAATTGACTATGCTAAGTGGATCTCCAATATTGTTCCAGTTTCAAAACATGATGGGTCTATTCGCATCTGCACAGACTTCAAAGACCTCAACAAAGCATGCCCAAAGGATGACTTTCCACTCCCGAACATAGACATGATAGTGGATATGATGGCGGGTTATGAGATATATTCCCTAATGGATAGGTTTTTCGGATATAACCAGATAAAAATAGCTCCCGAAGACCAAGAGAAAATATCCTTCACATGTGCATGGGGAACCTATTGTTGGAATGTCATGCCATTTGGCCCAAAGAATGCAGGAGCAACATACCAATGAGCTATGACCATAATTTTTCATGATATGATGCATAAGAACATGGAAGATTATGTGGATGATACCTTGGCTAAATCTAGAAAATGGGATAGACACCTCGACGATTTGGAAGTGATTCTAGATCGTATGGAATAGTTTCAACTTAGATTGAATTTGAAAAAGTGTGCATTTGGAGTTACCTCAGGTAAACTTCTAGGATTCATAATTTCAGCAAAAAGAATAGAGGTTGATCCTAAAAAGGTCCAAGCTATCTTAGATATGCCACCTCCAAGAAACATTAGTTAGATGAGAAGTCTTCAGGGACGACTCCAGTCAATTAGGAGGTTTATCTCATAGTTGGTAGATAGAGCACAACCCTTTAATAAGACACTGCATAAGGGTGCTTCTTGTGTATGGAATGAGGAATGCCAGAAGAGCCTAGATCAAATTAAATAGTACTTGGTTAATCCTCCAATTTTGATGCCTCCTATTCCAAGGAAACCGTTGATTTTGTACATTTCAGCAACAGAGTCTTCCTTGGGGGCATTGTTGGCTCAATTAGATGACACTAGGAAAGAAAGGGCCATATACTATATCAGTCGTACTCTAGTATCTTATGAGATCAATTATAATAACAATGAGAAGTCTTGTCTCATAGTAGTGTTTGCTTCCCAAAAGTTGTGACACTATATGCTTGCTCATACTATACATTTGGTTGCAAAAATTGATCCTCTTAAGTACTTGCTTAGTAAGGCTGCCCTCACAAGTAGACTTGCTAAGTGGATGATGGTTTTATCTGAGTTTGATATAGATTACATTGAAAGAAAGGCCATAAAAGGGCAAGCTATTGCTGATCAATTAGCCAATTTTTCAGTTAAAGATAGTGTGCCTATTCAGGTAGAGTTCCCAGATGAACATATTCTATACATGACCACTAGCACTTGGAAGATGTTCTTTGATGGTTCCAACATGAAAAATAGATCAGGTGCAGGAGTATTGTTTGTTTCTCCTCATGGGTATAATATACCAAAATCCTACAAACTTTTATTCCCATGTAAAAACAATATTGCAGAATATGAAGCATTAACCAATGGATTGAAACTAGCTATAGAATGGAACATAATAGAGTTGCATGTCTTTGGGGATTCACAATTAATTATCAACCAAGTCAATCAGGAGTATCAAACCAAAGATGATAAATTGATACCTTACAAAAAGATGGTTGATTCATTGAGATGTTACTTTACCTTTGTGACATTTCAACAGATCCCTCGAGCAGAAAACAAAGCTGAAGATGCTATGGCTACATTAGCTTCACTCCTACAATTGGAACAACATAAATCTAGATTTGAATTCCTGGTGGAAGAGCTACATGACCCCATCTTTGACTCATCTGAAAGCAATGTCATTTGTGCCCTTGTCACCCATGAGTCCTCCTGATATGGTGCTATCTATTCGTATCTTCATGATGGCATCATCCCTGAATCTTTTAATTGATCTGAATGCAGAAACTTGATTCGAAATGCCTCTCACCACACCCTTATCTCTAGTGATTTATATAAGAGGGTTTTTGATGGGACACTTCTTAGGTGCTTGGAAAAGGAGGAATCCGACCAAGCATTAGTTGACATTCACGAGGGCATTTGTGGTGGACATTCTAATGGTCTTGCCATGGCCCGAAGGTTTCTTAGGGTGGGGTATTACTGGCCCACAATGTAAACTGATGCAGTAGCTTTCTCTAAATCTTGTGAGAAATGTCAAAATCATGGAAACCTGATTCATGCTCCAGGTAGGGAGCTAATTCCTTCTATTTCGCATTGGCCATTTCAACGATGGGCCTTTGACCTTGTTGGGCAAATTCACCCCAATTCATCAGGTGGACATAAGTTTATCATCACAGCTATTGATTATTTCATGAAGTGGGTAGAGGCAGCCCCTCTTTCTGTTGCCTCTGGCAAAATAGTTTCCCTATTTATTTTGAATCATATTATTTGCTAATTTGGGGTGCCTTCTGAGATTATTACTGATAATGGAGGACAATTCAAGAATAAGGACCTAAAGCATTTATGCAAAAATTTTAAAATCAAGTAACATTGGTCCTCCATCTACTTTCAACAGGGAAATGGATAGGTAGAAGCCTCTAATAAAACCATTCTTAAGATTCTTCATAGAATAGTGCACAAGAATGGTAGGGATTGGCACTTGCAAATCAATCTAGCACTATGGGCTTACAGAACAAGAATTCACACACCTACAGGAGCCACAACTTTTACTCTTACCTATGGCACTGAAGCGGTATTACCTTTAGAAGTAGAGATCCCTTCACTTAGAATCTCTCTCAAAGGTTTGATTACAGATGAGGATTACCATGCCATGAGGTTACAAGAACTAGAACTTCTAGATGAGAAGCATAAGGCTTCCTTTGATCACATGAGAGTATATCAGAAGCGTATGTCCAAGGCATTTAACAAGAAGGTTCACCCTAGGGAATTTCAGATAGGTGATCTTGTTTTGAGAGAGAACCCTAAGAATCATTAGAACAGAGAACAAAAAGGCAAGTTCAAACCTAATTGGCTTGGACCATACATTATTACAGTAGCTTTTGGTACAGGTGCATATTTACTGTCGAATGAAGATGGAGAATAGCTCCTTGAGCCCATCAACATTTTGCACCTAAAGAAGTTCTATCCTTGATGCCCATTCTGTCTGGGGGCATCCTTTGTACATATTTTATGATCCTGAAAAAATACCAAAAAAATTGATATATATTGCTGAAAAAAATCCTAAAAAGCATAAAAAGTCTTGAAAAAAATACAAAAAAATTAAAAAATTAAAAAATTAAAAAAAAATAAAAATAGAAAAAGTGCCTTGGTGAAAACCTGGAAACAGGTGCCTTGGTAGCAAAAATACAAAAAAATGAAAAAAGAGAAAAATTGCAATAAATCCAAGTGGTGAAAACTTGGAAACAGGCGCTACTTGAGGCCTTTGCACTCCTATTTGTTAGCATGCGTCCTTGACACTTAGCCATTCTCCATCATGCCTTGACCTTATTTGGCATAGTCTGGAATTGGTTTTTATTTTTGTCTAGGGGGGATAACGGTTAGCAGAGGTCCTTTAGGTGCATTTGTCTCTTGGGGCAGTTCACAACAGGTGTTTTTCAACACCACCCCAAAATAGTTTTTTTCAACACTACCTTTGCGTCGAGTGTTTCTTAACACTTATCAGATGTCTTACCCAAAAAATTTAGTATGATGCGATATTTCTCATTTTCAGATGTGATGATTAGAGTCTGACTCTATGACCAACACACGTGCACTTAAACAATCAACTTGTTGAGATATGTTGGCTTTATTTTTCTTTGTGTGCTATCTATGAGGATTTTTTTGATGAGTGGTCTCTCCCTGAGAAGTTTTCGATGATGCATAGCTAGAAGACTGAGGGTATGAGAACATGTTTTATTTATTTATCTACTTGTGGGTATATTTCATTGATCCTAACTATCATGAGCATTTATGCTAGTCTTACTTGACACTATGGGTTAACAAGGTATTATCCTTGACTGTTTTATGCGAGTGCATGCTTCTAGTTATCCTGACTTTCATGTGTCTTGATACGAGCATAATCTTTCCATATCAAACTTAGGTAATCTCACTGCACTAGTCATCTAGACCTACATGTCTTTGATGCCTAGGTGAGATTCCCACATATCTATCTGATAAAGATCATATTCATATCCACATAGTCATACTAGTGTGCATTGTATGGTCTTACGACACTACCAATAATGCTCGATGATGATAATTAGATGTCTATAAGCATTGTGACCTTGCAAGACAACCACTTTCATAGTAGCTTGCATTCTTAGGTTCATCATAGTTTATTTTTTGCATCTTGCATATGGAGAGAGCTCTCCTTTTCATCTTACGTGGACCTATCGATCAACTGCGCTCACCTTTCCTTTTCCACTCATGTCTTTCGCTCCTTGTCTTTCATCTCATAACCCGTTCCTGTCATCACAAGGGGTTGATCATATCATCATATCTTTATCAAAACTATCATTTTCAAGAAACATGAGTCTATATCATACACATGAGAATCAAACAATACGAGAGAACATGCATGCGCATATACATGAACATTTTAAGCAAAATGACAAGACAATACATAAACTAATACATCCATCACAAGTGAGACATAAACACATGATATATCAAACATCCAGTAATCTCATATATAAATCAAAGCCATGATACAATATACAATACAATATGAGATCCCAAAATCTGGATCAAAGTCTCATGATATGTCCAAAACATCTAAATCTAAGCCTAAACCTAAGACTCGCTACCACCATCCCAAGGACCAAGTGGTGGAGGGGGTGGTGCCACATCTGGAACCACATCTAATCTACCCACCACTGCTAAGTAGGAAGGAGCCCTCTGACCTGCTGGCACTGCCTATATGTAGAGGCCATACTAATATGCAGCTCATGCTGCCTCTCTCTATCTCTCTACAAGGGCAACCTGTAAGGCTCTCTCTCACCGCTCTGTCTCTGCCCACTAATCAGTAAGCTACTACTCTCTAACTACTATAGTGATCTTGAGCTATTGGATCTCTACCTCCAGAGCTTGTATCTGAGCTCTTAGATCCTCTCCTCCTGTAGGTGGGTCTTGCCTGGCCTCTGCCTATCGGCAAGCTGGTCTCACCTCATCCTCCAGAGTGGCCGATCTCTGTCCCTGTGACCATTTTTGACCACTTGATCTGGATCCCTCCCCCCTCTCCATCCCTCTCCATCTCCCTCTCCCTCCATATCCTCCCTCTCCTCCATCTCCTCCATCGCCTCCATCATCCCCCTCATCCCCTATGCCACCGGTGGCTGTGCATCAGGTACCATGAACCTAGGAAATGGAGCTCGCCACCTCTCTACCCTATATGCTGCATCTACACCTGCATCCACCATGTCTGGTAGGTACTCCCAGGGCTCTTGGCATATAGCAGTTGTATCTTGTACTACCTGCTGATAGTCCAGCATTGGTAGCCAACCTTGTCCCTCCTCATCTTGAAACTGGACATGTATCGTGGTCTCTATGGACACCCTCTGTTGGCATCCAAACTACCTCCAAACTTGTGTAATCATGAATCTCTCCATAATGTCTAGGTGATGGCCTACCAGTGGCCGACTGCATAGCATGTAGTCTAGCTCCCGCCTGTCACTCCATTGCTCACTTGACCTATATGGTCTCCATGAATGAGGCAAGCTCATCTAGTATCCTACGATAATAAGAAACATCCCCACTACGTGTATGTGGGATGAACCCTACATATCTATATATATAGGGATACCTGCGCTCCCTAGGCTATACTCATGGACACACTACTGCAATATTCTCCCGTACCCATATCTGAGTGAGTATAGCCTCGCATGCCCAAGTCCTACTGTCTCTGTAGACGATCTCATGTAGCTCATAGTACATATCGGGCAAGATAGCTGGGTCCCATGCCATCCATCGTGGCTATGCCACTAGGTTTGCTAGTAATCTCCCCCATCCCAGTGGGAAGCCCTTCTGACTCCTATCAGGGATAAGGGCCTATCCAATAAATGATGCCACAATGCATGGCACCGGGAAGTCTCTGCCAAAGTCTTCCATCAACCTCTCCCAACTGACATGCCGATCTAGGATCGTGACATCCTGAAACATCCCCTGGATAATCTGTCGACTTGCTGTCACATCCTGATCATAGTATACCTGTGCCATCAAACAATCATGTTAGTTTCTCTCAAATGGAAACTTTACAACTTTGCTTATCTATAAACATGATTATACTTACAGACTCTCCATGGCATGGAACTCATAGAATCCAATAGACATCCTCTAATGTGATGGATGACTCTCTTGTCGGTAGATGAAAAGTGTTGTGCTCACTATGCCATCTCTCGGCAAGATTAGTCAACAATCCATGATCAGCTCAGATATGCGAAAACTATAGTAGATAGTGGAATCCCATGGCTCTGATATCGGCCTTGCCCAGATCATCCAGATCTTGGACAAACTGCAATCCAGTCATTTGGGGTGCTCTGATCTAGAGCATAGGGAAGACCTCTTGTATGTCATGAAACCATACCAGATGTCAGAACATATCATGAAGGATGTATCAATACAAAGCATCTTAAAATCAAACATTGTCAGGACTCATGTCATTTTGGCTCAAAAATGTTAAAACATGTCAAAATTTTGCCTTAGGCAACACTATTTTTTGACTAAGTGTCATGTGACACTTTCTCTTACAGTTGTGTGACACTCTTTGTTCATGCGACACTTCACGTAGTGTCGTGTGACATTTCGCCCTGTGTCGCGCGACACTAGTTTCCATGTTCGCAGGACACTATTTTTACCTGCGAAGTGTCGCGCGACATTTTCCTTCAAAGAGCACGACACATGTAAAGTGTCATGTGACATGTCACCCTAGTCTAGATTTTTGACATGTTTAAATACATTAAATGCAATAAATACACAAACAACAACTAGTTTTTGAATACATACCGGGGCACCGTACTGTGGAGGCCGGTTGTGCAACCGGGCGCGCTCAAATCGGTGTCTATGGACAGGAACTCTTGTTGGTTGAGCCATCGCTATCTCTCAAAGCTCTCAAAATTCTCAAATCAATAAAAGTCAAATGATTTTGAAAATGACACTTTTTTCCCCTTTTATAGCATTTTGACTTTTTGACCAATTTTCAAAACACCTCAGAATTGCGTGAAAATTGCACCCCTAGCTAATTTCGACATCCTGGATCCATTATCAGACTTGAAGTTGAAATATGAGGTCATCTTGATAGTCAAAATCACATTTCAAATTTCCTCTTCTTCTGTGTAGTTGGCTGACCTTTTGAGGCATAATTCTTCAATCTTTGATGGAATTTCTTCCTTTTCATGTCTCTCAATTTTCTAGTCTTTCATTCACCCTATTTCTTTTCTTCTAATTCATTGCTGGGGCATGTTTCATTGCCTAATGGTTATCCTATTGACCTTTATCTTCGATTATGATTTCATTTCGATTTGATCAAATCTTTATCGATTTGCTGTCTCTCCTCTACCTGATTTTGATTTTGATTCCGAGGGGGCAGTATTTATGGGATTCTCATCCCCGATTCCTTGATTCTCTTGATTCAGACATCTTTTGTGAGCTTTTTCTCAAATTTGAGATTCTTATCTCTTACTTTGAATTTGATCCCGAATCGACCTCATGTTCAAAGGCCTTTGTCTGCTTTGTCCGGATATGATCCCAAATCGACCTCATATCTGAGTTATTTTGTGATCCCAAATCGATCTCACATTTCAAATTCATTCTTTGACTACATGTGTTTCCAAATCGATCACACATTAGTCAAAGAGGGGAAAATGTATGCACCTGAAAATGGTCACCTAGACTTTGGGCCCCATTTATTTGATTTATTTATCCTGAAACAGTTTTATCAATAATCAATATTTTCAACATTATCAATCTCTTGATCAAATCTTAATTTCGATCATATATTAGATTTTTATCCTATGGGCTAACCATTTTATCCTAAGTCTTTATTTATTAAAAAGAATATTTCCTCCCCTTTTATTAAATAAAAAGCCCCCACTTTTCCTCTTATCCTAAGTTGCACAAATAAAGCATTTATTCTTATTTTATAAAAAGAGAAAAACACTTTTTGTCTCATATGGACATAAAGCCAACTCCTATTTTCTCATTGGAGGATACTTGTGCACATGGATTGCTCTTCCATTTTTCTCCACCATTGATTAAATCTTTTTGCCTCTTAATCTCCATGGTCCATTTCACCTCATTTCTTTTAAAAGGAGAGCTCTCTCCTTCATTTGGCATCCATCATCTTTATGCTATTGTTATGCTCCAGGTTTTCTAGGTTATTTGGAGCTCTCTTTGAAGACACTTTTGCATCCAAGTTTTGAAGATCTTTGTTGCATTTCATCTAGTTCATATTTGTTTTTTTAGTTGCATAATCATGGTATGTTAGCTTAGTTTCTTCTATGCAATAGGTTAGCTTCACATAGCTTAATTAGGGGAATTGTAATCCATTGCTATTTCCTTTCATAGTTGCATTGTACTTTCATTTTGATAGATTAATCTTGAATCTTCATTCTTAGTTTACTTGCATTGCATTTCATTTGATTCTTGGAGATATTGGCACTCTTGCCTTTGTCTTCATTTGAATCTCTCATTGTGTGGTTGACTAGCAAGGTCATTAGCTTCATAGCTATAGCTGAGAGAAACTTTACATCTTGCAACTCCACACATAGAGAGCTATGGATTGATTTTTGAGGCCTCATTCTTGAGTGTTCTTGATTGTAAGGATCCATAAAAGTGCACTACTTTTGTGTGTACACTAGTTAGGTCTACTTGGTCCTAATAGGTCTAGTTAGGTCTATAAGTAGAGAAATAACTTAAAGATGTATACCTTATTTCCTAATATGACCTAATGTGACCTATTAGGATAGGTAATATGACCTATAGTGTCTTAAGGGGTCGTGGGTAATGTAAGTACAATCCTTGATTGTCTTAAGCGGTCGTAGGTAACATAAGAGGTCCTAAGGTGTAGGTAAGAGTCATGGAGTGTCTTAAGGGGTCGTGGGTAACATAAGTGGTCCTAGAGTCATAATTGGTTTTAATTGAGTCTAATTAGACCTTCTAACTAGTTCTAATTGATTCTAATTGAGTCATAATTGGTCCTAGTACAATTAGGTCTAGTTAAGTCTAATAGGTCCTAAATTTTGGTCTCAATAGGTCATAATTGGTCTAGTTACCTGTCTAATTGGTCATAATAGGTCCTGATAGGTTTAGTTAGGTCTATTTGGACCTAATAGGTCCTAATACATCTAATTGGTCAGACTAATGTTGGTTAAAGACCTAATACCTGTCTAATTTGTCCTAGTTAGGTCTACTTGGTCCTAATAGGTAGATAGTTAGGTCTATAAGTAGAGAAACAACTTAGACATACCTTATTTCCTAATATGACCTAATGTTCAACCTATTATGGATTCATGGAGTCATGAAGTCATGGAGTGTCTTAAAGGGTCGTGGGTAGTTCATAAGAGGTCCTAAGGTATAGATAAGACATCAATGGGTCATATTAGGTCTGTCCTAATTACCTGTCATAACAAGTCTAGATAGGTTTAGGTAGGTCTATTTGGACCTAATAGATCCTAATACATCTAATTGGTCAGACTAATGTTGGTTAAAGACCTAATACCTATCTAATTGATCCTAATAGGTCCTAGTTAGGTCTACTTGGTCCTAATAGATCTAGTTAGGTATTTAAGTAGAGAAATGACTTAGACATGTACCTTATTTCCTAATATGACCTAATGTGACCTATTAGTCCACCTAATATGACCTAGAGTTTCTTAAGGGATCGTGGGTAATGTAAGTGGTCCTTGATTGTCTTAAGGGGTCGTGGGTAACATAAAAGGTCCTAAGGGGTCCTAGGTTACATTAATGGATCCTCGTATACATATATAATGAGTCTTCAAGATCTGAATAGGTCATGTATATGTCTTAAAATATCATAAGGGATGTATAATGGTCCAATAATATTAATGGGTCGTAGAACATCATAAGTGGTCTAAGTCCAGTCCTAGGAAATCCTAATTTTTTTTAATGGGTCTTGGGGGTCCTAAGGTTTTATATTTGTTTTAAGATTTCATAAGGGATCTAGATAAGAGTCCTAGAATGTTAATGGGTCATAGGTGCAATATAAGTGGTCCTAGCCTACATCTTAAGGGGTCGTGGGTAACAGTGAGTCAGGTATATATATGTGTCTTAAGGGGTCGGGGGTAACATAAGAGGTCCTAAGGGGTCCTACGTTTCATTAGTGGATGATCCTTGTATGATAAATTAATTAAATCTAAGATGTACATAAATGTGTCCTAAGACAACCTAAGATATGTTAATGGGTCTTGATGATCTGAATGGGTCATAGATGTCTTAAAATGTCATAAGGGACATGTATAATGGTCCAACAATGTTAATGGGTCATAGACACATGATAAGTGGTTTAAGGTATCTTAGGTTACATTAATTGATACTAGTATGTCTTAAGGGTTCTTGCGGGCAACAATGGGTTCACATATGTATTAATAGAAGCTAAGATAGATGAATGTGTCATAGGATATTTTAATATATAATAATGGTTCGTATGGGGTCTTAAGGGGTCCTATGTGTCAAGTAAGATGTCAGGTAATATCTAAATTATAATAAAGGATCCTAAGTGTCTTAATATGTCATAAAAGAGAAATAAGGGTCCTAGAAACTTATTGTACTACAATTTTTTAACGTTTTCTAACATACTACTAAATCATTTTCAAAAATTGAACTACAATTTTCTAAGATTTTCACAAACTAAAAATTATAAATAAAACAAATAGCTAACTTTAATAAGTTTACTAAAAATGCGTGTACATACATGTGAGAGAGAGAGAGAGAGAGAGAAATTATTAATAATTACAATTTTAAACTTAAAATTTAGCATTTTCTAACTCGAATCTTAATGTTTTCTAACATTTCTCCTACAATTTCTAACATTTAGATAACATTTTCTAACATTTATACAAATTAAAAATTATTTAAAACAAATAACTAGTTAAAATAAATACAAAACATATTATTTACAATAAAAAATGAAAAAAATATGTGTACTTGGTACTGCTAGAAAATTGAAGAGGTCGACAAAGCTCAAGAAGCACTGGTGTGCTAGCGTGGTGACGTAGTTCGCTCCAAGCCTAGGGGTCCACAAACTGCACCAGTGAAAATGATGGTTAGAAAATGAATCACCAGAAATTTATAAAAAATCTAGCCCTAAACGGCTTCATGCAAAGTATATACTTCGCACGAAGCCACGCAGGGGTCTTCGTGCAAAGACCCCTACGTGGTGTCTTCGCACGAAGCATCCTAGGGACTTCAGGCGTAGACTTCACATGAAGGCAGGCAAAAATTTTTTTTTGATGATTCCACGATTCCCTTCATCCCTAAAAGTGGGACACAGCTTTGTGATTGAACCCATCACTAGTGTCATACCCATCCCATACATACATGTACTGGTGTCTTTTCATACTGTGTTTGTCAGTGTATGTCAGACAGCAATATGCTCTCATCTAAGAGGTACCGATTTGGAATTGATGAAACATAATATTTTCAATAACGAAAATGTTAAATGTTGCAGGTATTACATATGATGTCTGATTTTTTTAATGCTCTTTAATCATGTACAATCCCCTGATGTGAACAAATAGTTTAATTTTTATCTCTTCTTTTTCCCTTGTAAACAAATTTGTCCACCGCTGCTGAGCTAATTTTTAATATTTTCTTTCTTTTAATTCATATTAAAAAATTAACTCAGTAGTGGTGGACAAATTTGTTTACGAGGGAAAAAGAAGACATAAAAAATAAACTGTTTGTTCATATCAGGTGATTGTACATGATTAAACAGCATTGAAAAAATCAGACATCATACGTAATACTTGCAACATTTAACATTTTCATTATTCAAAATATTATGTTTCATCAATTCCAAATCAGTACCTCTTGGATCAGAGCATATTGCCATTGACATACACTGGTGAACATAGTATGAAAGGACACCAGTACATGTACATATGAGATGGGCATGACACTGACTGGGTGTAAATTTTCAGCCATTTAGCCAGTGCCGGTTATGATTAATGATGGCAAGTCAAGGTTCTCCATCAGGAGAAAACCCATTTATCACTTCCCAGGGACATCCACATTCAGTGAATACACCATTGCACATGTTGGTTGTGTTGCCAAGATGAATCCTGCAGCTCCTCTCAGCAAAACTTGTATTCTTAGCTGCGGTGTTTCCACAGGTGAGTTAACATAATAAATCAATTAATAATAAAAGATTTGTTGGCATTGGTCTATGTTTGTTATGGAATGTACATAAAATTTTGTGTGAAATTAGGGATGGGAGCTACATTGAATGTGGCTAAACCTAAGAAGGGCTCAACCGTAGCCATATTTGGTCTTGGAGGTGTTGGGCTTGCGGTAAAGATTAATTGATTAAGATTGAAAAGAGATTTTTGGATTGATTATAGATATGTAATATATAGATATAGAAGAGTTCTGATAGATTGAAATATCTCAATTGAGCGTTTCTTTTCATTTTTAAATTAAATGATACTTTTCATTTTCTTAAGGCCGCTGAAGGAGAAAGAATAGCTAGAGCTTCCCGGATTATTGACATCAATTCAGTCCCTGGAAGATTTGAAAAAGGTACTTAAGTACATTGATTTGGGAAAGATTAAACAGTTGGTATATTGTGATCAGCATGTTAGTTGTTTATGTGGGAGTGGTTTCCAATAGACAACTAGTAAGTTGACCACAATATGCCTGTGGTCACCTCGAAGGATTGATATATGGTGCAGTTAAAGAAATCATCTTTTATCTATGTTATACTCTCTTGTTGTCAATCTTGACTCTTTGCTTCTTTTTTTCTTTTCAGCCAAAGAATTTGGTGTAACATAATATATAAACCCAAAAGACCATCAGAAACCTATTCAATAGGTTCGTTTAGCTCATGCTTGCTTACTTTTCATAGTACATTGTTATAATCTAATCTTTAATACTTTTCATAGTTGTATGGTTGAATGTATCTTGCTATTTTTCTATATTTATTTGCAAAAATGTTGATGAATTTCTCCTTATGATTCAGGTAATTGCAGAAACAACTGATGGAGGAGTAGATTACAGTGTGGAATACATGGGGAATATCAATGCAATGATCTAGGCATTTGAATGTGTTCATGATGTATATACTCTTCCCATATATTGCTAAAATGTTTTGTTTCCATTAAAAGAGATCAGTAGTGTTCTTATGTTTGCAAATGCTTAAATGCTGCAATGACTGATTGGAATTAATGTCTGTTAATTATTCAAGGGGTGGGGTGTGGTAGTTTTAGTAGGAGTGCCTCATTCAGATGTAGCTTTCACAACTAGTCCTATCAACTTCCTCAATGAGAAAACACTAAAAGGAACATTTTTTGGGAACTATAAGCCCACGTCAAATCTACCAGGTCTAGTGGAGAAGTATCTGAGTAACGTAAAATTTATTTACTCAATGATTTTATACAATTTTCTATTATCAATTTTACTTACACCTTTTTTAAATGCTTAGAACTTTGAATTTCCTATATGATGAATCCATGGCTCTGACTTGGAATCAATGTGTCATGATTTTTTATGTTCACATGTTTCTAATGCTTGCCCACTATTTTTCCTTCCAGGAGCTTGAGCTGGAGAAGTTCATTACTCATGAAATCTCCTTTGGTGAGATAACAAGGCATTTGAATACATGATGCAAGGAGAGAGCTTGAGATGTGTAATTAAACTGGAAAACTAGATGGTGAAGGAAATTTAAGTTGTGTGGAAGATTTTTGCTTGCTCATAGATGTCAATCTTTGGAAAACATTTTAGGGTTTCTGCAGATGAGAGTAAAGTTTAGTTAAATGAGCTAGAGGGATTTGAGTTTATTGTAAAGTATTTATATATAACCTGGCATCATTAAATGAGCTAGAGGGATTTGAGTCCTTGTTTGGAACTAGCTATTATTTCATCTATTGTGCTTGATGTTGCTCCTCTTGCAAGTTTCCAACCAATCCTAAATATTATAGACCGAGATAGGGGGTGGTGCAGGAGCACTAGGATCTTGGCTAGAAGGTCCTTCTAAAATTTTGGCTTGCACTGGTCCTAGCCAGACCAGAGGTAAATAATAGGTCCTAAGTAGACCTAAGTGTGTTAGGAGGTTAGTAAATAGGTTAACCTAGGGTTTGGGAAGTGTTAAAAGGCAAAAGAGCTAAGGTACCCTTAGGACTTGACTTAGTCCTCAAATTGCTAGAATGGGTATGGGCATGGGAAATAGACTAAAATGTTGTGTTTTGGTCTTAAATGATCCTAAAAGACTTTATTAGGGTTTTTTGAGCTTAGTATGGATCATTTTGAGGTTTGTGTGTGGTAGAGAGCAAGTTAGCAAAAGTTGCTAAAATGTTGTCAAGACAACTTTTGCAACTTTACAAAAGTTGCATGACAACTTTTGTCCAAAAAGGACTGACCTTGTCTTTAGGTCACCTAGGGTCCTAAACACCCTAAATCTTGAACCTAAATTCTATTTAGGCAATGTTAGTCCCAAATCTTGAGGTTGGACATTTTTTAGAATTACTGGTTAGTGTTTTTAATTCATTATTGTTTTGCTTTGAGGACACCATTCAGAGTCTTAATGCCACAGTAGCATCCATTATAATTATTATTTTTTTCCAAGAAAGAAGCTATCTATTTTGTGTGTTTACTTTCCATTCTGCACCATTAGGAGTGTTTTTTAGGTGTTTGATTAGGCTTAGCTTAATTATTTTGTGTTTGCCAGTCCACTGGCCTGTAAATAGCTCTGGTTAGAAACATGGCTCCCCCATGAAACCCTACCGTGTGTTCATCACGACCAGTTGGGGCATGGTAGAGGAGCCAATGTATAATGTACATACTACTTTTGGAGGCATGGAAAGTAAAATGACCAATTTTAAGGCCTTTCCCTATGCAAGCATTGGCATTGCACGACTAGGGACATGGTAGTGTAAAAGATTGTTTAGTTGCAAGGGAGGCTTGTCAACACAACTCCAATACATTGGAGACCAAGAAGGGCACTAGAATACATAATCATGAATAATTGAAGGGTTCACCAATACATTAAGCCATCCTAAACTTTCCATGAATAGTAAGAACCTTGAAACCATTGAAACCCTTACCAAACCCTCCATTTTGGGTTAGGGCATTGTATAGAAGCTTGAAACCCTAAGACCCATAAAATACTTGAGGACATGCCCTAGGCATCAAGAATCCATAATTAGGTTCATGAGATCTTTGGAAAGATTTTGGTAGAAGTCCTATAAATCTAGGTAAGGAGGCCTAATTGGGGCTCTAGGGCTACAAGGCCAAAACAGAGACTTTGGTGAAATTGGTAAGAAGCCAAGTGTTAGACCTTGATCAAATGGATCAAGAAGT
Source organism: Chamaecyparis obtusa (assembly GCA_027943335.1). NCBI lineage: Eukaryota > Viridiplantae > Streptophyta > Pinopsida > Cupressales > Cupressaceae > Chamaecyparis > Chamaecyparis obtusa. The sequence goes on from BSBK01007505.1 coordinate 495,673, forward strand.
TCCAAAAACACATTATTAGCCTACCTCCACACCCTTTCAAGAATCTCAAATTGTTAAGGAGGTAAGAATCCAATTGCTTGAGGAGAGACCATGAGGAGTTTGATCTTGAAACAATGAGGTGATCCCGTAGGAGTTGAAGTGAAGCATAGAGGGAGTGTGGGACCTTGAAGGAGTCCTTGGAGTGACAAGGTGGAGCCTTGTGAATTCTTCATTGAGCCATTGGAGACTTGGTGGAGGTAGGAATCTTAGTGATCCTAACCAAGTGGCAAGAACAACTACCAACTTCCTATAGTTATCACATCAAATTGGTATCAGAGCATCTAAGATTTGGGCATCAATTTATGTCAAAGTTAGTGGGAGAGACCACCATGGTGACCAATGCCAAATTGGCTAGAGAGGTGATAGAACAAAAGGAGGAGAATAGGCTACTCTAAGAGGAAATGGCTTCTTTGAGAGATAAGCTAGGAGAGGTGGGAGAGAAAGCTAAGTTGACGAATGAAAAACTAAACAAAGATGAAGGAAAGGGAAAAGAGGTGGTAGAGGAGGAAAAAGTCCATGAGCCTGACCATGTTCTAGTTGAAGAACCCTTCTTGAGAGCACTCAAGCCTATGAGTGTAAAGTCACTAGAAGGGATACCACTATTTAGTGGCACGATGGAAGTTGAATTAGTTATAGAATGGATAGAAGGTATGGAGAATCATTTTGAATGTGAGGGCACTAGTGAAGCTCAAAGAGTTAGGGTGGAAAAATCAAGGATGAGAGGGTTTCTCTTAATTGGTGGAAGTTTGTGTGGGATGAGAGGGTGAAGGAAGGAAAGAACCCCATAGAAAATTGGAAAGGCATGGTGGCCAAGATCAGAGAAACATATCTACTTGATGATTATGAGGTAGAACTGCATAAGAAGGGACAAAATTGGAGGCAAAAGGGTCTAGAGGTCAGTGTGTACACCAAAGAGTTTCAAAAACTATGTCTTAGATCCCATGTGGTGGAAGAGGAGAGCCTAAAAGTGGCTAGGTACCTCAGTGGCCTTAGATGGAATATCCAAGAGGAACTCAGTTTGTTAAGCCCCAAGACTGTCCATCAGTGCTACCAATTGGCACTTAAAGTTGAGGAGAAGATCAAGAAGAGGCAAGGGTAGAGATAATAGAGGTCATAGAGGAGGCTATGGTAGAAGAACTCTAGACTCAAGAGCCCGAGGTGAGTCCAAACTCAATCAGCAACAAGGAGAAGCCTCTAATAGAAAAGGAGGCTACAATAACCGAGGTAGAGAAACAAATGATAACTGTAGTGGAAGATTAGGAGGACAAGGGAGAGGGTCTTACTTCTCCACCATGAAATGTTACCACTGCCACCAATATGGACATCCAGCCTATAGATGCCCTTAAAAGGGGTTCACTTCACAAGGAGGGGAGAAAAGAGTCAATTACCTTCAAGAGGATTCTTCAAGTAGTAAGCAATCAGAAGTATCCCTAGATTCAAAAGTGAGGGATAACCTTATCATAAGGAGAACATTGATTAATGAGCCAATCAAGGAGGAACCTTGTCAAAGGAGATCTTTGTTCAGAATAAAGTAAAAAATATTGGGAAAGGTGTGCAAGATCATTATTGACTCCGAATCTACTGACAATATAGTGTCTCATGAATCAATCAACAAGTTAAACCTCCAAATAATACCTCATATCATTCCTTATAGTGTCACATGGATAAATAAATGTTAGCATGTCTTGGTGAATGAGACAGCTTGGGTAGAGTTCATCATTAGAAGGTACAAAGATAGAGTATTATGTGATGTGTTACCAATGGACGCTTTTCATCTCCTACTAGGGAGACCATGGAAATTTGATAGGCAAGAAATCCATGATAGAGCCAAGAACTGCTATGCATTCAAAAAGGATGGAATCACTTTCAAGATTTAGTCCCTTCTAGAGGATGGAGAAGTTAAATCAGTGGGGCCCAATGTGTTATTGGTAGGAGAAAAAGAATTCTTAAACACTTTGGAAGAAGTTGAGGGGGTGGGGTATGCCTTATTATTGAAGCCTAAAGAGGAAGAAACAAGCAAGAAGCAAGAAATACCTCAAGAAGTTCAAGGGTTACTTGAGAAATACAGGGACATAGTGAGTGATGGAAAGCTAGCTACCTTACCTCCCACAAGATCCATAAGCCACCAAATTTACTTTATCCTAGGAGCCTCCCTACCTAACAAAGCTGCATATAAAATGAGCCCTCAACAAAATGAGGAAATAGCCAAGAAAATTCAATAACTCCTAGATCAAGGCCTTATAAGAAAGAGCATTAGCCCTTGTGTTGTCCCCACAATCCTAGCACCCAAAAAAGGAGGAACTTGGAGATTGTGCACTGACTCTAGGGCCATCAATAGGATTACCATAAGTTATAGGTTTCCTATCCCTAGGATTGAGGACTTGATGGATTGCTTAGGAGGGTCCAAGTACTTTACCAAGATTGACCTCAAAAGTGGGTACCACCAAATCAGAATTAAGGAGGGGGATGAGTGGAAGACCACCTTCAAAACCACTGAAGGCCTATATGAGTGACTAGTTATGCCCTTTAGGTTGTCCAATGCCCCTAGTACCTTTATGAGATTGATGAATGAAGTGTTGAAAGACTTCATTGGTAAATGGGTGGTGGTTTACCTATATGACATCCTCATATTTAGAAAATCCAAAGAAGATCACTTGATGCATTTGAAAGAGGTGCTACACAAGCTATATGAAGAGAAGCTCACTATTAATCTTGACAAGTGTGAGTTCATGAAATCATAATTGGTATAATTAGGCTTTGTGATCTCACAAGGTAACTTGAAGATGAAAATGAGCAAGGTGGAAGCAATTTTAAACTGGCATACTCCCAAATCTTCCACTGAAGTAAGAAGCTTCCATGGATTGGCCCAATTCTATAGGAAGTTTATCAGATATTTTAGTGAAATTTGTGCACCGGTTCTTGACACCATCAAAGGAGGCATGAAAGCTAAATTTAAATGGAGTGAACAAGTAGAGAAAGGTTTTGAAACATTGATGAAGAGGATTGCAACCCAACCAATCTTGGTGTTGCCTAGCTTTGAGAAGTTATTCACAGTTGAGTGTGATGTTAGAAACATTGCTATAGGGGCAGTCCTAGGCCAAGAAAATTAACCAGTGGCCTTCCATAGTGAAAAGTTGGGTGAATCTAAGAAGAAATAATCCTCTAATGATTTGGATTTTTATTCTTTGGTCCAAGCCTTATGAAAGTGGAGACATTACCTCATTCCTAAGGAGTTTGTGGTCTACACTGATAACCAAGCTCTAAGTTTCCTTAACTCCCAAGACAAGTTGAGTCACAAGCACATGAAGTGGGTTGAGTACATTTAGGCTTATACCTCCATAAAGCATAAGAAAGTTTAGAAAAATAAATTGGAAGATGCCTTAATCTGAAGACTCTTGACAATCCAAGAAGTTCAACTAAGAAGCATAGGCATAGACAATTTCAAATACTTGTACCCAGAAGATGAAGACTTCTCAGCACCTTATAAGATATGTAAAAACTTGCAAAACCATTTCCAAAGTGAATATTTTTATTACCTCATCCAAGAAGGTCTTTTTTTAAGGGGATGGCAACCATGTGTTCCTACAGGATCCATGAGGGAGAACCTCATTCAAGAAAAGCATAATGGGTCATTAGGAGGACATTTTGGAGCTCATAAAACATTGGAGTTGGTCCAAAGGTTTTATTATTGGCCTAGGATGAATCAAGACATCAAAAGGTATGTGGAGACTTGTATCATTTGTCAAAATGCCAAGGGAACTTGTTCTAATGAAAGGTTGTATCAACCCCTTCCAATTCCCAATAGACCTTGGGAATGCCTCAACATGGACTTTGTAGTAGGATTGTCTAAAACCAAACGAGGACGTGACAATATCTATGTGATTGTGGACAGATTTAGCAAGATGGATCACTTTGTGCCATGCAAGACTACCCATGATGCTTTCCATATAAACAACTTGTTATTCATAGAAGTGGTAAGGATCCATGGCCTACCACTAAGTATAGTGTCTGATAGAGACTCTAAATTCATGAGTCATTTTTGGAAAACCTTATGGTATAAACTTGGCACAAACTTGTCTTTTGGGTCTGCATACCACATCCAAATGGATGGGAAGACTGAGGTAGTCAAAAGAAGCTTGGGAAATCTTATAGGAAGCTTAACCAAAGAGTATGGTCAATCATGGGATCGGGTAATTGCACAAGCTAAGTATGCCTACAATGATACCATCAATAGGACCATCAAAAAGAGCCCATTTGAGATAGTCTATGGCCTACCCCCAAGAGGCATTCTTGAATTTATGGATCTTGGAGACAAAACAACAAGAAGTGGTTATGAAAAGGAATTTTATCAGTCCATGATACAGTCCAACAAACTCTCCAAGACAATGTCACTAGAACCAAGACTAAGGCAGATGAAATAAGAAGAGAACTTCATTTAAAAGTAGTGGATCTTGTCATGATACATCTCAAGAAAGCTAGATTGTAGAAGAGAGTTCAATATAAGTTGTATATGAAAAGGATTGGCCCATGTGCCATCCTAGCTAAGTATGGGTCCAATGCTTATAAGGTGGACATGTCATTTGATTTGGGCATCTCACCAGTCTTCAACATTGTAGATCTAGTCCTTTATACGGGACCTATCCTTGTTGGAGATGATGGACAATATGAGGTTGCCAAAGACTTGGAGGCTATGGATTTACCTATTACACCAAGCCTCCAAGAAGTTAAGGTATTGAGCTCCTGAGTCATCAAGAAGACTAGGAACAAAACTTACCTTGAATACCTTTTCAAGTGTCATGGAAAGGAAGATGCAGAGGCTACATGGGTCTTAGAGTTAGAGTTGTAGAGGTTAGGCGTTATCCCTGACTCAACCCCCATCAATGGGACTTGATCTCTTTGTTTAGGGGAGAATGGTACAGGAGCACTAGGATCTTGGCTAGAAAGTCCTTCTCAAATTTTGGCTTTTACTAGTCCTAGCTGGACTAGAGGTAAATAATAGGTTTTAAGTAGACCTAAATGTGTTAGGAGGTTAGTAAAAAGGTTAACCTAGGGTTTAGGAAGTTTTAAAAGTCCAAAGAGCTAAGGTACACAGGACTTGATTTAGTCCTCAAATTGCTAGAATAGGTACATGCATGGGAAATAGACTGAAATATTGTGTTTTGGTCTTCAATGATAAAAAAAGACTTTATTAAGGTTGTTTGAGCTTAGTATGGATCGTTGTGAGGTTTGTGAGTGGTAGAGAGAAAGTTAGAAAAAGTTGCTAAAAAGTTATCATGACAACTTTTGCAATTTTGCAAAAGTTGCATGACAACTTTTGTCCAAAAAGGACCGACCTTGTCTTTAGGTCACCTAGGATCCTAAACACCCTAAAGCTTGAACCTAAATGCTATTTAAGCAAAGTTAGGCCCAAATCCTGAAGTTGGACATTTTTTAGAATTATTGGTTAGCTTTTTTAATTCACCATTATTTTTCTTTGAGGACACAGTTTAGTGTCTTGATGCCATAGTAGCATCCATTGTAATTATTTTATTTTTCCAAGAAATAAGCTATCTATTTTTTGTGTTTACTTTCCATTATGCATCATTAGGAGTTTTTTTTAGGTGTTTCATTAGGCTTAGGTTAATCATTTTGTGTTTTGTAGTCCACTGGCCTGTAAATAGCTCAAGTTAGAAACATGGCTCCCCCATGAAAACCCACTATGTGTTCATCACGGCTAGTTGAGGCATGGTAGAGGAGACAATGTACAATTTACATACTTCTTGTGGAGGCTTGGAAAGTAAAATGGCCAATTTTAAGGCCTTTCCCTAGGTGAGCACTGGCATTGCCTGGCTAGGGACAAGGTACTGTAAAAGATTGTTTACTTGTAGGGGAGGCTTGTCAGCAAAAATCCAAGACATTGGATATCAATATGGGCACTAGAATGCATAAAAATGAATATTTTAATGGTTCACCAATCCATTAAACCATCCTAAACTTTCCATGAATAGTAAGAACCTTGAAACCATTGAAACCCTCACCAAACCCTCCATTTTGGGTTAGGGCACTGTATGGAGGCTTGAAACCCTTAAGACCCCCAAAATCCTTGAGGAAATTCCCTAGAAATCAAGAATCCATAATTAGGTTGGTGAGATATTTGGCAAGCTTTTGGTCCGGGTAAGGAGGCCTAATTGGGGCTCTAGGGCTACAAGGCCAAAATAGAGACTTTGGTGAAATCGGTAAGAATCCAAGTGTTAGATCTTGATCTAATGGATAAAGAAGTGCCAAAATTAAATTATTAGCCTACCTCCACACCCCTTCAAGAATCTCAACTTTTTAAGGAGGTAAGAAGAAAATTTCTTGAGGAGAGACCATGAAGAGTTTGATCTTGAAATAATGAGGTGATCCCTTAGGAGTTGGAGTGAAGCATAGAGGGAGTGTGGGACCTTGAAGTAGTCCTTGGAGTGACAAGATGGAGCCTGATAAATTCTTCATTGAGCCATTGGAGACTTGGTGGAGGTAGGAATCTTAGTGATCCTAACCAAGTGGCAAGAACAACTACCAACTTCCTATGGTGATCACATCAGGGGGGACAAGCGATACACTTGACTAGCTCCTCTTATGCGGTAGATTTTCTGTGTTTTTCTTGTTGTAATGTGCTTCTCCCATGATGTGTTGTTTGTTATATGTTTTGTTTATATTTCTTTAAATGATCCTTGTTGCTCCACTGGCACAAGGTTATAAAGGAATTACAATGTCATAAACATTCTTCTATTTGTATCTATCTTCTTCTGTATGTTGTTACATGTTATGTTGTACCTGTGCAACTATTTGTAAATGTTCCTTTGTGTTGTTTTCTTGGGATGATGAAAAATAATAGCTACCTATTATTTTTGGTCTCTTTGATGCCGACCCAAAAAAACTCTTCTTCATAACTCTTACGTGTTTTTCATCCATTGTGCTTGTAGTTCTACTACCTTTGGGGGATGATGACATTTCATTTTGATATAATATTTCACATATTATCATATGATCATACTGACCCTAGAGTTGGTAGATCTCTTTTGTTCTCTCTTTTCTCATGTGCTCATTTCCCTTGATTTGTCCTTCCTTAGGGACATTTCATAGTAGAAATGTTTCTTGTAGACGCATGTACACTTTGTTAAAGCCATTGTTATCATTGAGGCATTTCCAATTGATTTAATGTGGGGGGCAGGTGATACACTTGACTTATGTGGTAGATTTTGTGTTTTTCCTGTTGTAATGTGCTTCTCTCTTGATGTGTTGTATGTTACATGTTTTGTTTAGATTTCTTTAAATGATCCTTTTTTCTCTATTGGCATAGGATGATAAAGGAATTGAAATGTCATAAACATTCTTCTATTTGTATCTCTCTTCTTCTATATGTTGTTACATGTTATGTTGTACCTGTTCCACTATTTGTAAATGTGCATTTGTGTTGTCTACTTGGGATGATGAAAAATAATAGCTACCTATTATTTTTGGTCTCTATAATGCCGACCCAAAAAAACTCTTCTTCATAACTCTTACATTTTTTTCTTCCATTGTGCTTGTAGTTCTACTACCTTTGGGGGATGAGGACATTTCATTTTGATATAATATTTCACATATTATCATATGATCATACTGACCCTAGATTTGGTAGATCTCTTTTGTGTTCATTTCCCTTGATTTGTCCTTTCTTAGGGGTAATTCATAGTCGAAACTTTTCTTGTAGATGCATGTACACTTTGTTAAAGCCATTGCTACCATTGAGGCATTCACAATTTCTTTAATATGGGGGCATACACTCTGCTCTATGTTTCACATTTTGCACACACACATTGATTTGATGCTATCTTGCATTCGGTCCCTAAAGAAGCTTACCTTCTCTTAGGATAGACATCCCTTTGGATCCCTTAACGGATATACTTTCCTTAAGGATAGATCCTCTTTTTCTTTTCGATCCCTAAGGAATCTTACCTTCCCTTAGGATAGATCTCCTTTTGATCCCTTAACTAATACACTTTCCTTAAGGACAAATCCTCCTTTGATTTTTTGACCGCTAAGGAATCTTACCTTCCCTTAGGATAGGTCCCTCTTTTTCGGACCCCTTATCTGACACACTTTCCTTAAGTACAAGTCCTTGATAGATTGAACTAGCATAACATAGCTTGTTATAATTTTCAATGTCATATTTTGTGACACTCTCTTTGTGTGGTCCACAATAAGACATACAATCTTATTGGGCATGATGCTCACACCTAGTTTAGCTCACAATAAGACACACAATCTTACTGGACTAAGGTAATCACCTCTCTCTCTCTCTCTCTCTCATCTTGGATTTGGATTTGATGAGGAATTAAGTCACTTGGGGCCTCAATGTTTCCTTGTCTCCTTGACCTTGATGAGACCGTATTATGCATTTGATCTACTTTAGCGTGAGCTCATGAGTTTTGTCTCATACTCCTACTAAAGTGGGGGATAAATGTATCATTCTAAAAAGTTAACACCCATTAATTGGTGGCTTTTAGGACCTATTAGACTCATTTTAGTGAATTCTAGACCCGACTATATTTATGCTTGATTTCACACATCTGTCATTTTCTTTCCCCAAGACTTTGCACACTATCCAAGCCTCAAAATTGCCTCAAAATTAACCCAGTTAAGAATAGGTCGACTTAAGTCACCCTTGTCCTAGGGGATTTAATTTTAGTAGGATCTAGACCCAATATGAGGGAGGTTTATTTCCTAATCTTAATTATGGTCAGCTTGACAATTTTGAGTCCTGAAATGTTCGTATAAAAGGACATCAAGGTCTCTCATTTTGAGAGCTATGATTATTGTACAACTTTTGGTGATTCAAGTGCAAATGTAAGCAAGACAAGAAATTCAATTGAGTGGTGAACTCAAAATTTGAAGGAAAGCACCCATTGAAGATCTCCAATTCTCCATCTCTTCAAGTCTTCATTTAAAGACAATCTTCCCTAGTTGATGCAAGTTTCTCTCTCATGCCTAAGTATAGGAATTCTCATGTGATCAAGAAGATCCTAAAGCATACAAATCTTCATGATCTAGTATTGGAAAGTGTAGATCCATTGGGTTTGTGGAGACATCGTTGATTCTACAATACATTTCAAGAAAGAATCCAAACATCTTCATGGGTTTATCGGATCCTAACATCCATCCATGAGGGTTTCTCATGCAAGGTGAATATTTACATTTACTTTGTTACAATGTTTCCTTTATGCAATTTCTATTCATTACAAGGTTGATTCCTATATAGGGGCTTGAACAAGGAAAGCCCCTTTCCACAACCTTTTCCCCTTTTTCTTGTGTGTAGGAATATGTTGTCAGAGCTTCAAATCCAAAATTTCAGAGTTTTGAACCAATCTTAGATCCTTTGCAAAATTTACCTAATTTTGACTCTCCAAGAAAATGCTTGATTTTGGGGACAATGATGACTTGATTTGGCATAATCCTAGGAATCTAAAAATTTCATAGCTGGGAAATATAGGTCTCAGAGTTATAGATCCAAAATGATTAGTGTTCTTGACAATTTTGCAACAATAAAACCCCGATTTGAATTTCACTTGTTCCTCCTATCTTTCAAGGTGAGTCCATTCTTCTTCTTTTCATCTTAAATTTACTTTTATACATCAGATCTGATATTACATATTATTAGCACTCATTTCCTTAGTCATAACATCAAATATCTTTCATATATTTGTACATCTTATCACACACATTACACATATCTTTAAGGAAAGTAAACCCCAATTCCTCCACTCTCATTTGGATCTTGCATTAGCACCCCTACATCCATCTTGGGTTGTGCTAATCTGACTTTCTAGAGCTTGAGCCTTTGGGAGTATATGTACTTTCTTGAAAGTACATTACCCCTCCAAAGAAAGAAACTTGGCAAGTGATCTATTATCCTCTATATAGAATTGCTCACCATTTTCTTATGTACATGAGGTTGTGTGTGACATTGTTGGTCCCATTTCCCCTTGGCACCAATGCATTTATGACTACCTTACCAGTCAAATCATTCCCCTAGAACTCTCCCACAACCAAAATAATTCCTTGATAAGGCAAGCTTCCTGTTACACTATTATTGCCAACACACTTTACAAATGAAGTTTGGATGGTACACTCTTAATATGTCTAAACTCAAAGGAAGCACAAACAAAAATATTAGAAGTCCACGTGGGTATTTGTGGTGCCCACTCTAGTGGCATAACCTTGGCCAAGAAGCTTCTAAGAATTGGGTATTATTGGCCTACCATGGAAATAGATACTTGTTTTTTCCAGAAATACATAGAATGCTAGATTTATGGGAACCTCATCCATGCACCATCTTAGGAACTGTAGCCACTAATTTCATCATGGTCATTATTGTAGTGGGGTTTTGATCTTATTGGCAAGATCCATCAATCATCATGACCACTAAGTATTTCACAAAGTGGGTCAAATAAATTCCAATGACCTATACTTGCAGTAAACATATTTCCAAGTTTTGTTTGAACTATATCACAAGTTGGTACAGTGACCTACAAACCATTATCACTGATAATGGTTCCCCCTTCAAAAATAAGATGGAAGACCTTTGTGTGAAATTAAGCATTTGTCATTGCTATTCTTCATGCTACTTCCCCCAAGGTAATGACCAGGATGATGCTACAAATAAAACAATCATAAAAATCTTTAAAAAGACGGTCAATGAAGCTGGTCAAGATTGGAACCTCCAACTCAACCCTTCCTTATGGGCATACCACACTAGTTTTTGAACCCCCATAGAAGCCACTCCATATTCACTAGTATATGGTACCAAAACTATCTTGTAAATAGAGGTTGAGCTCCCATCACTATGAGTATCCATTCAAAACATTATTTCACATAAGGAATATTGAGTATCACGACTACATGAGCTATAGTTGCTAGATGAAAAGAGACAAAATGGACTAACATACTTGAAAGCATATCAACTACATCTCAAGAGAGGTTTCAACAAAAAGGGCATACCACAGTCTTTTGAAGTTTGTGACTTAGTACTAATGGAAAATTAAAAAAATCTAGTGGAAAGAGAAAAACTAGGAAAGTTTGAACCAAACTAGTTGGGTCCCTACATCATCACATCAGTCTAAGGATCTGGATCATATCAAATATCCATATCAAAGGGTGAGCCTCTATCAAATCCCATCAGCAGATTGCATCTCCACAAGTTCTATACATGAATCTCAAAGTAGACCCATTTCAAAATGTCAAAAAACACACAAAAAAATCAAAAAAGAAAAAAAGGTTACATTGGTGAAAACCTAGCAATCAGGCATCTTTGATTACACAAAAAATAAATATACAAGAGAAATGATTTCATCTTATGGTGAAAACCACGTTGGTGGCACCTTGGACAAGTACCATGATGAAAATCAGGCATTTTGATGCCATGTGTCTAGAGATCATTAATCCATCATCTATCACTACTCCAACCAGATATCACATGTTAATACACCTCTTTCTTTGCAATAAAAATCACTATCATGGCCTGAGATTTTTCAGTTAACTTTGTCTTAGCACATCCCCTCACATTTTACACCAACTCAGTCCATCACAACCATTCCACAATAAAGTGTCCATTCTGTCTCAACTAGGGGCACCCTAATGCTATTATTCATCAAATTTCTGAAAAAATACCAAATACACAACAAAAATTTCTTTAAAAGATACCAAAAACATAGGGAAAACATCAAAACAAAACAAATGTTGCAAAAGACCTTCAAAAAGTTTTAAAAACATCACACACAAAAAAATAGTCATCTAGGGGGACCATGTTTGGGGGTGTCTATTATAAGGGCCTTCACTTATGTGGTACACCACACATACCTTGACTCCAAACATATGAACTCTATGATGGACCAAAAATATTTACAAAATGTCTTGAGAAAATTGTCAAAGACAACCAAACAAAACAAAAAAACTAAGAAAATCCTTTAATAAATCTCCTTTGTACATAAAGCCAATTCTTTTGCATTTTAAAATAATAATCATTGAACAATGTCATATAGAAAGTTTGAGCTTCAACAAAACCAACTCAAAACAATAAAACTAGTCAATATGTCCTCAACTACACTGCCCAAACTATCTTATCTAGCAAACCCAACAAAATGGCAAAGTCTTTTGTCAAAATTATGATGTCTTAGATAGGGGAAGGAACACTCAAAATCAGATGGAGCAATCTTAGATGGGGTACCTTATGCTTGAAATCAGATAGCATCAGAAAAATATAAAAATTCAATGTCCAAACTACTGCAAAAGCACAAATACATAATCAGTATGATTGCAACAAGTGTTGAGTCAAGTTAGTCTTACTATGTCTTGATTTTTGCAAGTCATATTCTTACGCATCTCTAGGATGTCCATAAGGGATTTAGAGAGGCCATGATGGTTCATGACTTATATTTCTTTGCCTTTTGTTTGTGGAATGTTTGTCATGAAGTCTTAAAACAGCAATCTGGGTGTTTGTGATAAGAGCCTTCACATCCATTTATAAATATCCAACTACAAAATTACAATGGATACTCCGGTTGTCATACGACGCACATACCTCAACTTTGAATGTTCAACTTAGATGGATCAGCCCACATTCCTTGTCTGTTCAACATCCCTATTTTGAATGCAAAAGGACAAACCATACCTAGATCATTCATATTTTGGTAGGATGGTATCCATTTTTGCTATAATAAAGTGGCTTAATGATGAAAAATAAATTGCTCAATTTTGTTGGAATTCAAATGTGGTTATTAAAACTCTAATCTCTCTTTTTACTATAATATAAGGGTTTCAATCAAGGATTCATTCTCATTCTTTCATCTCTTAACTCTCGTCTTCTAACAAGTTGCAAGACTAACAAGTATCTCTATTAGTCCTAACAAATCCTTATGGAAGAGTATCACGATACAACAAAAAGATTCATCCTATATAAACATGTTCTAGTACATATATCATAAATCATGCATTATAAGTAGATATCATAACACATCCATCCATCATATAAATGCATTACATCTAGTCACATTATAAAAATGTGCATATGAAAAATAAAAGTACATAAGCATGACATCACATCATATAGAAAATGCATACATCCATAAACATAAAAGCTTATCGAAATAATCTTTGCATCCCATAAGTATCATAAATACCATCATCTTATTTCAAGAGATCATTCATGCATTTCCTGCATAAACAATCTCTCGAGGGGGGCATCATTGACCTCGTTGTCACATTATTCTCACTGGGGCATACCAGGGTATAATTGTATTATTCTTTGAAATAATGCTTGAAATGCATTGTATCAAATAGGGAAAAATATAGACACCTAAAAATGTCGCATGCTTGCAAGCGACAAGTTCACTAATATTCCTCTTAAATTATTAAATAATCTTTATTATATAATTAATTGTGTCCTACTATAATCTAAATTTAAAATTATCATTTTCTTATAATATTATAATTAAGTGATTTTAATTAATTACCTAATTATTTCATCAACTATTCTTCTATAAAGTAATTAAATAATTAAACATTATTTAATTATTCCCTATCTCATTATAATTAATTAAATAATCATATTTAACTAATATTCCCTCTTTCTAATTGTTACATTTATGTAATTATTAAATCAAATCTCCACTCATAATTAAATAAATTATATTTATTTAATTAAACTAATTATTTCTCTCTCATAAATAAATAAGTAATTATTTATTTATAATTCCCATAGGTGCAAGTAAATAAATTCTTTTATTTATTTAATCATGATTATTCTTCCAAAGCTAACTCATACTAACTTTTAGTTCACTCTTTAATTATAATTTTGACTATTCAATTAACATTGTTAATTCCTCCATTGGTTAACAATTCAATCTATTTCAGTCTTTTATTCCACCTCATTAGTCAATCCTCCAATCAAGGCAGTCAAGCTAAGTTGAACTCCTACTCGCTTTGAGTTAACTCTTTCCCCTCATCAAGTCAATCCTCTAATCAAGACAGTCAAGCTAAGTTGAACTCCTACTCACTTTGAGTTAACTCTTCCACATCACCAATCAACCCATCAATCAAGAACTCTTGATTAAAACTCCTAAAAATCTTATAAATAGAGAGCTAAATCTCTGATTTTGAAAATCACAATTGTTTTGAACTCTTATGCTCGCATGGTCTTGAGCACAATTCTGAGAGCCCAACATTGCATGAGAAGGAGAACAACAAAGGAGGAATTATGGGTTTGCATAGGCTTTTATGTTATTTGATTTATGTATGCAATTCTCTTGTTTCCTTTCCTCTTTTGATATTGAGAATACTAATTGCTTTAAGAATCTCTTTGTGGTTGAGATATTGATGTTATTGTAGGTTTTTACCGAGTACCTTATTACCCCGATTACACTATGTTACAAAGTTCTTCTGAGTATCCATTCTACTTGGACATTCTTGTAGTTCATGTGAAGTTTTTGGTATAATGGCTTAATACCTCATTCTGGACAAGTTTTATCAATTCTTATCTATCAGTTGGTCCAAAAGTTTGTTGATCAAGTCATGGACTTGGTTGTGGTGTTTTGATGGTCCCAAAATTTTCTTATATTTTGATAAATGTGATATGAAGCATATGTATTTGAAGGGAAACCTATATTTATGTCCTATGGTAATGTGGTATGAAGATTTTTTATGTATGACCTATATCTAAATTTAGTGGTAGCATGTTAAATATAATTTTAATATCTTTTGTTTTGTGGGCGACATGTTTTGTGGTTTGGCCGGCATATGTGGCTATCATGTCAGATGTATATATAAAAAGATATATCTTTTGAATCCAATGTAGGTATGCAAGTAAGAGACAAAGATCTGAAGGTGATATAGTGTAAGTCTGTTTTAGTGTGTAAGAAGAAGGAAGTTGAGTCACGAAGTATTGCAGTCGTACAAAGAGAAGGCCATACATACTATGATTGTAGAGGTTTGGTATATGTTGGAAGTATATCTGTATTGGATCTTTGTTGTTGGTGGTTGTTGTTCTATCAACTATCCAACTATTTCATGCATAGGCATATGCAACTCTATTAGTTCACATTTTGTAAATTAAATATTTTGTAATATACATTTGTATAAGGGTAGTTAGCCTGACTGATAGTGAGCCAAACAACAGTGAGAAAACCGATAATGAGCCCTTGTAAAAATAACCTTAATCAGTGTTCATTTCATGAGAATTAATATCTCTGTGGTTTTTCCTAGTTTGGGTTTCCACATTATATCTGATGTTATGGTGTTGTTTGTTCTTGTTCTTTCATTCTTTTACCTTTGAATGATTTATGTGTTTACTAGTTCAGTAAAGTTTTAGAAAGAGTTTTAAAATAATTGATCCACCCCCTCTCATTTATTTGGCATGTTAAACAAACTCAAGTTAACTCACTTATGAACATCCCAGGTTGAACCCACAATAGTGGGTTACACTTTTTCAGAGGAAGAAAAACATCCCGAAAAGTGTGATTGAGAAAAAACCCATCATACTTTCGATAGAAAGTAACTAGTACTTTCAATCGTAAGTGAGTAACATCTGATCAAAAGTACTTTGCTTACATTCAATCGAACGTAAGAAAGTACTTTCGATCAAAAGTAATTAGGTAAAGGACTTCTGATCGAAAGTCAAGAATTATGAATTTCGGTGGGGTTATTAACCCCGCCGAAACTGTCACTTTCACAATTTCGGTGGGGTTGAAAGTCTTTGGCTTCCGATTTTTTGACCATCATTTTCAGGTATTTTAATTTTCAGTTTTCATTATTTATTATTTTATATATATATATATAGTATATATATATATATATAGTATATATACATGTGTATATCCATCTATATGTGTATATATGCATCTATATGTGTATATATGCATGTATATGTGCATATATATATATGTGTGTGTGTGTATGTATATATATGTGTATATATACATATATATGTGTATATACATGTATATATGTGTGTGTGTGTGTTTGTTTATATATACATATATATGTATACATGTATGTGTATATATACATGTATATGTATACATGTCTGTATATGTATACAAACATGTGTGTATATATATATATATATATATATATATATATGTATATATATATATATATATATATATATATATATATATATATATATATATATATATATATATATATATATATATATATATATATATATATATATATATATATGTATATATATGTATATATACATGTATATATGTGTACATGTATATACATGTGTATATACATGTATATATTTGTACATGTATGTGTGTATATGTGCGTGCGTGTGAGTGTGTGTGTGTATTTATTTATTTATATATACATGTATATATGTGTACATGTATATGTGTGTATATATGTGTACACACACATATATATACATGTGTATATATATGTGTATACATATATATACATATATATATATACATATGTATATATATGTGTACATGTGTGTGTGTGTGTGTGTGTGTGTGTGTGAATGTATATGTATGTGTATGTGTATGTACATATATACATGTACATACATATCATATATATATTGTAATACCCCAAGAATGGGCTATAGGTTCATTAACCTCCTACATCTTCAAATCGAATGAAATCGATACAAAAGTCTTAACCTAAGGCACATCTACACATTATCGAATCTTAATTGATTTTATCCTAATTTTGCATCGAGGAATATTCATAGAAATATTCCTAATTTATCATAATTATTCTTAATTTATCATAATTATTTGGTGATAAATCTTATTTATCCTAAAGTTTGATTAATTGAATATTCTAAATATTTAATTAATTAGATTTAATACTGCCACTTAATTGTTTAATTGGATTTAATTAAATTCTTCCTAAATTGTATTGTTTAATTTTGACAATAAATCTAAAATCTCATGACTAATTGATTAAATTTTTATTTAATTAATTAAAGTCATTTGTCAATTTTTAATAATATAGTTTTGGAATAAAGTTTGATTTAATAATTGATTAACCCATAAATCAATTGTTTTAATTCAAAAATCAGTTAAGTTGAGAATAAATCACTTTATTTTTAAATTAATTTATAATTAAATCATGCACAATCTGAAAAGCACAAAACTAGAAACTAACAATCAATTTTAAAATTGAAACTCAACATCTGATGATGAGTTGAAATTTGATCTAAACTCTATTTTGAGTTAAACACTGCTTTTGCATGATTTTTGTGAGTTAATTATTCTTAATTTCCTGATAACTCAAAAATCAACCTGAGTTTATCAAGAGTGATTTATGGCTTTTCTCTTGCATCCCCAAAGCCCTAGATTTCTATAAAAACAAGACTTAGCTCTTCATAATTATCAACACTCAAATTTACACAATTACTCTGGCGAATTGGTGATTGAAGGATTAAGCACTTGCAACAGGCGATTTGTGAGATCTTTCATAGTTGATCATAATCTTTCATAGTTTTTGCATAATTTCATATCATAGATTTCATATCCTTCATAGTATTCTTAGATTAAATTTGCATTCCATTTCATTTCTAGCTTAGATTCATACAGTTTTTCATAATATTGCACAAAAAATATGAAAATATAGAATAAATTTGCATTTATATAGTCTTTCATTCTTTGCATTCAAATCTTTCATTTAGGTGTTGCATTGTCACTGATCTCGGTCCGATCTGAGAATATCATACTCGCATCTACTAGAAGGTATTAAATCACCTAGTTAGCTTAGTTTCCATTTCATTGCACGATTTCAATTTTTGCTAACCTCTAATGTTTTACTGAAGTGTTGTGTCTAAAGCTAGGTACAAAATTCACACACACATTTCTGGCGCCCACTGTGGGGCCCTAAAATGGGTTTCCATTCAATTTCTATCAATTTCTTGTCATTTTCTGGTTAAAACTGTGATCTTTTATTTTATGTCCATACATTTTTCATACGACTTTTGTCAGAAAGTCATACCAAGAAGGACCCACTATCATACGATAGTTGATTCTATCGAGACTCATATCAAAAGGTACACATTATCATTTGGGAGCTCTATTATCGTATTAGAAGATACCCACTGTTGTATGAGTTTCCCAATTGTCGTCTGGGAGGTAACCCACTATTGTACAAGTTTTGACTCCAGGATCCAATTGTTGTTTTAGAATTTTTGGCAGTTTTTCAGATTTGATTTTTAGATTTGGACTAACAGCTAACCCTAACAATTGAAATCTTCTATTTTTTACTGATATCTACTAATTTTGATTGGGAAAAGCGTGAGAAAAATTGCTAAAATAGGTAAAATCTACTAAGCTCATTGCGAGGAATTCAGGTATTCTCCTCAAGCTGATAACATTTCAATTTGGATTAAAATAAACCCTCACGTGTCAAGCTTGTGTGACTTTTCTTTCTTTCATATCATAGACTTCATTTTGGGCTATAAAATGAACATAGATTTGCTTTTTGCATATCTATTACACATAGTGAATAGGCCCTATGAACACTATTTGTGGATGATCTTGAGAGAGTGGGCTTCTTCCGCGTGTTCATGCATGCCAAGCTCTTCTTGACGAAGGATCCCCTTGTAGGTAGGGAGGTTACTAAGAGAGTCTCACGTTCTACTAGATTTGTGTGTCTTCAACTTTTGATTGATACATGCTCTCTCCGGAGGGGTTGATAGATCATAAGCGGTTGACATCATAGATCTTTGTGAGATAATCTTGGTCTTAGCGTGTCGGATTAATCTGTCTGCTTTGTTTTGGTTAAAAGTGAAAAGGCTAGAGGACTATGCTCTACTCCCTTTTTGGATGGTATCAGAAACTCAAATCCTTGAATTTGGAACTAGTCTCTAGGTGGTATCTTTTGTGAGTCACCTTTAGAGAAGGTTAACCGTAGTGGACATTCCCTTAATTGGGTCAACCACGTGGATGGAACCTCAAGTGGTAATAGCCATTTTTGTTTTGGTAGCAACAGCCGCTATATAAATGTCCTTGTAGAGGAAATCTTCATAGGTGTGGTCTCTTGTTGGGCTGTCAGATCTCCCTAGTAGCTCTTGATTGATTAATTTCTCAGATTGTGTCAAAACCCCAGTGCACCTGGATTGGAGTTTGCACTCTTGAGATCACAAAAGTTGCAGAGTCAGACCATTACTACAAACCCTAGTGAGGCCAAATTTTCATTTTTCTAGGAATATGTGCATTATTGAAAAACTTTTTGGAACATACACAATTAGCACTCCTAGGGATTAGCACATTCAGTCACTTGATTGTTCATGCACAGGGTTTCTTTGTCCCCTGTTCATCATTTTCAGACATGCTTGGAATCACTTGCTTGTTGTTTTGCATGCTTGTTTATCTATTTGGTTACTGAAAATGAATGATCCCAGAATAATCTTCAAACCTGGACAGAAAAATTTACAAACAATCTGAAACTGAAAACCAAAAATTTGCAAAATTTGAAGTAAAATTCCTTTCTGGAGTCAAAAGTCATCCCACAAGGTCAGAAAGTCATACGAGTTTTGGCAATTACCATTTCAGAACCCCTGTATTGTCGTATGATAGCTTTTATAGTGTCGTAAGAGTTTTGCCACAAGTCAAAAGAAAAAAGTCAAAATCCTACTATCAACTATCGTGCGAGTTTTGCAATTGTCATACGAGTTTTGTCAACTATCATTTCAGAGCATACCCACTATTGTATGATCCTGCAGAAAGTCATTTGAGAAATTTTGAAAGAAAAATTGCTAGAAAGTTGTCAAAATTGTTAGAGACTCAGTTTTTACAGCCTATTTCCAGAATTTATTGAACAAATCACTGTGTTAGGAAAAGAGTAGAAACTAGAACAAATTCATTTATTTTCCTCAAGTGAGCTCTTGAGTCTGATTTTGTCTTCTGATTTATCGATTTGAATCTTTTTCATCTTGTGTCAAAACCTTGTCAAAATTATCTTCAAATTCAATCTTGTTACTAAAAATGGCTAAGTGTTGTGAGCTCGTGTCTACCATCTATTGGGTGTCTACCCACACTACTGTGGCACAGTATCCTTCATTTACATCTGATCTAATCTTCAATCAATTCAATCTTGACAAGGTTGTGTCATTCAATCTTCTTGAATTAGGTCATTCTTCAGTTGTCTTCATCTTGCTTTCTTGCTTCACCCAAGGTTAATGGTGGAAACTAGAGCTTCCTCACATAAGAAATCTAGAGAAGCATTTAATACCGCAATTTTGTCTACTCACATAGGTCCAACTCTTGAACAACTCTACAATTTTGGTCTTTACGAAGACGATGGTCTTGGCAATTTTCGATTGAAAACTGGTTATATCCCTCCTCCATCAACTCACGGAGGTAATAAAAAAACTCCCCCTCACACTATCCCAGGGAGTCCTAAAACTCCTAACATGTCTCATGGAGGAACAAAACATGGGTCTCAAGGACCTCATTCTTAACATGGTATGGATCAAGAACCTACACCTTCTGAAGTTGCTCGATATCAAAATGATGACGACTTGAAGAAAATGATGAGGCATTTCTTGAAAGAAGATAGAGAGGCATATTTTCTAGAGTTAGCTCATCAAGGAGATGAAATTCCTCCCAACTTTAATGTTGAAGATATCATTACACATGAGGAAGAAACTCCAATCATAGCTATGATGAAACAGATGCATGCCATGCAAGTCAAACTTAACAAACTAGAAAAAGAAAAGGAACCTAAGGAGTTCTCCATGGAGGCCCTGTGTCCTTTTCCATTTGATAAAGACTTGTACATGCCACCATTCCCTAAAAGGGTGGAGATTCCTAAATATGATAAGTATAATAGAAACTCTGATCCTTAAGATCATGTCAGAGAATTCTGTACTCAATCCATGGAGTTCATGCACAAACCAACTTAATGCATCTTTTCCCTTGATCTCTGGGAGGGTCAGCCATTCATTGGTTCTCTAGAATGCGTCCTACTATCAAAACTTATGAGGAGTTAATCAAATTGTTCTATCAACAATACTCCTACAATATTCAACATCTGGTCACCATGATCAACATCTGCAATCTAAAACAATATCCAAGTGAACCATTCCTGACATTTCTCAAGAGATGGAGGAATAAATTTTCTCTATATGCTAGACCCATTCCAGAAACTAAGAAGTTGGAAATATTCATCAATAATCTTGTTCCAAAAATTAACTACCCTTTACAAATGCAAAATCATACATCTTTTGATAAGATGGTGGATAATGCAATCAAAATTGAGAAAGTACTTGTAAAAAAAGGAGACATCACACTTCAAAAGGACAAGTATGAATCTGGATCTAGTTCCAAGGACAAGAACAAAAATTGGAACAAGAATAAAGGTGTTGTCACAGATGGTGTTGTTGATAATATCTATGCCCCATCTAAGGCACCTACTTTCAATCTCACTGTTGGTACCCAAGCCATCAAAGCTTCCGAAGCTAAAGCAATAGAGTCCAACAAAAATTTATCTAATTATAAGCCTTGGGCTACAGATCCAAATCATAAATTCACTCTTCTTGGAGAATCCTTGGAATCTGCCATGAAAACTCTATTGGCAAACAAGATCATCCACTTGCCTGAGATAAAAGTCTTTGATCCTGAACCTAAAACAGAAATGGTGGAGAGAAATTTTTTTGTGAATTCCATCGCAACAAAGGTCATAAGACTAATAATTGCATTCACTTGAAGCACATCATACAAGACAAAATTGATAATGAAGAAATCATGATTGACAATCATAAGAGCAATAATGATCATACAGCATTCACAGAACCATTTCCTAAACATGGTAAAGAAGATTCTTCTTCTCAGCCTAATATGGGTGCTAAAGTCAATTATGCATACTCTAGAAACAATGTTGTCATCAATATGGTTGAACCATATCTATCTGAGTGTTGCAATTTCATCACAATTGTAAGAAAAGATAGAGAAAATCAATCAGCTAATGTAGTTACTCGATCACAAGATCAGACACACCTACAAGGACAAGTACCAAATTCATCCAATGTCCCTAATGTGCCTTTCAATATTTCATCTGCTTCTAAATAGAAGGCTACATCTAAATATTCAAATCCTAAAGACACAAGGCCTACTTCATACAGTATTGTCCAACAACTCTAGCATACAAATGTGAAAATCTCCATGTTTGAGTTGCTTCAGATATCTCCAGCTCATAGAACTATTCTAGACAAAGCTCTACTCAAATCCAATGTTCCTGATAAGCTTGATTTAGACAAATTCCAAACTATGGTTGGTCATCTTATGTCTCTGCAATATATTTCCTTTTCAGAGGAAGATGATAACTCCTTGAGTCATCTGCATAACTAGCCCTTGCATATTGAAGTCTTGATCCAAAATCGTCATGTCAAACATGTTTTGATAGATGGGGGCATTGGTCTAAACATTTGTTCTTTCAGCTTGATTACACAATTGGGATTTTAAAAAATGGCCATTGATCCTAGAAAGAAGATAACTATCGAAGCATATGATGAGCAAGAAATATCTTCCAAAGGAACAATTGTCTTACCTATCAGAGTAGGTCATGTCATCAGAGATACTATATGTCAAGTTCTTGATCTACCTTTGGCTTACAACATCCTTCTAGGGAGACCCTGGATACATGAAATGAAAGCTATTCCTTCTATGTACCATCAGTGTTTGAAATTTCCTTATGAAGGAGTAGAGGTGATGATTCCAGGTGATCTATATACAACTTGCAATGCATTGAAGGAAAGTGTTGATAAACTTGTTCCTAATAACAGACAATCTTCCACTAAGCAGCTAGACATGGCTTCAACATCCAAGATGGAAGACATTGCTAAAGAGGTTAAGATCAAATAAAATGGTATGGGAGAGTATACTATAGAGCTAGTCTTATCTTTGACATCTCTCCCTATCTTGCCTAAGTCTTATGGAAAAACTCTAAAATAGTCCAAACTAGGGTCTAAAGAACCTCTTGAGGCATATAAAGGAAATTTTGTTGTAGATGAAGTATCTAAACAAGAGTTTGAAGAAGATGAAGTTGAGCTCACATGGCTATACAAAGATGAACCCGAATCTCAAGTTGTTCAAAAATGTGATGCTAAAACACCTAAGATCCCTTCTAAGTCATATGGCCCAGGAGACAAATTGATCACAAAAATGGGATATACTAAAAAAGGACCTCTAGGACTATAGGGTAAAGGTCTTCTATCACCTCTTGACCATCATGACTGAGAAAATAAGAATACAACATGTCTATGATATAAGAAGAAACCTTTTTGTCTTAGTAAGAACTCCCCACATGTCTTAGAATAGATTATGCCATCCATAACAAATCAACTAAAGGGAGAAATAACAGAACAATCTGATAGTGATGATTCAGACACCATTGAAGATCTCATTCCCTATGAGAAATTTCCTAAAGAAATAAAAGACCTCCTTGAAGCTGAAGATGATCCAATAAAAAGAATTAATGTAGTAGAAACACATGAACCTACTATAGAGCAAGAGATAGTTGCAACACAAGAACCAACTAATCTCGAAGACAATCAAACAGACAGAGACGAAGGTGGTAGTTATTCTAAGATAGATTCCCATGAGTATGAATTCAAATCAGAATCTAAGGGTAACCCTTCTTGGGGTACTCATCCTAACTTTACTCATGTTCTTAGATTTCCTAGAGGCATAGATGAAGAATCTAATGACTATGAATGGGGAGCCATTCCAAAACAAGATGAGCTTATTATAGAGAAACATGTTGATGTTATTCACCAATATGCACCTAAACCCAATGTAAGTCTAGAGTGAAATGATGAACTTAACAAGTCAGATCCACCGATGGCTGAAGTGGACTTCCACAATGACATTGAGCCTATTCAAGAATTGAATGTCTCAAGTTGTAATATCTTCTTCGAACTCGAGCATCGGGTTAGGACCAATGATGACAGATCCATATCCGTAAACACTATTTCCCAATCTTTCACGACTTTGACTATCCAAAATCCTAAACTTCTTGACCAAACCTCTACAAATATGAGCCAACATATTTATACCTTTCCCAATTACTATGCCCTTGCTTGCTACCTCAATGCAGTTGAGCCTATGAGGACTTCCATCAATGAACTAAGCGTTAGCATGACGGAGTCGGACATCAAGTATCTTAGTCAGAAAAATAAGAATAAGAATAAAAAGAAAAGGAGTTATGAGGGTGAAAACCACTTTGTGGTAGTCTCAGAACCTACAAAAGTAAAAATAAAAGACATATCCAAAGGTGAAAACCTCTCTGAGGTGCCTAAGGATGAGATAGTTGATGTCCTTCCGAGTCATTTACAGGATAGATCTCCAATTTTAATTGAGCCCACTCAATCCATCAACTTGGGAACAATAGAAGAACCACAGTTGATTCATGTAGCACAATCTTTATCAGAAGAAGAGAAGCAAAAATTTACAACATTCTTGACAGAAAAGAAGATCAACTTTGCATGGAAATACTCAGATATGCTAGGGTTGGATTCTGATCTTATAATGCACCATTTATCTATAGCTCCAAATGTCAAACTTGTTAAGAAAAAGTTGAGAAACATGCATCCAAATGTTGTGCTCTTGGTCAAAGCTGAATTAGAAAAACTACTAAAAGTTGGATTCATCCATGTTATTGACTATGTTGAATGGATCTCAAATATTGTACCTATTTCTAAACTAGATAAATCAATTAGAGTGTGCACAGACTTTAGAGATGTGAACAAAGCATGCCCTAAGGATGATTTTCCACTACCTAACATTGATATGATAGTGAACATGACTGCAGGATTTGAGATGTATTCTTTAATGGATGGTTTTTCAAGATATAATCAAATAAAAATTGCTCTAGAGGATCAAGAGAAAACTACTTTTACATGTGCATGGGGTACCTTCTGTTGGAATGTCATGCCATTTGGGCTTAAGAATGCTGGTGATACATATCAGAGAGCTATGACATCTATTTTTCATGACATGATGCATCGAACTATGGAGGATTAAGTTGATGATACTTTAGAAAAATCTATGATCAGAGCTGAACATCTAAATGACTTGAGCAAAATACTAGACAGAATGGAAAAATTTAGTCTCAGACTAAACCCTAAGAAGTGTTTTTTTGGTGTCACTTCTGGAAAGCTCTTAGGATACATAGTTTCAAAGAAAGGAATTGAAGTTGATCCAGCTAAAGTAAACGCTATAATGGAGATGCAACCCCCGAAGAATATCAGTCAAATGAGAACATTACAAGGGAGAGTACAATCTATCAGGCATTTCATATCACAACCTTTTACAAAGACATTACATAAAGGTGTGACCTTTGCATGGAGTGAGGAATGTGAAAAGAAATTTAATCATATCAAGAAATATCTACCAAATCCTCCTATCTTGATGCCTCCTATTCAAGGGAAGCCTTTAATATTATATGTCTCCACTACAGATACATCACTAGGGGCATTTCTTACACAACATGATGAGAACAAGAAGGAAAGAGATATATAATATATCAGTAGAACATTGGTGGCATATGAAAAGAATTATTCTATGATTGAAAAGGCTTGTTTAGTTGTGATCTTTGCATCATAGAAACTGATACATTATATGTTAGCTCATACCACACATTTAGTAGCTAAGATTGATCCACTAAAGTACTTACTAAGAAAAGCTGCCCTCACGGGTAGATTAGCCAAATGGGTCATGCTCTTAAGTGAATTTGACATTGAATATGTTGAAAGAAAAGCTATTAAAGGCCAAGTTATTGCTGATCAGTTAGCAGATACCCCTTTGTTCAATGACACACCAATGCAAATGGAATTTCTAGATTCCTCTATCATGAGTCTTTCTTCTAGAGAATGGAAATTTTTTCTTTGATGGCTCCTATACACAGAATGGATCTAGAGCAGGCATCTTGTTTATCACTCCTCATGGATACACTATTCGTAAGGCATTCAGAATCAAATTTCCTTGTATAAAAAATATTCTTGAATATGAAGCTCTTTTAAATGGTATGAAAATAGCAATTGAGTGGAGAGTAACATAATTACACATTCATGGAGACTCACAACTTGTAATCCATCAAGTCAATGATGTGTATCAAACAAAGGATGAAAAGATCATTCCATACAAGAGAATGGTAGATGATCTAAAGAAATGCTTCATATCTATCACCTTTGAGCAAATGCCTAGAATGGAGAATAAGGCTACCGATGCAATGGCAACACTATCTACTTTATTGTAGCAGCCTGAACATGACCTACGCTATGAGTTCCTGGTGGAAGCACTATCTTATCCTGCATATGATTCCCCTAAAACCCACATAATTTGCATTGTTGTAGGTCATGATTCATCTAGATATAAAAACCTATTCTCCTATCTCAAAGAAAAAATCATTCCTGATTCCTTTAACCATGATGAAAAGAGATACCTTATCTGCAATGCCTCCTGATATGTTATCATTGGTCATGATTTGTACAAACGAGGTCTGGATGGTACGCTACTTAGATGTTTAGAATGGGAAGATTCTCAACATGCATTAGAGGAAGTCCATGATGATGTTTTTCAGTCACACTCAAATGATTTAACACTAGCTCGAAAGCTTATTAGGGCTGGGTACTATTGGCTTGAAATGGAGAAAGATGCAATCAAGTTTGCTAAGAACTGTCAGAAGTGCCAAGTGCATGGTAATTTAATTCATGCTCTAGGGAGAGATCTAATTCCCTTTACTACACAATTTCCTTTTCACCAATGGGCATTTGATCTTATAGGATCCATACATCCTCATTCATCTAATGGACATACCCATATAAGCACAGCTACAGATTATTTCACAAAATTGGTAGAAGCAGTCCCTTTGACACAAGCAACTGGAAAACAAATATCTATGTTCATCTTGAACTACATCATATGTCGGCATGGTATTCCACATTCTATAGTCACAGATAATGGTGGGCAATTCAAAAACAAAGATCTAGATGATTTATGTGCTAAATTCAAAATTACACAACATTGGTCATCTATCTACTATCCTTAAGGGAATGGACAAGCAGATGCTTCTAACAAGAATCTATTGAAAATCTTGCACCGTACAGTTAATAAGACAGGAAGAGACTAGCATCTCATAATCAATCCAGCTCTCTGGGCCTATAAAACAAGTATCAAAATGCCCACTGGGGCTACACCTTTTGCTTTAGTTTATGGGTCTAAAGTGGTATTGCCTATTGAGGTTGAAATCCGATCACTAAGAATCAGAATGCATGGTCTAGTAACTAATGATGACTACAGAGTGTCTAGGTTGCAAGAACTTGAACTACTAGATGAGCATAGGAAAGTAGTGTATGATTATCTTAGAGTATATCAGAAAAGAATGTCTCGAGGCTACAACAACAAAGTCAGACACAGAGAATTTCAGGTTGGCGATCTAGTCTTGAGAGAGAATCCTAAAAATCAATCACATAGAGAACGCAAGGGGAAGTTTTAACCCAACTGGCTAGCTCCCTTTTTAATCACTGCTACTTTTGGCTCTGGAGCCTATCAACTCTCAATGACTGAAGGAGAACAACTCCGAGAACCAATCAATGTTTTCCATCTGAAGAAAGTCTACGCCTAAGGCATTCAGTCTATGGTAAAATGTCCTCAAAAAATTATAAAAATTGGAAAAAGTCCTAAGAAAATGAACATCTTGGTGAAAACCTAGCAATAGGCACCTTGATGAGTCACAAAAAAATCAAAAAATATCAAAACTACAAAAAAATTTAAAAAATGAAAAATAAAAAAAATTGAGAAAAAGAAAAAGTGCCTTGGTGAAAACCTGGAAACAGGTGCCTTGGTAGCAAAAATAGAATCTCTGCCAAGATGGTGAAAACCCAGCAAACGGGTGCCACTTGTTTCAAAATGCTCCATCTATCAGCACAATCTTGGTCTTTCCCAGCTTTTAGTCTTGCTTTGGTTTGTACATAGCTCTTGGTTTGTTTCTGCATATCTTTGTTTCAATAAAGTCGATCTATTCTCCAATTAGTTCAAGCGTCTATATCTTATCAATGCTTAACACTTGGGGGAAATCAATGTCATATCCTATGGTCTCTAGTACATTTTAGATGAGTCATATCCAGTCAGAGTCCTTTGAAGTTTCATCTGAGTCAGCCAGTCAGTCTCCTCTCCAGAAAGGATTTTGCATCTACAACAACACAATCAAACACAAATTGAAAATAATCTATACTTTTTACATGCTTTTATCTCCTTGTATGCTTACTAATTTGCAATGAGATTTTTACATATTGTGTCCCTCCAAGCTCTTCAATGATGTCCTTTATAGGATTTAGAGAGTGATGTCTGGGGGCATAATCTTTTCTTTGTTTTCTGCTTGTATGTGAAAATCTAACAACTTTGGAAATTCTAGATTGAAATGGTGTCCATCTATAAGAGCCTCCATCTCGTATTGGATGGCCATGCATACCTCGACCATTGATACCCAAAAAATTCAAGGAAGTTTGATCTAACTATTGTCTTTTTGAGTGAGTTCTTTCTCCTACTGTGAAATGCGATCTTGCCTAAGGATGTGAACGATAAAGGGTCACTATGGGTAATTCACACTGGATTTAGAATGATCTCTTGACCGCTTGATGTGTTTGTTCTACAAGGCGTATTTTGTTCATCATGACGTTTATGTTTTGATGCTTATACAAATTGCTATATCAAAATGGACATGATATTCAGGTCATCCTGGCGTTTGTGCCTTGGTGCTTATATCTAATCCGACATTTCAAAAATAAAATCAATATTCATATGTCCATGGTTGCCAAACGAATGGGTGTTGTATTGATTCATGCACATACAAATTGATATTCATATGTCTATGGTTTCATAACTAGTGGGCATTGTATTGATTTATCAGTTACCTAAAAATTCAATGATGACAAATGATCGACACATGATTAGTGACTAGGTCCTAGGTCGTAGGTTGCATTTAATTTTGCATGTCATTTTACACTTTGCATGATTGCATGATCTCACAAATTGCTTGAAAATATTCAACAATTCTTCTAAAAACTATACTTAAACTAAAAATGAAGAGCTGAATCTCACATGAAGGTTTCCTCACAGAACCGTAAGCAGTTACCATCTTGGGTTAAACATCCTTTTTGACATAAGACTGAGTACTTTTCTTCATCAATACCTAAAAAACATATCATGTGTATCATTGCATTTACATTACATATTCATAATCATTCATTCCATCTATTGCATTTCCTACATTTCCATACATACACTTTCCATGATCAATCACATTTGCATGACATTCATACATTTGAAACAAACCATTGCATTGCATAAATCTATACATACATTCTACTCTACTCATGGCATTTACATCACATGATATCATCATAAATCAAAAACATGGCAAGTACAGATGAAGTCACACCCAAAAATCTCGATCTCATATCATAAAACTCAAACTAGTCAGGGGTGCACTAATGGCACAGTGTACAAAAGAATGAGCTCATGTGAGCTATCAAAAGTTAGAATAGTATCAAAATCAAAAGAGAAAAAATATCAGAACATCTCATGACAAATCAGCTGTCTGCCTACTCCTCTACATCTGGTGGAGGTGGTGGTGGTGCATCAGGCACTGCCTCGGCTCTAGGTTCTCTAGCTCCCTTTGAAACCATCATAGACTAAGAGTATGTGGGTACTCTCTAAGAAATAGGAACAATGGTATAATAAGCAGAAACATAATAAGCCTCTCTCGAGGACTGATGTGTGACCTCTGCCTATAATCTCCTATTCTCCTCTCAGAGCTCAAATCTCTATCTATTAGCCTCAGTGAATCTCTCCTCCCACCGAGCACTCCATACCTTCAGGTCCCGAACCTATAATCTCAATCATTTGATAATCTCCTAAGGAGTCAATGGTACACTAGGATCAATATTAGTTGTCAGCATATCAGTATCTACAGCAGGCTGCTCTGTGATCTCTGCTCTCTGCACCTTATGGCGTCTAACCTCTGCACCAAGATCAAAACTAGTATCCCCCTGTAATGGATCAGGACCATCACCACCTAAAACCTACTCAGCTACAAGTACATCATCTATTGTGCCCACACTACCCAAAGTGCCACTCTCTCGTCTAGTGTGTCTCCTAGAAGTACCTGTTGGTCTGCCTGCTGAAGAACTAGTCGGATGAGGAGGTGGTCTAGTATGTCCTGCTGGTCTTTGTGGTGTCACCACTACTCTCAGCCTAGGAGGTGTAGGTTGGGGTATCTGTACCTATGTACACCTCTTTCCTCGACTTGTTGGGGCACCTGTAACATCCATGGCCTCCTCCATGGAAGGAATTAACTCTCTTGGATCCAAGAACCTATATATTGGGTTCTTTGCAAGCCATGCAATAAAACCATCTATGACATCAACATCTGGAACATCTACTCTATAATCCCAGTCTCTACTGACTATACCACTATACTCCTATGTACATAAAGCATATGATAGTCGACGGCCCCATCCTAATCCAAGCTCTCTCAAAATCCATGCGTAGGCAGCATGCTCCTATGGTGCATCCTGGATGATGCCATACTGCCTCTATACCCTAGTAATAAGGAAGCACTCTATAACAGATGTGGATCATCCAATTAATACACGTCTCTGACAAAAATAACTAAACTACTCTCTAGCAGTAGGCCAGGCCTCTATAAGTAAATATGGTCTCCATACTACAAAAGTAATATCATCAAGGCACTATCTAAAGTACTCTGTGTGGCCCACGTAGACCTGTGTAACATAACGTGAATAAGTATAAATCACCAGCTCCTATGGCTAGCGCTGTGACTGACACACTGGTCTACAAACTGGGATGTGCTCCCAAGCCCATATCTAAAGAACTAAAGCATTGAAAGCAAAAAACTTTCCCTCCTGATACATGATCTTGTGCATCTCAGAGAACATATGTGTAAGCATGCACTAACCCCAAGCTAACTTAGAAGGAGCAGCCATCAAATGTGCCACCATTGGGGCCCAGTCCATCAATAGACCATTCTGCTGATGGTCAGACATAATGATGCCTCCTATCATCCCAGCAATAATGCACTCTAGTCTATGGGTCTTCCCATAGCATTGTACCAAGGTCTCTAAAGAAATAGAAGCATTCTACTATGTATCATCTTAGAAAAGATGTCTAAATGCTAGTAGACTTGAGTTCCCCAAACTCACATAATTAGGATGTTGACCATGGAATGGCATATGCATAATCCTATACACATCCTTGGGTGTGATAGTGATCTCTCCAGTCAGCAAGTGGAAGGTTTGGGTCTTGGAATGAAACCTCTCTATCAGGGCAGTTAATAGTCTATGGTTTACCCTAATCTTGAGTAACCGAATCAGATACTCAAACCCGCAAGAAGCAAGATGTACCCTCATAGGGTTAGGCAGTGATACACAGTCTCTGAGTAGTAGGATGAGAAATGTGCACATGAACATCAAGATATGTAACCTACACAACACAAAAATAGGGAATCCTATCAGTAATTTGGTTGAAAAATAGGCTAACAGTACAACAATTGAACAATTCACTATCTCAGAAGGTACATTCAAAGCTCAGCAATTGGCCTAAGAAATTAGAAAATTAAAAATTTTGACCTAAGATGGAGTTTTAAGCTCACTATTTCCCATATGACAATTGAGACTAGCACTGAAACTCGTACGAGTTTCTGCAGGGTATCATATGACAAATCATAATGATAGGAGTTTCTAAGGCTTCCCATACAATAGAGGAGGGACCCGACGAAATGTCGTACGACTCTTGGGTCCCTCTCCTATGAGTCTTGGGGGGTTCTCATACGACAAATGAAATGAAATTGGAAATTCGTATGAGTCATGGAGGACAATCGTATGAGCTTTCATACGTGTGAGATTTCAAAATTAAAAACGTATGAAAAATGACCTAAACATGCTACAAACATGCAAAAATTGAATTTCCAAAGAGGCACAGAGGTCCACCTATCGGATGTCCATATTTTTGAGGTCTCTGATGTCTGTGGCTACACTCAAATTGATGGGAACTAATAGGTACCTTTATTTTTTCCATTTTCTCGCTCAGAGGGCTCCACAAGGTTTCAAAAGTCAATGATGAATAATGAATTAAAAATGACCCTTCTCGCCTTTATATAGCTTTTGACCTAATTTTCAAAAGTGCTCCGTTTTCCATGAAAATTGCACCCCTAGCTAATTTTGACGTTCTGAACCCATTTTTGCGATCAAATCAAAATCTGAGATAATTTACTATGTCAAAATCGCTATTTAAAATTTTTGGACCCAGGATGTCTGGCTACTTGCATAATCGACCCTCAATTATCACAAAAATCCATTTTTCAACTTAATTGATTATCTTACATCAAACTCTCAAATTTTCAACTTGGTCAAACCTAATCAAACTTGGTCTTTTGGACCTCCAAACAATGCAGAATGTGTTCTCGGATGTGTATAACCACTTCTCAAATCAATTAACATGCTTCTAAACCATTTAACACTGACTTCTCTTATTAGATTTCAATTTTAATCTTGAAGGGGGCATGGTATTACACATCATTCAAGTCTGTATCAATTTTGTCAATCAAATCTTTCCTCAGTAATCAAGACAACAATCACATCTAGTTGTTGGTTGATCTATAGTCCTCATTGCTTGGGGAAAATCTATCATCTCTTGGGGCATATCAGATTCATCAAGATCCATATCAATCTGGTATCCTAAATCTATCTTGTAAACTATATCAACTTTTTGTAACCAGCAGTTCATTAGTGTTATTATCCTTGTTTCTTCATAACTGATGGGTTCAAGATGTGATACCAATATGATTCATACAAGGACATTTAGGTTTGGAATCGGTCACTCACTTATTCACAATCATAAGGTTCAGAATCAGGCATTGTGGCACTTTTTCATAATCACCGGTTCATTGTTGTTGTAGTTAACATTATCTTTGGTCAATCAGGACCTAAATCTTAAATTTTTAAATCTTTCAAATCAAATTAGTTTCATACATATATCAAACACAGACTATTCTTTGAACCACTACGCTTTGCATAGTGATTCAAAGAGGGGCAAAATGTAATACCCTAAAAATGGGCTATAGGTTCATTAACCTCCTACATCTTCAAATCGAATGAAATCGATACAAAAGTCCTAACCTAAGGCACATCTACACATTATTGAATCCTAATTGATTTTATCCTAATTTTGCATCAGGGAATATTCATAGAAATATTCTTAATTTATCATAATTATTCTTAATTGAATAATTATTTGGTGATAAATCTTATTTATCCTAAAGTTTGATTAATTGAATATTCTAAATATTTAATTAATTAGATTTAATACTCCCACTTAATTGTTTACTTGGATTTAATTAAATTCTTCCTAAATTGTATTGTTTAATTTTGACAATAAATCTAAAATCTCATGACTAATTGATTAAATTCTTATTTAATTAATTAAAGTCAGTTGTCAATTTTTAATAATATAGTTTTGGAATAAAGTTTGATTTAATAATTGATTAACCCATAAATCAATTATTTTAATTCAAAAATCAGTTAAGTTGAGAATAAATCACTTTATTTTTAAATTAATTTATAATTAAATCATGCACAATCTGAAAAGCAGACAACTAGAAATTAACAATCAATTTTAAAATTGAAAATCAACATCTGATGATGAGTTGAAATTTGATCTAAACTCTATTTTGAGTTAAACACTGCTTTTGCATGATTTTTGTGAGTTAATTATTCTTAATTTCCTGATAACTCAAAAATCTACCTGAGTTTATCAAGAGTGATTTATGGCTTTTCTCTTGCATCCCCAAAGCCCTGGATTTCTATAAAAACAAGGCTCAACTCTTCATAATTATCAACACTCGAATTTACACAATTACTCTAGCGAATTGGCGATTGAAGGATTAAGCACTTGCAATAGGCAATTTGTGAGATCTTTCATAGTTGATCATAATCTTTCATAGTTTTTGCATAATTTCATATCATAGATTTCATATCCTTCATAGCATTCTTAGATTAAATCTGCATTCCATTTCATTTCTAGCTTAGATTCATACAGTTTTTCATAATATTGCACAAAAAAATACAAAAATATAGAATAAATCTGCATTCATACAGTCCTTCATTCTTTGCATTCAAATCCTTTGTTTAGGTGTTGCATTGTCATTGATCTCGGTCCGATTTGAGAATATCATACTCGCATCTACTAGAAGGCAGTAAATCGCCTGGTTAGCTTAGTTTCCATTTCATTACACGATTTCAGTTTTTGCTAACCTCTAATATTTTACTAAAGTGTTGTTTCTACAGCTAGGTACAAAATTCACACACACACACACATATATGTGTGTGTGTGTGTGTGTGTGTGTGTGTGTATGTATGTATACATACATATATATGATATGTATATATATATATGTGTGTGTATATACATATTGTAATATAACAAAAAGGTGGTCACCAAAATGTAGATGATCAAAGAGTGCTATATTACAAATGCAATGTTGTGTGATAATATGATGAAGATGGGAATATAAGATGTACCTTTTAACCTCAAATTCCCAAAGGAAGATCCAAATTGATTAACCACAAGAGGATGGTCAATACATAGATGAATCAATCGATGGAGAATATGAAGAAAGAGGATAACCTTATATTCTGTTATAGAAAGTGTGTATTGAAATCTTAATTGAATTGAAAACAAATACTAACTTTAAGTATGACAGATCTAGAAAATGCTATTTTCTGATGTCTGTGTATAGTTTCGGGGAATTCTACAATCAGATTTGGGCTGGGAAGACATTTTGGAGGGAATTATCATTTAGGATGTTAAAAGCTTAAACTAAGCCTCCAACAAATGAAAGTTGGTTGTGACAGGTAGGAGAGAGTTTATAAAAGATATATGAATCCATTGTATGGGCATATAACCTGGGCTGTGTACGAACTGGAGAAATACAATAACAAGAATATATTTCCTGGCATTACAATGATTTGATTCTCTGCAAATTTGAACAATTTTTCATTGTGGGAAGTGTAGAGATATACTAGAAGCCTATTTCCATTCATTGTGATGAATTAGAAGTTCACTTTCATCAATTATTGGCCTGAATATATTTTGTATATTCTGTGTTAACTGTTTAGACACCTGGGGTTACTTGACAGGCTATAAGTTTTGAGTTTCTTTTGCAACAATCTAGGTTCTCACCAAGATATGGCCTTCCCATGAATTCCAAGGGCCCAAATTTCATGGGAAGCATTCATCTAACATGTATTATGATATTCTAACATCTTTTATGCAGGAACAATGCTAATCACCATTGACTGTAATGAAACAATGAGGGTTTCTTTGATGAAGTTTGTAGGTACAGTGTAGCAGTAGTAGATTGGTCTGAAGGAGGAGCATATATTATGATTTGGATCATCATATAATGATCATTTCATGGTAAAACAATTACTTGTTGAAGCTAGAACAGATTGGAGATAGGAGATTTGAGAAACCCTTGCATTGAGGGTTTACAAGTACCAAATTGGGGTTTTGGGGTTTCCCGATGGACCGAGTCTTATCCATTTTTAATTTGTTCATTTTTAACCATTATATAACACTACTAAGAGTTTGGAGTGATAAGGATAAAAGGAGAGTGATGATGCTTTGTTAATTGGTGATTTTTCATGCTATTTAAGGGTCACTGTGTTGGAACAGTAAGACCTAGCCCAAAGGAGTATATGGTAGGGTTAGGATATGTTTTATTACTTTGAAAAGGGTATCCAAAAGTTCCATTACCTTGTCAAGTTCTTTGGAAAAAGTTCAAGTTATTTGGGTTTTTATCCTGTTGTAGGGCTACTAGATTGATGAATTAGGTCTCTGGCAAATTAATGAGATTTTTGAAGAGTGGAAAGATAGGGTTGGCCTAGAACCCTAAAAATCCTTAAATCCAAGTTCATTGGAACCTATAAAACTAAAAAAATCACTTAGAAGTATTGGGAAGAAGTTTGAGAAGTTAAGTCTTCAAGGCCCTTAAGGGATTGGGTAGGTCATAGTGCCTAAACCCCTGAAATTTCTAAATCTTCTTGTGTATCTAATACCACCAACCTTCCCTCTACATCAAGTGGTATCAAAGCCTAGGGAAAGGTCTTGTGGAAGTGTATTTGGTCTTGTGAAGTTGGTTCTTGAATCCTTAGACAAGCCTTTACAGTTGAACTATCCTGGGAGGAGTAGCCCTAAGTTGATTCTTTTACCAGGCTGATCAAGTAACCATGGCTGATGGAGAAGAAGGAGAGTTGCCTATTAGGATGACCAACATGGAGTTGGCAATGATTGTCAAGGAGAAATTGGCTGATAAAAAAAAGATCAAGGTAGCCCTAGAACAAAGAGACAAGGAGAACCATGAGAAGGATAGGTTGATGAGAAAAATGATGAAGAGGATAGTAGCATTGGAGAATAGGGATAAGAGCATCAGGAAGGATGAAGAAGTAGAAGAGGAAGAAGAGGAAGAAGAAACCCAAGTAGAGGAACTAGTAGACCCTGAAGATGTGAGGATGGCTAAACTGGTGAAGGCCATAAAGAGTGGAGATGTAAGTGTAAGGACAGACTTACCTATGTATGGAGGGAAGATGGATGATGAAGAACTGATAGATTGGTTTGGTGCAATTGAAAATTTCTTAGAGTGTGAAGGGATAGAAGAGAAGGACAAAGTGAAGATAGCAAAGTCTAGGTTGAAGGGACATGCTTTGTTATGGTGGGATTGTATCTAAGCGGATAGATGGAAGAATGGAAAACGCAAGATCACATCTTGGTATACTATGATGGACAAGATGACGGAAATTTTTTTGCCAAAAGATTATAGAGTACAGTTGTACAAGAAGATGAGGGATTTTAGGCAAAAGGAGATGCATGTATAGAAGTACATAGAGGAATTCCACAAGTTTGATATTAGAGTGGATCATGAGGAAGAGATGGAAGAAAATATTGCAAGGTATATGGGGGGGCTGAGGTTCAATATCCAAGATGAACTTAGCCTTTCTACCCCAAGGTTGGTTGATGAATGCTATCAATTATCCTTGAAGGCTGAAGAGAAGATAAGAAGGAGACAAGAGAAGAAAATCAACACTAGAGGTGGATCCTCCATGAGAGGAAGAGGGGGAAGAGGTACTACTAATTTTCAGAATCATAATGACAAGGACAAGGACAAGCCCTATCCATCTGACACAAGAGGTGGACATAGAGGTGGAAGAAGTGGGGGTAGAGGAAGTGGAATCTTCACAAGAAGATGCTTCAATTGCAATGAAGTAGACCACCAATCCTTCAGGTGTCCCAAGTGGAATGAAGGCAAAGATAGAAGAGTGACCTTGGTGGAAGATGAAACAAGCAAAGAGGACAAGCAAGAGCCTGTCTTGGTACTACCGAGAGAAGGTGAATATTTGTTGGTAGGTAGGGGACAGCCAGCACAAGGCACAAGCATTTTCAAGACCCAATGTTTGATCCAAGGTAAGATTTTTAGTTTGCTTATTGATTCAGGGGCTTCACATAATTTGGTTTCAAAGGAGGTCATCAATAAGTTGCATCTACAAACTTCTCCACACCCCAATCCATACTATGCAACTTGGGTGAGTAAGGATAATAATCTACTTGTGAATGAGCAAATTATCCTAAATTTTTCAATTGGACAATATTCTGATAGTATTTTGTGTGATGTAATGGAAATGAGTTGTGGACATGTCATCTTGGGTAGACCTTGGCAATGGTCTAAGAGGACTGTACATGATGGTTTCACAAACACTTATATAGTGCATAAGGGTAGGATCACCTATAAGTTGACTCCACTTATTGATAGTGAAATGAGGATTGTAGTTGTGTTTTGGTAGAGATGTTCCAGTGTCGGGTCAGAATACTTCACATTATGATACTGGTTGCGGTATGAAACAATGCTAGATTAAGGTACAGGATAGTCCAAGGAAGACATGACTGATTGAGGAATCTTTTGTAATGGTGGAGATAGTCAAGTGTCCTATTGGAGGACAGGTAGGAGTAGTTTCTATGGTAATAGACAAGAACCCAATGAAGTCAGTACAGGGGTTTGATGTACAATAGCAGCACTATCATGAAGCAGGACAGCCAAATACAACTAAGTTTTTATCTAATTTTTTGTGTATGAATGCAGGGAGTTTGAGGCAGAGGCAGGTCACTCTAGGGGAGTATCTTATCCCTCAATATTAGACATTAACTAAGCTCCATAATGGCCAAAAGACAGCCAACTCTTGGGGCAAGAGTTCTTTGCATGAGGGGGAGTATGGTGCAGGAGCACCACACACAACCAATCTAGGGATGAAGGCTATGAAGACTTTAAGGACACCTAAGCAAGCCATAAAGACTAAGAGGACCTACAAGGCATTTCAAGAGGATCAAAAGATCCAACAAAGCAATCAAAGGCCAGATTGGGCAATGCTAAAGCCTATAATGGCTTTTGACTATATGTAATAGGAATAAATCCTAGAAGTTATTAAAAGTCCTAAATGGACCAAATCTTGATTGTATGGGGGACCAAAAGTGTCCAAGAATGAATAACTAGTCTAAGAGTCTAGAAAAAGTTCTTGAATAAGTCTAAGTCTTTAGGAGTCACTACCAAAGTAATTTTACTTTGAATAAATCCTTTTAATAAAGTTTGAAGTTCAAATATTTAAATGTAAATAGTTAGGAAGACATTTTGGAGGGAATTATCATTTAGGATGTTTTAAGCTTAAACTAAGCCTCCAACCAATGAAAGTTGTTGTGATACGTAGGAGAGAGTTTATAAAAGATATATGCATCCATTTTATGGGCATATAACCTGGGCTGTGTACGAACTGGAGAAATACAATAACAAGAATATATTTCTTGGCATTACAATGAGATTCTCTGCAAATTTGAACAAGTTTTCATTGTGGGAAGTGTAGAGATATACTAGAAGCCTATTTCCATTAATTATGATGAATTAGAAGTTCACTTTCATCAATTATTGGCTTGAATATATTTTGTATATTATGTGTTAACTGTTTAGACGCCTGGGGTTACTTGACAGGCTATAAGTTTTGAGTTTCTTTTGCAACAGTCTAGGTTCTCACCAAGATATGGTCTTCCCATGAATTTCAAGGGCCTAGATTTCATGGGAAGCATTCATCTAACATTTATTATGATATTCTAACATCTTTTATGCAAGAACAATGTTAATCACCATTGAATGTAATGAAACAGTGAGGGTTTCTTTGATGAAGTTTGTAGGTACAGTGCAGCAGTAGTAGATCGGTTTGAAGGAGGAGCATATATTATGATTTGGATCATCATATAATGATCATTTGATGGTAAAACAATCACTTTTTGAACCTAGAATGGATTGGAGATAGGAGATTTGAGAAACCCTTGCATTGAGGGTTTACAAGTACCAAATTGGGGTTTTGGGGGTTCTCGGTGGACTGAGTCTTATCCGTTTGGAATTTTTTCATTTTTAACCATTATATAACACTTCTAAGAGTTTGGAGTGATAAGGATAATGTGTGCTATAAATGTGTCACACTTCTATGAATCATTACATTCAAGAACACTCAAGAATGAGGTCTCAAAAATCGATCCATAGCTCCCTAGGCATGGAGTGCAAGGATTTTAAGAATGCTCTCAGCTAGAGCTATTTAGCCTATAACCTTGCTAGTAAACCATGCAATGGGAGATTCAATGAAGACAAGGGCAAGAATGCCAATATCCTCAAGAATCAAGAATGAAAATGCAATGCAATGCTATGCTAGAAATGGAAATGCAAGCTAAGCTATGAAAGGAAATATGCAAGTGTTACAACCCAAGCTAATTAATCTATGTGAGCTAATCTAGAGCATAGAAATGAAGCTAATCTAAGAAAGCATAAATATGAAGCTAAGCTAAGAATGCAAGAATGAGATGTAGAATGCAAGAATGAGATGTAGATGCTAAGAATGCTCCAAATTTTCAAAAGCTCCAAAGTGACCTAGAAAACCTGCAACATAACATTAGCATAAAAACTTAAGATATGAAAATGAGGAAGAGAGCTCTTCTTTTAAAGGAAATGAAAAGGAATGGACCATGGAGATTAAGAGGCAAAAGATTTAATCAATGGTGGAGAAAAAAAGAAGCTTGATCCTTGTGCACAAATATCCTCCAATGAGAAAATAAAAGTTGACTTTTGTGTCCATATGAGACAAAAAGTGCTTTTCTCTTTTTATAAAATAAGAATAATGCTTTATTTGTGCAACTTAGGATAAGAGGAAAAGTGGGGGCTTTTTATTTATTAAAAGGGGAGGGAATATTCCTTTTAATAAAATAAAGACTTAGGATAAGATGGTTAGCCCATAGAAAATAATTGAGCTAGGATTTGATCAAGAGAAAGTAATTGATGATTTAGCAAAAGAGGCTAATAGTCTATATGACCATTTCTAGGTATATACAGATAAAAGGAGAGTGATGATGCTTTGTAAATTGGTGATTTTTCATGCTATTTAAGGGTCACTGTGTTTGAATAGTAAGACCTAGCCCAAAGGAGTATATGGTAGGGTTAGGATATGTTTTATTACTTTGAAAAGGGTATCCAAAAGTGTCATTACCTTGTCAAGTGCTTTGGAAAAAGTTCAAGTTATTTGGGTTTTTATCCTGCTACAGGGCTACTAGATTGATGAATTAGGTCTCTAGTAGATTAATGAGATTTTTGAAGAGTGGGAAGATAGGTTTGGCCTAGATAAACCCTAAAAATCCTTAAATCCAAGTTGATTGGAACCTATAAAACTAAAAACATCACTTAGAAGTCTTGGGAAGAAGTTTGAGAAGTTAAGTCTTCAAGGCCCTTAAGGGATTGGGTAGGTCATAGTGCCTAAACCCCTGAAATTTCTAAATCTTCTTGTGTATCTAATACCCCCAACCTTACCTCTGCATCAAAGTGTGTTTTTAAATCTTAATTGAATTGAAAACAAATACTAACCTTAAGTATGACAGATCTGGAAAATGCTATTTTCTGATGTGTGTGTATAGTTTCGGGGAATTCTATAATCGAATCTGGCCTGGGAATGCATAAATAGAGAAAACCCAAAAACCCAAAAACCTTTTTCTTTTCTGAGTGAGGTCATCCTTGACCCAAGACAGGGGTAAGATCTTACTCCAGGGTACAATCTTACCCCAAAAAGTCATCCTTGACCTGCACTAGTCTGATGGAAATTTTGTTAGTGGATCTTGGAAGTTCCCTGAAAAGGGTACTCAGATTTGAACTGCAATTTGTTATCCTACACCTGTACCTAGAAGAAAAAGAGGTTTATTGTTGTTTGGATGAGGGGTTTGCCTTGGTCAAACCCCAGTTTGGAATCAACCTTGAAATGTAATTGAAATTGCAATATATAAACAAAGTAAATGGAACTCTTCACCTTGCTTATGTTGAAGTCCTTGTGGAGGATTCAAATCCTTGAATCCACAAGTATGGATGCTCCAAATGAATGTAGAATTGAATGTAGGATGTCTCAAATCAATTGAATTAGATCTTCAACACCAATCTTGAGTGGATCTTGGAATAGGAAGAAGCTTGAATGAATGTGGATGGAGAAATATTCAATAAGAGAGCTCCAAAGAGACTGAATCCTTCATAGCCTATCAATGGATCTCCTTGATGAATTGGATCTTGAATGCTTGGATGCTTGAGGATGAATGAATTCTTGAATGCTTTCCTTCTCCTTCCTGCTTGATCACTTAATTTTTCTTTCTTGAATTCTATGGTGAGTTGATGTCTTGATCATGAAAAGTGGATGTGAAAATGAAAGAGGAAGGCTTCCTTTTATACTAGTCTAGGGCACAAACTTCTGGAGAGGTAGACATAGGAGAATTAAATTCCCATTAAGCCTTAACCCCTATAAATGGACCTAGATTAAATACAATTTAAGAATTTACCATTCTGAAATCCAAAGCATCTGACCCAGTAGAGGGAAACCGGAAGCGGGAAATAAAACTTTTTAAAGTTTGACATCCCGAAACCTTCGAAATCTAA
Source organism: Chamaecyparis obtusa (assembly GCA_027943335.1). Classification (NCBI taxonomy): domain Eukaryota; kingdom Viridiplantae; phylum Streptophyta; class Pinopsida; order Cupressales; family Cupressaceae; genus Chamaecyparis; species Chamaecyparis obtusa. The sequence goes on from BSBK01007505.1 coordinate 537,793, forward strand.
AATTTGGACCTAGGGTCAAGGTCAAGGTCAACTTTGACCTATGTCAAAGTCAAGGTCTTCCTTGACCTAGGTCAAATTCAAGTTTGATCTTGACCTAGAAGGTCATCCTTGACCTTGAAGTCAAAGATCTCAGTTTCTCAGGATGCAGTGCTAGAAAGAGGCTGGTAATAGGTGGAGAGAGGAGCAGACCATGGGGAAAAGCTAGATCCAGTCAAAGAACCAATCAAAGGTGTTTGACATGACCCCAGACCACTTACTCAGAGGGCTAAACCTATTGTAAATGGAAGTGCTTCCATTTTTCGATGATACATTTAGCCCCCACTTTAGCAAGAGAATGGACTCAATGAAAACTCTTGGTAAAGGAGATCATAATGAAAAAGATAATCTTATTGAAATCAAAAGGAAAAATAATCCTCAAGCCCCTATGGACTCAAATCTTCATCAACTCCAAGATCACAATAAGAGAGACATCTCTAGAGAGAGAGAGAGAGAGAGAGAGATTACCTCACCCAATGAGAACTTATGTCCCACTGCGAACCACACAAGGAAACAACACAAATGGAAAGATGGAATTGAACTGCCTAGTGAATGTGGCTACTCACTAGTCAACCCATCAAAGATTCACCCCTAGGAATATTCTATTTCATAGGAGTAAACCCAAAAGAAAAAGAGATCCAGTCTTAAGGAAAGCCTCGACCTTAAGGGATCAAAATTTTGAAATTGGAGGGATCAAGAGATCCTATAAAATGAAAATCCACACTTTAAGGATTAGACACTAATCCATAAAGGGAGAAAAGAGCTTTGAAAAATATATGTATATTGAAATTCTATGTGTGTGCAACAGGTGAGTAGAGCATATTCCCCAACGTTAAAGTCATTGCTAACACTTTAATAGGAGCAATGGCTTGAATGGAAACATAAACAAATCCATTGATTAAGTTTCACTATGAGATGCCCCCAAATGAAGATAAATCAAGGGAAATACCACATAAACATATAGAAAACACATAAGGGATCTACCTACCATGGGGTCAGTATGATCATAAGATAATATATATGATATTATTGCAAATGAATTAACATCATTCCCCAAAGAAAGTAGAACTACAATCACAATGGAGGAAAGAACACATAAGAGTTACGAAGAAGAGTCTTTTCAGACTAGGACATGGATACCAAAAAGAACCAGTGCTACCAAGTCGCAAATCTAAGCAGGTTAAACAAGGAAACATTTATGAACAATAGCACATGTACAGCATAACGTGAAATATCATATAGAAGAATAAAGATACATATAGAGGAATAGTACAATAGGCTCGATTCCTTTATCACCTTGCCCCAACTAAGTAACAAGGGTTGTTTAAGAGAATCTGACAACATTTAGCAAACACATTACAAGAGAAGCACAATACAACAGACAAACACACAAAAAGGCTACCATGAAGGATTAGCCAATCAAGCATGTTTCCTACTCTCCCCATCTTGTTCTATATCATTTAGGGAAGGTGGGTAACTCGCAAGAGGGACTATATCCAACATAGTAGGAATAATAGCCAGTTCCAAACAAGGATCCTCTTGAGAATCATAATGTTTGATACTAGGTGTAAGTGAAAGCATATTAGGTAAATCACTGTCAATGTCAATATTCTCATATTCATCATTAACATCATCAAGAGTATCTTCTTCATCTAGATTAATCAAAATAGGATCTAAGATACAAATAGAATCATCATAATATTGCATCTTAACATCATTAGTAACAGTAACTTCTTCTAACACATCATGCATAGATTGATCAAAAGAAGGTAAAGAACTTTGAATAATAGAAGTACATGCTTTAGCTTGAGAAAAATGCTTCTTACAACATTCATTAGCAGATCGATTATGATTTTTCTTTTTTGGAATATGTTGAGAACTAGGAAGAACAACTACACACTAATACATTTGGGGTGACATTGCGATGGCCATTTGCGACGGCAGGCAAATGTCATGTGGTTTTGCTCTTTTTTTTTCAAATATAGCCCGACACCGTCGCAATTTGCGACGACAATACATTTGTAACTGTCGCAATTGCGACGTTGTCGGGATATAAGCGCAAAATTTAAAAGGAACGTTGTCATGTGTGTTTTGAACAGCACCGTAACCCTCCGCGAAATCACATCATGATATAACGGAAAACAAAATAAGAACGTTGTCATTTGTGTTTTCAACAGCGCCGTAACCCTCCGCGAAATCACATCGGGATATAAGGGCAAAAAAAACAAGAACGTTGTCATTTGTGTTTTCAACAGCGCCGAGAGAGATTCCCTCCGCGAAATCACAGCTACAATTTCTGAGTACGTTGGGTTTATTTTTCTTTTGTCATTATTATGTAATCTGGTATTCAGCTGTTAGAGAGCTAAAATACCCAGAAATGAGGACATATCTATGTTGAATTTATTGTTAGCGGCTTTGGTTATTTAGAAGTTTAATTTTATTTGTTCATCTTTCAAGCACAAACATTTTGTGGACCGTAACGTCTTCATTGTTTCGGGTATGCAGTGAAACAGCCCTAACTTGCAATTGCGATGTTGTTGGGATATAAGGGCAAAAAAAAAAAGGAACGTTGTCATTTGTGTTTTCAACAGCACCGTAACCCTCCGCGAAATCACATCGGGATATAAGGGCAAAAAAAACAAGAACGTTGTCATTTGTGTTTTCAACAGCGCCAAGAGAGATTCCCTCCGCGAAATCACAGCTACAATTTCTGAGTACGTTGGGTTTATTTTTCTTTTGTCATTATTATGTAATCTGGTATTCAGCTGTTAGAGAGCTAAAATACCCAGAAATGAGGACATATCTGTGTTGAATTTATTGTTAGCGGCTTTGGTTATTTAGAAGTTTAATTTTATTTGTTCATCTTTCAAGCACAAACATTTTGTGGACTGTAATGTCTTCATTGTTTCGGGTATGCAATGAAACAGCCCTAACTTGCGACTACCTTCACGGTACTTGTGTACATTATCATGTTGTCTTTACAGTGACTGTCCTCATTCAAGTGGGAATTACACAAGGGACAGTCACTGTGAGATGTCCTCATTTGTGACAAGGACAGTCACACTTAGGACATCTCATAGTGATATTCCCTTGTGTAATTTCCACTTGAATGTATTGCTATTGAACCACATTAATGCTTTTCTTCTTCAACAAATGAGGACAGTCACTGTAAAGACAACATGATAATGTACAGAATTACCAAAAAATGATCTTGTTAATTGATGTAACACTTTGTCTTGCTCACTCCCTATCCTTCACTAGGGTCTCTTTAGGCCAATGTTTTGACTTGATAGGGTACTTAACTATCCCTACACTCTTTAGGTATCTCTACCCAAGATCCCACTCCTTCAACTAGTGCACACCAACAAGAAATACAACGAACTCTGCTCAATACCAATCTAGCTACTAGGACACTCCTAGTCTTGTCTTCACAAATTGAAACACATTCAACTAGAACTTTACTCCATGGAGAGGCTGGCCACTAGGACCTCTATTGGTTTCAATATTACTCCTTCACCTATACTTTTCATCAGTACTTCAATCCGGTTCATCAAACCATGCATGCCAATTGCACCCAAAAATAGGCTGCTAGCAATTAGGCCTTTGTCAAGCCTTTTTGTTTATATTAAGCCACCTAAAGGGCTTAGGATTCAGATGCCCTTTATTGAGAACTCCAAGATATCTAAGGTCTTCTCCTCCTAGATTTTTTGTACACCAACTGCTACAGCCATGCCTGAAAACAAGTATTTTGACACAACTTGGACAGTCTGACTAAGAGTTTGTTTTCTTAGCAGCCAAAGAAACTCACCCAATCTTCTAATTTGACTTGGGGCTTCTTTAGATGTGTGTCTACCTCTCCATGAGATTTTAGTTGAAGCAACCAATGCATTCAACTTGTTGTAATCTTCTTGTAATGATTTGTCATCCCTAACTGTGCTCAACTGACTCACCTAGGACATCATTGCAAACATAGAAAATGAGCTTCCCAGGGCCCCTCCTTCCAAACATATAGTACATGGAGTCTCCTCACCCATTCCAAGAGCCCGTACAAAATTGACAATGGAATGATGAGCTAAGACTCCATTTGTTCAACCTGCCTGGTTCAAACCAATGATAGGGTACTTAACAAAAGAATTAACAAACTAGTTGGAATGCTTCAAAACTCAAAAAAAACACAACACAGAATAAAAAAACAACTTGTACTAACTTTTCCAATAGACACTGCGAGCTATCTAATCCATTAATCAACTGAAAACAAAGAAACAAAAAAACTCAAGAATTCACTAAAACCGTGTTACTCAACAAATCTTCTTAATTCCAAATGTTTTTCCCCCCAACCTTTTGCACAGATCGATGGAGGCCTCTTATAGTTGATCTGATGCCTAATTCAATGGTTTCATATAGTTACATAACCATCTTACTCGAAAATGCTCCCTTGCACAAATGTTGTCAATGTTGTGAATGACAACATTGACAACTTGTTACAACATTTGGGATTTTGGTTCAAAACTTATTGTTCAAACACCATAAGACCCTAACCATGACTTAGTTAGGCTATTTAGACCTCACATAGGCCACTTCTACACTTCTTTGCCCAATTTGACCCCTAAATGCTTCATTCCCACTTTTGCCACAATATTGGTAACTTGGGTACAAATTGGCACTTGCCTTCACAAAGGTCACACATGAGGACATCTCACAGTGATCGATTGTCCCTTATGTAATTGCCACTTGAATGTATTGCTATTGAACCACATTAATGCTTTTCTTCTTCAACAAATGAGGACAGTCACTCTAAAGACAACATGATAATGTACACTCACTGTAAGGACAGTCACAAATGAGGACATCTCACAGTGACTGTCCCTTGTGTAATTGCCGCTTGAATGTATTGCTATTGAACCACATTAATGCTTTTCTTCTTCAACAAATGAGGACAGTCACTCTAAAGACAACATGATAATGTACACTCACTATAAGGATAGTCACAAATGAGGACATCTCACAGTGACTGTCCCTTGTCTAATTGCTGCTTGAATTACACAAGGGACAGTCATTGTGAGATGTCCTCATTTGTGACAAGGACAGTCACACATGAGGACATCTCACAGTGATTGTCCCTTGTGTAATTGCCACTTGAATGTATTGCTATTGAACCACATTAATGCTTTTCTTCTTCAACAAATGAGGACAGTCACTCTAAAGACAACATGATAATGTACACTCACTGTAAGGACAGTCACAAATGAGGACATCTCACAGTGACTGTCCCTTGTGTAATTTCCGCTTGAATTACATAAGGGACATTCATTGTGAGATGTCCTCATTTGTGACAAGGATAGTCACACATGAGGACATCTCACAGTGATTGTCCCTTGTGTAATTGTCACTTGAATGTATTGCTATTGAACCACATTAATGCTTTTCTTCTTCAACAAATGAGGACAGTCACTCTAAAGACAACATGATAATGTACACTCACTGTAAGGACAGTCACAAATGAGGACATGTCACAGTGACTGTCCCTTGTGTAATTTCCGCTTGAATTACACAAGGGACAGTCATTGTGAGATGTCCTCATTTGTGACAAGGACAGTCACACATGAGGACATCTCACCGTGATTGCCTGTAATGTCCCCTTTTTGGCTAACTTGGAAAACAGGAACAATTACTCCACTTCTCAGACTTACTCTATCAGATACTTACAATTAAACTAAGTAATGGAGGTTACTTAAGATATCAACCGCTATTTCAGATTCAATCACAATATGTGTGCAAGATGATATTGATACCAATATGTTTAATAGCACTGTCGGATATAATGATATGAAATATGCTATGAATATGATGTTTCCTATCACTTATAGTGATAGTATAATGATGGTATGTCTGATATAAACAATATCGATATACAATCAATAAGTATTGCTTACAGCAATGTATTTGCTGTGTCTGATATGATGATGTAATTATGCAAATGTGTAATATCGCTATGAGTGATATGTTGCTATTTCAGATTCTGAATTATATGCTTGCAACTTCAAATATTGATGCTGTTTCTGACTATCCTTTCTATCTGTGCAATCATGGTGTTGTCTCTGATCTGCAATGATAAACTTGAAACCAAACTGCCAAAGGCAGATGCTCTATTGAGTATATCCAAATATGGATAAGTAAATAAAGTTCTAATGATGCCTTGAGTGACTGACGAGAATGCATTCTTATATTGTCTTTAACAAATGAAGAGATGCTATGAATGAGACGTGTCTTGTTTCTTCCTCCATGTCCCTTTGTTAAGCACACCTTTCCATAATCCGACAGTTCAGATAATATTATTTCATTATTTTCTGATCATAGATAACTCCCAGATTGACTCAATATCAAATCTTTTTATGAAGGTAATCTTCCCTAATTGGTAGTGCAACCAGTAGTTAACATCCATTGTGTTTGTATTAGTTTGGTCTAACTATCATTAGTATTTAGTCAATCGATATTAACTCTTGCCTTATCCCATATTGTTATGATGATATCCAATCTTTCTACTCTGATATAAGTCGATATCATTTTCTGATAATTGTCCATTTATTGGTTGATTGCTGGTAATGGAGTTTGATCTTCAAATTGACTTCCATTCCTGTTAATACTTAAGGATACATTGTACTTATTATCCATGACTGATGCCTCATTCATCAATAGCTTGTGATATAATCACTGATGCTTTTGTGTTTCTACAAGATGTGGTTTATCTCAGACAATCGATAATCTTTCAATCCTTTAGTCGATATCCTCCTATGTGGTGTCTATTGATATAGATAGTAGAATTCAATCTAGTTTATGTTATTGTCATGATAACATAGGAAGTGATGGTGCATATTTGCTAGCGGGTCTTCATGTTTGATATTGCTTTATTGGATATGTCATTGTCTAAACTTGTGCAATTAATGATTATTTATAATATATGAATGGTTATCCTTCTTGCTTATCAATACATCTTCTGAAACCCATAGCGACCTATCCCTTATTCATATCATGTTGATCTTGACTTCATAGTATTTGGTTCATTAATCATCCTCTCATGGTATCGATGTGTAATGACTAGTGATTGTTGTATCACTTCTTCGTTCCTCATCATGATAGATAATGCAGATGTTTAATGTAGATGTATATCGATTACAGATATTCGATATTGCTTTAAACATTATTATTATTATTATTATATTTATTAATGTTATTGTTATTATTAAATATTATAATTAATGATGTTAGTAATATTAATAATATTATAATAAATATTATTATAGTGATAACATATTGTTTTATATTGAGAGGTTTATTAATATTATTTATATATTAAAATTATTATATCAATAATTGATTTAATATTATTACTTAATATATTATTATAATATAATATATATAATTTATTAATAATTATTTATTATTAATTTATATTATAATTATAATCATAATTATATTATTTATTAATATTTTAATATTATTTAATTAACATATTACTTATTATGCTAACTATATATTATTATTATCTTTTGATAATAATTATATATTATTGTTATATACCGTTAATAATAGATTATTATATATCATCTAATCATTTTATTATTATACTAAGTTCAATATGTCACGGCTCATGACATTGTCCCTTGTGTAATTGCCACTTGAATGTATTGCTATTGAACCACATTAATGCTTTTCTTCTTCAACAAATGAGGACAGTCACTCTAAAGACAACATGATAATGTACACGCATTGTAAGGACAGTCACAAATGAGGACATCTCACAGTGACTGTCCCTTGTGTAATTGCCACTTGAATTACACAAGGGACAGTCATTGTGAGATGTCCTCATTTGTGACAAGGACAGTCACACATGAGGACATCTCACAGTGATTGTCCCTTGTGTAATTGCCACTTGAATGTATTGCTATTCAACCACATTAATGCTTTTCTTCTTCAACAAATGAGGACAGTCACTCTAAAGACACCATGATAATGTACACTCACTGTAAGGACAGTCACAAATGAGGACATCTCATAGTGACTGTCCCTTGTGTAATTGCCACTTGAATGTATTGCTATTCAGCCACATTAATGCTTTTCTTCTTCAACAAATGAGGATAGTCACTCTAAGGACAACATGATAATGTACACTCACTGTAAGTGTACATTATCATGTTGTATTACAAATGGACCTTATGTTGGTCGGGATATAAGTGCAAAAAAAAAAAGGAACGTTGTCATTTGTGTTTTCAACAGCGCCGAGAGAGATTCCCTCCGCGAAATGAAGCGGGTTATCATTTGTGTTTTGAACAAAGCGGGTTGTCATTTGTGTTTTGAACAGCACCGAGAGAGATTCCCTCCGCGAAATCAAGCGGGTTGTCATTTGTGTTTTCAACAGCGCCGAGAGAGATTCCCTCCGCAAAATCACAGCTACAATTTCTGAGTACGTTGGGTTTATTTTTCTTTTGTCATTATTATTTAATCTGGTATTCAGCTGTTAGAGAGCTAAAATACCCAGAAATGAGGACATATCTGTGTTGAATTTATTGTTAGCGGCTTTGGTTATTTAGAATGCTTCCCCACAATACTTAATTACACAAGGGACAGTCACTGTGAGATGTCCTCATTTGTGACAAGGACAGTCACACATGAGGACATCTCACAGTGACTGTCCCTTGTGTAATTGCCACTTGAATGTATTGCTATTCAGCCACATTTATGGGCCCGTTTGGACCACGACACACAGTAGCATCTACAGAGAAGAATATCCCAGGTGTAACAAGTTGTAAGAATATACCAACAGTTCTAAGAAGTTCCCTAGCACGTAGTAGCATCTACAGAGAAGAATATACAACATGAGGGCAGCCACTGTAAAGACAACATGATAATGTACACTCATTGTATGTGTACATTATCATGTTGTCTTTACAGTGACTGACCTCATTCAAGTGGCAATTACACAAGGGACAGTCACTGTGAGATGTCCTCATTTGTGACAAGGACAGTCACACATGAGGATATCTCACAGTGACTGTCCCTTGTGTAAGCCACTTGAATGTATTGCTATTCAACCACATTTATGGGCCCGTTTGGACCACGGCACACAGTAGCATCTACAGAGAAGAATATCCCAGGTGTAACAAGTTGTAAGAATATACCAACAGTTCTAAGAAGTTCCCTAGCACATAGTAGCATCTTCTAATTGTCTATACCACTTCACAAGGTATTGTTTGCACACATTGTTTTTGGTTCTTTTGATGGCCCTTGTTTTGAAATTGCTATTAGGCCTTGTAGCTTATATGTTTTGACTGCTGGAGAGCTTCTAAAGCTAAGCAAGAAGACCATTGCACGAGTTATAGCCACGCGCTCAGGTTTGAAAATTGTATATTTTTTAATCTAATGTATATTTTAATCCTTTTGCCATGTCATGTAATATGTCTTGCCTTGTAGCTTATATGTTTTGAAATTGCTGTTAGGCCTTGTAGCTTATATGTTTTGATTGCTAGAGAGCTTCTAGAGCTAAGCAAGAAGGCCTTGTAGCTTATATGTTTTGTGTACTTTTGACAATTTTTCTTAGTCACTGAAAGTTGTAGACCGAAGTTTTCATAGCCTAATTTTTGCTTCCTGCGAAGAACGATCATGTCAGATAATATAAGTGAAGAAAAAAATAGGGAGACAATCGCTAGATTGTGGTCTAACTTGAAAAGAAAAGGTGATGGAAAATGTTATTGTCCCTGCAAAATTTGTAAGGGCTTAAACCGTAGAAGATTGCTAATCAAAACAGTTAAGAGACATTGTAGGGAGAATGGTCACATTGAAGGGGGGCATGACTATCATCCACTGGTAAGTTGTTCATTATATCATTTTAACAATTTATATACATATGAAATCACTTGATGATGAGTTGAAGATCATGGTTTATTTATGTTAATCAATTTTATATAGGTTGATCTCCCCAGGGAAGTACATGATATGGAGGAACATGGGGGTGCGAATATCCAAGGTGAAGATAATGATCCCATGGAAGATGACGATCATGCGCCAGAAAACACAATTGAAGATGATGGTATAAATACATTGATCCATGACACATTTAGTCCAAGCGGATCTGATCATGATGATGATGATAGCCTTGATGTACCTCTACTTGAGAAGGCATACGAGCCCCTATACAAAGACTCCCAAACAACTCTTCTCTCTGCTGTATTGTTGTTGTTGAACTTGAAGGTTATGAATGGTTTATCCAACATAACAATGTCACGTATGTTAAGGTATGTCATATATGTCTTTATAGTTAACAAAGGGTGAATAATGTACCACTAATATTGTTTATATTAACAACTTATATTTTTTGCTGTAGATTGATAGGCGAGTTTTTGTTACCACCATCAAATATTCTACCTCGCTCATATCGAGAATTATCTGCTATTATGAAAGATATTGGAATGGAGTATCAAGCAATACATGCTTGTCCCAATGATCATATTATATATTATAAAGAACATGAATTTGCAACACAATGCCCTGTATGTCATACGAGTAGATATCGAACAGATCGAATAACAAAAAAGGTGCCTCACAAGGTTCTTCGTTACATCCCCATTATTCCACGGATGCGACAATTATTCAGGTGTACTAGCTTGGCACAATTTATGGATTACCATGCACGCAATAGAAGTCGAGATGACATTATTCGAATCCCTGCGGATGGTTCGGCATTTATGCACATAGAGGAAAAGTGGCAACACTTCAAAGAAGAACCTCGTAATCTCAAGCTTTCATTGGCAGCGGATGGTGTCAATCCATTTGGAGAGATGAGATCTGTTTGCTCGGTGTGGCCTGTTTTTGTTATCAATAATAACATTCCTCCGTGGATGTCAATAAAGAGGGAGCACATTATGTTGGCAATGATTGTTCCAGGTATTTTATCATTTGATAGTTATTAATTTACATGTACTTACAAATCTTACAGTAAAATGGTCACAATAATTATGTAATGTTACTGTTCATTCAAGTAGGTAAATATCAAGTTAAAGATATGAATGTATATATTGAGCCTCTTATTGATGAGTTGGTGGAGTTATGGAACGGTGTCACTATGTATGACGTGTCTAGACCAATAGGACAAAGACAATTTCAATTCCATGCAATACTTGTATGGACAATACATGATGCCCCAGGGCTAACACATTTTTGTGGTATGTTATAGTGAATTCAAGTTGCGCATGATAATTCTAATTATAAAAATCAACATATTTAATAATCCAATTATATCATTATCTTGTAGGTCTTCAAACAAAGGGAAAATTTGCATGTCCAGTTTGTGGTCCAAAGATGAAATCTCGTCATTCAAAAAGTTTAGGAAAGCATGTGTTTGATGAGTACAGACACTTCCTCCACAGGAATCATAAGTATCGAAGTATGGAAAAACATCTTTTCAATGGGAAAGAAGAGACTACATCAAAGCCACGAAGAATGACACCTCGCCTATGGAAGTTGGAATATAATAGAATTAATCGTCGAGGTAATGTCGTTCCACTTAATGGTTTATGTTTGTAATTTATATATTTCTATTGTGATTTTTGTTTACTAATTATGTAATTGATGATCGTGAAGGTCGTCAAGGCACTACTGACAACCTTCCAAAGGGACTAAAAAGCTATCCCAGACAATTTAGTAGGTTGCCCTACTACGAGAACCTACAAATTGTGCATTTGTTTGATCTTATGCATGTTGGAAAGAATATAACAGAGACATTGTGGAAAATACTGGATGGAAGGCGTGACAAAGAAAAAATTGTCAAAATTTGTAATGACATTCATGAATCCAATCATGCACTGAAGAATTTCATTCACTCAAATAGCAATAGAGATCAGATTAATATAAGTGCCCTTCCTTGGTTATTAACGGAGCAGCAAAGTGATGCCATAAAAGAAGTCATACGAAAAATTCGATTTCCCACAGGATTTGCTAGGAACATAAGCAATCTCATATCAAAGAAAAGTGAATTTGGGCCAGGGCTCAAAACGCATGATTGGCATACTTTCATCAAGGTAAGTTATGTTCTTCTGTATTTACAATATATTCATAAACTACGTGTACTATTCATTATGTTATGTTAGAAAATAATGAAATGATTGGTTTATAATTACTGCAGTACGTGCTACCTCTATCTCTCCCAGAGCACTTCAACAATAACATCAAACAAGTGATATATGATCTTGGAAAATACATGAGGTAAGCAGTAATATCTGTTCAATTTGTTGTATATATTTATTATATTCGCGATTTGTTTTTCTTGCTATGTAATCTATTGTATATTATTTTGTAAAGTCTCGTATTTATATATTTTTTGTGACTTGAATCTCTTAATGTAGGTGGTTGTCATCTAAAGAAATCCATAAAGAAGATATAAACTATTGGAAGAGAAGAATTCCTCATTTATTGTGTGAAATGCAAAAGTGTCTACCTCCAACTTTTTTCAATGCACAAGAACACTACCTCATACACCAAGTTGAGGAGATTGAATTGTGTGGACCTGCACACACTAGGTCAATGTGGATGGTTGAGAGGCACTTGAAATCTTTGAAGGCTTTGGTTCGACAAAGAGCACATCCTGAGGGTTCTATGGTAGAGGGATACATGGTATACCAGACTATGGTGTACATTACTGAATATCTTCCTAAGTTTGCTTCAAATATCCATGTAGATCGCATTTGGGATCTCGACCCTTTTAAAAAATTCAAAGGGGAGTACTTGATGGGGAAAGGTAGATTGAGGAAAGTGACAGGTAATAAATTATAAGATGTTATTGTAATAAATTATTTCTTAATCTTCAAAATAAATCGGTTGTAAGTCGTCTATTTTTTTTTTGTACAGTTGCTCGAGAGTGGGATGCACTACATTTGTATATTGCAAACAATCTTGATTGGATGACGGTATGGATTGAACGATGTCAACATTTTGGTCACACATTAACATGGGAAGGTGTATCTTCATTGGTTAAAGAAGCTCATCGTAATGGAGATTCTAATGTTACGCAAAGGGAAATAGATTTAGCATATGGTTTAAGAGATTTCCAGGTACGTACAAAATTATTAATCACCCGTATGTTTATCAACTCACGATATAATAATTTTGACATGTTTCACATATTATTGCAGGTTAAACACCACAAGGGTATGTTCTGTAATGGTCAAAAATTTCGCGTCAAAGTGTTGGATGACACGAAGAAAACTTGTGATTCTGGAATAACTGCAGTCTTTCAAGTGACTAATATTTCATCTAGAAATGACTTATATCCTCAAGAGTCTAAAAATCAATACTATGGCATTTTGGATGATATACTTGAGTGCGACTTTAGTTCCTTCAAATTAGTACTCTTCGTTGTCAAATGGTACAGGCTACGACTTAATCCAAATGATCCTAATAGAACTGTTATTGAACATGATAATGGATTTACAATGGTTAATACAAGGTCGTTTGAGCCAGTTGGGGATGAGCCCTATGTTCTTCCAAGCCAATGTGAACAGGTATTTTACTCAGAGGTTTCACATAAACCAGGTTGGTCATTTGTTGTTAGACATGAACCGAGAGGAAGGCCGATAAAGTATAATGCGATGGAAGAAGAAGATACCGAAGAAGTAGAAGATGATGTAGATGATGATCACGATCGACAATTATTGGATGATGTTCCTGAGACAAATTTTCATGAAGAAGAAGAAGAAGATGATGCTGCTACTGATGATGATGATGAAGATGATGTTGATGTTGATGATGATGATGTTGATGATGACGACAACGACGAGGACGATGATGATGACGACGATGACGACGATGATGATGATGATGATGATGATGATGAGGATGATGATGATGAAATTTAAAGGTATGCCATCAATCCTTAATGTATTTAATATTCATTTCTTGATAGAAATATATTTGTCTTAAATGGTTACATAGTTTATTCATTATCTATTTAAAAGCTATAAGTGTTATAATGTGTACGTTTTAATGTTTTTAATTTTTATGTGATGCTTATGATGGATGTGATTATGATTATGATGTGATTATGCTCATGATAATTGAATTACATTTGCAGGAAATTGAACCCCTTTCAAGAGCATCCCGCACAGTCTCATGGATCCACAGGTATAAGTCAATACACCTTATAGAAAGTCTATTTAATACACTTATCAATAGTAAGATTGATGTCTTCTAAGATCTCTCCCATTTGCAGGTACCAGCAAATAGGTATTTGTCAGAAGTGTCTTCCTCGAGTGAGGGAAATATAGGAATAGAAGAGGAAAGTGAGACATGCAGTTTATCTAGAATAGGGAGATTAACTAGAGGTCAAAGGACTAGAAGGAAATTCAATAAACACATGAAATTTTTCCTTGCTCAAGGGGGGTCATGTTCTTATGATGATGAGACGAAAGGCGACATCGAGGTGCCCTTGAGGTACCAACATCTACAGAAACATTGGGTACCCAAGGAACTTCCTCCAATAAACATTGATTTTTGTGTTAATGAGAGGATATATCGCATAGCACCATCATCATTACATGGTTTGGGCCTATTTTCTATGGATGGCATAAAGGTGTCTTACAACAAAGTTTCTGAATTGATGGAGTATGTTGGACCATGTTACGATTACAAAAGTTGGATGCATATTGTTCAATATAAAAAAAGTATGCGTAGGTATGCACTCTCGGCAAATTATATACAACAGCAAGATAATAATCAAAGTAAAAGTGTGGCTATATACATTGATGGAAGGCCAAAAGAAACAGGGAATAGGACACGACCTGGGTCAACTATAAAGCAACCCAATTGCATATTTGAGGCGCGCGAGGGAAATCGTGTATTCATCTGTGCGATAAAATCAATACGTGCAGGGGAAGAGCTGCTTATTGATTACAATTTGAACCGCATAGATACAAACGAGGCTACTATCATGGGGGTGGTACATACTATTAAACCAACTTCTAATCAATGACTCCAACATACCATTTAGTTATTAAATTTTTGGCTAACATTTTTATACTTGATCTTTGACACAGGGGCACAATATGGAGCAACCGCCCGAAGGTGATGGTGATGATATTCCTAGCTCATCTACACATGAGCAGGTAAAATTCATTGTAATTGTGCAAACTAGATAGAAGCAAAATGTTATTTTTTTTAATGTTATTTTCTTCATTGTTTTGGAGTAATTTTGATAATACTAATACTATTGTTGTCACAGAGGGCCGGTGGTCGGAGAGAGGGAAAGCAACCTGCAGTCCCTCAGGAGTCCCCCCTTGTGGACCCTTTTTTTATTGATTTAGCAGAGACCGATGACCCGATCGGTTCCATTAAAAAGCTGCTAAAGAAAATTGGGAAAGAACTTCTACGTTTGGTATCCATACATCCTCAGACTCAGGAAATAAAAGACAGGGCAGCTGAGTTGTTGCGCACTTCTGAAAACTTTAAAGTAAGTATTAATGAAATTTTTAATTATTACAAGAGTTCAATAATGGTTTTTATGTTATGCTCTTTTATGACATTAATTAAAATATGGATGCATTGTCTTTACAGAGTTATTTGCGTAATTTTGAACCCCATTCCCATGATGAGGCCGGTATTGCAAGTGGTTCGGGTAGATCACATGTTCCATTCCCCACTTGTGTTTTCCACTGAATATATATAGGAATGATCATAATCATTGACAATACATGCTCGAACAATCTTTTTTTTTAATGCTCTAAAAATCTTGTCCATGCTAGTCCACGCGTTCTATATTTATGCATGCTCTAACAATTTTATTCTTCAGCTCCTTTCCATGATGATATGACAACGCCGCCTCCATCCAGGACAGCCACAAATGTCTTGCCGACTGCCATGTCAACAACACACAGCCTAAATGTACCAACTGTTGCACCATCTACTGGTACACAAATCCCTCTTTTTCTCTCTTTTGTTATGTGTTTAAGTGTTATGTGTTTACGATGTAGACCCCTTGATTGTGTTTGTGCCATGGGTGCTCTGCACCAATTTATTTCCCTTGAAGTATTATTTCTTGGAGGCATTTGATAATGGTTTTCATTTTTTGCAATAGGAGATGCAACAAGTCCCGATGCAACATCATTTCCTGGATGTTCCCGTGTTCCTAGTACGGGAACGGTGAAGGATTGCGTATTGATCATCAGCGACGATGAAGGCGTTCCCTTAAAAGTATCCAAACTTCCAGGTACTTTAAAGTTATTATTATTCTATAGTGATATAATAGTAATTTAGTTTTTGATCACTCTTCATCGACTAATGATCCCATGATTATTTTGTAGGGAATGATATTTTTTGGCGAAAACTTGGTGACGAGTGTTTGCGGATATTCGGGCCCACCATACGTACATGGTGGAACATCATATCCTAACTAAAACCCCAAACCACTATTTTGATTTCATATCATTGCTAGAATAGTTTTCCTTTTCATCAATTTCTTGAACTATATTAAAGGTAGCTTCTCTTCATTTATGAGTCTAACATGTTTTTTTTTACTTAAAAGGTGGAATAACCAAGATAAAAAGTTGAAGGATGATCTTGTAGATAGTATGACCCAGCTTTTTGGACCTCGTGCATTCGAGAGAAACAAGCTCCTTGAAAGAGCTGGTTTATGTTTGAAGTATATTAGGGACCAGTACAGGAAATATTTAGAGGTTAACCCAAGGCACGAGCGTCCGCCCTGTGTTCTTGAGGCTGAGTGGCAGGGTTTGATTTTGGATGGAAAGTATAAAGCCGACATGAAAAAAGGAATTACGCCAGTAGAGAGTAGAGCAAGGTATGTGATACTTTTGAGAATGTAATTATGTACTAATTAACCTCTAAATTTTTCCTATATTGGTCTCTAACATATTTCAAACTTTTCATAGATTGCCTGACACATCAAAGGCAACAAAGGCAAGATTAGAAAAGCACGGGACACACAAGCTCGGCTCTGGTGGTTTTTCCAAACTTCAAGCACGAGTTGTAAGTATTAGTAAATGAAAACTTGTATCAATTTTTTTATATATTGCAAGGAAATTTTTTTTGATCAAACAATGCAAGTAAAATTCACCATACCAAGAAAAAATGTAGGGGTCAGAGTTCAATAGATGCCTCACAGAAGAGGACAAGAGAATTGGCTTCCAACAAGGCTATAGAGCCGTGGCTGAACGGCTACGAGCTGAAATCAGTGTGCAAGGTTCAAATAATGATGCATCTGAGCCACAGGTAAATAAGCTAAATGAAATTTATTTCAAATTGAATACTTTACCAATTAGTCTATTTGATGTTAAGTTCTAATATAAAGTGAGTATATCTGTTTTAAGAAAGCAGTGATAACAATGTGTAGGATATTGGAATGCAGCCTGACAATCCTTCTACACAATCTATGCATAATGAAGGTTCGCATGATGTGCATCCTAGTGGTGGAGGCATACATTTGCTATTAAAATTTTTATATGTAATTACAATTGGTGTTTGGATTAATGTAACATTTTGTATAGCAACTATAGAGGATCGAGGGGTCGGTGCTCATGAGCATGTTGAGGTTGAGTCTAGACAAAATGATGTGGCCAGATCAGGTAATTAAAGAGCGCCACAGTTATGTTCTTTAAAATAATTAAATACTTGTAACAATTATAATTAAATATTTTAAATTTAACTCTTTTATTTGTTATTGTAGAGGACCCCCCTTTGCAGCAGCATAGGAATTTGAGATCATCAAGAACAAAGAACAAAACAACTGATGAGGGGGGTATTGATGATAACACTGATGCTCCTCTTAGAGCTTACATAGAAAAAAAAATTAGAAAGAGAAAAAAGAAATGATTGTCATCTAAATACCTTAATTGATAATGACTGAATTTTATGTCTCAATGAATTTAATTATGTGCTAATGAATGTTCATGAATTATGTGTTTATTTTCATATTGATGAATGTTGTGTGTTAACGAATCTAATGTGTTAATGAATGTTATCATGTGATATTGATTGAATGTTACATTTTATTAATAATTGAAAGAATGAATGAATGTTAGATGTTAACGGGGAATGTAGAGTGATGTTAGGGGGAGGGGGGTGGGGCCAAATGAGCTTCCACCTTCACGTGGTTGGCCCTGTTTAGTAGAGAATATTAAACTATATTCTCGAAACAAAGTGAAGCTCAATAAGATACTAAATGAGTCAAAATGGTTATCAAGGTCCTCTATCCATAAGATACTTGTAGTCAAAATGGTTATTAATAAGATACTTGTAGTCAAAATGGTTATCTAGGTCCTCTATCCATTCCATAAGTTCTTCACCATTCAAACTTCCTCCATAACAAGGAATGTGCTCTAGGTTAGTCATGAAGCCTAGCATGGACTCTCTGTCAGATAGAGCCACTATTTCAGAGCCTTTTTTGTGCATTTCCTTCAAGCACTGTACAGTGTACGGATGTGAAAGGGAGAGCAGACCAGTGTGGAAGTTAGAGTATTTGTGTGGTGCAAAAGCTTCATTGAAAGAGAAAAAGAAGAAAAGAATAGAAATGATTTTTTTTCTTTTTATGTCATATATTGTAACCAGCTACTTATAACTTGCAAAAATTATTATAACCATTTGAAATTGAAACTTAGTTTAATGTGAAACTGAGAACTGCTTTATTAGAGCTTTCTGTGATTTAGATTCAGACATCAAGAACATTGTTTGCCTAATATTGTGATTAATGTTTATTTATTAATATCTCATACTGACAAACAATTGATAATTGTAGGGAAAACGTCATTGGGGGTCTTTGAGGATCCACCAGAAGCCAAGGAGAAAATGTATTCAAATGCTAAAGATGGTGTAACAGTCCTTACAGCTGTTGAACCTTGTTGTGTACTTCATCTCCGATTCTCCAAGTTCAACAGTACTGTGGTATTCCTTTGGATACTTCTAATGGTAAATTTCAGACATCAAGTTCTTTTCGTATGAAACTACTACATTTGTAATCTGTAGTTTTAAACTTTTAGTTTATAAATGTTCATCAGCTTTAGTTCGTATGCTGCCATTTCAAGTATGATTAATGAAGTTACCTTTATCACAGGATGAAAGTGAGCAGTCAACATACTGGTACGGAGCTGGCAGCATTGATACGGTGACTAGGGCATCGTTTAATGGTGGTATTGTGTTTTCCCGTATTTAGGGCATCGGCCTTTTGAAGCATTGCCTTCATCTTTCTTAAGTCTGAGTTTTAAGTTTGTTTATCTCTCTCGGCGCTGTTGAAAATACAAATGACAACGTTCTTGTTTGTTTTTCCCTTATATCCCGATGTGATTTCGCGGAGGGTTACGGCGCTGTTGAAAACACAAATGAAAACACAAATCCCTTGTGTAATTGCCACTTGAAGGAGGACAGTCACTGTAAAGACAACATGATAATGTACACTTACAGCCCGTGTACATTATCGTGTTGTCTTTAGAGTGACTATCCTCATTTGTTGAAGAAGAAAAGCATTAATGTGGCTGAATAGCAATACATTCAAGTGGCAATCACACAAGGGACAGTCACTGTGAGATGTCCTCATTTGTGACTGTCCTTACAGTGAGTGTACATTATCATGTTGTCTTTAGAGTGACTGTCCTCATTTGTTGAAGAAGAAAAGCATTAATGTGGTTCAATAGCAATACATTCAAGTGGCAATTACACAAGGGACAATCGATCACTGTGAGATGTCCTCATGTGTGACTATCCTTGTCACAAATGACTATCCTTGTAAAGACAACATGATAATGTACACATACAATGAGTGTACATTATCATGTTGTCTTTACAGTGGCTGCCCTCATGTTGTATATTCTTCTCTGTAGATGCTACTATGTGCTAGGGAACTTCTTAGAACTGTTGGTATATTCTTACAACTTGTTACACCTGGGATATTCTTCTCTGTAGATGCTATTGTGTGCCGTGGTCCAAACAGGCCCATAAATGTGGTTGAATAGCAATACATTCAAGTGGCAATTACACAAGGGACAGTCACTGTGAGATGTCCTCATGTGTGACTGTCCTTGTCACAAATGAGGACATCTCACAGTGACTGTCCCTTGTGTAATTGCCACTTAAAGGAAAAAAGCATTAATGTGGTTCAATAGCAATGTATTCAAGCGGAAATTACACAAGGGATAATCACTCTGAGATTTCCTCATTTGTGACTATCCTTACAGTGAGTGTACATTATCATGTTGTCTTTACAGTGACTGTCCTCATTTGTTGAAGGAAAAAAGCATTAATGTGGTTCAATAGTGATGCAGAGTAGTCAGGGCTTTTAGAATATACAAATATACATCCTTAACTCTCATTCCACCAAGGAAGAAGGAATTCCAATGGTTGAAACGTGAGTTAAGGTCTTTACATCAGTCAAACCCTGAAAATGAGGGTTTGTAAACAATGCACAGAAAATTTGAAATAACTTAGATATAAAACAAAGAGAATCAATCAAACCAACTTCCAAAGCATCAGATGTCACTATTACAACTTCCAGGCAAATTTTATCATCCAACCACCATCCGTACAGCCGTACAGAGTTCGTTTTTCACCAGAAATGCACTAAAACAGGGTTATTTTTATTTTTTATGAAAGCAAAATGATTACAATACTGGTTCTCTGTCTGTCTTCGACCATTTGAAGCCTAAAATAGGCTCTCCAAACGTTGGTTCAACCATCTAGGTGGTTAGAATAGTTTATCCAACAAATGTCAACTTTGCTAAGCAACTTTTAAAGTTGCATTACAACTTTGCAAACAACTTTGCCGAGAAGGTTAAAAATGTGTTGTGAAACTTTAGGAACCTTATTAAAGTTATTTTGGACCTTCAAACTTCTTAACAACATCTAAAAGACACCTAATAAACACTTACTATGCTCATTTCATCCAAGGACTCAAAAGATGCCCAAGGTTTATAAGTCACCAAGGGGTCTTGTGTCCAACAAGTGGATGTTTATAAGGAGATAAGATCAATCCTTAATATTTATTACAAACCAAGAAAACATCTAAAACTCCTATTCTAATTTATTGTCATTCAAACAGACTCTGATTTGTCATTCAAAAAGACTCTGATTTGACAATCAAAAGGACCTTTCACCAGTCAATCCTTCAAAGCTCCAAGGTGAAAATCTTATGTTCCAATTGATAGGATTTGACTCCTTGGCTTCATGGCAACTTCCTTCAATCATGGTGTCTTTGGCTTGCATTAGGGATGCCCCTGCATCAAATAGCAATGCATTCAAGTGGCAATTACACAAGGGATAGTACATGCCCATTAAAGTTGGTGTTTTGTTATCCAGCATGACAATGGAGACAACATACTCTGTGTCAATTTTACTGATCAAATTTCCCTCCGCCAGGCAAAGCAACAATCTGGGTATGATAAGGTGAAATTTTGTAGTCCTTTTGGGTATGATAACAGTTCCAGTTTCCAATAAGATGGTTCATTTTTATAATCTAGCTTCAATTTCTCTTGTGAAAATCTTTTTTTCATTTTATGGGTGGTAAAATATAATTATTATGCTAGAGGTGTGTACTTATGGATGATAATGAAACAAAATGATAAGATTTAAGACTCTTGTTTTTTTTTAAATAGCAATTTAAGTTTCCTTCTATTATAAATTACTGTTTTTCTATTTTTTAATGTATCTTTCCAAATCTTTTATATCAATTTTATTTATGAAATATAAATATATTAATAATGTTTTAGTGTTTTTAGGATTAGTTTATATCAATTCTATGTATCATCATTCGTCATTCAATTGTCAGTATTATTAATTTAGACTGTGCAATTGTAGAACTACTCGAATATGGGTTGGATGGATACTCAAGCAGGGGAACCCTCCTCAAATATCTCAAGCAGTGAACTTGGAAAAATGTGTCCTGAAGGAACCCTTTCCATCAGAGAGATAAAAGTACAAACAAGTAAAAGAAGCAGGCTCTGCAAATATGTTTTTGAGAAGAAAAATGATAGATTATTCGAGTATGGTTCATGAGGTATATCTAAAAAGACATTTTTTTTCTTATTATAATAAAAGAGGAAGTTGTGAATGTCAAAGTTGAGTGAAACAAAAATTATTTTCATCAAATTTTATTAGGCTTGCTTTTGGGAATAGTTTCTTACAATATTGCTATTAAGATTTTTATTGTGTAGTTTTTAGATTAGGTTTATAAAATTACATTTCATGAGTAGCGATTCATATTAATCAATTAACGATACTTTTGGAAGGTATTTTCAATGTGTCAAATTTTGATATTTTTACAAGAATTAGATTGTGTAATTTTTTTAATTAAAGTCATTGACTCATATTTCATAAATAATAGTTCTCATGAATCCATCTCTTATAAGATTAAATAGTCTATTTAGGAAGTATTTCTGATAGTATGTCAAATTATGATATTACTATTACCATTAGATTGCATGGCTTTGAAGTCAACCTCGTTGACCCACATTCTTCTCTGTAGATGCTACTATGTGCTAGGGAACTTCTTAGAACTGTTGGTATATTCTTACAACTTGTTACACCTGGGATATTCTTCTCTGTAGATGCTACTATGTGCCGCGGTCCAAACGGGCCCATAAATGTGGTTGAATAGCAATACATTCAAGTGGCAATTACACAAGGGACAGTCACTGTGAGATGTCCTCATGTGTGACTATCCTTGTCACAAATGAGGACATCTCACAGTGACTGTCCCTTGTGTAATTTCCACTTGAATGAGGACAGTCACTGTAAAGACAACATGATAATGTACACTTACAGCCCGTGTACATTATCATGTTGTCTTTAGAGTGACTATCCTCATTTGTTGAAGAAGAAAAGCATTAATGTGGCTGAATAGCGATACATTCAAGTGGCAATCACACAAGGGACAGTCACTGTGAGATGTCCTCATTTGTGACTGTCCTTACAGTGAGTGTACATTATCATGTTGTCTTTAGAGTGACTGTCCTCATTTGTTGAAGAAGAAAAGCATTAATGTGGCTGAATAGCGATACATTCAAGTGGCAATCACACAAGGGACAGTCACTGTGAGATGTCCTCATTTGTGACTGTCCTTAAAGTGAGTGTACATTATCATGTTGTCTTTAGAGTGACTGTCCTCATTTGTTGAAGAAGAAAAGCATTAATGTGGTTCAATAGCAATACATTCAAGTGGCAATTACACAAGGGACAATCGATCACTGTGAGATGTCCTCATGTGTGACTATCCTTGTAACAAATGAGGACATCTCACAATGACTGTCCCTTGTGTAATTCAAGTGGCAATTACACAAGGGACAGTCACTGTGAGATGTCCTCATTTGTGACTGTCCTTACAATGAGTGTACATTATCATGTTGTCTTTAGAGTGACTGTCCTCATTTGTTGAAGAAGAAAAGCATTAATGTGGTTCAATAGCAATACATTCAAGTGGCAATTACACAAGGGACAATCGATCACTGTGAGATGTCCTCATGTGTGACTGTCCTTGTCACAAATGAGGACATCTCACAGTGACTGTCCCTTGTGTAATTTCCACTTGAATGAGGACAGTCACTGTAAAGACAACATGATAATGTACACTTACAGCCCGTGTACATTATCATGTTGTCTTTAGAGTGACTATCCTCATTTGTTGAAGAAGAAAAGCATTAATGTGGCTGAATAGCGATACATTCAAGTGGCAATCACACAAGGGACAGTCACTGTGAGATGTCCTCATTTGTGACTGTCCTTACAGTGAGTGTACATTATCATGTTGTCTTTAGAGTGACTGTCCTCATTTGTTGAAGAAGAAAAGCATTAATGTGGTTCAATAGCAATACATTCAAGTGGCAATTACACAAGGGACAATCGATCACTGTGAGATGTCCTCATGTGTGACTATCCTTGTCACAAATGAGGACATCTCACAATGACTGTCCCTTGTGTAATTCAAGTGGCAATTACACAAGGGACAGTCACTATGAGATGTCCTCATTTGTGACTGTCCTTACAATGAGTGTACATTATCATGTTGTCTTTAGAGTGACTGTCCTCATTTGTTGAAGAAGAAAAGCATTAATGTGGTTCAATAGCAATACATTCAAGTGGCAATTACACAAGGGACAATCGATCACTGTGAGATGTCCTCATGTGTGACTATCCTTGTCACAAATGAGGACATCTCACAATGACTGTCCCTTCTGTAATTGCCACTTGAATGAGGACAGTCACTGTAAAGACAACATGATAATGTACACATACAATGAGTGTACATTATCATGTTGTCTTTACAGTGGCTGCCCTCATGTTGTATATTCTTCTCTGTAGATGCTACTATGTGCTAGGGAACTTCTTAGAACTGTTGGTATATTCTTACAACTTGTTACACCTGGGATATTCTTCTCTGTAGATGATACTGTGTGTCGTGGTCCAAACGGGCCCATAAATGTGGTTGAATAGCAATACATTCAAGTGGCAATTACACAAGGGACAGTCACTGTGAGATGTCCTCATGTGTGACTGTCCTTGTCACAAATGAGGACATCTCACAGTGACTGTCCCTTGTGTAATTAAGTATTGTGGGGAAGCATTCTAAATAACCAAAGCCGCTAACAATAAATTCAACACAGATATGTCCTCATTTCTGGGTATTTTAGCTCTCTAACAGCTGAATACCAGATTAAATAATAATGACAAAAGAAAAATAAACCCAACGTACTCAGAAATTGTAGCTGTGATTTTGCGGAGGGAATCTCTCTCGGCGCTGTTGAAAACACAAATGACAACCCGCTTGATTTCGCGGAGGGAATCTCTCTCGGTGCTGTTCAAAACACAAATGACAACCCGCTTTGTTCAAAACACAAATGATAACCCGCTTGATTTTGCGGAGGGAATCTCTCTCGGCGCTGTTGAAAACACAAATGACAACGTTCCTTTTTTTTTTTGCACTTATATCCCGACCAACATAAGGTCCATTTGTAATACAACATGATAATGTACACTTACAGTGAGTGTACATTATCATGTTGTCCTTAGAGTGACTATCCTCATTTGTTGAAGAAGAAAAGCATTAATGTGGCTGAATAGCAATACATTCAAGTGGCAATTACACAAGGGACAGTCACTATGAGATGTCCTCATTTGTGACTGTCCTTACAGTGAGTGTACATTATCATGGTGTCTTTAGAGTGACTGTCCTCATTTGTTGAAGAAGAAAAGCATTAATGTGGTTGAATAGCAATACATTCAAGTGGCAATTACACAAGGGACAATCACTGTGAGATGTCCTCATGTGTGACTGTCCTTGTCACAAATGAGGACATCTCACAATGACTGTCCCTTGTGTAATTCAAGTGGCAATTACACAAGGGACAGTCACTGTGAGATGTCCTCATTTGTGACTATCCTTACAGTGAGTGTACATTATCATGTTGTCTTTAGAGTGACTGTCCTCATTTGTTGAAGAAGAAAAGCATTAATGTGGTTCAATAGCAATACATTCAAGTGGCAATTACACAAGGGACAATCGATCACTGTGAGATGTCCTCATGTGTGACTATCCTTGTCACAAATGAGGACATCTCACAATGACTATCCCTTCTGTAATTGCCACTTGAATGAGGACAGTCACTGTAAAGACAACATGATAATGTACACATACAATGAGTGTACATTATCATGTTGTCTTTACAGTGGCTGCCCTCATGTTGTATATTCTTCTCTGTAGATGCTACTATGTGCTAGGGAACTTCTTAGAACTGTTGGTATATTCTTACAACTTGTTACACCTGGGATATTCTTCTCTGTAGATGCTACTGTGTGCTGGGGTCCAAACGGGCCCATAAATGTGGTTGAATAGCAATACATTCAAGTGGAAATTACACAAGGGACAGTCACTGTGAGATGTCCTCATGTGTGACTGTCCTTGTCACAAATGAGGACATCTCACAGTGACTGTCCCTTGTGTAATTGCCACTTGAATGAGGACAGTCACTGTAAAGACAACATGATAATGTACACAAGTACCGTGAAGGTAGTTGCAAGTTACGGCTGTTTCATTGCATACCCGAAACAATGAAGATGTTACGGTCCACAAAATGTTTGTGCTTGAAAGATGAACAAATAAAATTAAACTTCTAAATAACCAGAGCCGCTAACAATAAATTCAACACAGATATGTCCTCATTTCTGGGTATTTTAGCTCTGTAACAGCTGAATACCAGATTACATAATAATGACAAAAGAAAAATAAACCCAACGTACTCAGAAATTGTAGTTGTGATTTCGCGAAGGGAATCTCTCTCGGCACTGTTGAAAATACAAATGACAACGTTTCTCTACATTATCATGTTGCCTTTACAGTGACTGTCCCTTGTGTAATTGCCACTTGAAGGAGGACAGTCACTGTAAAGACAACATGATAATGTACACTTACAGCCCGTGTACATTATCATGTTGTCTTTAGAGTGACTATCCTCATTTGTTGAAGAAGAAAAGCATTAATGTGGCTGAATAGCAATACATTCAAGTGGCAATCACACAAGGGACAGTCACTGTGAGATGTCCTCATTTGTGACTGTCCTTACAGTGAGTGTACATTATCATGTTGTCTTTAGAGTGACTGTCCTCATTTGTTGAAGAAGAAAAGCATTAATGTGGTTCAATAGCAATACATTCAAGTGGCAATTACACAAGGGACAATCGATCACTGTGAGATGTCCTCATGTGTGACTATCCTTGTCACAAATGAGGACATCTCACAATGACTGTCCCTTGTGTAATTCAAGTGGCAATTACACAAGGGACAGTCACTGTGAGATGTCCTCATTTGTGACTGTCCTTACAATGAGTGTACATTATCATGTTGTCTTTAGAGTGACTGTCCTCATTTGTTGAAGAAGAAAAGCATTAATGTGGTTCAATAGCAATACATTCAAGTGGCAATTACACAAGGGACAATCGATCACTGTGAGATGTCCTCATGTGTGACTATCCTTGTCACAAATGAGGACATCTCACAATGACTGTCCCTTCTGTAATTGCCACTTGAATGAGGACAGTCACTGTAAAGACAACATGATAATGTACACATACAATGAGTGTACATTATCATGTTGTCTTTACAGTGGCTGCCCTCATGTTGTATATTCTTCTCTGTAGATGCTACTATGTGTTAGGGAACTTCTTAGAACTGTTGGTATATTCTTACAACTTGTTACACCTGGGATATTCTTCTCTGTAGATGCTACTGTGTGCTGGGGTCCAAACGGGCCCATAAATGTGGTTGAATAGCAATACATTCAAGTGGCAATTACACAAGGGACAGTCACTGTGAGATGTCCTCATGTGTGACTGTCCTTGTCACAAATGAGGACATCTCACAGTGACTGTCCCTTGTGTAATTGCCACTTGAATGAGGACAGTCACTGTAAAGACAACATGATAATGTACACAAGTACCGTGAAGGTAGTTGTAAGTTACGGCTGTTTCATTGCATACCCGAAACAATGAAGATGTTACGGTCCACAAAACATTTGTGCTTGAAAGATGAACAAATAAAATTAAACTTCTAAATAACCAGAGCCGCTAACAATAAATTCAACACAGATATGTCCTCATTTCTGGGTATTTTAGCTCTGTAACAGCTGAATACCAGATTACATAATAATGACAAAAGAAAAATAAACCCAACGTACTCAGAAATTGTAGCTGTGATTTCGCGGAGGGAATCTCTCTCGGCACTGTTGAAAATACAAATGACAACGTTTCTCTACATTATCATGTTGCCTTTACAGTGACTGTCCCTTGTGTAATTGCCACTTGAAGGAGGACAGTCACTGTAAAGACAACATGATAATGTACACTTACAGCCCGTGTACATTATCATGTTGTCTTTAGAGTGACTATCCTCATTTGTTGAAGAAGAAAAGCATTAATGTGGCTGAATAGCAATACATTCAAGTGGCAATCACACAAGGGACAGTCACTGTGAGATGTCCTCATTTGTGACTGTCCTTACAGTGAGTGTACATTATCATGTTTTCTTTAGAGTGACTGTCCTCATTTGTTGAAGAAGAAAAGCATTAATGTGGTTCAATAGCAATACATTCAAGTGGAAATTACACAAGGGACAATCGATCACTGTGAGATGTCCTCATGTGTGACTATCCTTGTCACAAATGAGGACATCTCACAATGACTGTCCCTTGTGTAATTCAAGTGGCAATTACACAAGGGACAGTCACTGTGAGATGTCCTCATTTGTGACTGTCCTTACAATGAGTGTACATTATCATGTTGTCTTTAGAGTGACTGTCCTCATTTGTTGAAGAAGAAAAGCATTAATGTGGTTCAATAGCAATACATTCAAGTGGCAATTACACAAGGGACAATTGATCACTGTGAGATGTCCTCATGTGTGACTATCCTTGTCACAAATGAGGACATCTCACAATGACTGTCCCTTCTGTAATTTCCACTTGAATGAGGACAGTCACTGTAAAGACAACATGATAATGTACACATACAATGAGTGTACATTATCATGTTGTCTTTACAGTGGCTGCCCTCATGTTGTATATTCTTCTCTGTAGATGCTACTATGTGCTAGGGAACTTCTTAAAACTGTTGGTATATTCTTACAACTTGTTACACCTGGGATATTCTTCTTTGTAGATGCTACTGTGTGCTGGGGTCCAAACGGGCCCATAAATGTGGTTGAATAGCAATACATTCAAGTGGCAATTACACAAGGGACAGTCACTGTGAGATGTCCTCGTGTGACTGTCCTTGTCACAAATGAGGACATCTCACAGTTACTGTCCCTTGTGTAATTGCCACTTGAATGAGGACAGTCACTGTAAAGACAACATGATAATGTACACAAGTACCGTGAAGGTAGTTGTAAGTTACGGCTGTTTCATTGCATACCCGAAACAATGAAGATGTTACGGTCCAGAAAATGTTTGTGCTTGAAAGATGAACAAATAAAATTAAACTTCTAAATAACCAGAGCCGCTAACAATAAATTCAACACAGATATGTCCTCATTTCTGGGTATTTTAGCTCTGTAACAGCTGAATACTAGATTACATAATAATGGCAAAAGAAAAATAAACCCAACGTACTCAGAAATTGTAGCTGTGATTTCGCGGAGGGAATCTCTCTCGGCACTGTTGAAAATACAAATGACAACGTTTCTCTACATTATCATGTTGCCTTTACAGTGACTGTCCCTTGTGTAATTGCCACTTGAAGGAGGACAGTCACTGTAAAGACAACATGATAATGTACACTTACAGCCCGTGTACATTATCATGTTGTCTTTAGAGTGACTATCCTCATTTGTTGAAGAAGAAAAGCATTAATGTGGCTGAATAGCAATACATTCAAGTGGCAATTACACAAGGGACAGTCACTATGAGATGTCGTCATTTGTGACTATCCTTACAGTGAGTGTACATTATCATGTTGTCTTTAAAGTGACTGTCCTCATTTGTTGAAGGAAAAAAGCATTAATGTGGTTCATTAGCAATGTATTCCCAGCATCTGTACCTGCATCTCTCTTATATACTACAAGTTACTTGCCATCAAAAATTGCAGTTCCCTCACGTGACATTGATGGTGAAGTGTTCTTTTCAAAACCATCATCTGTGGTTACCAATGCTCCTGTTTTAGGCAATAAGTTTGTTGCATTCCATGAGCCATTGGTCAAGTTTCTTCTACGAGCTTCTGATGCCTCAAAATCTAAGCAGCGCCTACGCATGCCTCGTTGTGGTTGATTATCATTCTGTACATGAATTATAATGAGTAATCAGTTTTGGGCTTTGGAATCTTGTATGTAACATGCACAGGCATTTCATGGCTAAATGAATCTATTTAAAAGCATCAACTTTTCTTACATGATGCTGGATACATAAGTAGAACAAGCGTATATCAAATTGGAAGCAATCAGAACTCCACAATGACATATTATTTAGAGTACTCTTCAGTTTAAGTAATAATGCATATATTGACACTGTAAAGACAACATGATAATGTACACTCACTGTAAAGACAACATGATAATGTACACTCACTGTAAGGACAGTCACAAATGAGGACATCTCACAGTGACTGTCCCTAGTGTAATTGCCACTTGAATGTATCGCTATTCAGCCACATTAATGCTTTTCTTCTTCAACAAATGAGGATAGTCACTGTAAAGACAACATGATAATGTACACTCACAGTGAGTGTACATTATCATGTTGTCTTTACAGTGACTATCCTCATTTGTTGAAGAAGAAAAGCATTAATGTGGCTGAATAGTGGCAATTACACTAGGGACAGTCACTGTGAGATGTCCTCATTTGTGACTGTCCTTACAGTGAGTGTACATTATCATGTTGTCTTTACAGTGGCTGTCCTCATTTGTTGAAAGAAAAAAGCATTAATGTGGTTCATAAGCAATGTATTAAATTAATTTTTTTTTTAATCCACCCACGGGCGTCGCAATTGCGACGGAAACCCGTCGCAAGGCGATGCAGGTGCCCGTCGCAATTGCTTGGGAGGTCCGTCGCGATTGCGACGGCCCTCCGAAGCCATGCGATGGGGGGGCGACGGCCATGCCGCTTCTTAAATCTTAGCCACATTGCGACGGATAGGTGTCGCAATTGCGACGGATACCCATAGACGTCGCAATTTGCGACTAAAAAATAGTGACGTCTATGGGTGTTGCTATTGCGACACATAGCTATCGCAATTGCGACACATAGCCATCACAAAATGGCCCAAAATGTATTAGTGACAAGATCCTTCATAGGTTCTATAGGAGGAGTAGTAGGATTCTCAGCAGACTAACAAGCAACACTAGGAGCTTGATTAATAGAACTAGAAGCCATAGATAAAGGAGGTATAGAAGGTGTAGGAAAAAGACTATGATTAAGATCCATCGGTGGCATACTCAACTCAAGAATTTTGCGATGCTTATAGGCTTGATATGAGCAAAAAAGATTATCAGGTCGAGAAGGACATGAATTAGGTATTGAAGGCCAAAGGAAGTCAAGTGTAGCACAATCCTTGGGCATAGAAGGTTGATATAAACTATAGTTAATCATCTTCACTTCTTCATCATGAACAAATTTAAGACACTTATGGATAGGGGAAGCAACAGCATGCATGGAATCCAACCAAGGCAAACCAAGCTTAACTTGAAATTGATCAGAAGTAGGAACAACAACAAAGGTAGTGTTCACAATTTTACCACCAAGTTCAACATGCAAGTTAATAGAACCAAATGATGGATAGAGAAAACCATTACAAGTTTGAATCCATACATCAGATGTATCATAAGAATCACATTGCAATTTTTTCATAAAAAGATTTTCTTCAGTAATAACATTGCCTAAAGATGTAGGATCAACAAGAAAACCATGCCTAGGTATCTAAGAAATCCTAGCATAAATGTAAAGGGGACCATCAGGAGCTTTAATAGTCTTAGAATCATCAAAGGTAATCAAAAGTTCGCGAGGTCTTTTATTCTTAGGTTGTTTTCAAGGTTTTGGTTGAGATCTCAATTTAGGTTGCAGTTTTAGTTTAGGTTGAGGTGGAACTTGAGGTTGAGCTTGAGATTGAGGTTGAGGTGGAGATATAGATTGAGACAAAACAACATGCTCCACATGGTTAACAATGTGATTAAGATCATCCATCTTTGAATCATAAACAATATCCATAGAAGATGGTTGGGAAATTGTATTAGTATCATGTGTAGGTAAATGATTCGTATAGATTTGAAGGTTTTGATTAGGAGGAGAGATAGACTTGTTCCCACTACCATAAAAATTATAAACAAATAAGGCATTAGAATCAATTAAGTCTTGAACCTTATGCTTTAAAGAATAACACTTCTCAATATCATGGCCATTTTGATGATGGTATTGACAAAAAGCTTTAGGATCAAAGGATTTAGACACTATCGTAGTAGGTAAATGAGGTTGAATAGGAGGTAAAACAATCATATTAGTAGTTAACAACCTATTCATAATAGAATGTAAAGATTCAGAGATAGGAGTAAACGTACGATTCAAACAAAAAGTAGTCGATGTAGAAGTAGCATTGTGAGATGCAACGACAACTTGATCAGCAAGTGTATTCACTTGTTTATTTATCTTGACATAGTTGTTGAGTTTTTTAAATTTGTTTGGATTAGGAGCAACATCACTCTTATCAACTGGAACATGAGCCATTGGAGTGTTGCTCTCAAATTGACTCACTTGTAATTGATAATGATGAAGTGCTGCACAAAGTTGTTGAAAAGAGGTCAATTCAGTAAGCTGAATCTTATCTCTAATATCCTTTTGTAAATTTACATACGTTGAATATCCATATCAGGAATAGGATAAGAAATCTAAGCATGCAAATGCTTAAATATACCAATGAATTCAGTCAATTTTTCCTTAGTGTTTTATTTACAACGCATCAAATCAGTTAAAGACACTTGTGGACCAATTTTATTTTGAAATTATTGAATAAAAGCATTGGCAAGTTTTGGAAAAGAGTCAATAGAATAAGGAGGCAAGGAACAATACCATTGTAAGGCCTTGTCATGAAAAGTTCTAGCAAACAACTTGACTAAAATCCTATGGTTATGAGCATAGTCACTACAAAGGATTTGAAATTTTTTAACATGAGTAACAGGGTCTCCCTTACCATTATAATTCTCAAGACAAGGCATATCAGCTTGCTGAGGAACAAGAGCACGAATGATGTCTAGGGATAAAGGACTTCCCATGTCACATGTAGGAATGCTAAACTTGTTTTGAGTTAAAGAAGTAAGTTAATGTTGTAAAGATGACACAGTTTGAGCCAAACTAATGATTGTTGAATCATTAGAGGAAATAGGAGGCATAGAAACATTAGAGACACTAGGTAAAGTGTATGAAGCACCAGGAATGGAAGACACAACTGGAGGAGCACTTGGAACCACAGTTGGAAGAGGATTAGAATAAGTAAAAGGAAAACTATGGTAATAAGGTTGTGATGTAGGAAGAGACATAGGAGGAACACTCATAGTAAGAGGGGGAACCGTTGTAGTCACCAAAGGAGGAGTATAAGTAGGAATACTAGGTAAAGGAACAGAAGAAGGTTCTACACTAGTAATCAGAGGAATCAATCCTAAATCTTGAGCTTCTTCAACTAAAGCTTTAACATTTTAATACACAAGGTGAGTGATACCATGAAGGATATTAACACCTTGATCATTATCATGAAGAACTTTCTTAAGAGCCTCTATATCTTGAATAGAATCTTGATTATGGTTTACTTGGATAAGCCAATTACCCATTTTATCAAGTTCAGTTGAAAGTTTTTGGACTTGTTCAAGAGGAACTCTTAAAGAATCATCCTCATCATGAGATGAGTGAGAAGAGTTTTTCTCCATAATAGGATTGGAATCATGAAGAATCAAATTGTCATCTGAAACCCTAAGGAAAGGAGAGGAAGACTGGGATCAAAGGCACCAATAAGTATACAACTTCATCTAACCGGAATATTATAGGTAGGACTAGAGGTAGTAAAGCTCATATACCAATGTAATGCAAATGAACTAAACTAAGAAAACACAAAGCAAGAACAAATGAATGTTTTTGTATTTTTATTTTATATGAGATGCAAACACATAAAAGAAACCTAATACATGCAAGATCTAACACCATAAAAGAAAGACTTGTCAATTGCGGGTTCACCAAAATGTAATATAACAAAAAGGTGGTCACCAAAATGTAGATGACCAAAGAGTACTATATCAAAAATGAAATGTTGTGTGTGATAATATGATGAAGATGGGAATATAAGATGTACCTTTTAACCTCAAATTTCCAAAGGAAGATCCAAATTGATTAACCACAAGAGGATGGTCAATACATAGATGAATCAATCGATGGAGAATATGAAGAAAGAGGATAACCTTGTATTCCATTATGGAAAGTGTGTATTGAAATCTTAATTGAATTGAAAACAAATACTAACCTCAAGTATGATAGATCTGGAAAATGTTGTTTTCTGATGTGTGTGTACTATTTCAGGGAATTCTACAACTGGAACTGGGCTAGGAATGCAAAAACAAAGAAAACCCAGAAACCTATTTCTTTTCTGAGTGAGGTCATCCTTGACCCAAGACAGGGGTAAGATCTTACCCGAGGTACAATCTTACCCCAAAAAGTCATCCTTGACTTGCACTGCTTTGACAAAAATTTTGTTCACAGATCTCAGAAGTTCTCTGAAAAGGGTACTCAAATCTAAACTGCAATTCGTTGACCCACACTTGTACCTACAATAAAAAGAGGGTTTTTGTTGTTTGGATGAGGGGTTTGCCTTGGTCAAACCCCAGTTTGGAATCAACCTTGAAATATAATTAAAATTGCAATATATAAACAAAGTAAATGGAACTCTTCACCTTGCTTATGTTGAAGTCCTTGTGGAGGATTTGAATCCTTGAATCCACAAGTATGGATGATTCAAATGAATATAGAATTGAATGTAGGATGTCTCAAATAAATTTCATTAGATCTTCAACACCAATCTTGAGTGGATCTTGGAATAGGAAGAATCTTGAATGAATGTGGATGGATAAATCTTCAACAAGAGGGCTCCAAAGAGATTAAATCCTTCAATGGCTATCAATGGATCTCCTTGATGAATTGGATCTTGAATGCTTGGATGCTTGAGGATGATTGAATTCTTGAATGCTTTCCTTCTCATTCTTGTTTGATCGCTTGATTTTGCTTGCTTGAATTCTATGGTGATTTGATGTCTTGATCATGAAAAGTGGATGTGAAAATGAAAGAGGAAGGCTTCCTTTTATACTAGTCTAGGGTGCAAACTTCTAGAGAGGCCGACATAGGAGAATTAAATTACCATAAAGCCTTAACCCCTAGAAATGGACCTAGATTAAATACAATTTAAGATTTTACCGTTCTAAAATCTGAAACAGCCGACCCGAAAGCGGGAAATAAAACTTTCTGAAGCCTGACATCTTGAAACCTCTGGAATCTAAAATTTGGACCTAGGGTCAAGGTCAAGGTCAACTTTGACCTAGGTCAAAATCAAGGTCATCCTTGAACTAGGTCAAAGTCAAAGTTGACCTTGACCTGGAAGGTCATCCTTGACCTTAAAGTCAAAGATCTCAGTTTCTCAGGATGGAGTGCTAGAAAGGGGTTGGAAACAGGTGGAGCAGAACTGGGGGAAAAGCTAGATCCAGTTAAAGACCCACTCAAAGGTGCTTGACATGACCCCATACCACTTACTTGGAGGGATAAACCTATCCTAAATGGAAGTGCTTCCATTTTCTGACGATACACACAACCATATATATATATATACATATGCATGTCATATATATGTATGTACATATATATGTATGTGTATATACATATACATGTCATATTATATATGTATGTGTAGATACATATACATGTCATATATATGTATGTGTATATATATACATACATATACATGTCATATATATATATATATATATGTATGTGTATGTACATATATACATGTACATACATGTCATATATATGTATGTGTACATGTATATATATACATGTGTGTACATATATGTCATATATATGTGTGTGTGTGTGTCATATATATATATGTGTGTGTGTGTGTGTGTGTGTGTGTGTGTGTGTGTGTATGCATACACATGCATATATATACGTACATACATATGTGCACATGTATATATGTATGTGTGTATACATATGTACAGTGCACATTTATTTATATTTAAATGTAATTTATGTAATTGATTTTACTTTGAAATAATGTAGCAAAATGTGCATACTTTAATTTAATTTTTAATTAAATTAGGAAAACGTATATATGTAGACTTTATTTGATGGTAAATAAAATCTTTCACGTATACATATATAGATCTATCAGACATATTATTGCACATCACATATGGAAAATGCAACGATTCACCCTGCGGAACTATTTGCACACACTAATAGATAAATTGAACAGTTGCAAGATTTGATAAATAATCTGACTAGCTCTAGTCTCTATAAGAGCACATGTCAATCGATACTTACTAGCTTGATTATCATTAGGGGTGACATTCATGGTACCACTCCCTATGCCCTAGATGTTATAGAGGCCATAATTGAGAGGAAGAGACAAGAGGTTGGCTCTGGTCTTTCTCTTAAGGAGGTACAAGCTTTAGTGCCTAAAGCGACCCTGAAAAGGGAAGATTTCTCATATTATGCAGATTTACACTATGTGAAGGGATATCAGGTTACCAGGTGTCAAGATCCTACTATATCAACATTGATATACCCACGATTTCTAGCTGCCCATGGTCGTTATCCAAATAATGACCAGATTCTATTGTACTTTGCATAATAGATTTTTGTTGAGGTTCATTTAGGCAGGGTCGTTAATTACATTGATTTTCTAGCACATCTAGGATAGGGGCATGGTAGAATTTTTGGTAGAGATGATTCTTGTCAAGATAATCGGTAGAGGCCAGTACACATGGTCATTGTCAGTCAGAGGACACCTGCTATAGCTCCTTCATTGGGTCCTATTGTAGATGATGTTATTCGTAGCACCTAGCTTCGAGGTGTGATTGATAGTGTGGGGGACATTTTAGAAGTTGTCATATCCATATCTAGTGATCAGGTTGGTCAATACCTGATGTCTCGACAACACTATAGATCGTCAGGTGGAGCACCCTCTAGTAGGACCGCACATAACATGTATAGTGCAGTAGGCATCCCTTCACTTTCTATCCTAGAGGGACTTACAAGAGAGATGACATGGGTCACATTGACTAGTTTGGGTGAGGATCTATTGGATGCATATGCATTTATACCAATAGAGCATGATATCCCCATATCAAATGTACGTTAGAGCTCATGTGGGTACTGTTAGATACGCTCAATGACATCCTTCTCACCTAGACCATGGCCATAGTGGCAATGCTCGTGAGGATCCACCTACTGATCACTATATTGTTGCACAGAGAGATGCATATGGTACAGACCCTTCAGTCAGTGCAGGGCACTAGTTCTCTGATGTTGGCCTTGATGATGTTGACTTCAGCATGACCATGATGAGTTACCTATATTTGATGACACATGATGATAAGACTTCCATGCCATCTGATTTGGTTAGTCCATTGCATTTATCATTAGAGAGGCGTGTGTGGTCTACTCATGTTGCAGATGAAGAGTTGAGATTGGATCAGACACATCAAAATATTGATACCTTGGTTGATAGGATCAAGGCTAGGGAGTCTAAGTACTATCAGGTGCAACCACCTACACATGTATAAATCAGATTATATATATTTAATGTTACAATTTAACTTATTTATTTTCAAAATTTCAATCAATTTATATATATGTACATGTGTGTATATATATATATATATGATATATTTTTTGTCTACTAGGATATGCCTCTTGTTACTCCTTTGAACACAAATCATGTACATCATCAGGAATCACTCGATGATGACATCAATAGTGGACAGGTGAATTTTTAATTTGTTGATGTGTGTACATGTACTATGTGTTTACATGCTTTATAACATGTTTTCTTGTACAATATTTTATCAAACTTAAGATGTGTACAATGTTTATATATTAATTTATATTAAGTCAAAATTGGTCCTAATAGGTTCATATTAAGTCTAAATATGTCCTAATAGGTTTAATTAGGTCTCATTGGGTTCTATTTGGGTCCTAGTGGGTCTAATTGGGTCCTAATTGGTCTAATTGGGTCTAATTAGGTCTAACTCGATCTAATTGGGTTTAATTAGGTCCTAATAGGTCCTAATTGGGTCTAACTAGTCTAGTTAGACCTCTAATTGGTCTTAATAGGTCTAATTGGTCCTAGTTAGGTCTAGTTAGGTATAATAGGTCCTAATACATGTCTAGTTAGGTCTAATTGGTCTAGTTAGACCTCAAATTGATCCTATTGGGTCTAATTGGGTCTAATTGGGTCCTAATGGGTCTAACTGGGTCCTAATTGGTCCTAATAGATTCTAATAGGTCTAATTGGGTCCTAATTGGTCTAGAATTAAGTCTAATTGGTTTAATTAAGTCTAATTAGGTCATAATTGGTTTAATTAACTCTAATTAGGTCCTAATTGGTCTAATTAACTCTAATTAGGTCATAATTGATCTAATTAAGTCTAATTAGGTCCTAATATGTATAAAGAGGTCCTAATGGGTCTAATTGGGTCCTAATATGTCATATTATGTCCTAATAGG
Source organism: Chamaecyparis obtusa (assembly GCA_027943335.1). Classification (NCBI taxonomy): domain Eukaryota; kingdom Viridiplantae; phylum Streptophyta; class Pinopsida; order Cupressales; family Cupressaceae; genus Chamaecyparis; species Chamaecyparis obtusa. The sequence continues at coordinate 576,102 of BSBK01007505.1, forward strand.
TTCATATTATGTCTAATTGGTCTAACTAAGTTCATTTTCAGTCCAAATAGGTCCTAATAGGTTCATATTAAGTCTAAATAGGTCCTAATAGGTATAATTAGGTCTAATTAGATCCTAATTGGGTCCTAGTGGGTCTAATTAGGTCCTAATTGGTCATAATTGGTCCTAATTAGGTCTAATTAGGTCCTAATTAGGTTTAATTGGGTCTAATTAGGTCCTAATAGGTTCTAATTAGGTCTAATTGGTCTAGTTAGACTTCTAATTGGTCTTAATAAGTCTAATTGGTCCTAATAGGTCCTAGTCATGTCTAGTTAGGTTTAATAGGTCCTAATAGGTCCTAGTTAGGTTTAGTTAGGTCTAATAGGTCCTAATACTTGTTTAGTTAGGTCTAATTGGTCTAGTTAGACCTCTAATTGGTCCTATTGGGTCTAATTGGTCCTAATAGATGTTCTAGAGTTAGGTCTAATTAGTCTTAATTGTTCCTAATAGGTCCTAATTGTTCCTAATAGCTCCTAATAGGTCTAGTTAGGTCTAATTGGTGGACCTAATAGGTCAAATTGGTCCTATAGGTCCTAGTTAGGTCTAGTTAGGTCTAATTGGTCATAATAGGTCCTAATAGGCCTAGTTAGGTATAATTGGTCTCTAGTTAGACCTCTAATTGGTCTTAATTGATCTAATTGGTCCTAATAGGTCCTAATAGGTCCTAATAGGTCCTAGTTGGTCCTAATTGGCCCTAATAGGTGGACTAATTGGTCCTAATAGGTCTAGCTAGGTTTAGTTAGGTCTATTTGGTCCTAATAGGTCAGGTAATACACCTAATTGGTCAGGCTAATAGGTCCTAATAAGTCTAATTGGTCCTAATAGGTCCTAGTTGGGTTTAGTTAGGTCTACTTGGTCCTAATAGGTCTAGTTAGGTCTAGTTAGACCTCTAATTGCTCCTAATAGGTCCTAATTAGTAATAATTAGTCTTATTAGGTCTAATTAGGTATTGTGACATCACATTTACATGATTCATTAGGACACGTCCTGACCATCAACTTAAAATATCTAGAGAGAGAGAGAGACAAAGACATACCTTGTTTCCTACGATAATATCTTTCTCATGCTTCTTCATGTAGTCTTTGTTCAGCCTCTTATGAATAATGTTGTGTACTCTTGTTTAGCCTTCTCTTTTTATTTCCCATCACAAGTTACAAAATTGTTCCACCAAAATGTCTTCCTTCTCCTAAATGCAAATTATTTTGCAGCTTTCGGATTAATGAAATGAGAAAAATGTACATTTATTTATATGTAATTGTTATTAACCCAAAATGACACCAAATAGGCTGACCTAGGTTTCTATCAAAAGTCACTTACTTTCTATTGAAAGTAAGTTAGTGATGGCTAAAATTGGCATCAAAATGGAAAGTACTTTTGATCGAAAGTACCTGGTTTAGGCCATGTTTACAAACTATGAAGAAATTCTGATAATTTCATGGCTTTGGGGCTCAAGTGTGGGGATCAAATGGAAGAATAAGAAGATATCATTTTTCATAGCACAAGTACTCAAAATGGGCTTTCTAACGATTATATATTTGACTATTTTTTAATTTATTATGTATATGGTTTTTGACGTTAATCGAATGTAGGTTTTTTTATCAAATATAAACCTCAGAGTTTGACGTTCAATGAAAAATAGTAAAAAAAATTAAAAAAAAATTTGAAAAATAACAATGCCCTCCATCTTCGAGTCTACTTTCTATCAAAAAAAATAATTGAAATTCAATAAATACACAACAAGTTATAAGCTATGTAGTTAAGGTATGTCAAAATTATGGTTTAGTCAACTTCACATGTTAATAAAATATGTAATAATTATGATAATTTCGTCAAACCAATTGCATGCCCTCAGTATGGATGTTGTGAAACTAAATTCGAAAGAATCATGTATTCATATCTATTTTTTAAAAAAAGTTATGCTCTATGAAAATAATGTTACTCTTTGAAAATGACGTTTTCAACACCATACCAGTTTTTGTGGGAGAAAGAAAAAACTATTCAATTTTTTTTAAAAATAAAAATATATATTTAGAATCTAGACAGAAAATCTTAAAAGACTCTAATTTACTTCATCCTCCGATTTCAAACGGTTCAACGATAATATGCATCTAAATCTGATTTTTTTTTTCAAAATGTATAGTTCAATGTCCGTTTAGGCAAAAAAGTGTAACCCACTATTGTGGGTTCACCCCCCATATCCTAACAAGCCTCTACTCAAAAATAGTATACCTACCCAAGATTATTTTCTCTATCCAATGCTTCACCCCCTCAACTCCCTATCCCTACTTGCCTCTAACTTGGTTGATTCCTTGAGGAAAATATAAGTAGGGTGATTCCTCAAATACCCATAAGAAGAAAATAATAGTTTATGTGGAGGATTTGGAATGTCAAAGAGAACATGAGGTTTAATCTAAATATTCTAAAATATGTAAAATGATGGAGGGGATTTTCTTAATGCTCCAAAATTTAATAAGGATGATAAAGATTGTATTCTTCATACCCCTGCCCAACTTAATCCATTGAGGAGGTTATTTAAATTGTAGCTACCATGATTGGAGAAAAGCTTATTGAATTATATAAGGAAACACTCACCCACCATAAAATTAGTTTTAAAACATCTCTCTTTGTGAAGAGATTGGAGAAGGTGAGATATGGGGGGACCTCACCTCAATGGGTATTTAAAAAAAAATATTGCCAATTAGTGTCAAAACATGGATAAACAAAATCATTTAAGGTTGAGATCACTATGCAGAGTGGCTAGTATTGAGAAGGATATCCCCAACATCAAGATAGGAATTTAACAATGTTCAACCATCTATAATATTATCAAAAGTATTGAATTTCTATATGAAAATATTATTAATGTTACTAACATTAGAGCTAGAAGCCAAAAAGCCAAAGATGTTGGACATAGAGGAGTTAATATTGTGGATTACTAGTTGAAGACCTTTCATTTAGAAGAGTGAGAAGATGCTAAATTACTAAATCTTTTAGAATTTTTTGTCTTATTTTATAGATTAATATTTTTTTCTAGTTATGAATGATTTTGAGTCTTAATATTTCCATTGTTCATTGTGGAAGCAACTTAAATAAGATTATTTGTTGTTTTATTTTAAAAAATATAGATATACAATATTCATTCTTCAAAACAATTTCTTTTATTCTAGTAGATATACAAATTTCACCATTACAAATATATCAAGGAGAAGGGTACCAGTATCAGTTATAGCTAATTTTGAAAACTTTAGGCTCCTAAAAAATACATCAAATTTTGATAATTCTTGTTGTTTTCTTTGTATACAACTTAAGAGTTTATTATCATTGTTTGACAAATGCAAGAGGATTCGTTATGCCACAATGGGAAAGAACTAGTCATTTCAAGGTGGTTTCCAACATTTTCTTCATTTCCCCATTAGGGGAGAGAACCTAGTACCTGAATGTGTTCCAATGGTTGTGATAGGAGTTGTTGATTTAATATCCATACTTATTGATTTAATTTCTACACTTCTTGAATTAATGTGCAACTTTGTTGACAATATTGCACCAATAGTTGTGACTTTAAAGTTGTTATTTCTATGATAACTACCCATAATTGAATGAAATGCACCCTTACTTGTAAAAAACAACCAATGATGTGATGCCACATCAGGTGCACAAGTATGGGTGTCACTTTTGCATGATAACTAGTCTCAACTTTTTTTGGGTTGTTTTGGACACCTTGGCAAAAAACATGTTGATGTGGCATCATATTTGATGATGTGGCCTTGAAACCTTAGTTATAAGAAAGAGACTTTTAAGTAAGTTAGAGTAAAAAATTGGGAGTGATTTGAAATTTCCACATAGGATTTTGAGAAGTGCAAAGTTAGGATGCTCAACTAGTGGGTCCTCTCCCCTAAATGCTCAATTTGACCATCACAAAATTGATCCAATACTTATGAACAAATGATCCAATAATTATGGGCTATGAGTACCAATAAAGTTGCACAATTCCTCTAATTAATAAATAATTTTTTTTTCCAACTAGAGATATATAGGTGAATAACTATTGATCTAATAGATTTTTTTTTTGAACTTTTGATTAATACCCCTTTTTATTGAACTTTTAATTAATACCCCTTCTCCTAAATTTAAATTGAAGGCCCATCATATAGAATCATCTTGATTTATTGCAAACCTTTTAGAACAGATGTACACCATCTCATATCTTGTAGTTTATAAAAGAAAAAGAAAAACTTTTAACGTTCACAAAGAATTTTAATATCCGCCTCTTATAAGGGTAAGTGCACAAAGATGGGGGACCAAAAAGGGGGTATAAGATGCCACTTTTTTCCTGAACTCTGAACTTCAACAAGAAATTGAAGATAGTTAGACTCAAAATTTTAAGATGCAACAAAAATAAGAGTTGTAATACTCTGAATCTAGTTCCTAAACTACTAACTTATTTTGAAAATGGTGCAGATTAAGGCCCTAAAAAAGGGGGAGAACAAAAAGTGGTCCTGTTTTTTGTCCAAAAACATAACATAGCATTTGGTGTGCTCCCCCTAAAATGTTAACCTTTTTTTTGAATTTTTTTAATCACTCTGGTGAGAAGTTAGCTAACACCACGTAGTTTATCTTGAATTTTTTTGGTAATTTTTTTATGAATGTATAATTTTTGATGAGTTTACGAAGTGCACACATCCTGAAAACATGAAATTTCTATATGCTCCCCCTAGAAATCATTTAAAACTAATTGAAAATCAAAATTTCTTTTTTTTAAAGTGTGTAGAATGGAGTCTAGTTTGTAAATATGTAACTTGTTGCAAAATTCGATGAATGAGCTAAAATCTATGCCCAAAATACTGAATGTTGGTTTTTTACAAAAAATGGACATACACACAAAAGAAATTAGAGTTGAAAAACTTAACATAATCAGAATTCAAAATAAATTATATGCTTAGATAGATAACAAAGAGATCTACAATATCATGTCGTCCGATTTTTACGTTCTTGAGCCACGAGTAAACCTGACGAGGAGCACACAAAAAAAGATGTCATTTTTTTGTATGTCTGTTGGAAAACACGTCTCAAGCCTATTTCAATTGTCCAAGCCTTTGGGTTGGATCTCCAAGGCAAATCCAAGCCTTAGGATTGGTAAATTCAAATGCTTTACAATTGCACACACCCTATAGGGCGTGTGCACTATTTAAATCTATGACTTTCATAGCGCATGCACGCTATGAAAGTCATAGATTTGCATAGTGCGCACGCCCTATAAAGCATGTGCAATATGTAAGACATAGATTTATATATATATATATATAGAGAGAGAGAGTAATTTATACAAATATAACATTTAAGTATAAGTTTGATTTAATTTAATTTCTTATGCTTTACGTTATACTTGTATAAATTATAAAATATAATACTTCTAGGATGTTTGGGATAGGTTCCAGCTTCATAGGAGTTAAGATGCAGATTCTAGATTTGAAAAATTTCAGACTTAGCCAAATTTCAGGATTCAGCAAGCCTTCAGCAAGGTTACCTCCCACAATCCATCATGGATTTCTAAGGTCAAATTGAAGCTGGCAAAAGGATTCCCAAAGGGTTTTAACTTGTTTTATCACAAATCACTTGATTTTGACCCCATCTCTACGATAGACTTAGCTTAGCTCTCACCCAAATCTCTCTCTCTCTCTCTTCTCACATCACCCTCTCTCTCCCCCTTATCTACTCTCTTTCATTACCCTCTCTCTATATCACCATCTCTCTCTCTCTCTCTCTATATATATATATATATATATATCACCATCTCTCTCTCTCTCTCCCCCTTCTCTCTCACTCACTCTCTCCCTCAGAAGGAGGAGAGAGAGAGAGAGAGAGAGAGAGAGAGAGAGAGAGAGAGAGAGAGGATAATGAAAAAGAGTAGATAAGGGGGAGAGAGGGTGATGAGAGAGAGAGAGAGAGGGGGTAATGAAAGAGAGAGAGAGAGAGAGAGAGAGAGAGAGAGAGAGAGAGAGAGAGAGAGAGGGTAATGAAAGAGAGAGAGTAGATGAGAGAGAGAGAGGGTAATGAAAGAGAGAGAATAGATAAGGGGGAGAGAGAGAGAGGGTGATGTGAGAAGAGAGAGAGAGAGAGAGAGAGAGAGAGAGAGGGGGGTGATGAGAGAGAGAGAGAGAGGAGAGGTGATGTTTTTGTGTGTGTTCGTGTGTGTGTGTGTGTGTGTGAGAGAGAGAGAGAGAGAGGGTAATGAAAGAGAGAGAATAGATAAGGGGGAGAGAGAGGGTGATGTGAGAAGAGAGAGAGAGAGAGAGAGAGAGAGAGAGAGAGAGAGAGAGAGAGAGAGGGTGATGAGAGAGAGAGAGAGGAGAGGTGATGTTTTTGTGTGTGTTCGTGTGTGTGTGTGTGTGTGTGTGTGTGAGAGAGAGAGAGAGAGAGATTTGGGTGAGAGCTAAGCTAAGTGTGTCGTAGAGATTGGGTCAAAACCAAGTGATTTGTGATAAAACGAGTTAAAACCCTTTGGGAATCCTTTTGTCAGCTTCAGTTTGACCTTAGAAATCCATGATGGATTGTGGGAGGTAACCCTGTTGAAGGCTTGCTGAATCCTGAAATTTGGGTAAGTTTGGAATTTTTCAAATCTAGAATCTGCATGTTAACTCCTATGAAGTTGGAACCTATCCCAAACATCCTGAAAGCATTATATTTTATAATTTATACAAATATAACTTAAAGTATAAGAAACTTATACTTGAATGTTATATTTGTATAAATTACCCCCCCCCCCCTCTCTCTCTCTCTCTCCCTTATCACCCTCTATCTATCCCTTATCTCTATCTCTCTCTTTCTAGTTTTTCATAACACGCATGCGCTATGTAAAAATATGGATTACACTTTTGTGGCTTTGTATAGTGCGCACGAGGGGTGAAAATTTTAGAATTTTACAAAGCGCGTGCGCCCTATTTGGCCCACACACTATTTGGGGTGCGCCCTATTCGGTGCACGTGCTTTGTTTTGGCTTGGGCAACCCAAGCCATGGAGTGTGCGCCCTATAGGGCGCACGCACTATGCGTGATTTGGGACCAAAAAGAAAAGTAGCATCTTTTTGGTCCCCCATCTTTATGCATATACCCATAACACTCTTCATAAGACATCCTCTATGCAGTAGATTATTTGCACCTGATATGACAATTTATTTACATTTATTAATTAAATTGAAAATTATATAACCACTATTTTTTATTTTTCATTTTTCAATTTTCAATCTAATTAATAAATATCAACAAATGATTATATCACTGCAAATAATCAGCTGCATAGCCAAGGGTCCTTCACAGCCCATTCTATCTTTTTTACTACCGGTGGGTCAATAAAATATTCAAATTAGTTGAAAAATAAAAAATAAAAAAATATTCAAATTAGTAACGAACTGATTCTTTAGAAATAAAGAAATTCTAGAGTAATTTTCGCATTTGATAAAAACACGTGGGCAGCATTTGGCCAAAACCATCTAGGAACGTTCGACTATTCCAATGCGGATCCCTAAACCCATGTATCATCCAGGCTAAGATGCCCATTGTTTGAAATTTAACAAAATCAAAACTAGGGAAGCTGACCAATTCCATGTGTGCTCAACCCGCTGTTACAGATGTCTTCCAACCAGAAAACCATTGCCTTTATAAGGCTGGACGTGTTTCCTACAATTCGATTCAGTTTCGTATTCATTCGCTTTGTGCGAAAGAGATCGAACAACAACAAAAATGCCAAGCGCTACTGCAGGCCAGGTTATTACATGCAAAGGTAAGTTTGAAAGCTCCTCTTTCCTTTCCATCTTGTCAATTTTTTGTTGCCAATTCAATAAAATGGAAGATAATCATGTCAATGAGTACTGGGATTTATGTAGTTTGATGTCATTGTCAATTTGATTTGAATGCCAAATGTTTTATCTTTTTTAAACAAATCAATTTTGGTTTGTGAGCAGCTGCCGTAGCATGGGCAGCAGGGGAGCCTCTGAAGATTGAAGAAGTGCAAGTCGCACCTCCGCAGGCAATGGAAGTCAGGATTAAAATCTGTTACACTTCCTTGTGTCGCACAGATCTTGTTTTCTGGCAAGCAAAGGTCAGTGCCTCCATTAACTTTGAAGAAGCTCAGAATTTCTTCTTTCTAAATCTAACTGCTGTTCTTTCTCCATTGCAGGGCCAGACTCCTATTTTCCCGCGCATATTTGGACATGAAGCGGCAGGGTAAATTCCCTTCCCCTTTTGCTAAATCTATCTCTAGAACAAACTAGATTACTACATGTCAATAAATTTCGAAAAAATGGAGCGAATAGAGCAACTTATCTTACCAATTTTTAAACCCTAATGTCAATTAGGGTTTAATTATATGTGTAATTGGGGCTGATTCAGATCACAAGGGCTTATCAATCAGGCTTGTTTACATATTTTTTCATTGAAAATATAATTTATCAGTGTGTACTAATATATAGTGGTGAATGCAGAGTGGTAGAAAGTGTGGGAGAAGGGGTGACTGATATGAAGGAGGGAGACCATGTTCTGCCTGTATTTACAGGGGAATGTGGAGATTGCAGGCACTGCAAATCAGAAGAAAGCAATATGTGTGATCTGCTAAGGATTAACACAGACAGAGGGGTTATGATTAGTGATGGCAAGTCAAGGTTCTCCATCAGGGGACAACCCATTTACCACTTCCTTGGGACATCCACATTCAGTGAATACACCGTTGCACATGTTGGCTGTGTTGCCAAGATAAATCCTGCAGCTCCTCTGAGCAAAACCTGTATTCTCAGCTGCGGTGTCTCCACAGGTCAGTTAAAATTATAAATCAATTGATATCATAAGATTTGTGGGTGTTGGTCCATGTTTATTATGGATTGTACTTAAAATTCTGTGTGAAATCAGGGATGGGAGCTACATTGAATGTGGCCAAACCTAAGAAGGGTTCAACCGTAGCAATATTTGGTCTTGGAGGTGTTGGGCTTGCGGTAAGAATTAATTGATTAAGATTGACAATAGATTTTTGGATAGATTGTAGATATGTAACATGCAGATATATAAACAGATTCTGGTAGATTAAAATCTCTCAATTGAGAGTTCACATTGAAATCTCTTAATTGAGCGTTTCTATTCATTTTCTTAATTGAATATTACTTCATATTCTTAAGGCTGCTGAAGGAGCAAGAATAGCTGGAGCTTCCCGGATTATTGGCATCGATTTAGTCCCTGGAAGATTTGAAAAAGGTGCTTTAAGTACATTGCTTTGGAATGGCTTTAACAGCAGGTATATTGTGATCAACATGTTAGTTGTTTATGTGGGAGTGGTTTCCAATAAACAACTGGTAAGCTGACCACAATATGCCTCCGGTTACCTTGAAAGCATTGATGCATGGTATAACTAAAGAACTCATCTTTTATCTATGTTTTTCTCTCTTTTCTATTAAGGTCTTGTTTGCTTTTTCTTTTCTTTTCAGCCAAAGAGTTTGGTGTAACAGAATATATAAACCCAAAAGACCATCAGAAACCTGTTCAAGAGGTTCGTTTAGCTCATGCTTTACTTAATGTTCATAGTACAATGTTATAATCTAATTTTTTAATGCTTTTCCACAGTTGTATGTGTTAAATGGATCTTGTTATTTTGTTATATTTAAATGCAAAGATATTGATGAATTTCTCCTTTTGGATTCAGGTAATTGCAGAAAGAACTGATGGAGGTGCAGATTACAGTGTGGAATGCACGGGGAATATTAATGCAATGATCCAGGCGTTTGAATGTGTTCATGATGTATATTCTCCTCCCATATATTACTAAAATGTTCTGTTTCTATTAAATTAGATCAGTAGTGTTGTTCTGTTTGCAACTGCTTAAATGCTGCACCGCCTGACTTGAATTAATGTTTGTTTTTGATTGAAGGGATGGGGCGTGGCAGTTTTAGTAGGAGTGCCTCATTCAGATGCAGCTTTCACAACTAGTCCTATCAACTTCCTCAATGAGAAAACACTAAAAGGAACATTCTTTGGGAACTATAAACCCAAGTCAGATCTGCCAGGTCTAGTGGAGAAGTATCTGAGTAAGGTACAAATTTGTTTTGTCCTCAATGATTTTATACTGTTCTCTGTTCTCTGTTCTCAATTCTACAAACACCTTTTTATATAATTAAAGTTTTGAATTTCCTTTGTGATAATCCATGACTCTGACTAGAAATCAGTAGATGGAGAAAACTTTGAATTAATTGTATCATGATTTTTGATGTTCACATTCTAATGCTTACACACTGTTTTTCCTTGCAGGAGCTTGAACTGGAGAAGTTCATTACTCATGAAATCTCCTTTGCTGAGATCAACAAGGCGTTTGATTACATGATGCAAGGAGAGAGCCTGAGATGTGTAATTAAACTGGAAAACTAATTGGTGAAGGAGATTTAAGTAGCGTGGAAGATTTTTGCAGATGAAAATTTTTGCTTGGTTTTTGCAGATGAAAGTAAAGTTCAATAAAACCAGCTAGAGGGATTTGAGTTTATTGTAATGGATTTAAATATAACCTGGCACCATTTGGTGCAGACATGATGCTACTATCTTATTTCTTTACTTAAATCATGTAAATAAAATATAAGTATCTTAATTCTTTGCCATCAAGAACACTTTTTTTTAAACAAAAGTTACTATGTCTAAAGTCTGTAAGCATGATTCGAAAACACCAAAAAAACAAGCAGTGCATTGAACTCTTTACTCTTAACTCTTAACTGGATACAGAGTTCAAATTGAGTGTGATTCTCCTTTGTTCTAGGATAGATTGTAGTGGCTCGGACAACTGTGCAAAATTTCTGCAACCTGTACATGTGAGTGATTGATGATTGATTTAATTGATTTCTCTAAAATGAAGTGAATGATTGATTGGTTCAATTTAATTGATTTCGTGATGGCCTTTGATGAAGAAAAGAGAATAGAAATAATAAATCTTCGGTGAGAAGGATGAATAGTAATAGTAATTCTGGGTATCATCATAGTTCTATTGGCCTGAAAATCAAGGTTTGTTTGAATGGTTAGCTAATGAATAGTTTTGTTAACGAGTTTACCACTTAATTTATTTTATTCTACCTTGATGACATTCTAGAACTCAAAGAACTAAGGAAAACCAATGTTTGTTTGAATGCTTATTCGTTCTCTTTAGTTTAATTAATGCATTAGCAAAACCAATATTTGTTGTATGTTTGAATGTTTATTCGTTCTCTTTAGTTTAATTAATGCATTAGTTACTTTCATGTGGACGATGAATAAGTTTATCACTTAATTTATTTTATCCTACCTTGATGACATTCTAAAACCTAATTTATTTTATTCTACCTTGATTGACATCCTAATCTTTAAAAAAAAAATATCTATGCCATATAGAACAAGAAAAAGGCACAAAATATCTGTCATATAGAGAAAGATAAAGGCACTCTACAAAGCATAATTTCAATGTAAACATAGAAAAATCTACTTCCCATGGTAAGGCAAAGCAATCATTAAAATTATATTTATCAAAGTCCATGGACTACTCATTTTACTAATTGGAAGGTAAAGACTCTACAAAGCATAATTTCTATGTAAACATAGAAAAATATCTACTTCCCATGGTAAGGCAAAGTACTTCCCATGGTAAGGCAGAGTAATCATTAACATTAGGTTTATCAAGAGTCCATGGGCTACTTATTCTACTAATTGCAAGGTAAAGAAATTCACCCAAAGTGAGGGATTGGGAAGAGGTCATTGAATTAGAAATTACTTCAATGTCTCATTTCATCAGTATTTCATCAGTTTTTGAAGTAGGCATATGTAAAGTGGGAGAAGTGGGATCCATGTAAAGTGGGAGAAGTGGGAGATATAGTATTTGGCATACATTTCACACATACATAAAGTATATGTAAAGTATATGTGTGGATCTAGTGAAGATCATACATTTCATACATACATAAAGTATATGTGTGGATGTGTGGACCTAGTGAAGATCTAAGTCATCTAACAATGCTCACAACCAAAGAATCTTGTAGACTTACAAAATTCAAGAATATAAAAACTATAAAAGATATATAAAATTTAAGAATATAAAAACTATATAAGATATTTATACTTGATTTTTCTCATGTAAAAATCTTTAGGTCAAATTATCAAAGATGGTTAAGATATTTATATTTGATATTTAAATCTGATTCTTAAGATATTTATACTTGATTTTTCTCATGTGAGAATCTTTAGATTTAATTACCAACTAGCAATCACACTAACCTTAGTGTATAATGGGTACGTCGTATTTACGAGGAACAAAATTTGCTTTCATTTTTTAGGTAGTAATAGATTATTATTTATAAATATATTAAAATAATTTGATTGTTTTAAATGTTTGTTGAGATAATGGTTGACCGTTCAAGAATGCGCTAGCTAACATGTTTTGGTGTGCACTTCACTAATATGGTTGTTTCTCACCTTGACATTTGCACTTCATTTTCCAAAGCAAAATACCTTCTAGTTTGTTGGAGTGATCCTTCATCATGCAAACTTGACTCTCAAAACCAAATTTCTAAATTCAAACTTTGCTAGAACTCCATGTAATATAATATATGTGAGCATGAAATAGGTTAGACATTGTTTAGAATATTTTATATGTTGTAAGTAACAATAGGATGATTATTTGATGTGGGTTTCCATATTAGAGAAACATTTATTATTGTCAAAAAGTAGATAAGGGGGCATGGCTTTGTAAGCTCGTGGTATTAGATACATGGCTTATGCAATGCTACTTGATGATTTTGTGTAAGCTTATTTCTATAAAAGTAAGCACATGAGTAATCATTGATGTTGCCACTCAATCTTTATCATACCATCTAAGGTTGATTGAGCATCTCTTATAGATTGAATATGTGGAAAGGGGAAGCATGTATTGGGTTGTGTGGGTACATGATTCTCATTTTCTTGTTTATGTGGAGTGTATGTAGAAATCTTGATTTTTTTTTAATGTATTCATGGAGAGATTGTAAGTGTATTATAATCATTTTCACATGTGAAATAATACATTTAATGTCAGTGCTTTTGGAGGATGGACTTTTCTCTCTTGAAGGTTTCCTAAGTATATCTTATGGCATCTTGATTGTTTGTTTGCCGATTCTTTTGTATTATAACTTCCAAATAGTTGCTTGCATAATTTTCTCTCATGGAATTATGTGACAATAGTTCTATATGATTTTTTTCCTAGAGTATACTTTATAGTTCAAGGAAAAAATAGATGCAAGGTCCTATATTTATTAAAAAAATGTTGATCCATAGCTCACAACCTTTTGTAATAGCATATAAATTTTGGCTTTGAAGCCACATAAAATATAAATTATTAAAGGAAAATGAGAATAGGAATCTAAAATTGAAATAATAAATTATATTATTCAATAGGAAATACAAAACACATGAAAATAAGTGATTATAATTGTACACTATGTAACATACAATTTTCTTTCTCCAAGCGAAGTTTTATGGTCAGTCGATGATTTGTATTTATTGTCGAACTCTTCTACTTGACTATAGGAAATTTTGTATTTCATCACTCGCACTGTCACGTGGAACGAAATTTTAAATTTTGTATTTTGTCACTCGCACCATCATGTCGAATGGAATTTTAATAATAAAGGTGTGCTCAATTGAAATTTTATTTCTTATTAACATCTGCAACACCATGCCCTTTTCCAGAAGTGCACGAAATTAGTAACAATGAACTAATTGCCAATTATTGTTTGCCTGTCGAAGCAGCGACAACACATAATGAACTGTTCAAAGGGATTTGAAACTCTATGCAAATGCAATTGGCAAGCATTAAGCCAGATTCTACAATCTTTTGCTCTATATGTATGGCCATGGAAGTATGAAAAAAGGGCATGTAAACTGTTAAAATCATTCAAAGAAATGCAATCTTAGGAAATACCATGGTGAACATGTTGTCCGTCTATAGTGTTCCAGATGCCATTCATGTGAAGACTGTAGTGGCATTTACCCGCTCAAAATAAGCATCGTAGGAAATGTGCTGGCAAAGTTTGGCAAAAGTTTGTACAACTCCCTCACCAATGGTTTCCACTTTTCTCCAACTAAACGCTAGCCACCTCAGTGAGAATAGCTCTCAAAGTAACACAAAAAGAAAGATAAGATTGTAGGGTTTGAACTCTTCTCTATTCTCCAGTCGTCGATCTCACCATCTAACAAACAATTCAGATCATTGGAAATGGCATTCTTGATAGAGTTGCACCACTTTTTAGGCGTACTGATCAATGCAAAGGACATCCGATGACGCTAGAACTTTTGTGAAAAAAGACAAAAACAATGGATGGCCAGGATCTTTTCAATTGTCGTCCATTCTCTATATATGATCTGAGCCATTGATTGTTAAGTTTAGCCTAGCCTCTTTCAATATGAAAATGCCTACGACTTAAATATGGTTGTAAGTTGAAATTCATTAAATCTTTAGGTCAAATTACCAAAGATGGTTAAGATGTTTATATCTGACTCTTAAGATATTTATACTTGATTTTTTTCATGTGAGAATCTTTAGGTTTAATTACCAAAGATGGTTGTAAGTTAAAATTCATTAAATTAGTTTGACAACAAAAATATTCAAATAAGTACAATATAGACTCTATTATGTACTTTTAGTCATTTAGGAAACATTTGAGGTTTATAGTAATATGTTTGATTATTATATTGAAATAATTATCACGTATTGCTTACCATATTTAAAACTCAACCACACTACCACCAAAATTTATGCTCAAGCATACAATAATTGGCAGCATTATATCTTAAACAAAAAGATTATGATCTATAAACATCCACTTAAGTTCATTTAGATATTAACATATGTTATGGCAAGAGAGGCATAAAAAATAGTTCTCTTATATCCAACAACTCAATTTAAAATATAGAACTACTGATTTACTAAGAAATTGTCTAAGTCATCCACTACTTGAAAAATCACATTTTTATACTTGATACATGTAGACATGAATTCAATTCTTGGTTATAATTGTATCTATTTCAAATAAATTTAGAAAAATATATATTAAATTTACTTTATAGTAATTCAACTCTTAATTTCTACTTGTAAGTACTACCTTGGTCTAGTGCAGGAGCACCTAGGCTAACCTCCATTACATGGTTAATTCTAGCTTGTACTTGACTCTAGCCAAGTCAAGAAGTTAGTATAGTTTTCTTGAGGACCTTAGATGGTCTTGTTCTATTTTGGCTAGGTGAATTAGTCACTAAAACTAAGGTCACACTAATAGCCTTTGTTAGTTGTTATTTAAATTTCTTAATGCTAGGAGTTAGGGAGATTGTGTCATTAATGTGTCTTAGGCCTAAGAATGGTTAATGGTTGTTAAGTTAATATGATGGTCATGAATGATCTTGGATCCTTGAAAGATATGAGGATACAAATCCTAGAATATAGGATTAAGACATCTATCAAAGTTGCCAAGTGTTGTAAAAATGTTGTCATAACAACATTTGCACTTATTGCAAATGTTGCATGCAACATGGATAACCTCGGATTCCTTTGGTTGTGGGAGGTTATGCTTGACCAATAGGCCCTAGAATGGTGGAGGAGACACCTAATGGGAGTAATGTCTCGAATCTCCAAGCATTAGATGTATTGTGTAAAAAGTTTGAGTTAATGATATGAGCTCTGCAACTTTGCTTTGAAGGATATTGGGTTTTTGAGGTAACAGACATACTTTTAGCTTTGAATGTTTTGATACAGTGGTTGAATTGTATTCTATAGAGGATTAGAAGACTTTTTCAATTTATGTGTTAAGGGTTTAGAGTAGTTTTAACATAGTTTTCAAATTGTTTTAGTACAGGACCTTTCTCTGGTCACACTGTGACAGAATTTGTAAAAATGGCTCCCATGTGAGATTCAACCATGGAAACTCAAAATAAGTGGTTGAATCTTCAAGTGAGGCCTCTTTAAATGTTTTATATAAAGGTATGAAGCATCATGAGCAAGGGAGATAATTTTATGGTCAAGCCCTAGGCGAGCTAGGTAGACCCGGTTAGAGGCTTGACAGGGAGAAATTGAGTTATTTCATGTGGGGAATGGGAGGTACAATATGTCCCCAGTAATTTTTCTAGAAGTTTTTCATGTTAGTTAACCATCCTAACTATTGGGAGGTTATACCAATCCATTAGGACAGGTTTTGAGCAATTTTCATCAGTCATAGCGAGGCTGTCCTAGAAACTAGGCCTTTTAGCCCTATTTCTCCTTGATATTAGGAAGGAGGTGTACGGAGGGTGTCAGAACCTTAGACCTCCAAAATATTCAAGTTAATCCAAAAGGGTATCCATATCTAAAATTGGTTTTGCAGGTTTTTTGGAGATTTTGGTCGAGAAAGGGCAAAAGCCATTCTAAAAGGCTACTAGAAATAGGCCTAAATTTAAGGTCTCTTATGATGAAATCTTGAATCCGATGAAACTATGGATCAAGATCCTTCCCAAATCAGTCAAATGAGATGGAATGTGAATGGATTCAATGTGAAGAAGGTCCCCACAATGAAGTTTGAAAGTTGTGATTTTTTAGTGGATTTGGCACTTAGATCCTTCTAAGTGAAAGTGAGAAAGAGAACCAAAATCAAGGTGTAGATCATCCAAGGTGGATTTTTCAAGGTGTGACTCTTGTAGTAAAGAGTGAATAGGACTTAGTTAATGATCTAAGCCTATTAATAGATCCTATAGAAGCATAGGATACTAGGAGATAAGAGAAATCTCTTGGTGGGAGTGGAAAACTAAGCCTTGGAGTTTATCATACATCATATTGGTATCAGAGCTTGGTTGATCAAGCTTGTGGTTAATGCGTCAATATTCTAAATTAGTAGGAGAGAATACACCAGCTAGAGCCATGGTGACTAATGCTGAACTAGAAAAGAAGGTTGAGGAACAAGAAGAGGATAACAAATTGTTAAGGCAAAGACTAGCTCAAATGGAGCAACTCTTGGGTGAAGTCCAAGACAAAGATGATAGGGTCAAAGAGAAGATTGACCTTAAAGAAGAAGCTGAAGCAAAGGAGAATGAATTATACTTGGAAGAAGAAGCACCAACTCCTAACCATGTTCTTCCTAAAGAGCCATTCTTAAAAGAATTGAAGGCATTGAGTGGCAAGGCTTTAGAAGATGTCCCACTCTTTAGTGGACAAATGGATCTAGATTCAATTGTGGATTGGATTGATAGCATAGAGAACCATTTTGAATGTGATGGTATCTCAGAGGCACAAAAGGTTATGGTGGCCAAGTCTAGACTAAGAGGTTCAGCTCTTACTTGGTGGAAGTTTGTGCAAACCAAGAGAGAGAAGGATGGAAGAGGTCCTATTGTGACATGGAAGGGTATGGTATCCAAAGTCAAGCAAAAAAACCTTCCTGATGACTATGAAGTCCAAATGCATAGAAGGAGACACAATCTTAGGCAAAAGATTTAGATGTCCAAGCATATACCAAGGAGTTTCAAAAATTGTGTTTGAGATCCAAGGTAGTTGAAGATGAGAGCATCAAGCTAGCAAGGTATTTGAATGGCCTCAAATGGTCTATTCAAGAGGAGATGAGCGTAGAGAACTTCAAATCCATTAGGCAATGCTATCAAATGGCCTTGAAGATAGAGGAGAAGAGCAAGAGAAAGCAAGAGAGCTCCAAAGGAAAAGGTAAAAGCAAGGATACCAAAAGTCAAAGAGGTGGCTATGGTGGAAGAATTTTTGATTCAAGAGCTCAAGGTGAGGTAAAATTTAGTGAGCAGCAAGAAGGAAGCTCAAGTAGAGGTGGTAGAGGAAGAAATTCTAACTCTAGCTTTAAAGGAAGAAGTGGTGGTTCATCACAAGGAGGAAGAGGCAATTATTTTTCGAATATGAAATGCTACCATTGCAATCAAATGGGGCACCCTGCCTATAGATGCCCTGAGAAAGGTGGCTCATCACAAGGAGGTGATAAGAGATTTAACCTTGTTCATGAAGACACAAATGTAGCAGATAAACATTCTGAGATTCCATTAAATTTAGAGGAAGGAGAGAACCTCATGATGAGGAGAACTCTAATCAAGGAACCAGTGAAGGAGGAGCCAAGCCAAAGGAGATCTTTATTTAGGATCAAATGCAAGATAATGGGGAAAGTATGTAGGGTCATCATTGATTCAAGCTCTATTGATAACATAGTGTCAGAAGAAGTAGTCAACAAGCTCAAATTGAAAAGGATATCCCATGCCAATCCTTACAAGGTCACTTGGCTCAATAAGGGTCAACATGTGTTAGTGAATGAGCAAGCATGGGTGGAGTTCTCCACTGGAAGGTACAAAGACAAAGTTTTATGTGATTTGTTGCCTATGGATGCATGTCATTTGCTCCTAGGTAGACCTTGGCAATTTGATCGCCAAGCCATACATGATGGAGGAAAGAATTCCTATTCTTTCAAGAAGGATAATACAACCTTCAAAATTTAGTCATTGTTGGAGGATGTTGAAGTAAAGACAGCAGGTCCAAATGTTCTTATGGTAGGTGAAAAAGAGTTCCTACAAACCATGGAAGAGAGTGAAGGCATAGGGTATGCATTGGTATTGAAACCAAGAGAAGGAGGTGAAGACAAGGTGACTAAGAAGACTGAATTACCAAAGGAGATTCAAGGCATGTTGCAAACTTACCAAGGCATTGTAAGTGATGGTCAACCTTCAGCCTTACCCCCTCAAAGAGCCATAAGTCATAGGATAGACCTTATCCCAGGAGCTACCCTACCTAACAAAGCAGCCTATAAGATGACCCCTCAAAAAAATGAGGAAATAGCAAGGCAAATACAAGAGCTCTCAGACCAAGGCCTAATTAGAAAGAGTATTAGTCCATGTGTTGTACCCACCATACTTGCACCTAAGAAGGGAGGAACTTGGAGGCTATGTACTAACTCAAGGGCTATCAATAGGATAAACATAAGGTATAGGTTCCCTATCCCTAGGATTGAAGACTTAATGGACTATTTAGGTGAAGCAAGGTACTATAGCAAGATAGACTTGAAGAGTGGCTATCACTAAATAAGAATCCATGAAGGAGATGAGTGGAAGATAGCCTTCAAGACTAATGAATGGTTGTATGAATGGCTTGTCATGCCATTTGGATTGTCAAATACCCCCTCTACATTCATCAGGCTCATGAATGAAGTAATCAAGGACTACATAGGCAAGTTTGTAGTTGTATATCTAGATGATATACTGATTTTTAGCAAAACAAAGAGTGATCATTTGGAACACCTTAACATTGTCTTCAAGAAGCTGCATGAAGAGAGGTTGATGATCAATTTGGAGAAGTGTGAGTTCATCAAATTAGAATTGGTGTATCTTGGGTTTTTCTTATCACATGGAAATCTGAAAATGGATAAGAGCAAGGTAGAGGCTATCATGAATTGGCCTACTCCAAGGTCAGCAACTGAGGTAAGGATTTTTCATGGTCTTGCACAATACTATATAAAGTTCATAAGACAATTTAGTGCAATTTTTGCTCCTATGTTAGACACTATCAAAGGAGGAATGAAAACTAAGTTTGTGTGGAATGAAAATGCTAATAAGAGCTTTGAGTTGTTGAAGGAGAGGATAGCTACCCAACCTATTTTGGTGCTGCCAAGCTTTGAGAAGCTATTCACCATTGAATGTGATGCTAGCAATGTTGCAATTGGGGTTGTTCTAAGACAAGAGGGCAGACTAGTGGCTTTCCATTTTGAAAATTTAAGTGAGGCTAAGAGGAAGTACTCCTCATATGACTTAGAGATGTATGCATTGCTCCAAGCTCTAAGAAAGTGGAGGCACTACTTGCTTCCCAAGGAGTTCATTTTGTATTCAGAGAATCCAGCACTTAGCTTCCAGAATTCACAAGAGAAGTTGAGTCACAAGCACATGAAGTGGGTTGAGTACCTACAAGCCTACACCTTCAATATCAAACACAAGAAGGGTGTACTAAACAAGGTGGTTGATGCATTGTCAAGAAGAGCCCTCACACTCCAAGAAATTCAGTTGAAAATCATGGGGATAGATCATTTTAAGGATCTATATGCAGATGATGAGGACTTTGTTGACATCTACAAGGTATGTGTTGAATACAAGAATCATTTTCATAGTAAATATGTTAATTATACTTTGCAAAGTGATCTCTTGTTCAAAGGGAATATGTTGTGTGTTCCTAGAGGCTCCATTAGAGAGAATTTGATTCAAGAAAATCATAATGGTGCTTTGAGTGGTCACTTTGGGATCACCAAGACTCAAGACCTTGTTTCAAGGTTTTACTATTGGCCAAGGATGAATCTAGATGTTAGGAAGTATGTAGAGAGTTGTGTAGTATGTCAAAAGGCCAAAGGCACTTCAACAAATACTGGTCTTTACCAACCTCTACCAATTCCTACTAGGCCATGGGAATGCTTAAGCATGGATTTTGTAGTTGGGCTACCCAAGACAAGACAAGGGATGGCTAGTGTTTATGTTGTTGTTGATAGGTTTAGTAAGATGGCTCACTTTGTGCTATGTAAGACTACAAATGATGCAAGTTAAATAGAATCTCTATTCTTCAAAGAGATAGTGAGAATACATGGACTACCTATCAGCATTGTATCAGACAAAGACACAAAATTTATGAGCCATTTTTGGAAGACTCTTTGGAAAAGATTGGGCACTATCTTATCTTTTGGGTTAGCCTACCATCCCCAAACTGATGGTCAAACTAAGGTTGTTAATAGGAGCTTTGGAAACCTTCTAAGATGCCTAACTAAGGAGTATGGTCATCAATGGGATCAGTTGATTGGGCAAGCTGAATATGCCTATAATGACACTATCGATAGATCAACCAGGAAGATTCCATTTGAAATTGTCTATGGCCTACATCCTAGAGGTATCTATGAGTTCAGGGATTTAAAAGATGGAGTCAAGGCAAGTGCATATGCTGATGATTTTGCATTTGCTATGCAAGAAGATCATGAAACAGTGAGGAAGACATTGGTAGAAAACACCACCAAGCACAAAGCCAAGGTAGATGAAAGTAGAAGGTTAGTGGAGTTCAAAGTTGGTGATCTTGTCATGATACACTTGAACAAATCTAGGTTGACAAAAGGAGTCTCTCATAAGCTGCAAATGAGGAGGATAGGACCTTGTCCTATATTGGAGAAGTATGGTGACACCGCCTTCAAGGTAGACTTGCCAGAGGATAGTGGATTGTCCAATATCTTTAATGTTGTAGACCTTGTCCATTACAAGGGACCACAACAAAACAATGACCAGACCATCAATGAGGTGATCAAGGATGTGGAAGACCTTCAACTTCCTACTACTGTAGGTACAAGACCAGACAGTGTACTAGACATTGGGACCTACAAGAAAACCAGACACAAAAAGTATAAAGAGAACCTCATGTAGAGGTATGGGAAGAATGTTGTTGATGCTATTTGGGTAAAGGAAATAGAGTTCAAAAGCTTGGGAATTGATCCTAGCCTCATCAATCCAAGGGTGGATTGAAATTCTTATTTTGGGGAGGATGGTGCAGGAGCACCTAGGCTAACCTCCATTAGATGGTTAATTCTGGCTTGTACTTGACTCTATCCAATTCAAGAAGTTAGTATAGTTTTCTTGAGGAACTTAGAAGGTCTTGTTCTATGTTGGCTAGGTGAATTAGTCACTAAGACTAAGGTCCCACTAATAGCCTTTGTTAGTTGTTATTTAAATTTCTTAATGCTAGGAGTTAGGGAGATTGAGTCATTAATGTGTCTTAGACCTAAGAATGGTTAATGGTTGTTAAGTTAATATGATGGCCATGAATGATCTTGGATCTTTGAAAGATATGAGGATAATAATCCTAGAATATAGGATTAAGGCATCTATCAAAGTTGCCAAGTGTTGTAAAAATGTTGTCATAACAACATTTGCACTTATTGCAAATGTTGCATGCAACATGGATAACCTCAGATTCCTTTGGTTGTGGGAAGTTATGCTTGACCAATAGGCCCTCTAATGGTGGAGGAGACACCTAATGGGAGTAATGGCTTGAATCTCCAAGCATTAGATGTATTGTGTAAAAAGTTTGATGTGAACTCTGCAACTTTGCTTTGAAGGATATCAAGTTTTTGAGGGAACAATCATAGTTTTATCTTTGAATGTGTTGATACAGTGGTTGAATCATATTCTATAGAGGATTAGAAGACTTTTTCAATTTATGTGTTAAGGGTTTAGAGTAGTTTTAACATAGTTTTCAAATTGTTTTAGTACAGGACCTTTCTCTGGTCACACTGTGACAGAATTTATAAATGGCTCCCACGTGAGATTCAACCATGGAAACTCAAAATAAGTGGTTGAATATTCAAGTGGGGCCTCTATACATGTTTTATATAAAGGGAGGAAGCGTCATGAGCAAGGGAGCTAATTTTATGGTCAAGCCCTAGGCGAGCTAGGTAGACCTGGTTAGAGGCTTGACAGGGAGAAATTGAGTTATTTCATGTGGGGAATGGGAGGTACAGTACGTCCCCAGGAATTTTTCTAGAATTTTTTCATGTTAGTTAACCATCCTAACTATTGGGAGGTCATACCAATCCATTAGGATAGGTTTTGAGCAATTTTCATCAGTCATAGCCAGGCTGTCCTAAAAACTAGGCCTTTTAGCCCTGTTTCTCCTTGATATTAGGAAGGAGGTGTACGAAGGGTGTCAGAACCTTAGACCTCCAAAATATTCAATTTAAGCCAAAAGGGTATCCATATCTGAAATTGGTTTTGTAGGTTGCTTGGAGATTTTGGTCGAGAAGGGGCAAAAGCCATTCAAAAAGGCTACTAGAAATAGGCCTAAATTTAAGGTCTCTTATGATGAAATCTTCAATCCGATGAAACTATGGATCAAGATCCTTCCCAAATTAGTCAAATGAAATGAAATTTGAATGGATTCAGTGAAGAAGGTCCCCACAATGAATTTTGAAATTTGTGATGTTTTAGTGGATTTGGCACTTAGATCCTTCTAAGTGAAAGTGAGAAAGAGAACCAAAATCAAGGTGTAGATCATCCAAGGTGGAGTTTTCAAGGTGTGACTCTTGTAGTAAAGAGTGAATAGGACTTAGTTAATGATCTAAGCCTATTAATAGATCCTATAGAAGCATAGGATACTAGGAGATAAGAGAAATCTCTTGGTGGGAGTGGAAAACTAAGCCCTGGAGTTTATCATACATCATGGTCACTTGTGTATCAAGCAACACACACACACACACACACACACACACACACATATATATTCATACTTTAGTTTAGATGTTTCCTACTACATCAAGTCTTGTACTAAATGCATGATTGTAAAATTGGTAAAAAGAAGTAAGATTTTTATACATCTATACAAATTGCAGTGAGACCTTAGAAATTTTTTGTGTACCCCAAAATAGGCTATTAAACGTATGGTGATGATTGTGTTTATGTACTATGTCATATTTATTTTCAAAGATACTAATTGTATAAGAAAGCAATCTTAGCTCTAGAAATAGCTAGGTTTACTTTCAACATGTCTAGATCCACTTTAGAATCTTATATAAACTATTGTATCTAATAGACATAATGTTCTTAAGATAGTAATTGTAATACCTTGAGTGCACTTGGGGCGCACCTTGGGTGCACTAGAGTCACACCTTGGGTTCACTTGGGGTGCATCCTGGATGCACTCGAGGTGCATCAGGGTTGTACCTTGGGTGCACCTTGAGTGAACCTGGGATGCATTAGGGTCAAACCTTGTGTGCCCCCTAGGTGCACCTAGGGTGCATTGAGGTCACACCTTATGTGCACCCCAAGCGCACCCTAGATGCACCTGAGGTGTATCAGGGTCACACCTTGGGTGCACCGGTGGCAGATACAATACATACCCAGGGTGCACCAGGGTTGCACATTGAGTGCACTTGGGGCACACCTTGGGTGCACCCTAGGTGCATCAAGGTCCTAATGCATCTAGGGTACACCTAGGATTGGAACCCAAAATTGTAAAAAAAAATAGATAAAATAAAATAAGATAAAACAAATAAGCACACATGGTTCAAAGTAGTATTGGGATATTGGGTGACCTCCTTGGAAGTCCTAGTGTTGCACACTTTTTTGACCAAAACATTTTTAGGTGGATACACTAGGGATAGATCCTAGGGACCCTAAGAATGCACCCTGGGCACACCGAGGCTGCACCCAAGGTGCACCCTTGATTTGTCTAGGGTTCACTAGGATTGTACAGGGGTTGCACCTCGGATGCACCAAAGGCATAATTGGGTGCACCAGGATTGCATTAGGGGTGCACTCGAGGTGCATTGATTTCATACCTTGGGTGCACCCAAGGAGCACCCCGATGCACCTAGGGTGCCTCAAGGCCACACCTTGAGTGCACCCAAAGCGCACCTTGGGTGCATCGAGGTCACTTGTTCATTATGAATGATTTTATGTGTGTCACACATACACTATAAGAACCCTTCAAGGCTCTAACTGTTGAATTGACTATGCTTGTTTTTTAGTTTTATTGCTTCCAATTTTTTTGTGTTTTTGAGATGGTTTGACATAAAAAGAAATACATATACTGAAATAAAACTTGTGAAATTCATAAACTAAGTACTAAGGAATGAAACAAAAGATTTCAATTATTCTTCTTCATTATTTCATAGAGCAAAAACTTGTTACAATCAAATGGCATACCTAGATAGTGGAAGAAGCCCTTTTATTAAGTGATGGCTAAAAAAGCAAGTCAATAATATAAAACCCTTCACCAATCAACAAGAAAACTTCAAGAGATGATGCCAAACCCTCCTGTAGCCCTAGGCATTCCTTCTTGTGATTTTTATTGAATGTTTTGGTGCCTCTTTCAACAAAACCATACTGTATATGGAAGAGTAGGTAGGGTACATGAAGAACCAGCAAAAAGAAATGATTTGAAACTATTATAAACAG
Source organism: Chamaecyparis obtusa (assembly GCA_027943335.1). Taxonomy (NCBI): domain Eukaryota; kingdom Viridiplantae; phylum Streptophyta; class Pinopsida; order Cupressales; family Cupressaceae; genus Chamaecyparis; species Chamaecyparis obtusa. Next base: position 601,088 of record BSBK01007505.1, read on the forward strand.
CCAATAGCTTCTCAAACCGATGCCCTCAATCTACCATAAAATATGCCTTTAATCTATAAATAAATTCTGAAATTTATTTCTCCAATCAGTACCTCAATCTGACAATAAATTCTAAATTTTTTTCTACAATTCAGCTCAATTTTGACCTCTGGATGAAGCCAAACCCTCTAGCACAATCAAATCATATTGCACACCCTCTATATGCTGATACAATGAAGTATCCACACTCTTCAATGTCAACAAGCCCTGAAACCTATAGAAACCTTTAGTTTTCTACAACTCCAATGCTCCATAAATCTTCAATTAAAATCATCAATCAACATAATGAATTTGATTTCTCTTGCAACTATTAAATACCTTCAAGAAGTGCAATTTCCCCAAAAAGCATTCTAAATAACATTTTAAATGTTATTTCATTTCAACTTGGGAAATCTTTTAATAATTCATTAAGTTTGGCAAACTTTATTATGATTATATAATTCATTAATCATACCAAGGTATTGGACAACCCATTTAATAATTCATTAAGTTTACCAACTTTATTAATCATACCAAGGTATTGGATGACCCATTAATCATACCAAGGTATGATTCATAAAGTTGGTATGATTATATAATTAATAAACCCTCAACTTAAGTGAAATTATAAAGTTATGTGACAACTTTATAATAAACTATTTTTACAATTTAATATCATTTTGGTCACAAAATTATTAATAACTCTCAAACTGCTTATTATTTCATTCTGTCATCTGAACTAGGAGTTCATCCTATAATTCCCCATGTGACCAAATGCCATTTCTAAAAATAGAAAGGGTCCATCTCCATCACTCCAAAAATTTCTATAAATAGCAATAAACTCAATATAAATAGAAAGCACTACATACAGAGTCCTATAGACCTCAAACGAACACCAATCCTACAAAGCTCAGGTCTTTAAAGAAGTTGCATCTCTCAAGAGACCCTCTATCCAACCTCATTAGCCTATGAGGGTCAATTGATAGGCTAATCCCTAGAACTCTACTACTCACAAAAATGGGGACATTATAGTTTGCCCTCCCTGAAATTACTTGTCCTCAAGAAATCTCTACTGCAAAGTAACTCAACCCCACCTAAGGTCCAAAATATGAGTTATGTGTAATATACCACACATCTCTAACCATCTCCTATAACACAAACATAAACACAATTGTGCAAGGACAAAAAACATGCCAACTATCCAACCCCTGCACACAAGAATAGTGCATCAAAATCAAAACATGTTCAAGAAGGCCAAGGATGAACCAATATACTCTCCGCACACTAAACATGTTGCAATGCTCAACTGTAAACCCTATTTGAAATCTAGATTTACCCAAAGAATCCAAAACTCTAGGGTCAATTCTTAGCTGAATGTCAGGATCCCAATTCACTCTATAGAGTACTCCATACAAACCATGTGGCATCAACATAATACCAACGAAAACTTTAGTGGTGATTATTCACCATTTGGCAAATGTCACATGTTAGCAAGCCTTGATTTGACAAATATATTGGCCATATGGGATTGATCATATCGCACTACATTTATTAAAATTGGGGCCAATGCCTTTGGCCCATCGCCCATCAGTTTATCTAATTTTGTCCATTTCTTTCCCATTATCGCCAATGGCATATAATTTTTGGGCACGATATATTTTAAACATTCTCCTATAATTTCAAAGTGGCACCAAATAGATGACCTATATTCACCAATGGTTTTATATATATATTTTTAGGCGGCCCCAAATTTGCTAGGCATTTTACGGATTTGTGTCTCAAACCGATGGATTTTCACCAACTTTATTAATCATACCAAGGTATTGGACAACCCATAATCACCAAGGAAATAACACAAGACGTGTTATAATTACGTGGGTTTTGCCAAATATTTGGAGACCTAATAGCTCCCACCCAATTCGCCAAAAAAGGATTAGTATAAATACATTCATAGATCAGTGTTATTGTACACAATTTGGATCAGTTCAATTTGATCGATAGAGAAGTTTAGACTGTTGAGTCTTGACTACTTTGGTGAGTCGTGATTGCAATTGAATTTGAGGCAAAGGTAAGTGATTATTATTCTGTGACTATGTAAATTTGAGTTCATTCTTATTTAGTGGGGACCAGTTAGTGAACAGTGGTGACCTCAGACATGATTTAAGGGTCAATGAATCATATTTATATATATTATAGTTCTATTGTCACTTCTTCAACAAGTAAACAATTTTTTTTTCACTGGTAGGCTAGTAGCCTTTATTTCATTGAAGAATCGAGATGTTGAACAAGAATAAGGGTAAGGCTCTGGCATATGGGGAAAGCCAAGAGAGGCCAGCAAAATGTAGAACCTTATCATCGTACTTTGGTCATGGTGTTGGAAATGTTTCTAGCCAAAATCGAGAAGCTACTTCATCACAAGAAGATTTTCAAGATTCACAACCTGAACCTACACAACATATTGAAGAAGTCAATGAACCTGATATCTCAGATCATAATGAACTTGAAGAATATTTTCAGTTAAATACCTAGAGTAGCCATAATGATAAAATCTACTTGGATGAGAATGAGAATGTCAGAGAATATGATGGTGTAGGGAAGAAGAAAAGAAAATACAAATCAAAGAATGATAGAGAATCAAAAAAAGATCAGATGTGGGATCTGTCGAGGATTTTTCAAGTAGAATGGGTGTCAAAGTATCCATTCATTGAACCAGTGGAAAATCTAATTGAAGTAGAGCCTCTGGTAGAATGCAGATGTAAGATTTGCAACCAGATAAATAAGAAGGAAAAGAGGTTGCAGCTAAAAATTGACACCATAGAGAAGAATAAGGGTAAAGTTTACAAAAAGAAAACCATAGATGGAGTTCAAAAATCAGTGATAAGATGGAAAACAAAGGAGGAATCTCATCATGTTAGGAATGTAGAATTATATGAATTTCAACATAATATAAAGATGAAGCCTGGTGAAGTTAAAGGCTCTATTGAAGCTTGTTTTGGAAAAGCATTGGAAGTAGAACTAATGGGAAAAGTTGTTCAATTAAGTGTTGTGTTTAATATTTTGAGCAGAGGGCATCCTATGACAGACTACCCATCATTGAGTGTTTTATTACACTTTCTAAAAGTTCATAACTATCTTAACAGTCACTAGTCAGTAAACAATGGATGGGAATGGGCAAGTTGTCTTGCCGAGGTTACAAAAGAGGATCCGAAGGCAAAAATTAAAGAGTCAAATTTTATTGCATTGTCTTTAGACAAGGTTATAGTAGTAGATAATACTTCCTAGGTATGCATGCATGGTTATACTATACACAATTTTGTTCTCCAACCTCATCAACTAACTGTTGGTAAAATGAAGGATAATGCGATAGCGGAAAATTTATTTGAACTAGTAAAGAGTTCTCTAATTGAATATGGAGGTATAAATGACATGACGATTGCCAAAAAGCTAGTGTGTGTTGGAGCGGATGGAGCTTCAGTAATGCAAGGCCACAGGGATGGTCTTTTCACAAAGATACAATCTTCCTGTGCACCCTATGTTACTCCCATTCACTGCATGGCCCACAGAATGAATCTAGCTTTTGGAGTTGTCAGCAAGCATGCTCCAGTACAAAAAATTAAAGTTTTAATCAAAGATATCTACCAATAATTTTGTCAAAGTCCAAAATGATTGAGGGAATTTCAGCACTTTGCTGAAGGACTGACCGATGGGAACAAGCTTCTTAAGGATAATGATACCAGATGGATCTCTTTGGATGGACCAACACATCAAGTTTTTTCAGAATATCAATTGTTGCTTGGTCTAATGAACTCAATTCATGACAAAGTAGGGAAAATGAAATTTCCTACACTACTAGAAATGTTAATTAATGTAGAGACACTCTTAAAATTATCAAGTCTTCTCCCCGTGCTTGAGGAAATGAGAAATTTAATGAAAAAGGCCCAACAAAGAGCTATATATATTACAGAATATCCTACACTACATAAATTGACATGCATGATGCTCGATAATCTCTATCGATTATGTGTCGATGATGTAAAATTTTCCAGCTGGCTGAAAATCATAGATTTGGACAATCCTGATAACTTTTTAAAAATTGGTGCAAATAGGGAGTTATGTGCAGAAGTTCGTGGAGTTGAGATACCAATGCACTACTTTGCTAGGATCGAGTCTGAGGAACTAGGAAAGAACCCCAGGAGGCAAGTATCAAGTATTAAAAGGGAAGACTTTACCAAGATCATTGAGTCTATAATAGCTTTTGTGAAGCACATTTCCTTTGATCTTTTCGCACAGATTAGAGAAAGATTCCTCCAGTCAAACTACTTGAATCCATGGCTATTATGTTTCCTTGATACTGGAGTCTAAATAGTTTGAAAGATTTTAAAACTAAGCTACTAACTTTGATAGATCATTTCTAAAAAACCAAAGAGTTAAATGGAGTAACTCTAAATGGAATTTTAGATGAAAATCATTTGAGAGAGAAATCAGGTCATTTTTCATTGACAATGAGGGAACAATATAATATTATATAGAACCCTCACGAAGATGGATCGGTATCAAGGATTTGGAAAAAATTAGTTGAGAATGAGATGTTGATTGATTCAATATCAGAATATTTCAAGCTTGTTGATTTATGTCTGACCATGATATTGGGGTCCATGGAGGATGAGAGAGTTTTCAGTGCTTTGGGATTCCTAAAGTCAAAGCTAAGAAATAAACTAGACAAGAATTTGGAAAATTGCTTGAGGCTCTATAAATCCAGGTATGAAGTCAATACTTTTCCTTACGAAAGGGCATTGCAATTGTGGAGGAAGAAATTTCAGAGAAGAGGGTTGGGCAACATTTCAAACCAAAGTGGGACTAGGAATGCCAGAGACAATGATGTCATTGAGTAATGTACTGGTATTGGTACTGCTAGCGGTGAACATCAGTTAAGTGGAGGTATGCAAAGTGAAGAAAACATATCGAAGAACCAAGGAAGCTATAAAGTTGATGGAGATGAATCCAATGATCTCAATAATGATATGATGTGGAAGCTTGAAGTTGAACCATTGTAGAAGTAGCAGGTCCTAGGTATTTATTAAACTTTTTCCTGAAGTCTACTATCAGTTTCTATATCTCATCATCAATCATGCATAATAGCATATTCCAATGTCAAAAACATGAATGTGGTTGATAATGTCATCAAGATTCAAGATTCAATTCCACAATTAATAATGGTTTTCATTTGCATTATTCAGCTCATATGGTACAATTATTGTAGATTTTTCATTATTCTTTTGACAACATAGCAATTCATATGTTACAATTCTTAGAAATACTGATTCTCATTGATTTAATTACAAATATGATACAATGTAATAATTCATTCATTAATACTAGTAAGAACACAACTCTATGATTCTATTTACAAAAGTCAATGACTCAATACCCATTGGCAATTTGGCACATTGCCCAATTTCAATTTCATTACCCTAAGCCAATGACCTTGAATTCCCTTTTATAGAAACAAGGGAGAAACAATAGCTTCAAGTCAATTTTCCTAATGTGAAGTCTCAAAATCTAAATCAGTAAGAAAACTACAAGTCTACAACATATCTACAACTGTAGTTGTACATTTATGCATTTGACAAGCCAGTTTATTAAATTAGCATTGGCAATAGCATCTGCAAGACTGCAACATTAATCTTGTTCAAAAAATAAAGTTCAAACTTGTTACTTTAAACTCAATTCTAGTATTTAGGATAATATCAAAGATATATACTAAATATATAGAGATGATTGAAACTAAAAGTACTTTCACATACTATGATTGATGAGATGAAGATGATTCTGTCAGTTTCTTTAGTATGCTCCATTCTTCGTTGGTTGGAAGGGAAAAATTTGTGATGTTATAGTAAATGACCTACAACCTTGTCAGCCATCCATACTTGGAAGAGTGAGTTAAAAGCAATGTTCCTTCCATTATTGCATTCAAATTTGTCAATATTTTGATGCAATTTGTAATGCATTCATGAGTTTTGTCCTCCAACTTTTTTTTGTAAGCTTCTCTTCCAATGAAACTTGTTGATGAGTAATTAGGACCAAGACTCAGAAAACCAAGAGATATCAATTTGGTTGTTTTACTATTCATCTTGGCGATTTTTTTCCCAAATAAGGCAAGAGTTTCATCTACTTCTGTTAGTTTCTGACATTTTTGAAAGATAAAGTTCACCTTTATTGTTGCACCAACGCGGTCTTGAATTCCCTTGCTTGCCAAATGCCTGTCACTATGTACTCTTCCATTGAACTATAAAATATTAACATAGTGTACTCTTCCATTAAGTACTAATCAACCAATTGTATTTGACTTCCAAGTTGAATGCAATTTCTACAAGTAACAAGCAATCTAAGCATTGGAGTGCCTATAAATTTATGGTACATTGGTGCCAAAAAGAATGACACAAGGCAAGGAGCAAGAGGGGCCAAACACTGGCACACCCCAATGATCAAAGCCTGCTCAACACATGCAGAAGCAAACAAACACTATAGTGAGAGAGAGAATGCAAGATCTTTCATATATTTCATCAAATAAAATGATACATGCTGGGCTGTAAGGCCTTCTCGGTTAGGGCTAGATATTACAACAAAATATAGAAGTCCTCAAACATGTGAGGATCTATCAAAATCTCTAATTCTATCTTCTATCAAAACTCCTATCCAAACTGCCTCCTAAACTACAACCAAACAACTACATTTATACAAGAGTCTACCAAATTGAGTCGGCCTTCAGATCCACAATCAACAAAAAATGGTTAGATCTAGGACAACACACTTCCCAATGATGGATTTCAACATTAAATCCATGACCCAACATAAATGCACAAGTCAGCCACAACAGAAACTAAAACTAAACCCGTCAGTGAGCAAGATAACTGAGCAGCAGACAAGCAACGTCAAGCGCTAGTGAAACAATCGACTGCCTAGGAGATAACTGACCACACTCGGTAAGCAATACAGAAAAACTCCAAATTATTTTTGGTGACACAGGATTGTCAAGGACCCAAGATGCTCCTGCATCAGACACCTGGGGTTATTTTGAAATGATTCTCTAAATCATTTGGTAGGTCTAGTCTGAGCTGCATCTAACTCAGACTGTGAAATCCATGAACTGTCTTCCATCAGTCTACTATTCCACTTTACCAGATATTCCATATATTGTTTTCCTCTTGTACTCTTGCCAACTCTTTCCTTCAAGATCTGTTCAATTTCTTCATTCTACTTCTTAGGATATTCTGTCAATACTCTCACTTCTTCATCAGGTTCATGATACTCATACAAATCAGCAATGTTAAAAATAGGTGATATGTCCATGTCATTAGGTAACTCAATTTCATATGCATTTCCACTGTCAAATTTCCTCAAAATCTTGCAAGGTCCAAACTTCTTCATCTTTAGCTTCCCATATGTTCCAACAGGAAATCAACCTTTCTTCAAATGAACCATCACTTCATCACCAACATCAAAATTTTTATGTCTCCTTGATCTATCAACCATGTCTTTATATTTCTTATTACTATCTTCCAGCTTCAGGTTCACATCTTCATACAATGTCTTCATGTACTCAGCAAATTTTACTCCTTCAGCACTTTTCTTATTCTCATCAACAATGTCTCTCAAATAAGATATACTTCTTGATTGTGTGCCATTCACAATCTCAAATGGTGTCTTTCTAGTACTCCTATTCATTGAATTATTGTATGCAAAATCTTCTTGTGCCAACACAAAATCCCAATTACTCGGTGTGTCTCCAACTAAACATCTCAAAAGATTTCCTAAACTTCTGTTCACAACTTCATTCTGTCCATCGGTTTGTGGGTGAAATGTAGAACTATATTTCAACTCAATGCCAAATTTCTTCCAAAGGGTTTTCCAAAAGTAACCAACAAATTTACTATCTTGGTTAGAGATAATACTCCTCAGTAATCCATGCAATTTGAAAATTTCCTTAAAGAAAATATCTACTACATGTACTGCATCTGATGTCTTTCTACAAGGTATAAAATGTGCCATCTTAGAAAATCTATCCACAACAACAAATATAGAATCATTACCTCTTACTGCCTTTGGTAAGCCAAGAATAAAATCCACACTGATGTCAATCTAAGGTTTCTCAGGAAAAGCAATAGGTGTATACAATCCAGTATTCTAAATTACTCCTTTTGCAACTTGACAAATTCCACAACTTTTCACAAATTTTTGAACATCTTAATACAACTATGGCCAATAGTACTTCTCCTTAAGCAAATTCCATGTTTTATCAATACCAAAATGTCCAGCCAAACCACTACTATGTTTCTCCTTTATCAAATTAGTTCTCATTATTCCTCTTGGTATACACAACTAAATACCTTTAAACAACATACCTTCCTGAATAAAATATTCATCCCATTTAGTATCTTGTTGATCTCGAATAGGTGCTCTGCACTTTCTCTATGGCTCAGAAAAATCAAGTTCAAACTCATAAGAATCTCTCATCTCATCAAAACCAAGAACTTTAATTTTCATCTCGGTCATCAAAGATCTCCTTCTACTCAATGCATCAGCCACTTGGTTAGTGACTCCACTCTTATGCTTTATCACAAATGTATAACTCTGCAAATACTCAACCCATTTCATATGTCTCTAATTCAATTTATTCTGATTACCCAAATAATGTAAATCCTTATGATCAGTAGACAACACAAATTCACTCAGTATCAAATAATGTCTCTATTTCTTCAGTGCTTGAACAATAGCATAGAATTCTTGATCATACACATAATATTTCCTTCTAGCATCGTTCAAATTTTCACTAAAGAAAGCAACAGGTTTACCTTCTTGACTCAACACATCTCCAATTCCACTACCACTTGCATCACATTCCACTTGAAATACCTTATTGAAATCAAGCAATGCCAAAACAAGAAATTCAACAACCTTCTGCTTCAGAGTCTCAAACCTTTTATCAAATCCATGTGTCCACTTGAATTCTCTTTTATCTCTTCTCATAGTCTCATTCATAGCATTACAAATAGAACTAAAATTCCTTATGAACTTTCAGTAAAAACTTGCCAAACCATGAAATGATCTTACCTCACTAGCATTCATAGGTGTAGGCCAATTCAGAATAGCTTCAACCTTTTTAGGATCCATCTTCAAACCATCAGCTAAAATTACAAATCCCAAATACACAATCACCTCTTTCATGAATGAACACTTTTTCAAATTTATCAGCAGCTTTTCCTCTTTCAATCTCAGCAAAACTTGCCTAATATGCAACAAATGTTCTTCTCTAGTCTTACTGAATATCAGAATATCATCAAGATATACAATCACCAACTTACCCAAGAATCTCTTCAAAACTTCATTCATCAACCTCATAAAAGTACTCGGTGCATTAGTTAAACCAAAAGGCATAACCAACCACTCATAAAAACCTTCTTTTGTCTTGAAAGCAATCTTCCATTCATCACCTTCTCTGATTTTGATCTGATGCTAACCACTTTTCAAATCAATCTTTGTGAAATACTTTTCTCTAGCCAAACTGTCCATTATGTCATCAATTCTTGGTATAGGAAACCTATACTTCACTATTATCTTATTGATTTCTCTGGAATCAGTACACATTCACCATTCTCCATTCTTCTTAGGTGCCAATACTAAAAGTACTGCACAAGGACTCAAACTTTCTCCAATCAAACCTTTATCTAGCAACTCTTGAATCTATCGATTCAATTCCTAATTCTTGGTAGTTGTCAACTGATTAGGTGCCTTATTTGGTAAACTAGCTCCAGGGATTAGATCCATGCAATGATCAATACATCTCTTCAGTGGAAAACCATCAAGTACATTATTAGAAATGATATCACTATACTCGATGAGTAATTTATCAATCTCCTCAGGGACATTATCCTCTGTTTTCTTAGTTTGTTAAGAATCACAACAAAACATACATCATTCTTTTTCAAATCCTTAACAAACTTTCTTCCTTCCATCAAACAAAATTTCACAGATGTGTAAACATTACTAACATGTTCTTCCATCAAAGGTAACAAGATTTGTTTTCTTCCATCAGCCACAATAGTATACTTATGCAATCTTCCATCATATATAGCATGTATATCATATTGACAAGGTCTACCCAACAAAATATGACAATAATCCATAGGCATGATATCACACAACACTTTATCATAGTACTTTACAATCTTCAAATTCACATAACATTGTTCACTTACCAAGAGTGTATGCTCATCTTTGATCCATGAAATCTAATAGGGCTTTAGATGTTTCAATTACAACTTTGTGACCATGTCCTTAGATGCCAAATTCTCTGAGCTACCACTGTCAATGATTACCTTCCAAACTTTGTCAGAAACTCTACATCTGGTCTTGAACAAAATTTTCCTTACCAGATCTTCCTTTTTATTTTCATTACACAGTGCTCTCCTTACCATCAAGTTATTTTCCTTCTTAGGTTCATTCGGTGACTCTTCCTGTACCAAAGCATTTCTACTGCTACCAGCCTTCTTACTAGCATGTGTACATTCAAAAGATCTATGTCCTTCTTCTCCACAATTATAACAAGTTCCTCAAAAATTACCTATGCTATAACCACCTCGGTAGTTACTACCTCTACCTCTAGATGAAATTTTACCTTTCCACTCAGTCTTGCCTTTGTCCAGATTTGTCTTTTCAAGTTTAGATCTACTATTTTCAGCATAGGATCTACCTCTTCCTCTAGGGAATCTACCACCTTGACCTCTTTGTCTCTATTCATGTCTCTTGTTCAATTTCTCCTTGGCCTTCAATGCAAATTGATAAGCTTCTTCAATGTTCTCCAACTTGACCAAACTGATTTCCTCTTGGGTGGAAACTCTCAAACCATTCAGGCATCTAGCAATTCTTTCCACATCATCCTCATCATGTCTAGATTTGATATCTAATCTATAGAATTCCTCAGTATACTCTTTTACTGAGCTGTCTTTCTACTTTAGACTATGCATTCACCTAACTAGGTTAATCTGATAATCACAAGGTAAAATTTCCTTCCAATTTATTCACACCATTTTATTCCATACCTTGATTTTGTCTTTGCCTTTCTTCTTCCAATCCAATTGTAGATGCTCTCACCACAAGGATGCATGACCTTTCAACTTTGTGCATGCAATCTTCACCTTCCTTTCTTCAGATACATTTTCATACTCAAAATATTTTTCCATCTCAGTGATTCAGTCTATCAATTCATTAGAATCCAATTTCCCACTATATTCAAGATAAATGTGGTGTTGACTTCAAACTTGTCAATGCCTTCAAGGATCTTTCCTCACCCTGATCCATTATAGGTGCAAGTTCTTCTTTGCCTTGTTCCAATTCAACTTCATCATCACTAACATCTTCAAGATGTCTGCCTGTTCTCTAGGTTGTTTTAATAGCTTCTAATCTAGCAGCAAGTTGTCTCAACATGCCTGCCAATCCTGGATCTGCTTCTTGCCTCCCATGAACCATCTTGAGAACCCTCTGCAATTGCAGGTCAGATTGCAATCTGCCACCCCACAATAATTCAACTAGGGCTTTGCAAGAAGGAACTTACAAACCTAGATTTGTAGACCTAGATCCAAATCTCACCTCGCTCTGATACCACCTAATGCAAGGGCAAAGAGATGAGGGGCCAAATGATGGCATACCCTATAGATCTAGCCCTGCTCCAACTCACGAAAGCAACAACAACACAATGAGAGAGAGAAAGAAGGATCGTTGATATATTAACTTCATTCAAATTAATTCATACATGTCAGGCCGTAAGGCCTTCTTTGTTATGACTAGATATTATGATGAAGTATAGAAGTCCTCCAACATGCGAGGATCTCCCAACAATCTTGATTCTACTATCTTCTATCTTCCATGAAAAATGACTCCCTAAACTCTAACCAAACAACTATACTTATACAAGAGGCTACCAAACTGAGTCAGACTTCATATCCACAATCAATGGAAGGAACAGTCAGATCTGGGACCACACACTTCCCAATGATGGATACCAACATTAAATCCATGACCCATAATCAATGCACAAGTTGGCCTCAACAAAAACTCAAAATAAACTACTCAGTAAGAAAGGATGACCGAGCAACAGACAAGCATCATCGAGTGCCAGTAAAACAACTGACCGCCTAGTAGATAACTGACCAAACTCGGTAACCAAAGGAAACTGACCAACTACCAACCAACTCAGTCAAAGCAGGAACCAAGCAACAAAAACAAACTTCAAAATATTTTTGGTGACACAGGATTTCTAAGGACCCGAGATACTCCTACATCAGGTTTCAACAAAAAGTTCATACCACAGTCTTTTGAAGTTGGTGACTTAGTACTAATAGAAAATTAAAAAAATCTAATGGAAAGAGAAAAATTAGGAAAGTTTGAACCAAGCTGGTTGTCCCTACATCATAACATCAGTCTATGGATTTGGAGCATATCAAATATCCACATCAAAGGGAGAGCCTCTATTAGATCCTATCAACATATTGAATATCCACAAGTTTTATACATGAATATCAAAGTGGACCCGTTTCAAAATGTCAAAAAATACAAAAATAATCAAAAAAGAAAAAAAGGTTACTTTGGCAAAAACCTTGCAATTAGACATCTTTGGTTACACAAAAAATAAATATACAAGAGAAATGATTCCATCCTATGGTGAAAACCACTTTTGTGGCACCTTGGGCAAGTACCGTGGTGAAAATCAGGCAATCTGATGCCATGTGCAGAGATCATTGCTCCATCATCTATCATTGCTCCAACAAGATATCACATGTCATTACACCTCTTTCTTCGCAATAAAAAATTACTCTAATGGATTAAGATTTGTCAGTTAACTTTGTCTTAGCACATCCCCTCACATTTTGCACCAACTCAATCCATCACAACCATTCTACAATAAAGTGCCCATTCTATCTTGACTAGGGGCACCCTAATGTCATGATTCATCAAATTTTTAAAAAAATACCAAAAACATAGAGAAAACATCAAAACAACAAAAGCATTGCAAAAGACCTTTGAAAAAGTTCAAAAAACATCACAAAAAAACAAAAAAAATAGTCATCTAGGGGGACCATGTTTGGGGTGTCTGTGATAAGGGCCTTCATTTATGTGATACGCCACCCATACCTCAACTCCAAACATACGAACTCTATGATGGACCAAAAACATTCACAAAATGTCTTAAGAAAATATCAAAGACAACCAAATAAAATAAAAAATCCAAGAAAAATCTGCAATAAATCTCCTTTGTACATAAAACCAATTCTTTTGCAATACAAAAAAATAGACATTGAATGACATCATATAACAAGTTTGAGCTTCAGCAAAACCACGTCAAAATAATAAAACTAGTCAACATGTCATCAATTACACTACCCAAACTATCTTATCTAGCAAACCCAACAAAACAACAAAGTCTTTGTCAAAACCATGTTGTCTTAGACAAGGGAAAGAGCACTCAAAATTAGACAGTAGTTTTAGATGGGGTATCTTATTCTTGAAATCAGATAGCATCAGAAAAATATCAAAATTCAATGTCCAAAATACTACAAAAACACAGACACATAATCCGTATGACTGCAACTTGTTGAGTCAAGTTAGTCTTATTATGTCTTGATTTTTGCAAGTCATATTCTTACACATCTCCGGGATGTCCACAAGTGATTTAGAGAGGCCATGATGGTTCATGACTTATTTTTCTTTGCCTTTCGTTTGTGGAATATTTTCCATGAAGTCTTAAAAGAGCAATTTGGGTGTCTGTGATAAGAGCCTTCACATCCATATACAAATATCCAACTGTAAAATTATAATGGGTACTTTGGATGGGATACACCGCACATACCTTGAATCCGAATGCTCAACTTAGATGGATCGACCCACATTCATTTTTTGTTCAGCATCCCTATTTTGAATGCAAAAGGATAAACCATGCCTAGATCATTCATATTTTGGTAGGATGGTATCATTTTTGCTATTATAAAGTGACTCAATGATGAAAAATAAATTGCTCAATTTAGTTGGAATTCAAATATGGTTATTAAAACTTTAAGCTCTCTTTTTACTATAATCTAAGGGTTTCAATCAAGGATTCATTCTCATTCTTTCATCCCTTAACTCTCTTCTTCTAACAAGTTTCATTGCTAACAATTCTCTCTATCAATCCTAACAAATCCTTATGGAAGAATATCATGATACAACAAAAAGATTACATCATTCATAAACATGTTAGTATATATAGCATAAATCATGCATTATAAGTAGATATCATAACACATCCATCCATCATATAAATGCATTACATCTAGTCACATTATTAAAAAAAGTGCATGTGAAAAATACAAAAATAAAAGTACATAAGCATGACATCACATCATATAGAAAATGCATACATCCATAAAGATAAAATCATATCAGAATATTTTTTGCATCTCATAAGCATCATAAATACCATCATATTATTGCAAGAGATCATTCATGTCTTTCTTGCATAAACAATCTCTCATGGGGAGCATAATTGACCTCGTTGTCACATTGTTCTCGTTGGGGTATACCGGAGCATAATTTTTATTATTATTTGAAACAACACCTAAAAATGCATTGTATCAAATAGGGGAAAAATATAGACACCTAAAAATGTCCCATTCGTGCAAGCGACAATTTCACTAACATTCCTCTTAAATTATTAAATAATTTTTATTATATAATTCATTGTGTCCTACTATAATCTAAATTCAAAATTATCATTTTTCTATAATTTCATAATTAGCTGATTTTAATTAATTACCTAGTTATTTCATCAACTATTCTTCTATAAAGTAATTAAATAATTAAACATTATTTAATTATTTTTTATCTCACTATAATTAAATAAATAATCATATTTAATTAATATTATCTCTTTCTAATTGTTACATTTATGTAATTATTAAATAAAATCTCCACTCGTAATTAAACTAATTATTTCTCTCTCATAAATAAATAAGCAATTATTTATTTATAATTCCCACATGTGCAAGTAAACAAATTATTTTATTTATTTAATCATGAGTATTCTTCCAAAGTTAACTCATACTAACTTTCAGTTCACTCTTCAATTATAATTTTTACTATTCAATCAACATTGTTAATTTCTTCCTTAGCAATCAGTTAACAATTCAATATATTCAATCTTTTATTCCACCTTATTAGCCAATCCTCCAATCAAGGCAGTCAAGCTAAGTTGAACTCCTACTCACTTTGAGTTAACTCTTCCACATCACCAATCAGCACATCAATCAAGGAATCTTGATTGAAAACCCTAAAAATCTTATAAATAGAGAGCTAAATCTCTAATTTTAAAAACCACAATTGTTTTGAATTCTTATGCTGGCATGGTCTTGAGCATAATTTTGAGAGTCAAAAATTGCATGATAAGGAAAACAACAAAGGAGGAATTATGGGTTTGCATATGCTTTTATGTTATTTGATTTCAATATCTTGATTTATGTATGCAATTCTCTTGTTTCATTTCCCCTTTTGATATTGGGATTACTAATTGCTTTAACAATCTCTTTGTGGTTGAGATACTGATGTTATTGTAGTTTTTGTACTGATTACCTTATTACCCTGATTACACTATGTTACAAAGTTCTTCTGGGTATCCCTACTTCTTGGACATTCTTTCAGTTCATGAGAAGTTTTTCATATAATGGTTTAATACCTCATTTTGGACAAGTTTTATCAATTCTTATCTATCGGTTGGTTCAAAAGTTTTTTTGATCAAGTCATGGACTTTTTTGTGGTATTTTTTGTTACTCCTAAGAGAATTAATCTTTTTCATTAGTATCATTCAGTCACACAATCAGTAAATGAGATACAACAAGACAGTCGGTCAATACATAGAGCCTAGACACTGAGCAGAACACAAGGCAGATCACTATGATAACCGAATACATTTTTGACCGAGCACTCTTATCGACCCAGATGGTTACCGAGAACAATAGTCACCAAGCATTCATATGAATTGAGCACCAGTTAATTGCCAAGTGATGAATGCAGTGTACACTGAGTGAAACAAGAAATGCCAATAGTTTGGAATGACTCAAACTACAAGCCAAATGGTTTACACTGATTAGAAAATGGTTTACCAAGATCAAGATAAAATTTAATATGGATGTAATCATTTAATTATTGATGATTCCTTAAAGATGATCTAGGTTATTCATTTGAACCGCTAATCTTAGGTTTTCTAAGATATTGTCTAAACCCTAATTTAGTCAAATCAATTTGATATAAATATTGTATAGATGTCATTTTGATATGTATCACACATGAAGTAGTTCTCATTAGAAGACATCTAAAGCTTAGATAGGGTTATGACTAACAAGCATTGAAAGAGCATGCAGTTTATCAGAAATAGAAGGCTACTGAGCATAATTCAGAGAAAAGATCAATCACATTAAGGTGATAACAGATAAGTACATAACAGATTTGATATCAAGAAAGATTAGTTGTTATTTATAGATCAATCTTACTGTTACTTTTTAACCATTAGAGCAGACCTTAAATCTCTTAACAGATTGGACTTAACAATTCTTTTGTAAAATCTCTTAACCGACTGCACACTTAATTGTGTTGCTAAAATCCTCTAACTAGGTAGATCTAGCTGATATTATTGTTACTCCTAACATGGTAAGATCATCAAAAGTGATCAAATATTTGTATCCTTAACCGAAACCTTTGTTATTGTAGAAGTGAAGCTTTGTGGGTGTCATCCCCACCGCAATTTTTACCTTCTAACAATGGTTTTTGCAATACCAAACTACATGCATTATGGGTATGAAGTTTCATGTTTGCATATTTGATTAGATTACATGCATTTACATTTTAGTTATGTTATTGATGTATGGTGAATGCAAATGATATAGTTGATTATTGATATACATGTTTACAAGGATTCAGTTTGAAAATTTTTTAAGCATACTAATTCACCCCTCCCCTCTCAGTACACACCTTTCCATAATTTCAACAATTGGTATCAGAACTAGTTCTCTTGTTAAGGAAGTTTAATCACTGAAGAGAAAAGATCTAAGGATGGAAAGGTATAAGCTTTACAAGACTATTAAAAATTAGAAATTACAGATGAAGATCTACATTGAACAATTCAAGGAAGCCAAAGAAAAACTGAGAAAGTTACTAGTCATAAGGAAGGAAATGGCATTTTGGTACAATGAGACTGACTATTAGGAAGAAGAGATAGAGGATCCATTTGAAGGATTTGGATCTAGATCTAGAAGTATATTTGATGCATATGAAGGAACCATATCAGATCTATCTAAAAAGAATCAGCATCTTACTGATCAAGTGAAAGCACTGCAAATTGGTTAAGAGACTCAAATGGTTAGAATGATTGATGTCACGAACAATGCAAGACAAGTTGAGCAAGAAAGGAACTTGGCTATTGAAGATAGAAGACAAATGACTGAAAAGATAGAAGAAAATGAATTTAAGATACTGAGACTTACTGAGCATCATTTTGAAATTTCCAATCAAATGGTTGTCATGAGTCAGGAAGTCAACCGAGTGAGCAGTGAGCTTACTAAGAAATTGGAAGACATCAGTGAATTAAGAGAAGAAAATGAAAGATTGAAGAATTAAGTAAAGATTCAATGACAACATAATGAGATGATTAAGAAAGTTGAAGAAAGCACTAAAAGGATGGATGAATTCCTAAGCAGTCAAAGAAGACTTGACAACACTACTAGTTTAGGCTATATCGAGTAGGGAGAGTCATCAAGACAAGCTGAACAAAAGAATGCATATGCACAACCAAGGCCAAAGAATCTCTCATGCTATCATTGTGGAAAACTAGGCCACACATTAAATATTTACAGAAGCAAAGAAAAAGGTATTCCTACATCCACTCCTAAATTTGATGGTTATTGTTATAACTGTAATAAGTATGGACATCAAGCACATGAGTGTAGATCAAAAAAAAAGAAGTCACCTAAGAAACACTATATGGAAAAGCATTGTCATACTTGCAACATGCATGGACACATGTCACAAGAATACAAGACAAAGATGAAGCAAGTCTGAAAACTGAAAGGACAAAACAAGACATATCAACCAAGAAGGCAAGGTAATGCATATACTTGGGATTACAACACTTGGACTAGTTTCACAACATGTGGTAGACATGGACATATTTCAACAAATTGCATGAGAATGCATTGGAGAGGAAGATCTCAAAATTGGACAAATTCTGGAATGGCATGTTTTCATTGTCACAAGGTCGGTCATTTAAGAAAATAATGTAGAGAACGAGCACCAGAGGTGAATGCTAATACAAATGGAAATACCATTGAAGAAATCATGAGGATAAGTAATCAAATGTGGAGGAGAGCAACAAATGACAATGTTGGATCAAGGATGATAGTCGATCAAACCTCATCCTTTGGATTAGGTGATCTCACCACCTCCACCTAAGAAATTCAAGTAAGTATGGAACTAAATTTCAATCAGTTTTATCTTACAACAGTTCCATATATCTATTGAATGAATACCAAATCAGCATTCAAAATAAGATGCACTAGGGTATTATATGTTTTGAGCATAAAGTGTGTATAGTTGGTAAAAGCACGACTGAATGAAAGATTGTTAGTCGGTGAAAGCATCAAGGTTAACTAAGTTAAGGAATCAATTGAGAAATGCTTAGTGTTAACCGAGCTTAAGTTTCAAAGAGATAATCGAACATCTTTGTATTAACTGAGATGTGGTAGGTAAAGCATTTAATGCAAAAATTTGAGGGAAAAAAGGAATTTTAGGTATAAATATACATCAATGCAAGTCATTTTGCCACACAGTGATCAAGTACAAAACCAAAGTGCTTTGAGCGAATTTGTGCAAAGATTTTTTCAAGCATTTCAATAGAGATTTGAGCAGATCCTGAGCCATTTGTTATCATTTCAAGTTCTTTGCAACCGAGTTATTTTTCCTGAAGATTTTTTGAAGCCCTAAATCTGTTAGAACTATGGCATCCTCACCCAAGTTTGTGAAATCCAAGACTGAAAGTGAAAAGAAGGTCCCATTGATTAAGTCAGCAATATTGGAAGAACCCAAATACAAATTGCACCCCAAGATTGCTTCATAAGTTGATCAAATAGGCGTGTTTTCAAGCATACTACCTAAGGTTTTATTGGTACAGGATATACGTGCTTACTGTGTGTGTGGATTTTGTACCTAGTTGTAGACACAACACTTCAGTTAAACATTAGAGGTTAGCCAAAATTCAAATCTTGCAAGTAATTGAAACTAAGATAACCAGGCGATTTACTACCTTCTAGTAGGTGTGAGTATGATGTTCTCAAATTGGAATCGAGATCAATGACAATGCAACACCTAAATGAAGGATTTGCATGCAAAAGAATGAAAGACTATATGAATGCAGATTAATCTAGATTTTTGTATTTTCTGTGCAATAATATGAAAAACTGTATGAATCTAAGCTAGATGAATGAAATTGAATGCAGATTTAATCTAAGAATGCTATGAATGATATGAAAATCTATGATATGAAACTATGAAAAAACTATGATCAACTATTAAAGATCTTATAAATCGCCTATCGCAAGTGCTTAATCCTTCAATTGCCAATTTGCCAAAGTAATTGTGCAAATTCGAGTGTTGATTAGATATGAAGAGCTGAGCCTTGATTTTATAGAAATCCAGGGCTTTGAGGATGCAAGAGAAAAGCCATAAATCACATTTGATAAACTCAAGTTGATTTTTGAGTTATTAGGAAATCAGAGATAATTAATTCACAAAAATCATGCAAAAGCAGTGTTTAACTCACAATAGAGTTTTAGATCAAATTTCAACTCATCATCAGATGTTGAGTTTTAATTTTAAAATTGATTGTTAATTTCTAGTTGCCTGCTTTTCTGATTGTGCATGATTTAATTATAAAATAATTTTAAAAATAAAGTGATTTATTCTCAACTTAACTGATTTTTGAATTAAAACAATTGATTTATGGGTTAATCAATTATTAAATCAAACTTTACTCTAAAAACTATATTATTAAATTTGACAATTGACATTAATTAATTAAATAAGAAATTAATCAATTAGTCATGAGATTTTAGATTTATTGTCAAAATGAAATAATATAATTAGGAATAAATCTAATTAAATAATTAAGTGGCAGTATTAAATATGCTTAATTAAATATTCAAAATATTCAATTAATCAAACTTTAGGATAAATAGGATTTATCGCCAAATAATTATTAAATTAAGAATAATTAGGATAAATAAGAATATTGCTAGGAATATTCTCTGATGTAGAATTAGGATAAAATCAATTAGGATTCAATAATGTGCAGATGTGCCTTAGGTTAGGACTTTGATGTCAATTTCATTTGAATTGAAGATGTAGGAGGTTAATGAACCTATAGCCCATTTTTGGGGTATTACATTTTGCCCCTCTTTGAATCAATGTGCAAAGCGTAGTGGTTCAAAGAATAATTTTTGTATGATAAAGATGTACGAAACTGATTTGAAAGATTAATCGATTATGAGATAGAAACTGATTGAAAGATTTAAAGATTTGAGATTTAGGTCTTGATTGACCAAAGATAATGTTAACTATAGCAATAATGAACTAGTGATTATGAAAAAAGTGTTAAAATGCCTAATTCTGAACCTTATGATTGTGAAGAAATGAGTGACCGATTCTAGACTTGATTGTCCAAAGAGAATCATATTCGTATCACATCCTGAACCCATCAATTACGAAGAAACAAGGATAATAACGCTAATGAACTATTGGTTATGAAAATCTGATACAGTTTACAAGATAGATTTAGAATACTAGATTGATATGGGTCTCGATGAATCTGATATGCCCCAAGAGATGATAGATTTGCCCCAAGCGACAAGGATTTTAGATGAATCAGTAACTAGATGTGGTTGTTGTCTTGATCACCGAGGAAAGAAATTTGATTAACAAAATTAAAGTTACAGACTTTGAATGATGTGTAATACCATGCCCCCTTTGGGATTAAAATTGAAATCTGACAAGAAAAGTTAGTGTTGAATGGTTTAGAAGCATGTTAATTGATTCAAGAATTGGTTATACATGTCCGAGAACACATTCTGCATTGTTTGAGAGGCCCTAAAGACCAAGTTTGACTAGGTTTGACCATGGTTGACCAAGTTGAAATTTCAATAGTTTGATGTAAGATAATCAGTTAAGTTGAATTCTAGATTTTTGTGATGTTTGAAGGTTGAATATGCAAGCAGTCAGACATCCTAGGTCTGAAAATGTTAAATCACAATTTTCACATAGTAAATGATCTCATATTTTGATTTTGATCCTGAAAATGGGTTTAGAACGTTGAAATTAGCTAGGGGTGCAATTTTCATGGAAAATGGAGCACTTTTGAAAATTAGGTCAAAAGCTATATAAGGCCAAAAGGGTCATTTTTACACATTTGACTTTTGAAACCTTAATGAGTCCTCTAAGCGAGAAAATGGCTGAGATGAAGGTACCTATCTCTTCCCACCAATTTGAGCGTAGTCGGAGACATTAGCGGCCTTCGTAGTATGGACATCTGATAAGTGGACCTCTGTGCCTCTCTGTAAATTCCATTTTTTCATGTTTGTAGCATTTTTAGGTTGTTTTTCGTACATTTCAATTTTTCAATTCTCCCATGCATACAAACTCATATGACTATCCTCTATGACTTGTACAAATTTTCAATATCCTATAGAGTGTCATATCAAAACCCCCCCAAAACTTGTTTGAGAGGGACCCAAGAGTCATATGACATTTCGTCAGGTCCCTCATCTATTGTACGGTGATCACTAGAAAGTCGTATATGCATGATTTGTTGTATGAGACCCTGCTGAAACTCGTACAAGTTTTGGTGCTAGACTGTATTGTCGTATGGAAAATAGTGAGCTTAAAACTCATCTTTAGGCCAAAATTTTTTATTTTCTAATTCCTTAGGCTGATTGTTGAGCATTTAATGCACCTTTTAAGATAGTGAACTTTTGAATTTATGTACTGTTAGCCTATTTTTCAACCAAATTACTGATAAGATTCCCTATTTGTATTCCATGTAGGTTATATACCCTAATGTTCATGTGCATATCTCACATCTTGTGACTCAAAGACTTTGTGTTTCACTGCCTGACCCTATGAGGGTACATCTTGCTTCCTATGGGTTTGAGTATCTAATTTGGTTGCTTGAGATTAGGGTTAACCATGGACTGTTGACTTCAGTGATAGAGACATTTCATTCAGAGACCCAGACTTTCCATCTACCCACTGGAGAGATTACTGTCACACCTGAGGATGTATATAGGATATTGCGCATTCCATTTCATGGTCCTCATCCAAATTATGTGAGTTCAGGGAAGTTTGGATTACATGCCTTCAAATGTTTGTTTGGAGATGATACACAGCTCACTAGTTCTATTTCTTGGGAATTATTAGTGCAGCGCTATGGGCAGACCCATAGATTAGAGTATATTATAGCAGGCATGATAGAAGGTATCATCATGTCTGACCATCAGTAGAATGGTCTATTGATGGGCTGGGCCCTGATGGTGGCATGATTGATGGCCACTCCTTCTGAGTTAGCTTGGGGTCAGTGCATGCTTGCACATATGTTCTCTAAAATGCACAAGATCGTGTATCAGGAGAGCAAGTCTTTTTCTTTAGGTGCATTAATTCTTTAGATATGGGCCTATGAGCACATCCCAGTTTGCAGACCAGTGTGTCAGACATAGCGCCAGCCACAGGAGCCAGTCATATATATATATATATATATATATATATATATATATATACATATATATATATATATATATATATATATATATATATATATATATATATATATATATATATATATATATATATATATATATATATATATATATATATATATCTGGTTATGTTACACAGGTGCGCATGGGTCACATAAAGTACTTTAGGCAGTGTCTTGATGATATGAATTTTATAGTATGGAGACCATACTTGCTGATAGAGGCCTAGCCCACTACGAGGGAGCAATTTAGTTATTTATGTCAGAGTCATGTACTGATTGGGTGATCTACTATTGTTATTGAGTGCTTCCTAATCACTAGAGTATGGAGGTAGTATGGCATCATTCAGGATGCACCAGAGGAGCTTGTAGCTTATGCACAAATCCATAGAGAGCTTGGATTAGGATGGGGCCCTAGATTATCATATGCTCTTTGTACATAGGAGTACAGTGGTATCATTGGCAGAGATTGGGACTATCAAACAGATGTGCTAGATGCAAGGGTTACAGATGGATTTATTGGATGGCTTGCAGAGCATCCCATACATGGTTTTTCTGATCCTATAGAGTTGATACCCTCCATGGAAAAGGCCATGGATGTCACAGGTGCACAAGTTCTGATTAGTCAAGGATAGAGACGTACATAGGTATAGATGCCCCAGCCTACACCTCCGAGGCTGAGAGTAGTATTGACACCTCCAAAGAGACCATCTAGATAGATGAGACCACCTCATCCCTCTACTTCTTCAATAGGAAGACTTGCAGTTTTACATAGGAGATCGACTAGAGGAGAGAGAGGTACTTTAGGTAGTGTGGGCATAACAAATGAGGTACTGGGTGTAGAGCAGGATGTGGGTGTCAGTTTGGATCCTTTACAAGGTGATAAAAATTTTGATCTTGGTGCTGAGCTTAGACGTCGTAAGGTGCAGAGAGCATAGACCACTGAGCTGCCATTGGTAGATACTGATATGCCTACGACAGATGTAGATCTTAGTGTACCATTGACTCCGTAGGATATTATTAGATGAATGAGATTATAAGTCAGGGACCTGAAGGTATGGAATTCTCAGTGGGAGGAGTGATTTACTAAGGCTGATAGATAGAGATCTGAGCTTTGAGAGGAGAATAGGTGATTATAGACAAAGGTGACACATCAGACCTCAAGAGCTGCTTATTATGTTTTTATGTACTACACTATTGTACCTATTGCTTAGAGATTACCCACATACTCTCAGTATATGATAGCTTTAGACAGAGCGAGGGCACCTAGAGCTGAGGTAGTGCCTAATGCACCACCACCACCTCCACCAAGTGCAGAGAATTAGGCAGATAACTGACCTGTCTAGATATTCTGATATTTTTGCTCTTTTATTCATGTATATTGTTCTGACTTCTGATAGGTCACATGAGCTCATTCTTTTGTACTTTGTGCCAGTAGTACACCCTTGACTAGTTCAAGTTATATGATATGAGATTGAGATTTTGGTTGTGACTTCATGTGTACTTGTCATGTTATTGATTTATGATGATATCATGTGATGTAAATGCTATGGATAATATAGAATGTATGTATGGATTTATGCAATGCAATGATTTCTTTCAAATGTATGAATGTTATGCAAATGTAATTAATTATGGAAAATGTATGAAAATGTATGGAATATAGATGCAATAGATGAAATGATCATGAATATGTAATGTAAATGCAATGATACACATGATATGTTTTGTAGATATTGATGAAGACAAGTACTCGATCTTATGTCAAAAAGGATGTCTAACCCAGAATGGTGACTGCTTGTGATTTTGTGAGGAAACCTTCATGTGAGATTCAACTCTTAATTTCCATTTTAATTTTAGTTTAGGAGAATTAGTGAAGTGTTCAAGCAATTTGTGAGATCATGCAATCATGCAAAGTGCAAAATGAAATGCAATCCTAATACCTAGGACCTAGTCACTGATCATGTGTCGATTTTTTGTCATCATTGAAATTTTTAAGTAACTGGATAAATCAATACAATTCCCACTAGTTAGGAAACTATAGACATATGAATATTGATTTGTATGCGCAAGAATCAATACAACGCCCATTGGCTAGGCAACCATGGATGTATGAATATTGATTTTGTTGTCGGAATGTCAGATTAGATATAAGCACCAACGCACAAACATTGGGATGACCTAAATATCATGTCCATTTTGATATAGAAATTTTTATAAGCATCAAAACATGAACGTCGTGATGACCAGAACATGCCTTGTGGAACAAACACATCAAGCAGTCAAGAGATCATTCTACATCTAGTGTGAATTACCTATGGTGACCCTTTATTGTTTACATCCTTAGGTAAGATCATGTTTCACAGTAGGAGTAAGAACTTTCTCAAAAAAGACAATAGTTAGATCAAACTTCCTTGAATTTTATAGGTATCAATGGTCAAGGTATGCATTGCCATCCAATACGAGATAGAGGCTCTTACAGATGGACACCGTTTCAATCTAGAATTTCCAAAGTTGTTAGATTTTCACATACAAGCAGAAAAAAAAGAAAAGATTATGCCCCCTGTCATCACTCTCTAAATCCTATAAAGGACATCATCAAAGAGCTTGAAGGGACACAATATGAAAAAATCTCAATGCAAATCAGTAAGCATACAAGGAGATAAAAGCATGTAAAAGCATAGATTGTTTTCATTTTGTGTTTGATTGCATTGTTGTAGATGCAAAATCCTTTCTAGAGAGGAGACTGATTGACTAACTTGGATGAAGCTTCAAAGGACTCTAACTGGATATGACACATCTAAGATACATTGGAGGCCATAGGATATGACATTGATTGCCCCCAAGTTTGAAACATTGATAGGATACAAACGCTTGAGCTAATTGGTGTACAAACTGACTTATTGAAAATAGGAATGCATAAACAAACCGGGAGATATGTACAAACTAAAGCAAGACTGAAAGATGGGAAAGACCAAGATTGTGCTAATAGATGGAGCATTTGAAACAAGTGGCCCCCATTTGCTGAGTTTTCACCATCTTGGTAGAGATTCTATTTTTGCTACCAAGGCACCTATTTCTAGGTTTTCAGCAAGGCACTTTTTCTTTTTCTCATTTTTTTGTATTTTTTATTTTTTCAATTTTTTTTGTACTTTTGATTTTTTTTATTTTTTTTTGAATCATCAAGGCACCTATTTGCTAGGTTTTCACCAAGATGTTCATTTTTTAGGACTTTTTCTGATTTTTATGATTTTTTCATGACATTTTTAAATATTGAATGCCTTAGGCATAGAATTTCTTTAGATGGAGAATGTTGATTGGTTCTCGGAGCTATTGTCCTTCAATCATTGAGAGTTGATAGGCTCCAAAGCCAAAAGTAGTAGTGATAAAAAAAGGGACCCAGCCAGTTGGGTTCAAACTTCCCCTTGCGTTCTCTATGTGATTGATTTTTAGGATTCTCTCTCAAGACTAGATCACCAACCTGAAATTCTTTGTGTCTGACTTTCTTGTTGTAACCTCTAGACATTCTCTTATGATATACTCTGAGATGATCATATGTTGCTTGTCTGCACTCATCTAGTAGTTCAAGTTCTTGCAACCTAGACACTCTGTAGTCATCATCAATTACTAGACCATGCATTCTAATTCTTAGTGATGGGATTTCAACTTCAATAGGCAGTACCACTTTAGACCCATAAACTAAAGCGAATGGTGTAGCCCCAATGGGTGTTATGATACATTTTATATAGACCCAGAGAGCTGGATTGATCATGAGATGCCAATCTCTTCCTATTTTATTAACTGTACGGTGCAATATTTTCAATAGATTCTTGTTTGAAGTCTCTGCTTGTCCATTCCCTTCAGGATAGTAGATAGATGACCAATGTTGTGTAATCTTGAATTTGGCACATAGATCATCTAGGTCTTTGTTCTTGAATTGTCCACCATTATCTGTGACTATAGAATGTGGAATACCATACTGACATATGATGTAGTTCAAGATAAACATTAAAAAAAAATTTCTAGTTGCTTGAGTCAAAGGAACTGCTTCTACCCATTTTGTGAAATAATCTATAGCTGTACTAATATGGGTATGTCCATTAGAAGAATGAGGATGTATGGATCCTATAAGATCAAATGCTCATTGGTGAAAAGGCTATTGTGTAGTGAAGGGAATTAGATCTCTCCCTGGTGCATGAATTAAGTTGCCATGTACTTGGCACTTTTGACAGTTCTTAGCAAACTTGATAGCCTCATTCTCCATTTTCAGCCAATAGTACCTAGCCCTAATAAGTTTTTGGGCTAGTGTTAAACCATTCAAGTGTGACCCACAAATACCATCATGGACTTCCTCTAATGCACATTGAGACTCTTCCCATTCTAAACATCTAAGTAGTGTACCATCTAGACCTCATTTGTACAGATTGTGACCAATGATGACATACCAGGATGCATTGCGAATAAGGTATCTCTTTTCATGTCGGTTAAAGGTTTTTATAGCAGGATGAATCATGACCTAAAACAATGCAAATCATGCAGGTTTTGAGGGAATCATATGCAGGATAAGATAGTGCTTCCACCAGGAACTCATAGCGTAGCTCATGTTTAGGCCACTGTAATAAAGTAGATAACATTGTCATTGCATCGACAGCCTTATTCATTGTTCTAGGTATTTGTTGAAAGGTGATAGATATGAAGTATTTCTTTAGGTCATCTACCATTCTCTTTTATGGAATGAGCTTTTCATCTTTCATTTGATACGCATCATTGACTTGGTGTATTATAAGTTGTGAGTCTCCATGAATGTGTAATTATGTTACTCTCCACTCAATTGCTATTTTCATACCATTAAGAAGGGCTTCATATTCAGCAATATTGTTTGTACAAGGAAATTTGATTCTTAATGCCTTAGGAATGGAGTATCCTTGAGGAGTGATAAATAATATGTCTACTCCAGATCCATTCTGTGTATAGGAGCCATCAAAGAAAAACTTCCATTCTCTAGAAGAAAGATTCATGATAGAAGAATTTGGGAATTCCATTTGCATTGGAGTATCATCAAACAAAGGTGCATCTGCTAGTTGATTATAAATAACTTGTCCTTTGATAGCTTTTCTTTCAACATATTCAATGTCAAATTCACTTAAGAGCATGACCCATTTAGCTAGTCTACCTGTGAGGGCAGCCTTTCTTAGTAGGTGTTTGAGTGGATCAATCTTAGCTACCAAATGCATGGTATGAGCCAACATATAATGTCTTAGTTTTTGTGATGCAAAGATCACAACTAGACAAGCCTTTTCAATCATTGAATATTTCTTCTCATATGCTACCAATGTTCTATCGATATAGTATATAGCTCTTTCCTTTTTAATCTCATCATGATGTGCTAGTAATGCCCCCAGTGATGTATCTGTTGTGGAGACATATAAGATCAATGTCTTCCCTTGAATAGGAGGCATCAAAATAGGAGGATTTGATAGATATTTCTTGATATGGTTAAAGTTATTTTCACATTCCTCATTCCATGCAAAGGTCACACCTTTATGTAATGTCTTTGTGAAAGGTTGTGATATGTCTGCTAGCTAAGATATGAAGCGTCTAATAGATTGTACTCTCCCTTGTAATGTTCTCATTTGACTGATATTCTTGGGAGGTTTCATCTCCATGATAGCTTTAACTTTTGCTGGATCAACTTCAATGCCTGTCTTTGAAACAATGTAGCCTAAGAGCTTTCCAGAAGTAACCCCAAAAGCACACTTTTTAGGGTTCAGTCTGAGACTAAACTTCTCCATTCTATCTAGTATTTTTCTCAAGTCATTAAGATGTTCAAATCTTATCCTAGATTTTGCTAAAGTATCATCAACATAATCTTCCATAGTTCGATGCATCATGTCATGAAAAATAGATGTCATAGCTCTCTGATATATAGCACCAGCATTCTTAAGCCCAAATGGCATGAAATTCCAACAAAAAGTACCCCAGGCACATGTGAAAGCAGTTTTCTCTTGATCCTCTAGAGCAATTTTTATTTGATTATATCCATAAAAACCATCCATTAAAGAATACATCTCAAAGCCCATAGTCATGTCCACTATCATATCAATATTAGGTAATGGAAAATCATCCTTAGGGCATGCTTTTTTTACATCGCTGAAATATTTGCACACTCTTATAGATTTGTTTGGTTTTGAAATAGGTACAATATTAGAGATCCATTCAACATAATCAATAACACAAATGAATCTCGCTTTTAGTAGTTTCTCTAATTTAGCTTTTACCAAGAGTGCAACATGTGGATGCATCTTTCTCAATTTTTGCTTAACAGGTTTGATGTTTGGAGCTATGGATAAATGGTGCATTATGAGATCAGGATCCAACCCTGGCATATTTGAATATTTCCATGCGAAGTTCTTCTTTTCTATTAAGAATGTGGTAAATTTTTTCTTTTCTTCTTCTGATAAGGATTGCGCTACATGGATCAACTGTGGTTCTTCTGCTGTTCCCAAGTTGATAGATTGAGTGGGCTCAATTAGAACTAGAGATCTGTCTTGCAAATGACTCGAAAGGACATCAAATATCTCATCCTTAGGTGCCTCAGAGAGGTTTTCACCTTTGGAAACATCTTTTATTTTTACTTTTTTAGGTTTTGAGACTGCCACAAAGTGGTTTTCACCCTCAAAACTCCTTTTCTTTTTATTCTTATTCTTATTTTTTTTACTAAGATACTTGATGTCTGATTTCGTCATGCTAACGCATGGTTCATTGATGGAAGTCCGCATAGGTTCAACTGCATTGAGGTAGCAAGCAAGGGCATAGTCATTTGGAAAGGTATAAATACCTTGGCTCAAATTTGTAGAGGTTTGGTCAAGAATTTGAGGAAGTTGGATAGTTGATGCAGGAGCATCTTGGGTCTTTGGTAATCTTGCATCAACCAAAAACATTTTCTGATTTATGTACTTGTTTGCTGTAGTTTTCTTTATAATATTTTCATTTGATAGTTTCATGGTGTGTGAAGCTTACATCATTTTGGGGACCTATTTTGGAACCTTCTCCTATGAGCACATCAAGTTTGGATGGACTGTTTCAAAGTTACAACTATTTTCCTTGGCATCGGAACAATGTTTTCCTATAGTTTTGGTGCTGATTGCTCATGTTGGTTCTCTTGATCCATAAGGAATCTTATTTTTCACACTTAAGGGCTTCAAGGGGACCTAAATTAATATCATTCCCCAAGATAGCAGCTTCCAATTCATTATGATTCAAAAGTTATGGCCTTTTTGGCACAGGACCTATTTTTTGCCAACTTTCACGTCTGAGCTGTTACTGCAGTTTTGGTGCTGATTGTTCATGTTGGCGACCTTGATCTATAAGGAATTTTATTTTTCACACTTAAGGACTTAAATTGGACCTAAATTAATATCATTTCCCAAGAGCACAAACTCTAATTCATTATGAGTGAAAAGTTATGCCTATTTTGCCTCAGGACCTATTTCCTGCCAGTTTTTGGGTGAAACATGTGGTGTTTCTTCTTTCGATGTTCCATGTGCTCATATGGGACCTTGCGCACTTAAAGGAATGTTCTTGGGTTAAGTTAGGACCTAAATCCAAAGGTTCATCAATTTATATTCATTCTAGCATTATTTTTGGCTTAAATCTTGAGACTGGACCTATATTGTAATTAAATGCCTGACTGGCCGACCTGTGGCTTAGCTGGCTATATAAGGGATCTAGATTGATATAGTAGAGCATCATGGGTGAGATATAGAAAGGATTATCAAGATACATCATTGGAGAAAAAGATAGGATGCAAGCTATAATTTTGAATTCATAATTCTCATTGTATAAGGCCGAAACCCGGAAGGCCTCACAGCCGGGCATGTTGAAAGAAATAATATAATTATATGTTGTTGCTACCAGTTGATTGTCTCATATCCATTGTGTTTCCATTGTGTTCTTGTGATATTATATTGCTTTTTTTTTGTAACTTTGAGCAAGGGCTTGTTGTGGATTCAAGTGGACTCAATTCTACTTGATTCTGCTTGCATCTACCCTGCCCCTGCGTCAAGTGGTATCAGAGTGAGTTCTTTCTTGTGGATTGGATCATGGAGAACCTTATTGGATTTGGTTGTAGGTTGGTAGATTTGAGATCTAACCTATAACTTATAGAAGGTTACGATCTTGCTGGAACTTGATTGTCAAGATGGTTCGTGTTAGAGGAAATGATAATGCTATCATGGATATGTTGAGGCAAATTGCAACTAGGCTTGAAGCTATAGAGATAGCCCAGAGAAGAGGAGCACATCTTAAAGATGTTAGTGATGAAGAAGAAGAAGCAACACCTAATGTTGAACTTGAAGTTGAACAAGATGAGGAAAGACTTTTGAGAGTTTTGTCTAAGGCTAACTCCAGACCTGCAGTTGAAGTTGCTTGCTATGATGGAAGACTTGAGACTGATACACTTTTGGATTGGATCTCTGAGATGGATAAATACTTTGAGTATGAAGGTACTCCTGATAATAAGAAGGTTAAGATAGCAGTCACAAAGTTAAAAGGGCATGCATCTCTTTGGTGGGATCATTTGCAAACTGAGAGATAGAAGAGAGGAAAAGAAAAGATCAAAACATGGATGAAGATGCTTGGAAAGATGAAGAAGTTTCTTCCAGCTAACTACCAAGTTAGTCTGATGAGAAAGATGCAAAATCTAAGACAAAAGGATATGAGTGTGAAAGAATATACTGAGGAATTTTACAAATTAGATATCAGATCTGGACATGTGGATGATGAAGTTGAGAAGGTGGCTAGATATCTGAATGGCCTAAGGACATCTATTCAAGATGAGATTAGTTATGTGAAGATTGATAGTGTGGAAGAAGCATGCCAATTTTCTTTGAAGGTTGAAGAAAGATTGACAAAAAGACATGATCAAAGACAAAGAGGAAGAGGTGGCAGATTTTAGAGAAGTAGAGGTAGATCTAATGGAGAAAGTAGCAGATTTGAAAATTCAGTGCAAGATAAAGGATGGAAAGATGAGCCTACTAAAAGAGGTAATTACTCTAGAGGTAGCTATACTGGTTACTCTAGGAATAACAATAATGGTAGAAGAGAAGAGAAATCTTGGTTTAAAGGTATTTGTTACAAATGTGGTGAAGAAGGACATGGAGCTTTTGAATGTACTAACTCTGGAAAGAAGACTGGAGGTAATGGTAGAAATAATTTGGCTTGTGAAGAAGTTGAGGAAATATCTAATGAACCTGAACATGGTGAGAACTTGATGCTAAGAAGGATCTTGTGGAATGAAGAAGTTGATGAGGAACCTGTTTTGAGGAAAAGTTTGTTCAGAACCAAATGTAAGATCACTGATAAATGTTGCAAGGTAATCATTGATAGTGGAAGTTCTGATAATTTGGCATTTGAAGAGCTGGTTAGCAAATTGCAGTTGCAAAGATTGAAACATCCTAAGCCTTACCATATTGCTTGGATCTAGAAGGAGCATAAACTACTTGTAAGTGAACAATGCCTTGTTAAATTCAAAATTGGGAATTATCATGATGAAGTCTTGTGTGATATTATGCCTATGGATTGTTGTCATATTCTTTTGGGTAGACCTTGGCAGTATGATAGGAAAGCTTTGCATGATGGTAGATTGAATCAATATACTATTTGGATGGATGGAAAGAAACAAGTGTTGTTGCCTTTGATAGAGAAGTTTGATGAAAGTCATTGTACCACAGTCAGAGTATGTTTGGTTGATGGTAAAAAGTTTGCAAGAGAAATGAAAGAATAGAATGTTTGCTTTGCTTTTATTCCAAGAAAGACTAAGAAACAAGATGAGTTAGAACATGCACCTGAAGTTGAGCCTTTACTGAATGAATTTTATGACATCATTTATGATAATGTACCTGATGGTTTACCACCTATGAGAAATATAAGTCATTGTATGGATTTGATACCTAGAGCTAGTTTGCTTAATAAAGCATGACAGAGGTTGACACCTGATGAAAAGAATGAATTGAATAGACAAGTGCAAGAATTGCTTGAAAGAGGTTTGATTAGGGAAAGTCTAAGTCCTTGTGCAGTACCTATTTTATTAGCACCTAAAAAGAATGGAGAATGGAGAATGTGCACTGATTCTAGAGCTATAAACAAGATAACAGTAAAGTACAAATTTCCTTTGCCTAGGATGGATGACATAATGGAGAGCTTAAGTGGAGCAAAGTATTTCACAAAGATTGATTTGAAAAGTGGATATCATCAGATAAGGATCAGAGAAGGGGATGAATGGAAAACTACTTTTAAGACTACTGAAGGTTTGTATGAATGGTTGGTTATGCCCTTTGGTTTGACTAATGCACCTAGTACTTTTATGAGGCTGATGAATGAAGTTCTAAAAAGATTCTTGGGTAAGTTTGTGATTGTATATCTTGATGACATTTTGATATTCAGTAAGAGTAAGGAGGAACATCTTGAACATATCGGACAAGTATTGCAGAGATTGAAGGAAGAAAAGTTGCTGATTAATTTGAAGAAATGTTCATTTATGAAAGAAGATATTGTGTACCTTGGTTTTGTAATTTTAGCTAATGGATTAAAGATGGATCCTGAGAAAGTGAGAGCTATACTTGATTGGCCTACACCAGAGAATGTTGGAGAGGTAAGATCATTTCATGGATTGGCAAGTTTTTATAGGAAGTTCATCAGAAATTTTAGTTCTATTTGTAATGTAATGACTAAAACTATGAGAGGAGATAAAAAGGATTTCAAATGGACACATGGAGCACAAAGGAGTTTTGAAACATTGAAACAAAGAATTGCAGAGTTACCTACACTTGCTTTGCTTGATTTTAATAAAGTTTTTCAAGTTGAATGTGATGCTAGTGGTAGTACAATTGGAGCAGTTTTGAGTCAAGAAGGAAAACCTATAGCTTTCTTTAGTGAAAAGTTGAATGATGCTAAGAGAAAATATTTAGTTTATGACTAGGAATTCTATGCTATTGTTCAAGCTTTGAAGAAGTGGAGACATTATTTGATGCCTAAAGATTTTGTGTTGTATACTGACCATAAAGCTTTGCAGTATTTGGGAAGTCAGAATAAGTTAAATTAGAGACATATGAAGTGGGTTGAGTTCTTGCAGAATTTTTCTTTTTCATTGAAGCATAAGAGTGGATAGTCAAATAAGGTTGTTGATGCCTTGAGTAGAAGAAGAAATTTGCTGACAGAAATGAGAGTTGAAGTACTTGGTTTTGATGATTTGAAGTATTTTTATGAGGTTGACATTGATTTTTTAGAGCCTTGGAAAGCTTGTAAAGAACACACAGTGAGTGATAAGTGGTCTAATTATTTCATTCAAGAAGACATGTTGTTTAAAGGAGTTCAGTTGTGCATACCTAGAGGATCTATGAGAGAGAACATAATGAAGGAGAAACATTGTGGTGGACTTGCTGGACATTTTGGGATTGATAAGATAGTGAATTTGATTTCAGAAAGATACTTTTGGCCACAGACTTACAGAGATGTACAGAGAATGGTTAGAGGTTGCAGAATTTGCCAAACAACAAAAGGAACTACTCAGAATTCAGGATTGTATACACCTTTGCCTGTACTTGATAGACCTTGGGAAGATGTGAGTATGGACTTTGTTCTTGGATTGCCTAGAACTCAGAGAGGTAATGATCCTATTTTGGTAGTGGTTGATAGATTTTCTAAGATGGCTCATTTCATACCTTGTAAGAAGACATCTGATGCATTGCATGTAGCTGAATTATTCTTCAAGGAAGTGGTAAGATTGCATGGTTTGCCTAAATCTATTGTTTCAGATAGAGATACTAAGTTTACTGGTTATTTTTGGAGGACATTTTGGAAGAAGATGAATACTGATCTGAATTTTAGTTCTACATTTCACCCTCAGATAGATGGACAGACTGAAGTTGTGAATAGAAGTTTGGGAAACTTGTTGAGATGTTTAGTTGGAGAGAAACCTGCTAATTGGGATTTGATTTTGGCACAAGCAGAGTTTGCATATAATAATTTAGTGAATAGAAGCACTAAGAAGACACCATTTGAGATTGTTAATGGATTTCATCCTAAGGGAACCACAGAGCTAAGAGATTTACCTATTGAGACCAAAAGAAGTGCTGAAGCTAGTCATTTTGCAGAATACATGAGAACTTTACATGATGAAGTTAAAAAGAATTTGGAGGACAGTAATCTGAAATATAAATAAAGAGTAGACAAGAGAAGGAGACATAAATCTTTTGAAGTTGGAGATGAGGTTATGATTCATTTGAAGAAGAATAGATTTCCAGTTGGTACCTACAACAAGTTGAAAATGAAGAATAGATTTCCAATTCATTATGAGTAAAAAGTTATGCCTATTTTGCCTCAGGACCTATTTCCTGCCAGTTTTTGGGTGAAACATGTGGTGTTTCTTCTTGTGATGTTCTATGTGCTCATATGGGACCTTGCACACTTAAAGGCATGTTCTTGGGTCAAGTTAGGACCTAAATCCAAAGGCGCATCAATTTATATTCATTATAGCATTAGTTTTGGTTTAAATCTTGAGACTGGACCTATATTGTAATTAAATGCCTGACTGGCCGACCTGTGGCTTAGTTGGCTATATAAGGGGTCTAGATTGATGTAGTAGAGCATCATGGGTGAGATATAGGAAGGATTATCAAGATACATCATTGGAGAAAAAGATAGGATGCAAGCTATAATTCTGAATTCATAATTCTCATTGTATAAGGCCGAAACCCGGAAGGCCTCACAGTCGGGCATGTTGAAAGAAATAATATAATTCTATGTTGTTGCTGCCAATTGATTGTCTCATATCCATTGTGTTTCCATTGTGTTCATGTGATATTATATTGCTTCCATTGTGTAACTTTGAGCAAGGGCTTGTTGTGGATTCAAGTGGACTCAATTCTGCTTGATTCTGCTTGCATCTACCCTGCCCCTGCATCAATAGTCAAAGTGGTGAAAGATTGGGAAAGAGTGTTTACAGATATGGATCTATCATCATTGGTCCTAACCCAATGTTCAAGTTCAAAGGTGATATTACAACTTAAGACATTCAATTCGTGAATAGGCTCAATGTCATTGTGGGAGTCCACTTCAACCATCGATGGATTAGACTCGTTAAGTTCATCATTTCTCTCTAGAATTACATTGGGTTTAGGTGCATATTGGTAAAATAACATCAACATATTTCTCTGTAATAAGCTCATCTTCCTCTGGAATGGCTCCTCATTCATATTCATTAGATTCTTCATCTATGCCTCTAGGAAATTTAAGAACACGAGTAAAGTCGGGATGAATACCCCAAGAAGGGTTACCCTCAGATTCTGATTTGAATTCATACTCATGGGAATCTATCTCAAAATAAATACCACCCTCCTCTTTTTTTGTTTGATTGTCTTCAAGATTAGTTGGTTCTTGTGGTGCAACTATCTCTTGCTTTATAGTAGGTTCTTATGTTTCTACTAAATTGATTCTTTTTAGTGGATCATCTTCAACTTCAAGGAGGTCTTTTATTTCTTTAGGAAAATGCTCATCAGGAATGAGCTTTTTAGTGGTGTCTGAATCATCACTATTAGATTTTTCAATTCTTTCTTCCTTTAGTTGATTTTTTGTGGAGGGCTCAATCTGTTCTAAGACATGTGGGGAGTTCTTGATAAGATAGAAAGGTTTTTTCTTATATCCTAGACCTATTGTATTCTTGTTTGCTCGGCCACGATGGTCAAGAGGTGATAGAAGACCTTTACCCTATAGTCCTAGAGGTCCATTTCCTTTATATCCCATCTTTGTGATCAATTTGTCCCCTGGGCCATATGACTTAGAAGGGATTGTTGGTGTTTTAGAGCCACATTTTTTAACAATTTGAGATTCAGGTTCCTCTTTGTGTAGCCATGCAAGAACAACTTCATCCTCTTCAAACTCTTGTTTGGACACTTGTTCTGCAACAAAATTTCCTTTATATGCCTCAAGAGGTTCTTTAGACTCCTTTTTAGACTGTTTTAGAGTTTGTCCATAGGACTTAGGCGAGATAGGGAGAGATGTCAAAGATAAGACTAGCTCTATAGTATATTCTCCCATACCATTTTATTTGATTTTAACCTCTTTAGCAATGTCTTCCATCTTGGATGTTGAAGCAACATCTAGCTACTTAGTGGAAGATTCTTTGTTATTAGGAACTAGTTTATCAACACTTTCTTTCAATGCATTACAAGTTGTATACAGATCATCTTGAATCGTCACTTCTACTCCTTCATAAGGAAATTTAAAACACTGATGGTATGTAGAAGGAATAGCTTTCATTTCATGTATCCAGGGCCTCCCTAGAAGGATGTTCTAAGCCAAAGGTAGATCAAGAACTTGACATATAGTATCTCTGATGACTAGACCTGTTCTGATAGGTAAGACAATAGTTCCCTTGGAAGATCTATCTTACTCATCATGGGCTTTAATAGTTATCTTCTTTCTAGGATCAATGGCCATTTCTGAAAATCCCAATTGTGTAATCAAGCTAAAAGAGAAAATGTTTAGACCAGCGCCCCCATCTATCAACACATGTTTGACGCAGCGGTTTTGGATCAAGACTTCAATATGCAACGACTAGTTATGCAAATGACTCAAGGAGTTATCATCTTCCTCTGAAAAGGAAATATACTATGGAGACGTAAGATGACCAACCATAGTCTAGAATCTATCTAAATCAAGGTTATCAGGAACATTGGATCTAAGTAGAGCTTTGTCTAGAATGGCTCTATGAGCTGGAGATATCCGAAGCAGCTCAAACATGGAGATTTTTGCATTTGTATGCTAGAGTTGTTGGACAATACTGTATGATGTAGGCCTCGTGTCTTTAGGATTTGAAGATTTAGATGTAGCCTTCTATTTAGAAGTAGATAAAAGATTAAAAGGCACCTTAGGGACATTGGATGAATCTGGTATTTGTCCTTGCAGATGCGCCTGAGCTTGTGATCGAGTAACTGCATTAGCTGATTGGTTTTCTCTATCTTTTCGCACAATTGTGATGACATTGCAACACTCAGATAGACTTGGTTCAACCATATTTATAACATCATTGTTTCCAGAGTAGGCATAATTGACTTTAGCACCCATATTAGGCTGAGAAGAAGAATCTTCTTTACCATGTTTAGGAAATGGTTCCGTGAATGCTGCATGATCATTATTACTCTGATGATTGTTAATCATGATTTCTCCCTTATCAATTTTGTCTTGTATGATGTGCTTCAAGAAAATGCAGTTATTAGTCTTATGACCCTTATTGCGATGAAATTCAAAGAAATCATTCTCTCTCCACCATTTTGGTTTAGGTTCAGGATCAAAAACTTTTATCTCAGGCAAGTAGATGATTTTTTTAGCCAATAGAGTTTTCATGGTAGATTCCAAGGACTCTCCAAGAGGAGTGAATTTGCGGTTAGGATCTACAGCCCAAGGTTTATAATCAGATGACTTCTTGTTAGACTCCATTGCTTTAGCTTTGGAAGCTTTGATGGCTTGGGTGCCAACAGTGAGATTGAAAGCAGGTGCCTTAGATGGGGCATAGATAGTATCAACAATGCTGTCAGTGACAATGCCTTTATTCTTATTCTAGTTTTTGTTCTTGTCCTTATAACTAGATCCAGATTCATACTTGTCCTTTCGAAGTGTGATGTCTCCTTTTTCACATGTACTTTCTCAATTTTGATCGCATTATCTACCATCTTATCAAAGGATGTATGATTTTGCATTTGTAAAGGGTAGTTGATTTCTGGAACAAGATTATTGATGAAGATTTCCAATTTCTCAGTTTTTGGAATGGGTCTAGCATATAGAGAAAATTTATTCTTCCATCTCTTGAGAAACATCAGGAATGGTTCTCCTGGATATTGTTTCAGATTGCAGATGTCGATCATGGTGACTAGATGCTAGATATTGTAGGATTATTGTTGATAGAATAGTTTGATTAACTCCTCAAAATTTTTGATAGTTGGAGGCATTCTAGAGAACCAATGAATGGCTACCTCTCCTAGAGATTGAGGGAAGAGATGCATTAAGTAGGTTGGTTCATGCATGAACTCCATAGATTGAGTACATAATTCTCTGACATGATCTTGAGGATCAGATTTTCTATCATACTTATCATATGTAGGCATTTCTACTATTTTAGGGAATGGTGGCATGCACAAGGCCTTATAAAATGGAAAAGGGCATAGGGCCTCCATGGAGAACTCCTCAGGTTCATTTTCTTTCTCTAGTTTGTTGAGCTTAACTTGCATGGCATGCATCTATTTCATCATAGCCGTAATAGGGGTTTCTTCCTCATGCGTAATGATATTTTCAACATTAAAGTTTGGAGAAAGTTTAGCTCCTTGATGAGCTAACTCTAGAAAGTATGCCTCTCTATCTTCTTTCAAGAAATGCCTCATCATTTTCTTGAAGTCATCATCATTTTGATATCAAGCAATTTCAGAAGGTGTAGGTTCTTGATCCATACCATGTTGAGAGTGATGTCCTTGAGACCCGTGATGTGTCCCTTCATGAGAGATGTTAGGAGTTTTAGGACTCCCTGGGATAGATTGAGGTGGATTTTGTTGATTACCTCTATGAGTTGATGGAGGGGGTATGTAACTAGCTTTTAATCAGAGATTGCCCAGACCGTCATCTTTGTAAAGACCTGAATTGTAGAGTTCGTCAAAGGTTGGACCTACATGAGTAGACAAAGGAAAAGTATGAGATGCTTCTCTAGATTTCATGTGTGATGAAGCTCTAGTTTCCACCATTAACCTTGGGTGAAGAAAAAGAATAAGATGAAGACAATTAAAGATTGAATTGATTCAAGAAGATCAAATGACGCAACCTTGTCAAGATTGAATTGATTGAAGAATAGATCAAATGTAAATGAAGGATATTGTGCCATAGTAGTATGGGTAGATGCCCAAAAGATGGTTGGCATGAGCTCACAACACTTAGTCGTTTAGTAAGAAGACTGAATTTGAAGATAATTTTGACACAAGATGAAAAAGACTCAAATTGATAAATCAGAAGGCTAAATCAAACTCAAGAGACCACTTTAGGAAAAATGATCAAATTCATTCTAGTTTCTACTCTGTTCCTGACACGGTGAAAATTTTGATAGAATCTAGAAATAGGATATAAAAACTAGATTTCTAACAAATTTGACCAATCTCTGACAACTTTTTGAAAATTCTCAAATGAGTTTCTGAAGGCTCGTACAACTCTGGGTATGCTCTCAAGCGAAAATTGCAAGACTCATACAACAATTGCTGCCAGGGATAATTGTTCTTTTGATTTTTGGTGACAACACTCATACGACACAATACTAGATATCATACGACAATACAGGGGTTGTGAAATGACTTTTGATCAAGACTCATACGACAATCTAACCCTGTGAGACAACTTTTGACTCCAGAAAGATATTTTGATTCAGATTTTGCAAATTTTAGGTTTTCAGTTTGAGATTGTTTGTAAATTTTTCTATCTAGGTTTGAAGATTATTCTGGGATCGTTCATTTCCAATAACCAAATAGATAAACAAGCATGCAGAACAACAAGCAAGTGATTTCAAGAATGTCTAAAAACAATAAACAGGGGACAAAGCAACCCTGTGCATGAACAATCAAGTGATTGAATGTGCTAATCCCTAGAAGTGCTAATTGTGTATGTTCCAAAAAGTTTTTCAATAACACACATATTCCTAGAAAATGAAAATTTGGCCTCACTAGGGTTTGTAGTAATGGTCTGACTCTGCAACTTTTGTGATCTCAAGAGGGTGAACTCCAATCCAAGTGCACCAGGGTTTTGACACAGTCCAAAAATTTAATCAATCAGGAGCTGCTAGGGAGATCTGACAACCCAACAAGAGACCACACCTATGAAGATTTCCTCCACAAGGACATTTATATAGCAGCAGCTGCTACCATGACGAAAATGGCTATTACTGCTTGAGGTTCCATCCACATGGTTGACCTAATTAAGGGAATGTCCACTATGGTTAACCCTCTCTAAAGGTGACTCACAAAAGATACCACATGGAGACTGGTTCCAGATTCAAGGATTTGAGTTTCTGATACTACCCAAAAAAGGAGTAGAGCATAGTCCTCTAGCCTTTTCACTTTTAACTAAAACAAAGCAGACAGATTAATCCGACACGCTAATACCAAAATTATCTCACAAAGATCTATGATGTCAACCGCTTATGATCTATCAACCTCTCCGGAGAGAGAATGTATCAATCAAAAGTTAAAGATGCACAAATCTAGTAGAATGCAAGACAATCTCAGTAACCTCCCTACCTACAAGGGGATCCTTTGTCAAGAAGAGCTTCACATGCATGAACAAGTGAAAGAAGCCCACTCTCTTGAGATCATCCACAAATAGTGTTCATAGGGCCTATTTACTATGTGTAACAGATATGCAGAAAGAAAATCTATGTTCATTTTATAGCCCAAAATGAAGTCTGTGATATGAAAGCAATAAAAAGCCACACAAGCTTGACACATGAGAGTTCATTTTATGTCCAAATTGAAGTGTTATCAGATCATAGTAGAATACCTAAATTCCTCGTAACGCGCTTAGTAGATTTTACCTATTTTAGAAATTTAGTAGCACTTTTCCCAATCAGACTCAGCAAATATCAGTCAGAAATAGAAGATTTCAATTGTTAGGGTTAGCTGTTAGTCCAAATCTGAGAATCAAATTTGAAAAACTACCTAAAATTCTAAAATGACAATTGAATTCTGGCACTAAAACTCGTACGACAGTGGGTTACCTTCCAGACGACAATCGGGAAACTCATACAACAATGGGTGTCTTCCCATATGACAATCAAGCTCCCAAATGACAATGTATAGCTTTTGATATGAACCTCAATAGAATCAACTATCATACGATAGTGGGGTTTGCCTGGTATGAATTTTTGACAAAAGTCATATGAAAAATGAGACAGAAAATAAAAGATCACAGTTTTAATCAGAAAATGACAAGAAATTGATAGAAATTGATAGAAGTCAAATGGAAACCTGTTTCAAGACCCCACGGTTGGGTGCCAAAAATGTGTGTGTGGATTTTATACCTAGCTGTAGACACAACACTTCAATAAAACATTAGAGGTTAGCCAAAATTGAAATCTTGCAAGTAATTGAAACTAAGCTAACCAGATGATTTACTACCTTCTAGTAGGTGCAAGTATGATGTTCTCAGATTGGAATCAAGATTAGTGACAATGCAACACCTAAATGAAAGATTTGAATGCAAAAGAATGAAAGACTATATGAATGTAGATTAATCTATTTTTTTGTATTTTCTGTGCAATAATATGAAAAACTGTATGAATCTAAGCTAGATGAATGGAATTGAATGCAGATTTAATCTAAAAATGCTATGAATGATATGAAAATCTATGATATGAAACTATGCAAAAAATATGATCAACTATGAAAGATCTCACAAATCGCCTGTCACAAGTGCTTAATCCTTCAATCGCCAAATCACCAGAGTAATTGTGCAAATTCAAGTGTTGATTAGATATGAAGAGTTGAGCCTTGATTTTATAGAAATCTAGGGCTTTGAGGATGCAGGAGAAAAGCCATAAATCACTCTTGATAAACTCAAGTTGATTTTTGAGTTATTAGGAAATCAAAGATAATTAACTCACAAAAATCATGCAAAAGTAGTGTTTAACTCAAAATAGAGTTTTAGATCAAATTTCAACTCATCATCAGATGTTGAGTTTTAATTTTAAAATTGATTGTTAATTTCTAGTTGCCTTCTTTTTTGATTGTGCATGATTTAATTTTAAATTAATTTAAAAAATAAAGTGATTTATTCTCAACTTAACTGATTTTTGAATTAAAAGAATTGATTTATGGGTTAATCAATTATTAAATCAAACTTTATTCTAAAAACTATATTATTAAATTTGACAATTGACATTAATTATTTAAATAAGAATTTAATCAATTAGTCATGAGATTTTAGATTTATTATCAAAATGAAATAATATAATTAGGAATAAATCTAATTAAATAATTAAGTGGCAGTATTAAATCTGTTTAATTAAATATTCAGAATATTCAATTAAGCCAACTTTTAGGATAAATAGGATTTATCGCCAAATAATTATTAAACTAAGAATAATTAGGATAAATAATAATATTGCTAGGAATATTCTCTGATGCAGAATTAGGATAAAATCAATTAGGATTCAATAATGTGCAGATGTACCTTAGGTTAGGACTTTGATGTTGATTTCATTCGAATTAAAGATGTAGGAGGTTAATGAACCTATAGCCCTTTTTTGGGGTATTATTCTTACATCCATTGCAAGATAAGCCAAATCAGAGATTTCGAGCTTCAATCTACATACCAGGAATTGTGCTAGGATGGAAAGCTAAAAGATGATCATACCCAACTGGAAATCAAAGGTATGACAAATGCCCTTCATTTTCTGAAGGAGTTTAAGACTGAATAGATTAGGGTTGTGTTAAGTCATGTTCACAAAGGCAAAATGTGGTTGGAAGAACCTATTAAAATCTCTAAGGATGTTATCCACATGGTTACAGGATACCCAACAAATGATAAGGCAAAGGCCATAAGAAACCCACTGAGGGTAGAGACCGAGAAGTTCACAGGAGCTGAGTGGGATGGTAGAGGAATGATGATCAACACAATCACCAATCTGGAAACAAGATTTGGAGCCTATGTTATTGGCTATAAGATTTTTCAATCAAGTAGGCCTAACAGTACCCATGTGGAGCAGTACACATAGCATATAAAATTGTCAAGAAAGGTTTACAGTTAGACCTCACCAAGCTATTGTTGAAACAATTGGAGGATAATATGAGGACTATCCATGTTGCAAAGACCAACACTTGTGAGTTTGGTTCATTACTTGTTTGTACATTTTTCTACTTGCAAAACTATTTCCTATTTGGCAATAATGTTGAGTGGGATGTCAACCGACCAATCATCATCCAAATTAGTGAGTTCATTGAGAACTTAGGTCAGAATTTTGAGGCTACGATGGATGACTATTTTGGAAAGTTTAAAGACAAAATGCATAAAAGGAGAAGGATACCTACACAATTAGTTGAAAATCACATGGAGGATATTTGTTTTTTGGTAGACACCGACACCACATTGATTAAGGTAGTTGAGCCAAGAATTACATGGCTACCCCCAATGGGCTATGAACTCAATATTGACCAAGCCTCTAGGTCAATAAAGGCACTACTAGTCAATCCCAAAGATCCAAAAGCTACTAAGTTCAGAACCTATGAGGAAGCAAAGCTAAGAATAATAATGGACTTAGTCAGAGTTAAGGTTAGTAGTAAATCAAAGAAAATGATGGAAACCTTAGCTAAGCAATTCAGTGGAGAAGAAGAGGAAGCAATAGAGAAGTCGGTTGAAGAAGCAACCGAGGAACAACTTATGATCAGCAATAGAGAACATAAAGAGGAGACCGAATTAGACAAAGAACTACAAGATGCATCGATAAAGGCCAAAGGGAAGAGAAAACAAGAAGAGACCCCTATCTGAGCGAGGACAAGATCCTCTACAACTGTTTCTCCACCCCTGAAATGAGGAATAGCAAAATTCACATGGCCTACTCCTAAAAAAACATATCAGAAGAAGAGAGGTGCACAAGCCACCACCGAGCAACCAAAGAAGAGGAGAATACTAATAAGAGGTAAGGATGATATTGACTTTGAAGAAGAAAAAGACACCAGTCAATTTAAAGTTGTTGTAAATAAAGGACAATCAATTGATGAGCTAGTTGAGAACATAAAGGAAACATGTAGACTAGGTCACCCTAAGATGAATCAGTATGTACATATGTCAATCGAGGATCA
This sequence comes from Chamaecyparis obtusa, assembly GCA_027943335.1. NCBI lineage: Eukaryota > Viridiplantae > Streptophyta > Pinopsida > Cupressales > Cupressaceae > Chamaecyparis > Chamaecyparis obtusa. Next base: position 645,863 of record BSBK01007505.1, read on the forward strand.
TGAGAAAATAGAAGAGGCAATCATCACCATGATGATTAAATTCATAAGATTACCTATTGAATTTTTAAAATATATTCCTAAGGAGCTTCACGACAAGGTATCAACAAGATGGACCTATGCCTTGCATATCGAGAAGGAAATGAGAAAACGTTCATTAATGTTGGCAATGCCTAATCTTTCTGAGATAGAAATTGAAGACTTCATGAAATAGTATGCCAATATATTTCTAATGAAAGGGTGAGCATTAAATATTTTGTAAGGAAAAATGGAAGAAGTTGACGAAAACAACAAAGTCTTATGGAGTAAAATTTTGGATTCAAAGGCTGTAGTAGACAAAACTGCACTAGCAATAATCCCTGAGAATAAAGTAAAATGTAAAGGAAAAGAGGTACATTCAGATGATAGAGATCTAGCTACCAAAGAGCCAATTCATATATATGATACTGAAGTACATGATGGTACATATGACAAAGATTTCTATCCAGCATGATATATTGAAGAAGAAAAATAGGATACTCCTGAGCAACTAGTAACAACTGGGACTGATGAAGTAACAATAGAAGATATTACTGATAGAGATCCTGATGATGAAGCAAAGATTGATGAATATATCACAATGTTTGCAGAAAATATTGAAGAAGATCAACCTATTGAGGTAGGAAAAATAAATATACCAAGTAATTTACCAATATTGGTACAAGCAATTGATATTGCCACTCAAGGACAACCCGAGGAACAGACACTCGAGCAATAGAAGGACACCACTAAAGGATAGGGTGAAGAAGGACCGAAGGAAACAAATGAGCTTGAAAGAAAAGAGGTAGAAAATAAAGAACCTGCAACTGAAACAAATGTAGACACTTCTATAACTGACACAAGGCAAGAAGCCCAAGGACATCAAACTGAGGGAATAGTCAAAGGGTAGGATAAGGAAGAAAGTGTGTCAACCGAGAAAGAAAAGTCTAATCCAGACTAAATATCTAGTACCATATGGAAAATCTCCCACATCCATCACTCAAGAAAAGAAGAAAAAGAAGAAACATGGTAAGGGTCCAGTCACTTTAGATGAGATTATTGAAATTCTCACATGTGACCCAAGAACCCTAGACTTGGAAGCACTAAGAAGATATGGAGAATTGTGCACAAGGAAGGATGCACAAGAGAAATTAAGACAAGAAAGAAAGCATAAGAAAGTCTTAGAGGATGTTAGAGAAATTTTGATGCAAGTAGTCCCCGATATCAATGTTGATGAGGCAACTCCCATCTTTGATCAACTTGCTACTCTAACTAGCCACATAAATTCTCCAAACATAGATGCCGAGAAAAGAATAGAAGAAAGAGAAGAGGCAAAGATACAACTAAAGCTAGCAGAGAGAATTAGCCAGGAAGTGGCAGTTAATAAAGTTAAACTATCTAAGGTAATAACCGAGCTAAATGTTATTATTCAAAGAGTTATTACAATTTTGCACAAGATATGCACTATAGACCATTTCACTACTAAGCTTAGTGAAAAGATACATAAATTAGATAAAGATTAAAAAATAGTGAAAATAGTCTTCTAACCAAGCCCAATGCATTTTATGAGCATTATGTTAAAGTTCAACAAATCCAACGGTTAAGACTCGAACTGAGGAAGGAAGAAGATAAAATTTGAGAACAATTAACCGAGCTGCAGGCTGAGTTACTTCCACACCTAAAGGTGATGCAAAAGCAGGTGAATAAGGAAAAAGAGTTAGTTGCCACCCTAGAGATATCCGTTATAGAGAACATTTTTTATATACATGCACAAGTCGAATTAGAGCAGATATCTCTTGAGAATCTCAAAGAAGAATGGGAAAACCTCTTGGCTACTCTACAAAAAACTCATCAGAACATATTTGACAAATTGTAAGTACATTTTATTTTGGTATTAATTTCAAAAAAGGGGAAAAATATATGTATATATATTCTTGTATGTACTTCACACCGAGAGCATGTACAAAGGGGGAGTTCACACAGATTCACATTTTTGGTTAAGTTCAAATTTTGTAGTCGGTACACATATACATAAAGTTTTTGATACTAATTCCAAAGGGGGAGAATGTTACTCCTAAGAGAATTAATGGTTTTCATTAGTAGCATTCAGTCATATAGTCAGTAAAGGAGATAAGACAGGATAGTCAGTCAACACACAAAGCCTAGACACCGAGCAAAACACAAGGCAGATCACTATGATAATCGAATATAGTTTTGACCGAGCACTCTTACAGAACTAGATGGTTACCGAGTACCGAGCATAATAGTCACCGAGCATTCATATGAATCGAGCACCAGTTAACTATTGAGTGATGAATGCAGTGTACACCGAGTGAAACAGGAAATGACATAGCAGTTTGGAATGACACAAACTACAAGGCAAATGGTTTACACCGATTAGAAAATGGTTTACCAAGATCGGGATGAAATTTAATATTGATGTAATCATTTAATTATTGATCATTCCTATGTAAAGATGATCTAGGTTACTCATTTGAACCGTTGATCTTAAGTTTTCTAAGATATTGTCCAAACCCTAATTAGGTCAAATAAGTTTTATATAAATATTGTATAGATGTCATTTTTACATGTATCACACATGAAGTAGCCACCACTGGAAGACATCTAAAGATTAGAAAGGGTTATGATTGACAAGCATTGACAAAGCATATAGTTTATCAAAAACAGAAGGCTACCGAGCAGAATTCAGAGAAGAGATCAATCACATTAAGATGATAACAGATAAGTACATAATAGATATGATATCAAGAAAGATTAGTTACTATTTACAGATCAATCTTACTGTTACTTTTTAATCATTGTAGTAGACCTTAAATCTCTTAACAAAGTGGACTTAACAATTCTTTTGTAAAATCTCTTAATCAAGTGCACACTTAATTGTGTTGCTAAAATCCTCTAACCAAGTAGATCTAGCTGATCTTATTATTACTTCTAATAGGGTAAGATCACCAGAAGTGATAAATCTTTGTAGCCTTAACCATCAACTTTGTTACTACAATAGTGAAGCTTTTTGGGTGTCATCCCCACCGCAGTTTTTACCTTCTAACAAGGGTTTTTGCAATACCAAAATACATGTGTTATGTGTATGAAGTTTCATGTTTGCATATTCGATTAGATTACATGTATTTACATTTCAGTTATGTTATTGATGCATGGTGAATGCAAATGATCCAGTCAGTTATTAATATACATATTTACAAGGATTTAGTTTGAAAAGTTTTTAAGGGCACTAATTTACCCCTCCCCTCTTATTACACACCTCTCCATAATTCCAATAGTTTGGATGTTTCCATAATTTGCTTATCTTTCGGTAAATGTGAGATGAAGTATATGTATCTAAAGGGTGACCTAAATTTAGGTCTTGTGGGAATGTGGTACGAAGATTTTTTTATGTATGACCTATATATAGGTTTAGTGGTAGAATGTTAAATGTAATTTTAATATCTTTTTTTTTGTGGCTAACATGTTTTGTGGTTTGGAAGACATATGTGGCTATCATGTCAGATGTATATATAAACAAAGATATATTTTGGATCTGATGTAGGTATGCGAGCAAGAGACAAAGATCTGAAGGTGATATAGTGTAAGTCTATTTCAGTGTGTAAGCAGAAGGAAGTTGAGTGAACTATTGATGTTGTGTAGAGAGAAGGCCTTACATACTATGATTGTAGAGTTTTGGTATATGCTGGAAGTAGATCTATATTGGATCTCTTTTGTTGGTGGTTTTTCTTCTATCAACTATCCAATTATTTCATGCATAGGCATATGCAATTCTATCAGTTCACATGTTGTCAATTAAACATTTTGTAATTTACATATTTGTAAAAGGGTAGTTAGCCTGATCGATAGTGAGCCAAACAACAGTGAGAAAAATGATAGTGATCCCTTGTAAAAATCACCTTAACCGGTGTTCATTTCATGAGAATTAGTTTCTCTATGATTTTCCGTAGTTTGGGTTTCCACTTTATATTTGGTGTTATGGTGTTGTTTGTTCTTTTTCTTTCATCCTTTTACCTTTGAATGGTTTATGTGTTTACTGGTTTAGTAAATTTTTCGAAAGAGTTTTAAAATAACTGACTTACCTCCCTCTCAGTTATTTGGCATGTTCAACAAACTCAAGTTAACTCACTTATGAACATCCCATCTCCTAACAAGCCTCCACTCAAAAAATATATACCTACCCAAGATTATTTTCTCTATCCAATGCTTCACCCCCTCAGCTCCCTATCCCTACTTGCCTCTAACTTGGTTGATTTCTTTGAGGAAAAACATAAGTAGGGTGATTCCTCAAATACCCATAAGAAGAAAAAAATAGTTTATGTGGAGGATTTGGAATATCAAAGAGAGCATGAGGTTTAATCTAAATATTCTTATGTAAAAAAAATTAAAATGATGGAGGGGATTTTCTTAATGCTCTAGAATTTAATAAGGGTGATAAAGATTGTATCGTCACACCCATGCCCAACCTAATCCATTGAGGAGGTTATTTTTGTAGCTACCATGATTGGAGAAAAGCTTATTGAATTATATTAGGAAACACTCACCCACCATAAAATTAGTTTCACAACATCTCTCTTTGTGAAGAGATTGGAGAAGGTGAGATATTGGGGGGACCTCACCTCAGTGGGTATTTTTAAAAACATTGCCAATTAGTGTGAAAACGTGGATAAACAAACTTATTTAAGGTTGAGATCACTATGCCATGTGGTTAGTATGGAGGACAAGATAGGAATTTAACAGAGTGTTCAACCATCTATAATATTGTCAAAAGTATTGAGCTTCTATATGAAAAGATTACCTAAGGTGACCCATATTAATGTTGCTAACATTAGAACTAGAAGCCAAAAGCCAAAGATGTTGGACATAGAGGAGTTAATATTGTGGATTACTAGTTGAAGACATTTCATTTAGAAGAGTGAGAAGATGCTAAATTACTAAATCTTTTAGAATTTTTTGTCTTGTTTTATAGACTAATATTTTTTTTCTAGTTATGAATGATTTTGAGTCTTAATATTTCCCTTGTTCATTGTGGAAGCACCTTGAATAAGATTATTTGTTGTTTTGTTTTTAAAAAAATATAGATATACAATATTCCTTCTTCAAAACCATTTCTTTTATCCTAATATATATACAAATTTCACCATTGCAAATATATCGAGGAAAAGAGTACCAATATTAGTTATAGCTAATTTCGCAAACCTTAAGCTCCTAAACAATGCATCAAAATTTGATAATTTTTTTTGTTTTCTTCGTATACAACTTAAGAGCTTATTGTCATTGTTTAAGCTTTTGGATAGTTACGACAAATGCAAGAGGATTCATTATGTCACAAGGGGCAAAAACTAGTCATTTCAAGGCGGCTTCCAACATTTTCTCTAATATCTCATAAGGGGAGAGGACCCACTACTTGAATGTGTTCCAATGGTTGTGATAGGAGTTGTTGATTTAATATCTATACTTATTGATTTAATAGCTACACTTGAATTAATGTGCAATTTTGTTGACAATATTGCACCAATAGTTGAGACTTTAAAGTTGTTATTTCTATGATAACTACCCAAAATCGAATGAAATGTACCTTGTAAAAAACAACCAATGATGTGATGTCGCATCAGGTGCACAAGTATGAGTCTCCCATTTGCATGATCATTGGTCTCACTTTTCTGGGTTATTTTGGACATCTTGGCAAAAAGCATGTTGATGTGGCATCATATTTGATGGTGTGGCATCATATTTGATGGTGTGGCCTTGAAACCTTAGTTATAAGCAAGGGACTTTCCAAGTAAACTATTGTGAAAAATTGGGAGTGATTTGAAATTTCCACATAAGATTTTGAGAAGTGCCAAGTTAGGATGTTTAACTACTGGGTCCTCTCCCTTAATTGCTCACTTTGACCATCACAAAATTGATCAAATACTTATGAACAAATGATCTAATAATTATGGACTATGAGTACCAATAAAGTTGCACAATTCCTCTAATTAATAAATAAATTTTTTTCTAACTAGAAATATGTAGGTGAACAATTATTGATCTGATGGATAAATTTTTTATTGAACTTTTAATTAATAGCACTTCACAGCCTATTCTATCTTTTTGTACTCCCGGTGGGTCAATAAAATATTCAAATTAGTAACGAACTGATTCTTTAGAAATAAAGGAATTCTAGAGTGATTTTCGCATTCGATAAAGACCTGTGGGCAGCATTTGGCCAAAACCATCTAAGAACGTTCGACTATTCCAATGCGGATCCCTAAACCCATGTATTATCCAGGCTAAGATGCCCATTGTTTGAAATTTAACAAAATCAAAACCAGGGAAGCCGACCAATTCCATGTGTGCTCAACCCGCTGTTACAGATGTCTTCCAACCAGGAAACGATTTCCTTTATTAGGCTGGACGTGTTTCCTACAATTCAATTCAGTTTCGTATTCATTAGCTTTGTGCAAAAGAGATCGAACAACAACAAAAATGCCAAGCGCTACTGCAGGCCAGGTTATTACATGCAAAGGTAAGTTTGAAAGCTCCTCTTTCAATTCCATCCTGTCAAAAAAATTTTGTCAATTCAATAAATGGAAGATAATCATGTCAATGAGTATTGGGGATTTCTGTAGGTTGATGTCATTGTCAATTTGATTTGAATGCCAAATGTTTTATCTTTTTAAAACAAATAAATTTTGGTTTGTGAGCAGCTGCCGTAGCATGGGCAGCAGGGGAGCCTCTGAAGATTGAAGAAGTGCAAGTCGCACCTCCGCAGGCAATGGAAGTCAGGATTAAAATCTGTTACACTTCCTTGTGTCGCACAGATCTTGTTTTCTGGCAAGCAAAGGTCAGTGCCTCCATTAACTTTGAAGAAGCTCAGAAATTCTTCTTCCTAAATCTAACTGCTGTTCTTTCTCCATTGCAGGGCCAGACTCCTATTTTCCCGCGCATATTTGGACATGAAGCGGCAGGGTAAATTCCCTTCTCCTTTTACTAAATCTATCTCTAGAACAAACTAGATTACTACATGTCAGTAAATTTCGAAAAAATGGAGCGAATAGAGTAACTTATCTTACCAATTTTTAAACCCTAATGTCAATTAGGGTTTAATTATATGTGTAATTGGGGCTGATTCAGATCACAAGAGCTTATCAATCAGGCTTGTTTACATATTTTTTCATTGAAAATATAATTTATCAGCGTGTACTAATATATAGTGGTGAATGCAGAGTGGTAGAAAGTGTGGGAGAAGGGGTGACTGATATGAAGGAGGGAGACCATGTTCTGCCTGTATTTACAGGGGAATGTGGAGATTGCAGGCACTGCAAATCAGAAGAAAGCAATATGTGTGATCTGCTAAGGATAAACACAGACAGAGGGGTTATGATTAGTGATGGCAAGTCAAGGTTCTCCATCAGGGGACAACCCATTTACCACTTCCTTGAGACATCCACATTCAGTGAATACACCGTTGCACATGTTGGCTGTGTTGCCAAGATAAATCCTGCAGCTCCTCTGAGCAAAACCTGTATTCTCAGCTGCGGTGTCTCCACAGGTCAGTTAAAATTATAAATCAATTGATATCATAAGATTTGTGGGTGTTGGTCCATGTTTATTATGGATTGTACTTAAACTTCTTTGTGAAATCAGGGATGGGAGCTACATTGATTGTGGCCAAACCTAAGAAGGGTTCAACCGTAGCAATATTTGGTCTTGGAGGCGTTGGGCTTGCGGTAAGAATTAATTGATTAAGATTGACAATAGATTTTTGGATAGATTATAGATATGTAACATGCAGATATATAAACAGATTCTGATAGATTAAAATCTCTCAATTGAGAGTTCAGATTGAAATCTCTTAATTGAGCGTTTCTGTTCATTTTCTTAATTAAATGTTACTTCATAATCTTAAGGCTGCTGAAGGAGCAAGAATAGCTGGAGCTTCCCGGATTATTGGCATCGATTTAGTCCCTGGAAGATTTGAAAAAGGTGCTTTAAGTACATTGCTCTGGAAAGGCTTTAACAACAGGTATATTGTGATCAACATGTTAGTTGTTTATGTGGGAGTGGTTTCCAATAAACAACTGGTAAGTTGACCACAGTATGTCTCTGGTTACCTTGAAAGCATTGATGCATGGTATAACTAAAGAACTCATCTTTTATCTATGTTGTACTCTCTTTTCTAATTAGGTCTTGTTTGTTTTTCTTTTCTTTTCAGTCAAAGAGTTTGGTGTAACAGAATATATAAACCCAAAAGACCATCAGAAACCTGTTCAAGAGGTTCGTTTAGCTCATGCTTTACTTAATGTTCATAGTACAATGTTATAATCTAATTTTTAATGCTTTTCCACAGTTGTATGTGTTGAATGGATCTTGTTATTTTGTTATATTTAAGTGCAAAGATATTGATGAATTTCTCCTTTTGGATTCAGGTAATTGCAGAAAGAACTGATGGAGGTGCAGATTACAGTGTGGAATGCACGGGGAATATTAATGCAATGATCCAGGCGTTTGAATGTGTTCATGATGTATATACTCCTCCCATATATTACTAAAATGTTCTGTTTCCATTAAATTAGATCAGTAGTGTTGTTCTGTTTGCAACTGCTTAAATGCTGCACTGCCTGACTTGAATTAATGTTTGTTTTTTATTTAAGGGGTGGGGCGTTGCAGTTTTAGTAGGAGTGCCTCATTCAGATGCAGCTTTCACAACTAGTCCTATCAACTTCCTCAATGAGAAAACACTAAAAGGAACATTCTTTGGGAACTATAAACCCAAGTCAGATCTGCCAGGTCTTGTGGAGAAGTATCTGAGTAAGGTACAAATTTATTTTCTCCTCAATGATTTTATACTGTTCTCTGTTCTCAATTCTACAAACACCTTTTTATATAATTAAAGTTTTGAATTTCCTTTGTGATAATCCATGACTCTGACTGGAAATCAGTAGATGGAGAAAACTTTAATTAATTGTGTCATGATTTTTAACGTTCACAATCTAATGCTTACACACTGTTTTTCCTTGCAGGAGCTTGAGCTGGAGAAGTTCATTACTCATGAAATCTCCTTTGCTGAGATCAACAAGGCGTTTGATTACATGATGCAAGGAGAGAGCCTGAGATGTGTAATTAAATTGGAAAACTAAATGGTGAAGGAGATTTAAGTGGTGTGGAAGATTTTTGCTTGGATTTTGCAGATGAAAGTAAAGTTCAATAAAACTAGCTAGAGGGATTTGAGTTTATTGTAAAGGATTTAAATAGAACCTGGCACCATTTGGTGAAAGTCTGTAAGCATGAATTCGAAAACACCGAAAAAACAAGCAAAGCATTGAATTCTTTACTCTTAACTAGATACAGAGTTCAAATTGAGTGTGATTCTCCTTTGTTCTATAATAGATTGTAGTGGCTCGGACAACTGTGCAAAATTTCTGCAAACATGTACATGTGGGTGATTGATGATTGAGTTCATTGATTTCTCTAAAATGAAGTGAATGATTGATTGGTTCAATTTAATTGATTATTTAATTGATTTCGTGATGGCCTTTGATGAAGAAAGAGAATAAAAATAATAGGTAAATCTTCCTTCAGAAGGATGAATAGTAATAGTAATTTTGGGTATCATCATAGTTCTATTGGCCGGAAAATCAAGGTTTGTTTGAATGGTTAGCTAATGAATAGTTTTATTAATTTGTTTACCACTTAATTTATTTATTCTACCTTGATGTCTACCTTGATGACATTCTAAAACTCAAAGAATTAAGGAAAACCAAAGTTTGTTTGAATCATAGTTACAAGACTCGTACTCAGCAAGCTGGAGTCGGGTTCGGATTTAGACTCGGCAAGGATTCGGCAAATTGAAAAACCTAAGAAATTCAAAGATTTTTAAGGATTTAAAACTTTTTTCATGCATCATTCAGTCAATTAACATCAAAGACACAATAATTGAAATAAATAGAAGCTACTTTGCACACATACACAAGTTTACATTGATCACATAAGTATAAATGCGGATTTCTAAAGGAAATAAGTTAGTTGTTAAACTAGTTACTAAATAACATATTAGAAATCTAAAATCTAAATAGTGTTGTCATTGTCAAAAGTTTACAATATTCATAAAATCAAAAGTTTAAAACATATATCAAAATAACAGTTAGAGCTTATAAGACTAAGGCCCTATGTCTTCTTGTGTGTATGCCTAAGAAAGGTCATGGAAGATTCTCCAACCATCTTATGTCCCTGTGTCTGGGGCTCAACCCTCATTATCCCCCTCTTCATAATCCTTATCATCCTCAGAGTCTTCACTCTCAGCCTCGTGGTTCTCTACTGGATCTCCTTGTGCTCTAGGCTCCTCCTGTGCTATTGCTATTGCTACTGCCTCTGCCTCTTGATATATGAGAGCCAATCTTACTAATCTATTTTCTAAAACCCCTATTTTCTTCTCCTAGGCCTTTTTTTCTCTCTTGTGAGTGTTTGCAAATGATGGAATGACCTTCTTAGGTCTTAGACAAGGCATATAAAACCAAAAAAAATGCTTAAAAATAATTTTAAAAAATTCTTTTTTTGCTTTTGACTTTATGTTGGTTGCGACAAAGTCCTTATGATGGGACTCGCCGAGTCCACCGAGTTTGTGGACTCTGCGAGTCCTGCAGGACTTGATCAGGACTCAACCAAGTCAACTTGCCAAACCAAAAAGACTCTGCAAGCCTAACTCGGCTTGAGACTCGTCGAGTCCTCTAACTATGGTTTGAATACTAATTTGTTCCCTTTAGCCTAACTAATGCATTAGCTACTTCATTGTGGACAATGAATAGCTTTATGAATGAGTTTACCACTTAATTTATTTTATTCTACTGTGATGACATTCTAAAACCCAATTTATTTTATTCTACCTTGATTGACATCCTAATTTTTTTTAAAAAATGAATATCTATGCCATATAGAGCAAGATAAAGGAAGACTACAAAGCATAATTTATATTTAAACATAGAAATATATACTTCCCATGATAAGGCAGAGCAATCATTAAAATTATATTTATCAAAGTCCATGGGCTACTCATTCTGCTAATTGCAAGGTAAAGACTCTAGAAAGCATAATTTCTATGTAAACATAGAAAAATCTACTTCCTATAGTAAGGCAAAGTAATCATTAAAATTATGTTTATCAAAGTCCATGGGCTACTCATTCTACTAATTGCAAGGTAAATAAATTCACCCAAAAAGAGGGATTGGGAAGAGGCCGTTGAATTAGAAGTTACTTCAATGTCTCATTTCATCAGTTTCTGAAGTAGGCAGTTTGTAAAATAGGAGATATAGTATTTGGCATACATTCCACACATACATAAAGTATATGTGTGGACCTAGTGAAGATCTAAGTCATCTAGGAATGCTCACAACGAAAGAATCTCATAGACCTATAAAATTCAAGAATATTAAAACTGTGTAAGATATTTATACTTGATTTTTCTTATGTGAAAATCTTTAGGTCAAATTACCAAAGATGGTTAAGATATTTATACTTGACTCTTAAGATATTTATACTAGATTTTTCTCATGTGAGAATCTTTAGGTTTAATTACCAAAGATGGTTCTAAGTTGAAATTCATTAAGTTAGTTTGACAACAAAAAGATTCAAATAAGTATAATATAGACTCTATTATGTATTAGTCATTTAGGAAATATTTGAGGTTTATAGTAACATGTTTGATTATCCTATTGAAATAAGTATCACCTATTGCATACCATATTTAAAACTCAACCACACTACCATTGAGATTTATGCTCAAGCATACAATAATTGGAAGCATTATATCTTAAACAAAAAGATTATGATCTATAAACATCATGAGTAAGTTAAGTTCTTTTAGATATTAACATATGTTATGGCAAGAGAGACATAAAAAACAGTTTTCTTATATCCAACAACTCAATTTAAAATATAGAAGTGTTGATTGTTTAGGAAACTGTCTAAGTCATCCACTACTTGAAATTTAATATTTGTATTTAATATTTGTTTGTTTAGGACCCGACTTGTATTGCATTTAATATTTGTTTGTTTAGGACCCGACTTGGGATTAGGAGTTAATTGTTTCTTCCAGCCGACTTGTGGTTGAAGAAATGTATTTAAGAAAGGTTTGGGTAGTTGTTTAGAAACAGGAGGAAAGAAGGGATTTTAGAGATTGGATCCTATGAGATCTTGAAGATCATATTGTTTGTCTAATATTTGTAAAAGCAGAGCTAGTGGTTTGGGTTCTTGGGGACAAGAAGATTTCTTGGTGACTTGCGAGCTCAAGTTTAGATCTTCCTTAGTGTTTCTACCAGTTGTTGATGTGTCACAGAGCTAGAATAGCTGGAAGATTGAAAAATTACTATTGTAATTGATTGTATCTGGCCCTAACCCAGAAGGCCTTATAGTCGGGCATGTTGAATAAAATTCTATTTGAGAATTATCTTGTTGTGTTTCCGTTGTATTGTTGTTGCTAGTGTAGATGGGACTATCCATTCTAGGATTTTCCATGTTGTACTACGTTAGGTGGTATCAGAGCTTGAAGTTCTTGAGTGTGTAAATAGACTACCGAGTTGAGGCAGTTTGCACCAGGACCTTGGGTTGGTGATTTGTTGCCTTGGGTTTTCAAAGATCTTGAAGATGCCTCTGAGAAGATTGGACCCTAGGGCGATTGCAGATCTCTCTGATGTTGTGGAAGCAAAGATCTCTAAGAAGGTCGGATTATATGTCAAATTTGAGATGGAATTGATGAAGAATGACATGATCGTTGAGATCATGAGGGCTATTGCTATTCTATCGAGAAATATTAGTACTGAAGATGGCTATGAGGAAGCTACTAAAGAATTTGAAGTTGTTGGATCTAGTGGAGATGATCAGAGGGACAGATCTGGTGAAGACAAAACTGGTCGGTTGCAGAGATCTGGAGCTCGGTTAAGTACTAGTTACCGAATGGAAGTTTCTAACTTCTCTGGTACTTTGAGACCGGAGGATTTGATTGATTGGATTTGTGAGTTAGACGACTTCTTTGAGCTTGAAGAAATTGAAGATCCTCTTAGAGTAAGATTGGCACAGACTAAGTTGAAAGGACATGCTGCTCTTTGGTGGAAAGAATTGCAAAGAGATAGAGAAGATGAAGGTGAAATGAAGATCAATCATTGGAGGTTGATGGTGGCTAAATTGAAAGCTAAGTTCATACCTGCCGACTATGAACTTGAGTTGTTTAAGAAATTATAGAATTTGAAGCAGAAAGATTTGATTGTTGAAGACTATACCGAGGAGGTCTATAAGTTGACTATTCGGTCTAGACATAGAGAACTTGGTAAGGAAAAGGTAGCTTAGTATGTGAATGGTTTGAGATTCAATATTCAGGATGAGCTTGGTATGCTAAAGATTGATTTGGTTGAGGATGCTTATTCATATGCTCTAAAGGAAGAAGATAAGTTGAAGAGGAGACACCATGGTAATTCCCGAGGGAAGGAGAAACAGGATCACTTGGTGAAGGATAAACCGATTGTTGAAGTTGAACCAAAACTTGTTGAGCTGAGGAAGAGGATAGGTAAGGTCATCTTTAAGGGTACTTCTTGTAATTGTGATGAAGAAGGACACTGATCATTTGAATGTTCGCATAAGAAGCTCGGTAATAGAAGGAATGTTGTGGTGAATGAGAACATACTGAATGAACCTGAGGTGGAGTCAGAAAACTTGTTGGTTCGAACTCGGTGCAAGTCAGGAGATAAACTTTGTAATGTGATTGTAGATAGTGGTAGTACTGATAACCTTGTAGCTGAGGAGATGATTCAAAAACTTGGTTTGAAGAGAGTAAGACATCCTTATCCTTATAGGATTGGTTGGTTGCAAGATGTTCATTCTTTGGAAGTGAGGGAGCAATGTCTTGTTGATTTTCAAATTGGCCAGTATAAGGATCAAGTGTTGTGTGATATCGTGGATATAAGTAGTTGTCACATATTGCTTGGTAGACCTTGGTAGTATGATTGCAGGGTTTTGCATGATTGTGTCAAGAATGTGTTTACTATTGAGAAGAATAGTAGGAAGTTTTCCCTGATGCCTTTGTTGGATACAACACTTGGTAGGACGAACCTGAGCTTTGGGAGCTGAGTTGAGTTAGGTGATCCTGAAAGGATTGATGATCAGTATGGAGAACATACTTGTGGATTGTCAAGAAAAGACTTGAAAAGACAAAGAAAGTAGAAGTGGAAGAACGTGCAAGCTGAAGAACACCCCTTGTGTGAAAAGATGTTCTCAATGGTTGGAAGAACATCTTCTGGGATTCGCCAATCCTATATGTTGGAGTATTTGTGTGTTGCTCGGTTGCATCTTTGATTGAGGGGTTCGGTCATTGTGTGTTGGAGTATTTGTGTGATGCTTGTGGTGCTCAGTTGACATGCTTTCTCAATTGGTTTTACTAGTGCTTGGTAGTTTGGCTTACTGACTGGAGTTCTTGGAGATTTGGTTGGCCGACTTTATGTATTTAATGTGGGAAGCTTATGTTGTATCCTCTTATGTGGATCTAGAGGCTGACATGGAGAATTAATTGTTTGTAAGGCTACTTGAGAGCCGACTTGTATTGCATTTAATATTTGTTTGTTTAGGAGCTAACTTGGGCTTAGGAGTTAATTGTTTCTTCCAGCTGACTTGTGGTTGAAGAAATGTATTTAAGGAAGGTTTCGATAGTTGTTTAGAAAAGGGGGGAAAGAAGGGATTTTAGAGATTGGATCTTGTGAGATCTTGAAGATCAGATTGTTTGTCTGATATTTGTAAAAGAAGAGCTAGTGGTTTGCATGCTTGGGGACAAGGAGATTGCTTGGTGGCTTGCGAGCTCAAGTTTAGATATGCCTTAGTGTTTCTACCAGTTGTTGATGTTTCATAGAGCTAAACTAGCTAGAAGATTGCATAATTATTGTTGTAATTGATTGTATCTGGCCCTAACTCAGAAGGCCTTACAACCGGACATGTCGAATGAAATTCTATTTGAGCATTATCTTGTTGTCTTTCCGCTGTATTTTTTTTGCTAGTGTAGATGAGACTATCCATTTTGGGATTTTTCGTGTTGCACTGTGTCAGGTTTTTATACATCTATACAAATTCTAGTGAGAGCTTAGAAATCTTGTGTACTCCAAAACAGGCTATTAGACCACTTAGTATGGTGATGATTGTGTTTATGTACTCGTTCATATTTATTTTCAAAGATAGTAATTGTATAAGAAAGTAATCTTAGCTCTAGAAATGGCTTAGGTTTACTTTCAACATGTCTAGATCTACTCTAGAATCTTATATAAAAACTATTTTATCTAATAGACACAATTTTCTTAAGATAGTAATTGTAATACCTTGAGTGTACTTGGGGCACACCTTGGACGCACTTGAGGTGCATCAGGGTTGCACCTTGAGTTCACCCTGAGTGCACCTAGGGTGCACCTGGGGCGCATTGGGGTCACACCTTGTTTTCCCTCATGCACCTTGAGTGCACTTGGGGTGCATTGGGGTCACACCTTATTTTCCCCCTAGGTGCACCTAGGGCGCATCAGAGTCACACCTTTTATGCACCCCAAGCACACCCTGGATGCACCTAGGGTGTATCAGGGTCACACCTTGGGTGCATTGGTGGCACACGTGAGACGTACCTTGGGTACACTAGGGTTGCACATTGAGTACACTTGAGGCACACTAGCGGCACACCTTGGGTACACCCGGGGTGCATCGGGTTCACACCTTGGGTGCACTGAGGGTGCACCATAGGTGCATCAAGGTCATGATGCACCCAGGATGCACCGAGGATTGGAACCCAAAATTGTTAAAAAAATAGATAAAATAGCTAAGCACACTTGGTTTAAAGTAGTACTGGGATGGGTGACCTCCTTGGAAGTCCTAGTGTTGCACACTTTTTTTACTAACACTTTTTCACAAGGGTGCACTAGGGCTAGATCCTGGGGACACTGAGAATGCACCTTGGGCACACCAAGCCTGCACCTAAGGTGCACCCTTGACATGTCTAAGATGCATAGGGATCACACATGGAGTGCACCTCGGACGCATCCAAGGCATAATTGGGTGAGCCAGGATTGCACTAGGGGTGCACTTGATGTGCATCGATGTCATACCTTTGGTGCACCCAAGGAGCACCTCGATGCACCTAGGGTGCCTCAAGGGTGCACCTTGAGTGCACCCAAAGTGCACCTTCTATGCATCGAGGTCAGTTGTGCATTATGCATGAGATTGTGTGTGTGTGTGTACACACACACACATACATATACATATACATATACATATATATTACTCATACCTCAGTTCAGATGTTGCCTACTACATCAAGTCTTATCATAAATGCATGATTGCAAAATCGGTAACAAGAAGTAAGGTTTGTACACATCCATACAAATTCTAGTGAGACCTTAGGAATTTTTTATGAACTCCAAAACAAGCTATTATATTGCTAAGTATGGTAATGATTGTGTTTATGTACTAGTTCATTTATATTTTCAAAGATAGTAATTGTAATACCTTATAAGAAAGTAATCTTAGCTCTAGAAATATCTTAGGTTACTTTCAACATGTCTATATCCACTTTATAATCTTAGATACACTATTTTATCTAATAGATGCAACATTCTTAAGAAAGTTTGGGAAAATGCTTTGCTTTATGCTAGACAAGAAGTTGAATGAGTCTTCTATATTCCATCTACAAACTAATATATAGATGGAAGTGGTAAACTATATGATAATGAATCTTCTAAGGGCATATAATACAAAGAAGAAATGTAGCTGGGATGAAATTCTACCTTTTACTCAACATATCTCAACACAAATTTATTGCACACAAACCTTTTTAGGTGTTCTTGGGTTTCCAACATCTAGCACTCATTAACATAGTTGATCTTAATTCAAAATTAATAGCATGATGAATCCTTTATCTTACATACAATTTTACAAAC
This sequence comes from Chamaecyparis obtusa, assembly GCA_027943335.1. Taxonomy (NCBI): domain Eukaryota; kingdom Viridiplantae; phylum Streptophyta; class Pinopsida; order Cupressales; family Cupressaceae; genus Chamaecyparis; species Chamaecyparis obtusa. The sequence continues at coordinate 662,833 of BSBK01007505.1, forward strand.
CTTTTCAAAATAATTTAGCACATTCAATAGTAAGTGCAAACTTTTATATAATAGGCTAATGTTGAATGGGTGCCAAAGATCAATTACATTGTAGGTTTGAAAACTATTGCATCTATATTTGTAGAAATAATTATTGATATGACCTCACTGCAAGATTCATCCACTGCATTAGGAAACCTACACAATCACCAAACAAGTAAGAGAGAACCCCATTAAGTTTAAGTTCCCCTCTTACCTTGAATTACATCCATACTTAAATGAAAATATCTTGGACCATTTCTTTCCACATATATTGGATATATTAGATGTTGAACCATCTTAAAATGGATGCACTCATTATTTAGGACCTTTTAGCTCCCGTTCTTTACCGACTTTATGAACCAAAAATGGATTCATGCTCAATCTCCCTTTTCTCATGTTTTGTCCCATATCTTCCACTTTCAACTGTGTAGTCTTCGAGACCTCAGGGCTGGCTCCTTGTGGGCCAGCTATAGAACAGGTTGACCAAGTTTACCTATTCTAGAATAAGTCAACTAGGTCAACCTATTCACTAAAGATTTTAAATCCCAAGGCCAGTGTTGTCTCAGGGAATTAAATTTCAAAATTAGGTGACCCTATCAGCTTGCTTTATTTTCCCGCTCGAAAAATAGTATAAAAGGAATCCTAGAAACCTCATTTTAACGATCCAGGAACATCCATTGACATCCATAATATCTATTAGAGATCCAACAATCACATGAGCAAGTTAGAGCATTCAAGCATTCAAGATTCAAGGATCCTTTGTGAGCATTTCCTCTTCAAGATCTAGCATTTGTGTTGGCCATCAAGGGAGGAGATTTACATTGAGCCATTCATAATCTTCTTCATTGATGCATGTTTACATCCATGGCTCCATGATGTGGTTTTGGTAGATTCGTTGCATTTGTGGAGATTTCCTACATCCGTCATTGCAAATTCAACATCTACAACATACAAGCATTAAAAAATCCTTAATGACAAGGGTTCTACAAGAAAGGTGATTGCTTACATTTGTCTTGTTTCCTTTACATATTTACATTTCAATTTGAAGGTTGAATTCTCAATCTAGGGCTTGACCAAGGCAAGCCCTCATCTACCCAAACCCCAAAACAAGCTTTTCTGTGTGTAGGAGCTGGATATCAGAATTACAACCACAAATCTAGAAACTACTTACTGAGACATTTTTGAAGAAGTTAGGTCGACTTTGTTACAGTGTCTCAGGAACACAGTGACTTCGTGGAAAAGTGTTTGGGACATGTTGCACCAGGTCGACCTATTCCTGGAGGTCTGAGAAAAATAACATTTTTTGGGTTTTCTATTGTGATCGTGAATCCATAGTCGAAAGTTTTGTCACTGGTTCAGATCTACAATTTTCAGAACAAAAAAGCATATTCCTCTACATTTTTCAAGGTGAGTACTCTATCATTCATTTCATTTCTTAGTCTATACCTGTTTTCATATCTTAATTGGGCCGATTGCACACACTTAGCATCTAGATCTATCTTCCCTTTCTTATTAAATCAATTGGTTCAATTTCACATTTTCATTTACACAATATCTCTAATCAAATCCTACATTGCATGAAAGAGGACTTGTTTGCGTACTTCCTTGATATAATTTGGGTTTAGCATTGGCATCCCTTCATCTTCTTAGGTTTTGCTAATCTAATTTGGGTTATATTGAGAGTTATGTTTGGAAGCCCTTCTTTCTCTTGTATTTTGAGTGTTAGTGTTGGAATGGTTAATTAATGAGCTCATCTCACATAGTTTACATTGTTAGATTCATTAGTATCCATTTCACACCTAAGTAGATGCTATAGAGACTCTTTAATAATAAAGATCAATCTAGATGATAAGATTCTCAATTAGTTAGTGTATAATAATCCCTCTTCTAGATAATCTTCGAGAGAGATAAGCTTTCTTAGGTGTGTTTCCTCTTTTGCATATAGTTGCATTGAATTTTGCATGTCACCAATATTAGATCAATAGAGTCACATGCCCATTCTTAGGATACTTCACCTTGATTATAGGAGGCAGTCACTCAAGAGTTACACTATAAATATATAACATATATCAAAAATTTATATCATGGTATATTTGAATATTTGCCTTCATGCAAATTAATCCTTCAAGCTATTTCTTTGCTTATTCTACATTTCTCATTAATATATTAGGTAGAGAGTGTACTTTCTTATCTTGCATACCTCATTAATACCCTCATTCGATCAAGAGATCTTGGCTAGTCTTAGATGATATAAAAGAAGTTTCTAATTTTAATTTGCTAATTCAGAATTATTTGTTGAGTTTGAATATTTTTAAAATACTATTTACATTCAATTTTTTGCTATCTATACAATTTTTTGTGTTGACGTCAAAGGCCAAAAGGATGATTTGTGATCTCCATTAAGTGCGATCTTGATTTGTGGTTGATCTAGACTTATATTGATGCCAAACTATGCAAATGTTCAGGCATGATAAACTAGGCATATCTTGATAGAATAACCTTATTTGGAGGCATTTTTGTGATGCATAGTTTTCTCCTTGTGACACCTTATTTGTAGGCCTTCATTATCTACAAGAGAACATCAATCACATAGCTCATGCCACAAATAGTAAAAAGGCGTAGCACAAAAAGACTCTTTTACTATGTTCTTTGCATGCCCTATCACAAATTAGTCATGAGAAACTCGAGGTGGTAGGTTTTTGAAAGCCTTGAAACAAAAAAAAGGGTGCAAAGAGATCTACATATGAGTTAGAAAGTGTTGAGACATAGCTTATTTTATACATTTTTAGTGCGTATATACCATGTGAGATGAAATGGTGTGCACACAATTTGATTTACTGGCACAATGCATAGCCTATACAAGATTTTATCCACCAACACAATATGAAAAATGAGGTCAGTTACATGCACCAAAAATCTACAAATAAGCTATGTCTCAATACTTGCTAACTTACATGTAGATCCCTTTGCACCTTTTTGTTGTTTCAAGACATTAACAAAACCACCACCTTGAATTTCTCACAACTTATTTGTGGTAGGGCATGCAAAGAACATAGTAAAAGAGTCTTATTTTCTTTCTGCCTTTTTATTGTTTGTGGTGTGGCCTATGTGATGTTTGTTCTCTTGTAAATAATGAAGGCCTACAAATAAGGTGTCACAAGGAGCAAACTATGCATCACAATTGATGGAGTGTCAAATTTACAAGGGGGAGTTTTTTTTAATTTTTGTATGTAATAATTTCTACTCCTTTAAGACACTTTATAAAAAATTGAAGTGCAAATCAAGTTGTCTAAGCATTAAAATTATAGTGTCAAAAATTAAGGGGTCGTTCATGTATATGCACTAAATTATAAAATGTCAAATTTTAGGAAGGTATGTTTGCATTGTGTTTTTCTATTCACTTCCATATATTCCTTTTGTACATATGACAACTTCAATTTGAGATAAATTAAAAAAGGTTTTTGATTTTGGTGCTGCCATCACATCTTCTTATTTGGAAGTAGTTTTGTCATTCTACCATTCAAACACATTTAAAATTTCAGCAAAAAACTCTTACATGCCTATTTGTGAGTAAAGAACTATTGAGATAGGAAATTAATATATCCACAATCTCTTATTCATTCCTAAATTGTTCGAAAAATGTCTTTCCATATGTTAGATCACTAATTCAAAGAAGAAAGTTGACTTTATGCACACTTTTGAAACTATTCAAGATTCACAAAGTAGAGAGGTTCTTGCATTTGGAAAGGTTGATCACTATTTTGGTGTATCCACCTTCTCATAGTTTACAATCAATGATTCATTCATAGTCCACCTATTACTCCATGATTTTGAGTCGCTTCTTTGAGAGCTTCCATTAATTATATTTGTGTAGTAAGATCTTCAAGATTCGTTTCATTGAGATTAAATAATACCTACCATCTCTTATTTGTATATAATGTTCCTCTTTTTAGGTCTAGATGACATTCTTAAGGATTAAGATTCTTTCAAGTAGTTCACATCACTTGAAGCATTTGAGAAATATTTAGAGAGTTCATCTTATTTAATGGTAAATGTATGTAAAGATAATTTCATGAGGTACCATAAAAAATTTAACATTAAAATTTTTAAATCAAATATTCACATTATAATTGTAAAATTATTTTAGTTGTATATAGTTTGTTCATGTTTGAAAATAAGTAGTTTCATTGATATTATGCATTAAAAAAAGACAAAATTGCTTAAATCATAACATAGTAACTCACATAATAGGCACTATGGATTGCCTCAACTAAGCTCTACTTAATGAATAATTAGTTCAATTTTTTTAACTAGAAAATAGGAAGATTTAAATCTATGATAAAAAAGTTTAAGCTAGTGAATAATTTATCATTCAATCAATTACCTTACACCAAAAAGTGTTGAACGATCAGATTAGTTTAGAACATTAAAAAATTACCTTTAGCAATTGAGCCACTTATTCTTTACAAAAAAAGCTTGGTTGTACACTATGTGAAAGGAACGAAGTGGAGGCCAACTCACATTTATTCAATTTAAAATATAATTTATATAAGTATTATATTGGTCAGTTACATAACAAAAGTGATTACACTAAATAATGATATTACTTGTATTATTATTTTTTATAATACTTTTTTCTTTTGAATGCTTTTATATAATAACTTAGTTCGTGTAATGTATTCCTAGACTTTCTAAAAGAAGAAATAAAATCAACCATTATTAGTATATTTATTGGTTACATTTTGTGATTCTTGTAGCTAAAGTAATGAGGGTTGTGATAGGAGCCTTCCCTCCAATCAATTAATGTAAATAGTTTTCATGTCTAGTCAATACACTAACTATTTACAGGTGGGGATACCCATAACATTAAGAATCATCATGTTGACTACAATTTTCCAACAATCTAATATTTTTTCCCTCCAATATACTTGTACATGTGATTTTCTTTGTACAAATCATTTTTTAGTTATTTAAAGACAATTCTAATTTGTTTAGTGTTCAAAATCACAATATTAAAAAAAATCTATACAAATATGAATAAAAATAAAAAAAGATCTAAAAAAACATGCTAAAAAAGAGAAACAAAATAGAATGTCACAAATAATTAATTAATGTAAATAAAGTTTTGATTAAGTAAATATAAATCCTTATGACTACCTGAATGATTAATGTAAATATAGTTGAAATCCTTATGACTTGTATTTAAAAAACTACCTAATACCTATTACAATCTTAAAACTTAATAATAAAAATAGAAGATACTTGAAAGCATGATAATGTTTTTATATTTTAGTCAATATCACTTGCACTTAATATAAAATCATCAATCATTTTTCCTTCATTAATTATCATATTATTTCATCCAGATTATTAGATTTACATAAACAATTTACTTATATTTTACATATTTTTATCTATACCACTTACACCTTGTTATAAAGATATCACTCCTTACATATAAACAACTCATGCCCACAATTTCCCTGTCTACGTGCCTTAATCTCAATTGGCATTTCAATTTTAACCATTCTAGCTGGAATAATATAAGAACTCTCATTCGGAAATTTAAAGCTGATGCATAAGCTCAGCTCGATTACCTAGAAAATCCTGCATTTGAAGCTTCCTATTCGTAAACGTCTTTCCTTCATCTCTATTTCCTTGTCTTATCCCTTTTGTGCCAAAAAAGAGAAAATAAAAAAATGCATTTTGGTTTTCCCTCATGCTTAACGTCTATGTAATCATTTTTTCTCTCTAATCTTCCATCTCTTTGTCAACTGATTTGGACATGGAATGTTTCTCTTCTTGGCCTTTCCCCACACCATAATGTTGTTCCATAAATATTCACGCATATTATCTTAAAGTATATATATAAATTTTGTCACTCATCTATCTTCTCTCTCACGTTCAATTCATATAATTGGAGAGCTTGATGATCTGTGTGAATCTCTCCCCTCATCATAGTCTCCTTTATCCTTATACCCAAAACAACCCCAAGTTCCAAACCTTCTTAAGTGATCTACATATTCAATACAATGCATTTGAGGTAACAACTATTGCTTCTAGTTGTAGGATCAATGAACATAATAGTATACTAGGAAGTTAACACCACTAAAGGATTTAGTTTGTTTTGAAGGCATGTATGTTCAAGGAGTATGAAGATTGTTAATGTTATATTGGTGGATTGTTTTCTGTTATTTCTCACAAGAACTTATAGTTTAAAGAGTGGCTACATCAAGATATTATATCAAACTTTTAGGAACATTATGGACAATTTTGGTAGATGTAATTTTCTTTTTAGGCATTGTGTTATGCTCATTGTTTAGATTTTCCTTTGAGTGCAATGTATATCATCCTTCTCGTGCTCTTATGAGCCTCTTTTAGTAATTGTCTTGCAACAACAACAAATGTTTCTTTTATGATGCATTTGCTACATTTCTTGAGGTTGTAGGTTGTTATTCAGTCCATTTTTGTGACTGCATTATATTCTTGTAGTTGTTTGTTTACCTTAACATTTCTTTTCTTTTATCCAATTAAAAAAAAACTACCATTACATATTTTTGCTTGTATCTTTCTAACACTTGTAATAAAGTCATCACTCTCTTTGCTTCCAACAATTATGATGTTATTACTTACCTCATGTAAATAGTTCGCATGCAATTGTGTTATCCATGTTAAATATTCAACACTGTCAACTCAAATGAACTATCCAATTTCAATAGACATTTATATTTGTTTACAAACAACTTTTAACTCATTTTTTTATTGGTAAAATATAGTTTTGTATTAATTTCTTATGATTTTTGTTTGATACAAGAAAGTGTGGCTGAAACCACATATGCTCAATCTGTATATACCATCCCAAATATATAACATTTACAGCCCTGCCAACCCTTTAGATCTATCTGTACAAAATTCACCCTTGAGATACAAATTATACATCCCTGACTACCATACCATATACAAATATATGAGATTGCTGACATATACAAAATTGCATCGAAGTATAAAAAACTACCCAAAATTCTAATCAAATAGTGTTTGATTTGTAGAAGAACAAAAACAAAGGAGCAAAGATTTTTTTTTGTAAGTTTGGCTTTTTTCTTATCTTGTCTTTCCCATTGGTTGGCTTTGGTGAATTTCAATTGCCACTTTTGAAGTTTCTCCTTGGGCGTACATGCATGCAATGATTCATCCAACTCACAAACATAGTCCTTGATGAAGTGTCACCCAATGACTGCCTCCACTCACCTGGCTTCCTTGTCAAATGAGGCATGCCAGAATAGAGATGGGCACAATGGTGGAGTGAAGTCTGGAGCATCAACACAATCCCTACCATTCACCTTGAAACCTTTTCTTGATATTGCCACAACCATGAAAACATTAAGGCCATGGCACCATCCCTCTTGCACATAGACCTCCATTACCTTTTGAGTCTCATTTTGTTCACCTAGCTCCAAACACCATGCCAAAAACATGGAAGGCACATTAACTATCAATTGACATCTTTTATAATAGTTCACAATAACTAGAAAATTTCTAGAAGATTTTAAAAGCTTTCTTTATGCAACAACTAATAGAACACATGCAACTATATGTGTGTGTGTGTGGAAGTGAAAACCTACATACATAAATTTCTCCTCAAGATAAAAACAATGTTATTAGTTAAGTAAGAAGCCAAATCTACAAGCATACCAAAACAAAAGCACATGAGAAATCCATAAAAGGTTTGTACAATGAAGATTTGCATAATATTATAGAATGGCATTTTATGCAAGTATGGCCAAAACAATATATTGAGACAATACTTTAGACCTAAGTTTTGAGATACCCATTTGCAATTAGAAACACCTAGTACCCTTCCATGTATAGAGAAACAATAGACATTTAATTGACTACTTACAATTAGACAACATGTCCTTGATCAGAAGATGTACCCTTAATAGATTGCAAATGGAAAGTCTGCTCTCAATTGAAAAATGTGTTTCCAAGATTTCATTTTTTGATATTTGATATTTCTTTAGTCAAGACTGTCTTCATGAGCAACATCTATCCAACATTATGTTTATTTAACTATTTTTATTGATTAATTAAAATATAGTTATGAATTTCAACTAATTCCATCTTCACATGGTGTAGTACTTACATTCTTACCTTCACATTAAACATTTTTTGTATTCCTATCTTCACGTGACTTGATTCTTGCATTCTTATCTTCACATGACTTGATTCTACAATATCCTCATAACTTCACATAATTTTTTTTGCAATTTTATCATGATTTACCAAATTCTAGTAATTAATTCTACCATTTTTCTAGAGGAATTCACCCCGAATTGGTGAACCAATATATTGCAAGCAAATTTGTGTAGCAAAAACTCACAATTCAAACAATTATTTTTCAAAGTTTTTCTAGTAGACTTCAGAAAAGCTCTCAACAATTCTTAGGTTGCTATAGAAGTGATTTTCTAGGTGTGTCATTTTGACTCTAGAAGTGATTTTCATAAAATAGAAATATTGAGTGACCTAATCAGACCCTCCAAAAGCACGTCTTTTGATACACTTTGTTAGGTGTATTATAGTTATCCATTTCCGTGGCGTAGCCGGCAATAATTAAAATATATATAAATTTAAGTAGAAACTCTCTAAAGGCAGGTACGTGCGAAATGTAGAATATGAAATCAAAGTCGAAGAAAATATGATTGAGAACTTTACGCAGAATATTAAGTGGCGGACCACACGCTACACGCCCTTTTTTTCCTGCTGTTCTCCATGTGCGGTGAAGTTTGCATGTTATTGCTCTTCATCATCAATTTGCGTTGTTTTTTTGAACTCATCTTTAGATATTTTTAAATTCAGTTATCATTAAATGAAAAAAAATATATTACTAATAAATTTGTTTATGGTTATCAATTAGTATATTTATTTTTAGAGGAATATAAGTAAAGTAGGTTGAAAAATTCAATTGAGTAGTTTTAAGTTTTAATTGTGTGTATTTTTATTATCTTGCATTTTTGCATCTCTTGTACTCTCTTACATTCTGATTATGGATCGCCAGAGTGTCGAAATGATGATGCTAAAAATACACACAATCAAAACCTAAAGTTATTCTTTCATTTTGAATGATGCTAAAAATACACACACAATCAAAACCTAATGCTATTCTTTCATTCTGATTATGGTTGCGTGCCGAAATGTTGATGCTAAAAATACACACAACCAAAACCTAAAGTTATTCAATTGAAGAAAATGATATAATAAAAATGTAAAATGTCTTTTTTTTCATGCATTTAAATGTCACAAACATGCCAAATTAAATGCTTAGAATTTTATGGATAGACATTTTTGTATCTATATATATATAATTATAATACACCTTCAATGTATTTATTATTAATTTTAAAGTTGGTCTGCAATTAATATATTTTAAGTTGGAAACATACATTTAAATAAGAATTTAAAATTAGAATATATCAAAAATATAATATTTATAATAATAATTATATTATTTTACATATGATATTTTTTTACTCTTATTTTATTAATTCTATGATCTTTCATGGAGACAACAAATTTTTTCAGTTAAAAAGCACAACATACATTGTGGGGAAAAAGTTTCACAGGGGATGTTTAATATTAGCATTCTATATCATGTTTAAATTGTATGAGCTCCACGATTTCGCGGGAAGGTTGATGGAGAGAACATGATCATCCTCGAAAAAAGTTGAATCTTGAGGCCTTACAGAATGGTAGAAATTAATTGCAACAAGATAAGTTTTTCATATATAATGCAGGCATGTCATAGAATGTAAGTGCACAGATAAGCTGGCTTTTGTGTGGCAGATCCAGAGTAAGTTACAAAATTGTTTCTATATGGAATTTTGTTAATTGGTATCTAGAAACTTTTACTCTCAGAGATTATGCCTTTCTTGTAATCTTTCTAGGTTGCTAATGTGGATTGTTTGAGAGCATTTCATTCTCTAGTTCAATGCCTGAAAAGAGGAAGGAACAACTTTCTATGAAGTTTAAAGACTGTTTATGTGCAGAGAGCAAGGAATTTATCAAGAGAAAGGGTGTTGGGACAAAGAGATCAATGGATTCTGTGTGGTGTGTCATTGTTCATATGTGTTTCATCATAGCATTTTTTAGTTCCTCTGCTCTAGCTGAAGATCCATACAAGTTCTTTACATGGAGAGTTACATATGGCACTATACGGCCTCTAGGTGTTCCTCAGCAGGTGATTTTTGTTTTGTTTCTTTGAAAGTAACATATAATTATAGTAGTAATACACTACATTTAATGCCGTGAAAAGTGAATTGTTTATATCTCTCTAAGATCTGTCAAATTGTTTGTTGCAGGGAATTCTAATCAATGGTCAGTTTCCTGGGCCTGAGATTGACAGTGTGACAAATGACAACATTATTATTAATGTATATAATCGCTTGGATCAGCCTTTCCTACTGTCATGGTATGTTCTGAATTACAGGTCTTCGCAAGTTGTCTTGTTAAATCTCGGAGTGTGATTTGAAACATTGATGTAAAAAATTTCAACATAATTCAATCCAGAAATCAGGAGAATCTGATGAATTTAATTTATAAATCTCATTATCTTATGTACTAATTTGTTTCTCTTACAATTCATATCACTGACTCTGGGAATCTGATGAATTTACCTGCTAAATCTCATTGTCTTATGTACTCCTAATTTGTAATTGGGATATTGACTGAGCAGAAATTTATGTTGCAGGAATGGGATACGACAGAGGAAAAATTCCTGGCAAGATGGAGTTTGTGGAACAAACTGTCCCATACCACCTGGAAAAAACTTTACATACAAGTTTCAAATGAAGGATCAGATAGGAAGTTTTTTCTATTTCCCATCACAATACTTCCATAAGGCAGCAGGGGGATTTGGAGGCATTAAAGTGGCTAGCAGGCCCTTAATCCCTGTTCCATTCCCTGCTCCTGATGGTGACATCACTGTGCTGATAGGTGACTGGTACAAGACCAATCACTCTGTGAGTTGTCATAACTGACAAAACAAAATGAAAGTTTTAAATATTTAATTTGAAATTAATAGAATGGACAAGTTATTTTATTGTAATTGATTATTGTTTAGGTTGAAGTTCTGCTCATGAACATTGCTTCGGCTGCATTTTTTTGTAAGTTCCATTGTTCCACAGGCCGTGTCCCCCCTCAAAAACCTGCGTCCCCTATACTGGGATGTTTCCAAGACTTGGGGACTGGGTAAAACATCCCTGACAGCACCACCACCTCTACTATCTCTGTTAGGGACATTGCCGGGTCATTTGCTCTATGGTAATCTTTAACTTTGTGAAAACTAGTTTTCCTTTCATGGGACATTCACAAACACATTATATTGCACAATTTGTCTTGAATATTTTAATTTATCTCAATTTGAGCATCGGCACCACCCCCACAACGCTGCTTCGCTGCCATCCCCTCGTAGTCTCCAAATTTAGGCCCTTGGTCCTGCCATGCTCAAAACTTGTCCCCATGTTCCCACATCCCCCCATCAGGAAACTAGTGGAACTATTCTTATAACATCAATCTCTCTAAGCATTTGCTACTTGTATGCAGGTCCTTAGGAGAGCACTTGACTACAATAAATCTCTAGGTAAACCTGATGGGGTTCTTATCAATGGCCGAGGCCCAAATGGTTATTCAATAACAGTGAATCAAGGTAAGATCAAGTTGGTATTGATAGATCTGACAGTAAATCATGCCTGTTCAATCTATGTGAGTTCTGGCTACTTTGCAAGCAATATCTGATTCCTTGGATCTGTTTAATTGCAGGTAAAACATATAGACTCCGGATATCAAACGTGGGATTGTCATCCTCTCTGAATTTCAGGATTCAAGGGCACAAGCTAAAGCTTGTTGAAGTGGAGGGGTCTCACACTGTCCAAAGTGTCTATGATTCCCTAGACATCCATGTTGGTCAGAGTTACTCTGTTCTGGTTACTGCCAATCAGCCACCTCAGGACTACTACATGGTTGCATCAACTCGTTTCACCAGTCCAATTCTGAATGGTGTAGGAATTTTCCGCTACAGCAATTCTAAGAAGGGTGTTTCTGGACCCATTCCAGAGGGCCCAACAACTGAGATTGATTGGTCCCTTAACCAGGCAAAATCCATCAGGTTTGGCTCTAAAACTGGTTACATTTTGTTCTTAAAAGAGGGTTTGAAATTCCCAATTTGAGTTGCTTTGGGTACAAATCCCCTGTAATCTCCAAATTGAGTTGCTTTTGGTACAAATGCCCTGTAATTTCAGATTGAATGCAGCCCTAGTTATTTTTTATTGATTTCTTTGTAAATTTTGTACAGATGGAACTTGACAGCCAGTGCAGCTCGCCCTAATCCCCAAGGATCATATCATTATGGAAACATCACCATTACTCGCACCATTAAGCTTGCGAATTCTGCCGACTCCATCAATGAAAAACAACGTTATGCAGTGAATGGGGTTTCCTTCTTGTTCCCTGGCACACCACTCAAGCTTGCAGATTACTACAACATTAGTGGAGTATTCAATTTAGGTGGCATTCCAGATAACCCAGAAGGTAGATCTCCTTATTTGCAGACTGCTGTAATCTCTGGAGAGTACAAGGCTTTCATTGAGATTGTGTTCCAGAACAATGAGAACACAATTCAATCATGGCATTTGGATGGGTACACCTTCTTTGTGGCAGGGTAAGTTCAACATTTTGAATTCTCATGCCTTTCAAGCTCTGCCCTTTTTATTATGTTTCTCAAGATTACACTTTTAACAGAATGGATGGAGGAGAATGGACGCCTGCAAGCAGAAAGGTCTATAATATGTTTGATGCAGTATCTCGCTGTACAACCCAGGTGGGTAACCAAATCAATCATTTCCTACTAAATAAGAAACCCTATCGTGATATACACACACATCTATGAATTATAAGAAACCCTGTTATGATACATACACAAATCTGTGAGTTATAAGAAATCCTATTGTGATATACACACACATCTATGAATTATAAGAAACCCTAGTGTGATATACACACAAATCTGCGAGTTATAAGAAACCCTCTTGTGATATATACACACTTCATTAAAATTCATCTGCTCATATTTTTTTTCGATGGGTTGTTCAGGTATACCCAAAGTCGTGGACTGCCATTCTTTTAAGCTTAGATAATGCAGGAATGTGGAATCTGAGATCAGAAACATGGGAAAGGCAGTACCTTGGTCAGCAAACCTACGTGATGGTTAAATCTCCAGAAAAATCACTGAGAGACGAGTATAATATTCCTCAGAATGCTCTCCTGTGCGGAAAGGCCATTGGTCGTCCTCACACACCACGTCCTTAACAGATTTATTGTATAACAGTTATCCTCCTTTTACGTATGCTCCATGTTGCATGTTGCATGCACCATATTTGTACTGTCTCGGTGGCTCCAATTCTAATTTTATTATCTCTATGCCAATTTCTAACTATCCCTTTGTTCAATTTTGAAGTTGTTTTTTTTCAATAAAATAGGATAATTATTTATATTTTTATATATCTATGATATTTGTGATTGAGTGTTTGATTATTTAAGAGTGTGATGTGTGAGTGGAGTGTAGAAATATTGCTTAGTCAAAAGGAATGACTAATCATAACTCATCTTTGTCTCAAATTAAATATTGTGTATTTTATATTAATATATAAGCATTTGTTGATTAATTTCATAGTAGCTAAAAGATCATTTGTAACCAAAACAATCTTTTACATAAGAGAACTAATGAATATGATATGAATCAAAAAATTAAGTTTATACAAAATGAGGCTGATATACTTTGTAAAGATGATTATCTTGTTACTAAAATAAAGATAAAATGTGAAGACATTATAAGATCCTATTGTTATTGTTAGTGTATTTAAGTGTTGTAACTAGTATGTTATTCTCTTAGGTCCTAGATACACATATTGCTTAAATTTACTTAGGGACTACATAGAAACATTCCCACTTTCAATGGTGTTATCACAATATCACTTTTCCATTTTAAGTGGGACTTCCACCTTTGGTGGACTTGTCACTTTATCATTGTTTCACCTTTGGAGGGTGATCCAGCTTTAGTGAACATGTTGCACTATCATTTTCCACCTAGGAGGGTGATCCATCTTTAGTGGGCATGTGACACTTTTCCAGCTTAGGTGGGTGATTAAGTTATCATGTTGTCATAAGATTAAGATGCTCAAGTCACAATCTTATGCCTTTCTATGTCTCACCTTGGCATATTTAACCAATGGGTCTCTTATGTACATTCGTTTTATTAATTTAATCTATTCTATTGCATTATCGTGAGAATACAACTTATTCTTGTAATATTGATCTAGTCTCTTGTCATTATGCTTCTCATTGGACCTCTAGATCTTGGGTGGCTATCTCCATGACTAGATCTTACAATTATCACTTGGATGTGCACCTTTGTTAAGCATTCAACTAAGTTGTCTAGTGAAACATAAGAAGACCTCTCAAAGTGTGGGTTTAGATAATTAGAGGTCAACCTCTAGAAAGGATTAATTCCCTTGGTATATGATCTCATTTAACTTATGTTATTGCTACATATTGACAAAAAAGATAGGTAATAACATTAACTAAAATCTAAATGCTAGTGAGGTGATGCAACAAATTGCTACTAAGACATATGTTTCTATTTCACACATAATTTATCAAACAACTAAGATGTTTTCCAATGCAATTCAATATTTTTTACATATGCATGCATCAATTATATTTATCATGAAGGTTGGTATGTTTATGATTTTAGAAGGAAATGACATATTTTCACAACTAACACCCTTTTGAACTAGCAACACAACCTATGACCTACACAATATATGTGTTCTCTTTTTAAAGGTATTGAAAAGTGATACATAACATGAGGATTTCATACATAAGATCACAAAAGTCACGTCTCAACATAAAACTTTTAAACTCAATAAAATAGTTGTTTAAATGCAAAAACTTATCTTTTATTAATGAAAAAGTTGTACACAACATGAGTTTGGAAATGCTTTGCAACTCTAACAAATCAATAATGATGCTAGTTTTTCTACCAAAATGAACCTTTTTTTGAGTTACTATACATAATAGAAGAGAAAAAAGATCTATGTGTTGAGTTACAATACTTGGTTTATAGTAGCGAAAACTCCCTTTTGAAAGGTAAAAGATGACTTAACCTTGAAATATGAACAATACACTTCATTAAAGTTAACCAATTGCACTAAATTTGATCTCTTGAGATAATTTTCAACCGCTTATAGGTACTTAGACTTTCAACTAAAAATAGTGTTAAATGATTCTTTGAGCCAAAGTGCAAAAATAGACTAAATTGGTGTGTGATTTATTAAACTAATATAAGGTTAGTCAACAAAAAGTTCACACAGATAACATATTGAAATGTTATGTTACTTATACCAACCCTCTCTTATGAACCTCAACTAGAGTATCATCACCCATTATATTACTTGTTGCGATGCTTAGATCTAAGGGAATGAACCCATTATGGTCTACAGTTATATGGTGGAAAGAACTTGATCAACAATCCATGAATGGTATAGACAAATTTTTTAAAAGGACCTTCACATTTCCTTTCCCCTGATAATTTTTTTTTTAGAAGATGAATTTTGACTATAAATTTGTCCAACTTCAATATTGGAAACCTTTTAGGCAAAAAATTTTCCAAGAGGGCCATATGGTCCTTCCAATGTTATCCATATAGGAAATTTCTTAGAAAATTTTTTAAAAATAATTTAATAAACCTTAAAGAAAAGACAATAATTTTCCACAATCCATAGAATTGTATGATGGTATTTATGGAGACGTTTGTGTTCCTTTTTGCATAAACATTCAAGATCAAACTCAATGATCCATCATTAGGATGAGAGATAAAGAAAAAATGATGGATCTCTGAGTGTGATCCTAAATGTTTATGCAAAAATGAACACACAATCATCTTTAGAAATAACAACATACAAATCTTAAAGCACTTTATTAAGCACTAAGTGCTTAGCACATATCACTAGCACTTTAAACATTTTAGTACAATGAATTTGATTGCTTGTAGAATCACCTATCATGGGTTTTGTATGAGTGTTAACAACAACTGGTTGGGTGTTAATATTGATTGTCAATGCGATCCATTAGTAGCTAACACATAAAGTGTGATGTAATTCTTAAAAAACTAGGAAGGACCACCCATTTCATCCCCTGACTTATAGCCTGATGGCCATCATCACTAGTTTCATCTCTTGAGGTGTCACCATGGGGCAACTAGTACCCTCCAAATAGGCCAAATTGGGCCTTCTTTTCCAATTTTGAATAACTTTTTCCCCACTCGCAAAATTCGGTTAACAAGATACCTATGTTGCTATTGACCCCAAATTATTTTTTGTAAATATTGTAGGTTGAAGTTTTTGTTATTTTTTTCTTCAACATGCCATATTTGAAAGGTATTGAATATCACTACATCACAACATGTTTATTTTTATCATATTTTGTCTTTAGTTCATTTTACGTATCAAAAGTGTAAATTTGGCAATTATGGGTCTACTAAGCTTTGTAATTTTGTACAAGCCTAGTAATCACACTAATCACAAAGAACCAATATTATACTATCTTGGGAGAGGTGACTTCTAAGACTAGTTGAAATGGGGGATAGTTCTTAGTGTCTCTTTAACATTTTTCTTTCTCTTTTTGTGCACTTACAAAAAAACCTTCTTTTCTACTTAAAATGGATCCATAAATAGTTTCAATACTCACACTCCACAACTATTTTGATTGGAAAAGTAAAATGACAATTTGTTTTAAAAAGTTGGATTACATAGGATAATAATGAGGATAAATTGAATCAACAATTGATATAGAATAGCCTAAGTAGTTTAATGAGTGTGATGGAGTTTTATAACCGTATGTATGTCTATACCTTCAAATTTTCTATTTTGTGTTGAATCTATAACTACACTAAATAAACTTTGGACAAAAAAAGATGAATTGAGAGGTCATCAACTGGAGAATGACCTAATAGGTTTAAGTCCTTCAAGCTTTGATACAATATAGGGATTATTCACCAAACTTAAAAGGCCACAATATTGTAATTGAAATACCATGGAATTGAGAAAAATGATACTTGCATTTTATCTAAAGTACTCTCTTAGAATATGGTAAAAAATATTTAGTGTTTGTTTCTATATTCTATGATACTAACAGTGCCTTGGGACCTACCTACATAATTCCTTCTCTTGATATGTTTGCAAATGAAATTGTAAAAGAGTAAGATAAGTTGGTTCAAATGGGAACAATTAAACCTTCTAAGTCTCATGTGTTAATGAAAAATCAAGAAAATATTTAGTGTTTGTTTCTATATTCTATGATACTAACAGTGCCTTGGGACCTACCTACATAATTCCTTCTCTTGATATGTTTGCAAATGAAATTGTAAAAGAGTAAGATAAGTTGGTTCAAATGGGAACAATTAAACCTTCTAAGTCTCATGTGTTAATGAAAAATCAAGAAAATAAACATTGAAAATGTAATGGAAAACATAATATAGGAAATAAAAGTATCAAGGAGAGAAGAAACACTTGATCATAAACAAATTATGTCAAATTCTGAATCTTCTTCCTTGAAAGAAAAAAAAAGTCTAAGAAGGAAAAGGTTGAATCTCCCTCTTGTAAGAAATGTGGTCATGGTGAGAATATAAGTGTTTGGAAAAGAAACTAACTCATCTCACACATATTTGTGAAAAGAACAACATCAAAGTGCCAAACTCAACAAACCAAGATTTAGTAGAATATTGAAAGACACAAATCATGGTAAGGAGAAAGGAAAAGGAAAAGCCCTTGTTGTAGTTGTTTCACTGCCAGTCGATACATGGGTGATTGACTCAAGTGCTTCTCCCCACATAGATAATATATAGGAAATTTTCACATCCTTAGATTCATGTTAAATGCTAGATATTATTATGGGAAATGCCCACCAAATGAAGTTATAGGGAGAGGGTCTATTGACATTTGTGAAGGAACATTCCATAATGTTCTTGTAGTGGCTACTTTGTCAACTAATCTACTATATGAATCATATATGTATAGGAAAGAGATTTTAATTCACTCTAGAGATGTTATGGTTACCAGTGAACTCCATTATGGATCCACAATTTATGTGGGGTGATCCCACAATACGATAACCCACTTTTGGGATATCCTTTCTTTTTTATATATAAAAATTACAGATTGTATACAAAATATTATAATGATTTAAGCCTTAATAGGTTCCATTTAAAGGATTTTAATAGAAGAGGGTGAGATCAAAGCCCATTGGATGGAACTGCTCCAATCCTAAATCATACCTATATTGGAGCCTCTTCCACAACTATCAAAATGTTGACAAAAAAATAATTTTTTCTTTACCTTTCAAGGAATAAAATAAATTCATTAGTATTTGTTTAGTAATGCTTTTTAAGTATGTATCCCTTATATAATCTTTACAACAAGTATAATTTTGGGTATGCACAAATTGATATATATATATATATATATATATATATATATATATATATATATATATATATATATATATATATATATATATATATATATATATATATATATATATATATATATATATATATATATATATATATATATATATATATATATATATATATAATCCTTTTTGAATGTAGGTTTTAACCAAACATTAAGGTATTTATTTCACACAAGCAAAAAAATACAAAAATAGAGATTAAAAACTTCTAAAAACATTTGTGCCCTAGGTATTGATGTCCTCATTTGAACAAATAAGCACTTAATTCAAAATGCAAACAAAAAACTTATGCAATATAACATGCACCTTTGTCTGAACTATAATTACTTTGAATTCAAAAATTATTAAACTTGAAGATATATGTAATAAATAATTATGAAAAAATAGATATGCACTAGATACTAGTGTGATAAATCTATATTTTAAAACTTAGAATTTTATCATTTCTATAAAAAAAAATCGTGCATTATGATAGAAAAGTCACTTAATTAAAAATGTTGTTTATATGAAAATAAGTTATTAAAAGTGAGGTAAAAAAATTCACAATTTGTTTCTATTTTTTTAAATATATATTTACACTCTACAAACAAAATCCCACAAATCATCAGTTTGCATAATCTTTGAACTCTTAATGGTTTAGCTGCTATAAGCATTTGAAAGTGAATATCTAGTGATAAGTTTAACTTCATTGTCTCGATTCGACCAAAATAGGTCTTGTTATTATTGATGTAGATATTTTTTTTAAAGTTACCATCTATGAATGTGAATCATCATGTCCTTATTACATAGAATATTTACCATAATATGACAATAAAAGTTCATATGTTGTGGGAGAGAAAGGTGTAGAGCACCTTTATTCAATGAATTCATGTATTACTTTAGGTTAAAGAGGTTGTTTAAATTGGAACAATAAAAATATCTAATAAGATATTTCAAAAGGAATTATTCAAGAGTGAGAGATAAACACCACATAACCCACTATAATATCATTATATGAAGAATGGAGTTAGAAAGTTTCATTATAATATTAAAACATATACATATAATCCAGGTACATTATTTTGAACATTGACAAGTAAATAAGATGTACCCTATGATAAATACAAAAAATTGTGTTCACAATTTTATTAAATGGAAACCATAAAAAATAGAGTTTTAATATTTTTGTCATATTTAAGTTTCTAAAAGATTCTTTTTGCTAATTTCTAATGATCCTCAAGGGATATAGGTTTTGTTTCTTGTGGTAAAATAATTTGCAATCAAGGTGGAGGAAATTCTATACTTTTTCTAGTGCATTGCAAAGTAGGATGAATGGATTGAGGAAGATTAATCTTTGCAGGGAGATTCCTAATCATATCATCATTATTCATATACACTTTTTTAGTTTGGGAAGAAGTGCTCTCATCTAAAGCTTCATCTTTACTCAATGTATGTTAGGAGATATGTCATGAATTTAAAATTCATAACATCATCTTGTCTTAATATACATTGATGGATAAGATCAATTCTTGGAGAATAAGGAGGATCTAGAATGATAGATCCACTAAGATTAGCATGCTTACCTTGTCTCTTTCTGAGAAGTGTTGGAAATATATGTTTGGTTGTCTGTTTTCATTGATTTTAAACATTGTGTTCTAGAGGTGTTTGTAGTTTCGCAAACACTATGGTCTGGAAGTCTTCTATTCATGGAGAAGTAAGTTTATGTGTTGAACCTTTAAAAGTATAGTGGAAGACAAGTATGTGTTTAGAACAATGCTACTATACAATGGAAGACAAGCATGTATTCAGGACAGTGGAAGATAATTATGAAGATAATGTTTTACAATGCTTCATTGTTGTACTCTTATATCTAGAGGTCTATGTGGTCTAGATTTTTTTGGTTCAATGAACAGAGTAATACAATTTTATAGTGCTTAATTTGTGTTTTTTTTTAAGGTTTCCACTCTGAAAATAATGGTTGGAGATATACAAATACATATTTTGTATTGTATTTAGGTTTTGGTGAACTAGTTGTGGCGTTCTTTGGTGATCCAAAAATTGTTCTTGGTGATTTGGAAACTACGTCATCTAGTGTTACAGTTCTGTTCAATTATTGTCCTAGTCCAAAAATGTGTTGTGACGACTTCTGACACGGACTGTTGATATGTGCTAGTATCTCTAATGTGGCATGTGGAGGTCTGAATTCAGCTCGCAAGATAGGTGGTTCTTTGGATAGCATATTTCTACATGTTTGAGTTGACTTTAGTTGTTTCGGTAATTGCAGATCTGGCATTGGGCTATGTCTAGTGTCTTTGTGGTCCCTCTCTCTCATAGAGTGGATCATGCTTCTAGATTTAGGTCTAGGTTATGAAATGAATGACTATCTCTTATTCATATGGGTTTTGTGCTATATGTGACCTATGCAATTTAATTTTTATCTATTATTAACTTGGGTCCATTCTATGTTTAGTCTAGATGCTTCTGGCATGAGACCTTACTGTGTTTTTCTATTGCTTTGGACAACATAGAACTTAAATTCTAATATCCCCTTGGCATGGTCAACCTTATTGTAATCTCCAATGAACTGTCTTGTATATAGGTACAATTTATGCTTTGGCAAAATATAAGGTATGAAGAAAGTGGACAGTGTGTGAACTAGTGGAGATCTATAGTCAATAGAGCAGAGTTTAGTGATAGTGGCAAAGAAGAAAAGGTAGTAAAAGTGTTCTACTAAGGTTGACAATGTAGTGAAAATCAATTGCATAATTATGAGAATTTATCTTTATCCTTGTAAATATTTGTATGCACCTTATCCTTGAGATAATGAGTCTTGGTTGCACAAGTTTGTTGTTGTATCTTGCTACTTTGGTAGTGAGCCTCTGTTTGCAAGTCTAAAGTAGTGATATCCTATTTATATTTAATGTTGTAGTGGTAGTGAGCCTATGGTTGCAAGTCTAGAGAAATGAGCTCCTACCATATTTAATAATCAAAACTATATACATCGGCATGAATTATTCTTTATGGACAAGTGCTCGCCATGGTTTTTCCTAGTTTGGGTTTTCCATGTGTAAAATCTATGTTTTCATGTGTTTTTGGTTTTGTTCATTACTTTCTTTATGTTTCATGTGGTAATTATTGAAGTTAGTTCGTTTGTTTTGGTTTATGTTGATTCACCCCCCTCTCAACATTCAAAGTGTTTTCAATAAGAAGTGGATTCATTATTACTCTTTAATGTTGTATCTTCATTGGGGAGACCATTGATAGGAGTATTGATTCTTTCCTCATGAGCTAAAGATACCCTGGGAGAGGTACAAGTATGATTCATTTCAATATCATCTTTAGGACTCTCATGGATATTATCCACCAAAGTTTTATGATATCCATACATTCCATTAATTTACTTAAAAATGTCATTATATAGAAAAATGAAACATTGATAAAATATTTGAAAAATGATTTGTAAATAGGAAATATCCGTGAAACCCTTGTTATGCAATATGTGAGAGTTATATGAATGAATGCAATCAACATGACATGAATAAGGTATTATCTAACACATAATTTTGGTAAATATAGCTAAGCAACATGTAATCATATGTGAAATAGAAAACCAATTATATTTTGTAATTTTCATCATGAAAGATCATATATGAAAATAAAATCAGAATTAAGTATAAGATATGTCAAGTTCACAAAAATGTAATGTGGTGAACTAGACCTCAAAATATATGTAATGTAAGTGCATACATGATATATTTAGAAATGATTGCAAATATAAATTAATTAACTTCATACAAATCAAATCTAAAAACCAAAATCATAAGTAAGCATGAGACACATCGAGTTCACCAAAATGTAATGTGGCGTAAATGGGTGTTTAGTAGTTTATGGATGCAAACTAGGAACTAGGCCTATTTCCTTTGATTACATTAAGGGGAGTCCATCCACTTTGTTCAACTTCAAATCTAATTGAAAAGGATTGAACACAAGGTGAATTCAATACTTCTTGATTGAGTTGAAAATGAGCTATTGAAATTTGTGGATTGAATGCTACATCTAGGGGTGAAAGTGTAAAATTGATAGTAATGAACATGAACAACAAACATCAAATTAGATATGCAAGCACATAGTACAAATTTGGATAGAGGAGAGAGAAAGGAACCCGCATTTGAAATCTAAGCCTAAATGTGAAGGTCAATGTCAATTCAAAGTGACATTGACACAAGAGTGTTATATGCAGACAAAAAATGCATTTCCCAAATTAAGATATTATTCAGAACCTTCCCTAAAGGTTACATCAAAAAAGTGTCGAACGATGTCACTTCAAAGAGAAATTGACCCTACTTTTTTTTGCCTTTGCAAAAGATGGTTTTGTTAGTCTTTGTTTTCTCTTCCTAGATCCATATTTTTATCTTTAGATTCTATCACCTACACATGCAACAAAGAGAAATTGTTGGGTTGATATGGGCTTTCCTAAGTCAAAGTCCAGTTTGGAATTAACCTTGATTTGAAATTGATAAGTTAAAAAGGAAGCTTTAAAGTAGAATGTTGAATGTTATACCTCAATCTTGATGATGCAATGCTCTTTGAATGTGATCACAAATGTTGACACAATCATATAACATGACAGTATATGAAGGAGATAAATCACAAAAATATGCTTGCATGAAGGTTGTTGTAATTTGATATTCCATAATGCTTAGATTTGAAGAAGACTTAAAGGATATAATGGAATGAAATGTCACCTAGGAAGGTCAAGACAATTGATTGATGTGTGCATATCATGATGTGAAAATGAAATGAAAGGATTCTCTTATATAGGGTTCTCAAAGTATTTCATAAATTAAGCCAACCCCCAATAGCTATATTTAGACATCGAGATCAAGGAACAACTAGTGGGAACTCAACAACAACATGTTTGAATTTGGGTTTCATTTAGTGGGCCAATGACACCCCAAAATGCCATTGACTAGAAAAATGGCACACAAAGGCATCATTATCCTCCCAAAATAGGGTGAACAAGTGGGAATAAAGTGCACTAAGTTCAAGATAGTGATTGAAATCACCATGCAAACAAATTGACTTCAAATTTACAATATATCAACCAAAAATAGGCTTGGATAAGAGCTAGGAGAAGAAACACTAAGGAAAAGGCACAAAAAGTGGTGTAAATTGTATAGGATTACAATTTGTGATGCTACAATTAGATTTTTGCAATCTAGTTGAATTGAACTTATTTAATAATTTCCTTAGGATAATAAGGATGTCTAGCAAAAAAAATTTTTGGAGCTACAGTTTAACCCATAGATCCTAGACATTTTTGTAATCATCATTATTTATTTGTTTCCAATTTAGTCTATGAGACATAGATAAGAACTTGATTTAATTGTAAATAACTACATACATGGAATAATGATAGTAGTGGAATAATGAATGATTTTAAACTTGATACACATGTGTGTTATTGTGGTCTTTACGACTAACTAATTAAATTATAAAGCATAAAAGAAATCATTTGAATATTAAAATAAATCAAAATTAATTTTATTCAACATAAAAGTAATGATAAAAGATAAATCAAGAGACATAGAGGACATTTTTGGATAAATAATAGCTAACCAATAGTTGAGCCATCAAATACATAAGTGCAAATAAATATAGAGGAAAATACTATGCATTCATAGGAAAGGATGGACGATGGAGAGGAAAAAATAAAATAAATTTATTTCAGTTTGAAACTTGCAGCAAACACAAATATAAGAGGAGTGGCATGGGCAAATATGTGGAAGAGGGTAGTGCATGATAGAGAGGAGAGTCATGCCTGCAAAACGTTATGAGGTCCAGTCCTAAATTCTTGTTTTTGTCAAAAGATGTGAAAAATGATGTCACACAAGCTTTAAAACCCTTGAACCATTGTGTTGGGGATTATTCTTCATTTTATGCTTGGAAAAAAAGAAAAATGTGAGGAATTGGAAAAATCAAGGACTCTATTAATCTAGGTTCCAATTCTTCTTTTAGTTAAATTTATGGTTTCTATTATTGTCCAATAGATAAAATTTTAAATAACAAAAATTAAATATATTATTTTGAATGTTGGGTAATGTGGGCTTGTAATGTAAACTTCAAAAAATCTTAAATCACCCCTTCCTTTTGTTTATGTGCAATATCATAGTGGTAATAACTTTGGTTGAGTATTTCCATATGTAAAACTAGTTTGAAACCCTTCAATTTGGCTTCTTAGACTCCCAACCCATTCATGCCTCTGAATATTCCATCAACAATAAATGAGGATGGGTTTCTTAGGCAACATTGGAATGATTTATATGGAAGTGCTAGTTGTTTTCCATAATAAATGATTGATTAAAATAAATCCATTATAAGTTTAATACTTAATAGTTTTCCCGCCTTATTATTATTTCAGGTATGTGTATTAAAACAAACAAGCTAGAAAATACAAATAATGGCATACTAGTTTTGTGTGGGGACATTTAGAGGTGATATTTTAGAGTTGGTTGTTGTTTGAATTCAAGCATACAAATAATTTTTCAACTACATGTAGAGCTGCAACTTATCACTATAAATTTTAATATCAAATCCTTCCGTTAGGTTACCTGAAATAAAATAGATCAAGCAAACTAGTCATTTCAAACTCATTTCACAATGTATCACACTTTGGATCTCCTATGTGGGAAGGTTTCATATTTACTTAATATCACCTTCAACTATGGGTCATTGGGGCAAGTATGTCCTTTCTTTAAACATGTTTTTAAGCCCATTCATGGTTGTAAAATAAATATTGAACAACTACAATCCCATTATAAGCTAGAAAATGATAGTAGCAAACTATCATTGGTTGTATAGTAGGAGACTTACTACCTTATTTTCTTGGTTAGAAATTAATGACTAAGTCCTCTTGGTTTAATAACAACTTGGGATTGAATTGATTATGAAACCCTCATCTCACTCAAACACCAAAATGGGTAGTTTACGTTAGAATGTGAAGTTGATGTTATTTATGGTGTTGTCATTAATGGTTATCATTAATGCCAACATATCCGATGCATAGTTGTGGTTCATTTATGATTTGGTTGTTTTGCTATATTGGTTGATGTGTGTATTGATATCTTTGTTGTATCAGTAAAAGTGTTCACCCAAGGATGTGCTTTAAATGTTTATGCTTATTTGTGTTGGTGATGGTTATATTTTCTATGCAACATATAGTGGAATGTTTATTTGGGTTTGGTCCTATCTTGGACATGTTCATTGTTTTTCAGTCCCAGTAGTTACCATGTGATGCACTATTCATATCCATTGGTATAGAAAGTCTCAAAGATGGTGTAGCGTGTTGTTATACATGGGGAGTATTGTATGAGAGAGGTGGTCCAGGTTTCATTCCTTACCACCACATGAATGCTTTGGTGTTGTTAATGACTGTAGCGTTGATCGAATGATTCAAATCGATGAAGTCAAATGTTTGAATGACCTATCGACCTCAAACATTTGATATCTATCCTACATGATTATTATCATGGAGCATTAGTATTATTGTTAATAAAGTATCTATCTATCTATCTATCTATCTATCTATCTATCTATCTATCTATATATATATATATATATATATATATATATATATATATATATATATATATATATATATATATATATATATATATATATATATATATATATATATATATATATATATATATATATATTATATATATATATATATATATATATATATATATATAATTTATTATCACATTATTAATCATGATAATAAGAAAATGTTATTGATAACTAATGAGAGTTAAAGAGACATGTCTATACGAAGACATGCCTCTTAATATCATATACATAAGCATTGAGAAGGTAACTTGAAACACACACAAAATCTATAAGTGCTATTACAAGTTGCTGCAATGAAAAACCTCCAACTTTAACATGGTATTAGAGACAGTTCCTTCAAATTAGTATTACGAATAGAAGGTAGATATGAAGATAAAAGTTTAGGAGGAAATGACAGAACATTCCATGGAGGATTGAACATATATGAAGTGAGGAGAATTAACAATCCATCGACTACTCCATTGGATAATAGTGATGACAATTGAGCAAAGATTCTGACTAAACAGTCAGTAGTAATAAACCAGTGACATGACTAGAAATGAAGATTATTATAAGAGAAGAAGATCAAACGAAAACCAGAATAAATAAGTCATTGTTAAGAAATTTAACGGATAAAAGAGATATTTGGAAACAAAAAAATAGTGCATGAAAGAGTAAGCTTTAATTGTAGGAGGATATACAACATCACATGTCTAAATATGGCATATGTAATAGAAGGGTCAAGAGGCCATCATTGACAAGTGGGAAACCCTCAAATCTTATGCATAAATTAATAAGGATATGCACGATAGAGGAAAAGCACTATATTAAAAGAAAAGAGGATTCCAATTGAATATAAGGAGTGCAGAAGTGGAGTAAGCAGAGACTAAGGAATGAAACTGTGCATCATTAGGTAGGAAGCTCAACAGAAGAATAAAGCATGGGTAGGAGAAAATAAAATAGAGAGGATTACAAATG